>CAJVGC010000592.1:32566877-32715214 GCA_910822075.1 Senecio squalidus
AAAAGTTATATGTAAATTAGACGTAATCACTGAGAAACCAATTAAACAATTGGATTATTTGGATTTGACGACATGGTTTTTTTATTTGGATTAGATGGGATATAGTATTTTGGATTTTAAATTTGTTTATGAGTTCATGAAGTAGAACTAAATATAAATTATAAGGTTAAAAACGTATTTGTTGATTTGATTGTTTGGTTAGTTTTTTTAATGGGATTAAATTTCAACCGAATACTATGTTTTATTTAAATTGGTTTTTTGTTTCACATAGCAGAACTAATATAATTAATAGTTTAATAACAAAACAAAAGTATATCGATAATAACGAAAAATAGAAAGTCATTACGTTGTGTTTTGTAGAATGAATATAGCAAGACATTTAATTGCGTTTTGAAATTTTGAATAATAAGAGACAATTAAATTGTGTTTAAAAAAAATTACAAAATTAAAAACGTATTTAGGTATCTTTGGAAAAAATGAAAGAGAAACGATTGTTTTTTAGTTTTTGGAAATGAAAAAGTTATTATTAAGTTTAAAATATATTTTAGTTCGATGGTGAATATATTGTAATTTCTAGAATTGATAACAAAGTAAGTTTTCATATTTATTTGAAAATGATTATTATTATCGTTATTGACTAATAAGGAGTTTATCAGAATTATATGAAGATATTTTAGTAAATGGTAGAATTTTTGTTTAGAAATATAAAAGACTAAATTGAACAAAATGTTAAAAATAAAGAATTTAAATTGATTTTATAAACTATTTGAAATTCTCAATAGAAGTTAATTTTCTCAATTAAATTCCTTTTCTTTTATAATATATATATATATATATATATATATATATATATATATAATATATATTTATCAAGTCTTTAAATGTCGAAATAATTTTGTTAGATTCTTATCAACATTATTCCCTAATTGGATGCTGATGTAGACAAAAACGTTGATCCGCTTCAATGACTCATTCTTTTTTTCTTCGGATTCTCCATAATACGTCATTCTTCATAGTGTCTTCTGATAGGGTTAGATCAAAGGATCATATGAACATACCTATTAATGAACATTCAAGACGTATATATAAATACAAACAAATATAGATTACGTCAATTGATACTTACATATACATATATACACCATTTTTACTTGAACTTAACCTTCAGTAGCTCTTTTTACCTAAACTATCCTTTTTAATTGAATTATATTGATTTAAAAATATAACATGAAGAATCTTATATGATTACTCATCTTATTCTACTTTTTATAATTTGTATGACTAAAGACAAGTTATTAATATTTTCTTTGTTATATGAATATTTATAACAAAGAAAATATTGAAAATTACCTTTAGATATATAAACTATAAAAAAATAAAATAAAAAAGATTCTTCATGTCAAATCTTTAGACCAAGATACAATTCGATTCAAAAACAAACTACAATGTATAATAGGTATTTAAATGAAATAAAATAAAAGCTTCACAAGGTTTGTGTGAATATATTCAAATAAAATGTGTTGTATCTACTTCTTATCATATACTTACAATTTTCATTCATTTTGAGACTCAAAATTATGAATTTTCCCAGAATGCATGTATACCGCCGATTTTAATATTAATCTAACGGACAATTTATTGCTTAATATGTGGGCTACTTAATTAGAACATATGGGTTTAGCCCAAAACTCTTTCTGGAGTCATAAACTCATCAAGATTAAAATAGAAGAAATGATCTATATGTCTGCTTCACATTTTTTAATATATTTAACGCATTTAAGTGTTATACCAAGTGCATTAAATGTATATATAAATAATTTCTCTATTCTCATTTTTAAAGCATTGGACACAACATTTGAATGTGTTAGACATATTAGTATGCATATGATGTAGGCATGTATATCATTTCTCTTAAAATATATGCAAGTACCTTTTCATATATTACCCGTTTATTGACTATATGACTCCATCAGTTTTAGGAAAACTGACCGCATTTTATTTATGTTTTTTTCAACTTATTTTTAAATATATAGTTAAAATGTAGTAACTTCTCCATTTTACATAAATATTTTCAATCTTTTTAAACTTCAAAAGTAACCGACGTATTTAATACAATGACAAAATAGATAAGCTAATAAAAAGTATTTGGGATAATTTCCTATATACCCTTATTAAACATCAAAATATCCTATTTGCCCAACTTAACTATAAATATCCAATATGCCCTTATTAAACATCAAAATATCCTATTTGCCCAAATCACCATTTTTATTAATTTTAAAGCATTTTATATAGTATACTAAATATTTTAAGAAAATTTGCATAAGCATACTCGATTATTGGAGACTCAACCATGTTCTCCCACGTTGGTTTAGAGTTGATGGCATCAATGGCAATGTCTAAAGTGGCACAGTTGCATAAGCTAATCGATTCAACATGACAAATGGAAATTCGAAAAAAGCAAACCTGCCCTTGCAAACGAGAGCCGGCGACGTGAGGGAGGAGAGAGCCGGCGACGTGAGAGGAAGGAGAGCCGGCGACGTGAGGGAGGAAGGAGAGCAGGCGACGTGGACGTACATACGCAGACAACGTGAGGACTGGAGGCGACGTTACGTATCGTGAGGGATGAAAGGAGGAGACGTAAAGATATTAGGTTAATAAGGACAATATGGTCTTTTTCATATTTTAAATAATTATAGAAAATTTAAATTGATTATTAAAAAGTTTAAAATTAATAAAAATGGTGATTTGGACAAATAGGATATTTTGATGTTTAATAAGGGCATATTGGATATTTATTTTAAGTTGGGCAAATAAGATATTTTGATGTTTAATAAGGGTATATAGGAAATTATCCCAAAGTATTTCATCAAGTACATTTATCTTATTTTGACCGTTTTTTATTTATAGACATTTTATTTTAAACAGAAGGATATATAAATTGTGTGAGTATTATAATAATTTGATATCAATCAGTTTCCAAAAGTTATTGACTATTCAAACTTAAATTGTAAGAAAATCATGGGCCAAAATAATAGTTTTAGTGGTTTGACATAAATGAACTGTATTCGAGATCATACAAGAGTGATGATGTTTACAACTCCCGTTCTAACCCATTGATATTATTCTTCGCTTCTTTTTATTTTATTTCTATTGTTCATTATTAACAATCAATTATCTCCATATGTTACTAACAAACACTAAACTTAGTTAACAAAAACAGTTAGCGATGTTGGCTATTGGATAGTTTAAAATTGCCGTTTTTATTTATTTATAGAAATGAGTTTAAAGTAAGCATCAAACGAGAAGTTTAAATAAGGGCAAATTCCAGTATAAACTAATAAGTCAAACGAAGTTTTACCAAAACACGAAAAATTGTAGTATGTGTTCTAAAATATGCGATATGCATAATATCCAAGATATGGCAATACCTAGAATGGGAAAAAAAGAAAAAAAAGACAAAAGAATAAAATATTATTCCAAATAAGTAAAATAGAAAACGATAAATATTTTTAACATAACTACAGTGTATCCGCTTGATACTGGAAAACAACTCATTCTGAATAAGCATGTAGTTTGAGGACAAAGTTGTTTCCATCACTGTAGTTTGAGGTTTGTCCTTGGCTCGATATGATGACGATGTTTCGTGAGGAAATGAAAGTGGATTGATTGAAACTGAGAAAAAAAACGTTATAAATTTTACATGAAAGTATTGCATGACATGTTACAAACCAACGACCAACATTATCTTTAATGTTGAGTGCATGTATAATCATATTTGAAATATCATCAAAAGTTATGCCCTGATCAAAGTCTATTCATAAAATTTGACCTAACACATAAGCCGTCCTTCCCACCGAGGAGCACGCGTTTGTATTCATCTACGCTATCATTTCTATTGTTACCTCCCCTTTAGAGGGCCTTCATGTATAACTTTATTTTAGGGTATATCATTAGTTTTTCGGATACGAATGACTCGGTCTATCTATCATATAGTGCAACCCACCCCAACAGTTTGTAGATGGAGATACGTCCTTGTAATCTGAATCTACTATGAACTATAACATTTATTCGAAATTGATAAATCGTGAATAAAGAGGAGCCGTTCCTATTACAAAAAGAATGTAATGCGATTTTATGAAGCGTGAATGTTAGAAAATGTTCTTGTTATTTGGTTACCAGTTGGTCAAGTCGTACGGTAAACCACTTCCTTTTGAACACCCCGTTCTTTACCGCATCATCACTCGTCGTCACTTGGATCTTTTCTCATTTACATACGTAAGCAGCACAACTAAGTTCTTTATAAGCACCATTGATCACTATAAAATGACAACTTAAATCTTATCATTATGAATAACATAACTTGATAAAGGTAGGATTATTGACATACATATCATCATATTAGATTACTTTAAAATGTTTAATAGAACTGCTAAGATTGGGTTAATCCCACAATAACCCGTTTATTGTTTAGATGCCATTTTAATCTTGTTCGAAAATTCGTCCGATCCAATTCGAAAAGTATAATTACCAAACTATTTTTCATTGGGTATTTTTTTTCTAATATGTTTAATAGGTAGATGATTTCGGTTATTTAATGACATTAACTGAACTGCAAATTTCTTTTATATTAATAAAATACATTTAATACACATTAATTACATACGTTTTTTTTTTACATTTATTTAATACATTTTTTTTCACTATATATGAAAATTTGAAGTTCATTTAACGTCGCAGAACATGTGTCAAGTTGTCATATTATAGAAAATTCTTATTCATATTAGAAAAAGTATAACTTCTAAACTAGGCCACTTTTTTGTGATAAGTTGACTTGTAATGCCTCATTATAAACAAATATAGTGATTACGGTAAACTAACATAGAACCTAAGTCATAACATGTCGTTTGACAAACTGATATTAGATGACAAGATTACCTAGCCAAAGTCCGACATACGGGCTTTGGATTAACTAATTTTGTTGGAGTTTTTTTCAACGGCGGATATGGTTTGACGGAATAACATAGAAGTCATGTTAAAGGATCGAAGTCACTCTAATACCATGATAAATGATGAACCTCGTTAGTTTACCAAATTATTAACGGTATTTATATGACATAGAAATCACAAATCATAACGAACCCAAAGTTCACATATCAATATTGAGCTAACTAATCATGTCATTGAATTCACGAGACTTTAGAGGTAGCAAGAATTACCGTCCACTTCATAGTAAATCCGTCCGTGTTAATTTTTAAAAAGATATTTATTTACTTTCAATTAACAGGGACTATTTTATTAAATTACTTTAGAACATATGTTTTGAAAAATAAAATAAAAATATGACTTAAAATAAGCATTTTTTTCTTGTCTTTTTCTGTGATTACATTATACCCGTCCGCTATAAATAAACACATTCGTTCATAATCATCAACCAAACCTTTTTACATTTCTTTTCTATCTCGTCTCTCTAAAATAGTAAAATGTGCGGTGGGTGCAGTTATCTCCGACGTGATTCCGTTGTTCAAACCGTCTCCGAAGCTGACAGCTAATTCCTCTGTCTGAATTGACACGTCTGATTTTTTTCGGCTGGGATTTTAAACCACAAAAAACCGTTCATTTGCTGCTAAGGAGCAAGAAATTACGTTCTAAACCGAAAAAGTTCGACAACAAAGGATATTGAATCATTATACTTACAATGACAATACATGCATATACATACATCCATATAGTTGTCATACGCTCATAAAACACACTTTAACCTATGAATTTTGTTTATGTATTTTTATTTTTTTAGTTTATTTATCTAGTTTAAGGATTTTGAGCTGAAAAACATGAAATTTTATCCTATTAAAATGACAAGAGCAATTCTTGCAACCAAATACAAAGATGCTTCTGTCGCGTTTTTATAATTATTTCTAACTTAATACTTTTTTTTGGTACTTTCAAGCAATTTTTAAGAAGAAAAAAAGTTAACCATGACCAAGGTGATTCAATGTTAAACGCATGATGTCTTCATAATAATCACAAATTCGACTTCCATAGAAAAAATATTTGGGTTGAACCTATTACAAGTTCAAAAACATTAGAAAAGATACTCCTATTAGGTTGCGTTATTTGAGTAAAAAAATATCGGCCCTCTTCATATAACGTAAACATAAAAGAAATCCTCCATGTTACTTGTTTATAAATAGAAATATTCGTTTTGCTAACAATAACTATTAAACAATTAAGAAATTCATTAATAATTTAATCATTAATATCTTAAGTTTTTTTAAATATGAGTTCAATATACACAAGTACTTAGAATTGAGCACACGCATACTAAAATGAATAAAGTTTATTACATTTTCATTCGTTGAACTCCATTAAAACAATAAAATATAAATGTGTTCCAAAGTTATTAGAGACGTTATAAAAATATAACATGCTATGTTAGCTAACTCATAAATATTTAGTTCAATGATCAGTATAGTACGTAGTATTGAATTGTATAAGTTGATACAATTAAAAAGTAGTAATAAAGATGAATTTCTACATTCATGAATTCCAAATGTGTTATGTTCAGCAAAGAAAGCTCCAAATAATGAAATACAATAATTAAACATTTATAAAACATATTTTTAAATTCCTTTATAATTTAAAAACAGCAATTTGACATTCGACATAAATGTTTAACAACTTGAAACATGATCTAATTTATTGATGTTGTTTTGGTTTACATTATTATAAGTTATCAATTGCTATCATTGTTTACTACTATGATTTTCCAAATGATTGATAACTAAAATATGCAAAAAAGAAAAATGAATGTTTGTTTCAATATCAAAATAAATACTGGTTTTAAAGAATTTGAAATTTTAGAGCCGGTCGAGAAAAAGAGTCGAAACCGAGTGAGAAGAAGGCTAAACCGAGGAAGAATAAGTTTAGAGGATCAGGCAACGACCATGGGGAAAATGGGCAGCCGAGATCCGGGACCCACAGAAGGGTGTTCGAGTCTGGCTTGGCACATTCAACACAGCGGAAGAAGCAGCTCAAGCCTATGATGAAGCAGCCAAGCGTATTCGAGGCAATAAGGCTAAGCTCAACTTTCCTTCATCACCCGCCAAGAACTATGTGTCGAGACCCCTACTGAGTCAACGCAGTCGACTGTTCATGAACCATTGGTCGCCATCTGCATTGCTGAATTATGATCAGTTTCAAAACCAATCTTACTACTCGAACAATGTGGCTGATGAGTACGAGTTCAAGGAACATATATCAAGTCTTGAGACTTTCTTAGGTCTTGATCATGAATCAACTCAATTCAACGGGCTCGGTTTTGAATCTGGTTCTCTTTGGATGATGGATGACTACTTCCCAGTCATCGTGTAAGCATTCGAGTTGAGTGAATGAACCCGACGAGTGAAGTTAGTTGTTTCTATATACAAAACTAGACTTGTGTGTTATGGAGTGGTGACAGTGACGAATTTGATAATAAGCTGTTTTGATGGCGGCATAGGTGCACTATGTTCTCTTGACTGTTTATGTTTCTTTGTTATATATGTTTACTTGCTTTAGAATATATGTTTGTTTATAAGCATTTGGTCTTACTGGTATGTTATGTACATAACCTTTTTCTTTTGGCTTGTAAGCAACTTGATTAATTCTTTTCTTTTGGTAAATTAACTAAAAGAAGTGCCCATATACTTCACGGATTTGTTCTTAGATTGAGCCCGTAACATCATTTCAAAATGCGTTCACTAATTAAAGTCAAATGGTAATTCATATATATTGAACATCTCCTCTGTCAGTCAGCAATATGGGACAATGTATGTATCACTATGATCTTGACGGTACTAAATTGAGAGTTAAATGCAAAAGAAACTAGGTCAAAGTGTTGAAGAACACCGTCTCAAAGAACAGTTGTATAGATTGTTATGGTGATTTAGAGTTTTAATCCTATTAATCAACAATACTTAATAGTTCATTCGAAAACTAACTATTCTCTCTAACGTGGATAAGCCTTAAACTTTGTTTGTATCATTCAAACATAAGCTCCCTCGATTTTACTTCATGATGAAGGAGCGTCATAATTAACTTAATTTGTTTATTCAAGCATAAATATACTGAGAATCGTAAAGAAGAAAGTTTAGTGTCGGATTTTGATGATATAGTATGCGTTATTGTTTGTTTTGATTATCCTGTTTAACTACACATGTTTACATATGGAGTCGAGGTCGCGTGATGGCGGTGGTAGGGGTTTATCGTTAGCAAGTAACGAGAGGGCGTAAATGAAAGAGAGTGTGGGAAGGGTGTACATATAACATCTATTTTTCGTAAGAAGCCTCACAAGATAAGCTAGATTTCTTCAAATTAATCAACAACGCATCAAATCATTAAAAAGGAGATGAAAAGCAAGTAAATACAAAAATCATTACAAAGTAAGAAAAATATTTGGTTCGAATCTTTATGACTTGGTTTCTTCCTTTTCAATTCCTTTGGGCTCGTGAGATAAATATAAGTATCTTGGTTGGGAAATACAAATAATGTATAAAGAATCATTATAATTTTCAAAAAGATTAGAGTAGATACCTCACTAAAAAAAATACTTCAAGAGAAGTTAGACAATTTTAAGGTGTGTGTCTTTTAGAAAAATTACTACAAACAATTAAAAAAGTCTTGTTCATTGGAATTAATTTTCAAATTCAAACTAACTTCTAATAAAGTGGAATTGAGACACAGCAAAATTCCTTTTTAAGACGTTTTATCTCCAAAATCGATGCCCCTTTTTATTTTTTGGCTTGCCTTCGATCTAAGGCCCCGTTTGATTCGCAGAATCTAAAGGAATTTAAGGGAATTGGAATTCAGAATTCATGTTGCATCCTCTTGGTTGGATAACTGAAAGAATTGGAATCTGTCAAAATTCCATCATATTCCTTCCGTTGTGGAATTCAGAATTCCTTCCAGTTTCGGAAGAGATTCCTGATTTTATGGAATTCAAACCAGTTTACTAAAACTTCTTTCAAACGAATCTTTACACCATTAGAATATAACCACCAACTTTTTCGTAGATATGTTCGACAATGTATTTGAAGTTTTAGCTTAAAATGTAAAATGATAGTGCATAATAACTAAGAAAGATAAATTTAATTGTATTATAATCTCAATATATACTTTTATGAGCTACTTGAAACAATTGGTTTTAGAAGTCTATATTTATTTTAGATAAGTTTCACAAAAAATGTCGACCAACCAAATATATTAGATTAAGCTCTCATAAGTTTGTTATAAATTTTAACCACACATATGTTACAAAAATTTCAATTATTTTAAATATTTACAAATCAAACTGAATTATATGCAAAAATTGAAAATTGAATTCCGTTAAATTCTGTCAACCAAACAAGACAATTTTTTATCAATTCAGATTTCAATTCCTCAAATTCCAATTCCTTTGACAGATTCCAATTCCTTTAAAACATTCTGCCAACCAAACGGACCCTTAAGTCTCAACTTTCGTCAAATATTTTTGAGTTTTTGAAATTGCGATTAGAGTAAATTATATAGAATGTATTTTTTGTTTCAGAAAAATAACATGTTTTGTATTTAAAAAAAAAATTACAATGGCTATCATTTATATCAAAATTTATAATATTGAGCTTCCTTTATTGGGATAACGTTAATCATTCCGTTAAATTGTCATGTACATTAGTTTATTAATTTTTTTAATAGACATCTAAATAAAAGACAATTAATGTTAGAAGTTTTAATAAAAAAACAACCAATAATTGATTTTTATTTTAAATAACAAAATCTATTATTTTTCTGAAACTATAATGACTACATACTATGTAATTTTATTTCTTTTAAAGTTATTTAACTCATAAAGTGAGACATTGTTATAACATTTCGATTGAACCAAACAAACCACGATATGACTTCTTTTAAAATCAAATACCAAAATATATGACCAATTAAAATCAACTAATGTTAACATACAGTAAAAATGTCAAAATAAATTTCTTTTTTTTTAGCTCCAAAATTGATGGTTCGTTTTTCTACTTTTCTAATCTTTACAACTCGAGACTAGATTTTCTTTTGTTCCCTCTTTAAAAATGTCTCGGTCGTTTATCTCACCTTCCTTTCTCTTGTTAACAAATTCATAATATAAAAACATTATTTTTTCTTTTCTTTTTTACTAAAAGACAAACTCAAATAAATTAAAGTCGATGTGAATCAAATAAAATATATAATCAATTCTTTTTATTATCTTTTACTAACGATATAATTATATAATTTTAGAAAACGAAATTAATATATATATTTTTCAAACAAATAATATAAATGAGTTAGTTTTACTTAAAAATTGACAAACATACCATGTGAATTTATTTTCTTTCTTCTATCTTAATTAATCTCTTATCAATATAAGAAAAATAGGTTTTAGTGATGACTATATTTGGTCACTAATAACCTCACCATTAAATAGAAGTGGTCTTTAAACAAAATTAATGACAAAAAAATAACCTTATTTGGTCTCTAATAAAATTAGTGACGAGGTTATAGTGACGAAAAGTGACCACTCAAAATTGGTCACTAACATCATTACTGACTAAATATTTGATTATTAATAATATTAGTGATCAAATTTGAGTCATCACTAAAGACAATTTTTTTATAGTGTATTTTAAATCAATTTAATAAACTAAACATCTTTTTAACAAATTTAATAATCATTCTCCTCATCCAATAATCTTCTAAAATTAATATTAAACTATTATTTGTCAACAAAAAAAAAAATAAAAAAATTAACCCTTATTTAATCAACAATAAAAAACTCATTTTCATCATTTTGTCTCTACCTCTCTATCTCGACCATTTCTTATATTTTTATCACCATCTCCCTATTTTTCCTCCATGTTTACCTATTTACTATTTATGAAATTGAAGGGAAAAAACCTTTTAACTAACTTGAAATATATGTACCCAATGAAAAAGATAATAAAAACGTTAGAAATCAAAATAATAAAAAGATTTGAACATTTATCATAACTATATTATGATTATAGTTTATATTTTAAATTTAAAATAAACATTATCAACTTGAATAATTCAATGGGTTTGAATTTTAATTATGATTTACCTGATGAAAATTAACAAATTGGCTGATAAAATGAAAATTATATAACAAAAAATAGTTAACCTCAATGCGATATTACATTTACCCTTTGTTTGTAACATGATATATTTTCATTTAAATTATCAAAAATTCTAAAATAAGTTTATGAAATCTTGAAACTTGATGTCATTTGACTTTTGTAACAAGTTAATAACGCTAAGAGCGCACCCAACGAAGCGCGTTAACCGCGCGTTATGACCCTCATAACGCCGTCATGGTTGGGGTTGTGTTATGGGCGTAGTTACGGTAGTAACACGCGTTATCGTAATTTTTTTTTCTTCATCAAAAATCACAAATTACAAAATTAAAAATTAAAAAACTATGGTTTATTACAATAGTTACAGATTTAGTAATTTTAGGGTTACCTGGAAATATGAAAGGGGAAGCAGAAATGTTGATGGTGGTTGTGGAAAGTTTCTTTGTTTTGGTTTTTACTGACAAATTAACATTTGTTTTACACTTATTTCGCTGGCCCAAGGGTTCCAAATATTAATTCTATCTTTGATTTTGCAATTGTTTTGTGTGTATAACATTTTTAGTTTTGTAAAAATGTTCTGGATTCAAGTTAATGTGATGTAATTTTACGTCTTAGTCAATTTCTATATTATAAATTTTTTAACCTAAAATTATGTATGTTTTAATTACGGTTTTTATTTTAATGTATTCTTTTTAACTTTATTAACGTATTTTGTTTTTGAAAATGAGTTATTTTTATTATTGAATATATTAAAAATAATATGAGTAAAAATAAAAAAATGAAAATAAAAAAACTGATGGGTCTCAGAATTTTATGGCTGACAGGTATTTCTGGTGTTATGTTATGGGTGGTGCTAAGCTGGCGTGACCATAACACCGATGATTTCGGTGTTATGGCTGCGTATGCCTTAAAAAGGTTTGGCAAGATTTTAGTATCTTTTAAATTCAAAAGGTAATTATCAAAACATCTATTAGACATTTTTAATTGCTTTATCTTACTATAGATTTTTCTGGTTAATTTTATTTTCTTCATTCACATGATGAAATGGATGTGATTGTTTTTTGTTTTTTGTCCTATTATATCGTAAGTACGAACGATACATATATGTTGAATTATCTTGTTAAAATATGGTTACTATTGTTTGAATATTATAGGGAAAATTTGTAAGAAAAATAATGAATTTTTACCAAATTGTTATTGTGTATAATCAATTTTGTTTTTCTATGAGAAAAAAACATCAATTTTAAATACGTTGTCGTTGAATGAAAACTTAACTTGAAATGGGTTTTTATTTATTTAACTGATTTGGTTTTTTTATATAGTTAGGTGTCACATATGTTATATTATGGTCATATACATTGATTTAGGGGGGGAAAATTAATAATTCTTTCATATTTAATAAATATTTAATGACAAATACATTATTGTATAATCAATTATTGAGACCAAATGTCAAAAAATTGGCTAAATAACACGATAAATCTTTCTAATCTAATAAATGGGAGTTAAGTACGATGTCATAAAGCTGACATGGCAAGTCATGAGGTTGTCCACCTAGGACAAAATTAAAATAGTGTGATGTCATGTGTAATTTTTCAGATTTTTCAACTTTTTAATTAAATAAACTACCTTTTATTAGTTGATACGCAACAAGTTTCTTTAGAAAAAGAATAAAGCTCGTATTTTGTAGCTGTCTGAGCCTGTGATATTGGGGAGCGTGTTGAGTGTTCCCGATGCAATCTTTTGCATTGGTTGTGTTCTTTGAAAAAATTAAAAGTCCATGTATAATTACCTAAAATCCTTTCAGGTTCCTAAACAAAAATCTTTGATTTCCCTGATTGCTTTCTCCTTTCCATAATTTCTAATTTTAAAATTTTTCTCAGATTTTGTAAAACTTAGTTAATAATTGATGCAATCTTGGACCTCTATGATAGTGAATTTATCACAACAAGTTTTCTCGCTAGACAGTTCTTCATTTCATAGTGTAATGTAATTTAATAATTATATAAGGTAATTTGATTATATCTATTTAATATCCGGTTGCTCTATATTGACTTATAAAGCTTTTATCACCGATTTATGGATGTTGAGTGCTAATTATAGTGGCTTTGGCTATTTGCAGGATATTATCTCATTTCTAACCGGTATAGTCGGGCTAATGATTGTGAGGTACATTCTTTTCCGTTGATTTGTTTTGAGAATTTGTTTATCTAGACAAAACAATAAAAAAGGATATGTACTAATATCATTTTATACTATGTTGTTTGCATGTTTGATATAGGATTTTATATTGTTATGATACTGTACATATCCTTCATCAAATTTAAAAGAGATCAACACTTTCAGTATAATATGAGTCCTTTCTAGAATGATAAGAAAAATCTCATAAACTATCAAAGTGCACTTTAAGTGTCCAGTAAAATGATTGAAGTAAATTTTCATTGAAACGTTTATGTTCATATTTGCCCGATTGTAGTAAGCAACAACCTGATTTAAACTCATCTTACTCTATTGGGGTCTATTTAACTACTTGAATTATTAATATGACAAGTATCATTCAAGTAAAGGTGGAAACACAACCCATTTACTTGTGAATGGATCAAGTTGGGTTGTGTTTTTTCTTGACATATATCTCGCTCTTAAATTTTTGTTTTTGGTGTATTCTTTTACATTTATCAGGTATTAAATTATCTTTTGATATACGGATTTTTGTTCATTTAATATGCGAGTATGAAGACATTTTTCCGATCTTTTAGAGAAATGTTATCCAAGATAGAGAGGTATCTATAGTCAATCGTGATTCGTGAATGTCTCCAAGTTATACGAGCCATATGTTAAAGAAGTTGGGAACTTCAACCGAACCGTATCTCATATAATTGAGTAAATTACACCGTTCGTCCCTAAGGTTTATATGCAATTATGGATTTCGTCCCTAAGTTTGAAAAGTTGCATGGATCGTCCTCGTTTCCAAACTAATTACTCATTTCGACCCTAATTTCAACGTCCGTTAATTACTGCCGTTAGCCTTCCCTCACGTGTAAAACACGTGAGGGTATTTTAGTAATTTTGCACCCTTGATGAACCATCCATAACCACAAAAGTCAAATAGTCAAAATCAAATAAATTAAAAGTCACCTACCTTCACCTACCTTCACCCTTCACCTACCTTCCATTACTGCCGTTTGGATATATATATATATATATATATATATATATATATATATATATATATATATATATATATATATACTACTTGGTAATGGATGTAATCGTCGGTGATGTAATCGCCGTTTGAGTAAATCTGTTGGTATTTTGAGTAAATCGTCGTTTGAGTAAATATACTGCTTGGTAAATCGTCGTTTGAGTAAATCGTCGTTTGCCCGCGTTTACTCTTTTCCTATTCCATAATTATTACTATTATTATTAGGGGCTGTGATGTAATCGTCGTTTGAGTAAATCGGTTGGCAGCGTTTGAGATATACCGTATCTTGGCGGGGCAGTTTTCCGGTGGCAGAAATTGGTTAATGCCGCCGTGATTTTTGCAGCCATGGCGGTTTTATCCTTGCTATTTTAACCAAACCGATCTGAGCCTCTTTCTTTCTTAAACTATTTTTTTCAAAATCTTTATTTGTTGTGTTGATTGTTTGTGATTTTCGGATATGACAATTGTATGATTTTACACAGACAATTGTATGATTTTAGTGTGGTTATGGTGAATGGTGATGATTTTAGGGTTTATTGATGTTTGGGGAAGAGATCTTTGAGGAAGAAGGGATAATAAAATTGAAGGGTGTAAAATTACTAAAATACCCTCACGTGTTTTACACGTGAGGGAAGGCTAACGGCAGTAATTAACGGACGTTGAAATTAGGGACGAAATGAGTAATTAGTTTAAACAATGGGACGATCCATGCAACTTTTCAAACTTAGGGACGAAATCCATAATTGCTTATAAACCTTAGGGACGAACGGTGTAATTTACTCAATATAATTTGATTGATATGTGAGGATTTTAATTATTAACTTTTGATATTTTAGTTTGTAGCTTTTCAATGTATTTGTTTCCACTTTTATGGGTTTTTTTCTTCCATAAAAGTCCTTTAGTGTATTTTTATATTTTTTTTTGTAAACGTTCTTATATGAAGTGATATTTGGACATTTGCACTTTTGTTTTAAAAAAAATCCATTCATTTTTTTTGTATTATAAAAGAAAAAATCATGTTTACTAATTAAACAATGCTTTTATATTTAAAAGGATACAATATCCTTTTTCCAATCTTATCTTATTATCTTTTTTGATCTTTGATAAATTTATTAAGAATCATCCATTTATAAAAAGAAAAAATTAATTAAACATTTAATCATTTGTAACAAGTCTTCTATACCGTTGTGACAATATTGGCCATATTATATCTTGCAAATTTTTGGTAATAGCTATAGATAATGCTAATATTGTTGATAGTTAGGTTTACACTTGCTTTTAAAGTATCTCAAATATATAAACAACTTCTTTATTCAGTCGTTTATACAAAAGTAAAATATTATAACAAGATTGATGAATTTAGTTTTTTATAGTACTTGTAAAAGTTACTTATTTAGTATTTTCCTAATCATTTTAATATATTTTTTTTATATAATCTCGTGTATAACACGGGGAATAAGCTAGTATATATCATATCACATATATGACATTTATCTTTGAAAAAATTCACATAATTATAATATTTCAATATTTAACGAGATTTCATTTTAACTCTTACCTACAATAACAATGTATCTAAAGTTGATGGTTTTTTTGAAAAAAAACAAAGTTAATTATAAACAATGACAATTATGTTAAAGTTCGTTGTTATCCTATACATTTTTTTCAACATTATAAAGTATAAAACCTTAAAAAGAAAGAATAATATCTCATTATTGACGACGAAGTAACAACACAATCTTGATGTGTATGATTCCCCAAATATGTTTAGTCTTGTAAGGTATCGACTTACATGGTTATATGAAAACTGTTAAAATGACATTATCGAGTTCAGTCCTAACTCCGTTTAAATCTCGTTCTAACTTAATGTGTTTTGTGCAGAATTATTTGAGGGACTGATGTTGCAGTTTACTTAAAGATTGGTGCTGCCTTAGTTGATAAAGTGAAGTAATAAAAGCAGATAGTCAAATATGTCAACTGTGATATAGTCAAGGGTTATAAATGTAACTTTGCAGTATATAAACAAAGTGATAGCAGATTAGGGTTCATTATTGTTGTTCACTCTCTCTCTCTACCGATCTGCTTTCTCTCTCTATAACAAATTAGGGTTTCAACTTATAACCCTAATTTGAGTCTTTGTCTTAGTATTAACAATCATTTGAGTGATTGTGTTGTGAGTATTATCTTGTGTTCGATTGTTCTTGTTAATAAGAAGGTGTGGTATTGTTTTTGTGTTTCGGTGAGTTAGTCTATCAGTTTTTACATGGTATCAGAGCACCGTGGTGCTCTGAATACTTCGGTCAAGATCACGGTGTGTGTTGGTGACGAGGTTACTGGTGGTTTCTGTTTTGAATCTGTTCGTTGGTACTCGTCGGATCTGTTTCTGGTTGCCGAGGCTTCATCGGTTCTGTGGTGACTTGGTAAGTATCTGGATCTATTCTTCGGTTTGCTTGATTTACTTTTTAGATCGGGTGACGGATTGTTGGTTATTCGTTGTGTTGATTGATCTTTGATTTAGATCGGCTGATTGTTTTGTGGTGTTTGTGTTTGATCTTGGTAGATCTGGTTTATTCGGTATAGATTTGTAGATCTGGTGTTATTCGGTATAGATCTGTAGATCTAGTATTATTTGGTATAGTTCTTGCTAGATCCGGTTTTACTTGCGGTAGATCTCGGGTTGTTTGTTGTTGTACTCGGTTAGATCTGGTAGATCTCGGGTTGTTTGTTGCTGTACTCGGTTAGATCTGGTAGATCTCGGGTTGTTGGTTGCTATCCGTGATTTGATCGGGTCTGTTCAGGCTAGATCTGGGCTTATTTGGTGTTTACTGGCTCGTGGACTCCTTGGCTGTTCCAGGATTGCTGACTGCTGGTTACATCTTGTTCTTCCGCTGCCATAATTTTTTTTTACTTTGTTTGTTTTTTATTCATTCATTATTGGTCTGTATTATTCTTTTATTTCTTTTTGCTTATTGTCTGTAATAATTGCTGCTGGTGCTTCTTGCTCCCACTGTAAGTCTTCTCTCCCTTCCTCCTTTACTTTACTGTTTTGTGATTGGTTGACTGTGGTTGCTTGTGGTGCCAGAGGATTTAAGCCTGGTGTTTGTTGGTTGTTATCTGTTGGTATTTGTTGATTTTTATTGTACTAACGTTTTCTTGGTAGAAGAGAAGCGTGCTGTTGAGCCCCTGCTTAGTAGACCTCTGAATCGAACAGTATAGGGTGCAATACACAGTATTGTCTTTTAGGATTTTTATTCTGTTTTCTTTTTCTTGTGGTTGTTGCTGTTTTTTGTTCTTATAGTGTTTGTTAAATCTGCTTGCTTGTCTGTTTTGTGCCTTTGTCTGTTATTATGAGTGCTGAAAAAACTGGTGCTAGTAATGATATTAAAATGACCCAAGTTAATAATTTGGACTTTAGTGACCCTTTATTTCTGCATGCTAGTGACACTAACACTACGTCCTTAATCACATTTAAACTTAAAGGAACTGAAAACTATAATGTGTGGAGTTGTGCTATGTTACTTGCCCTACAAACCAAAAATAAAACTGGGTTTATTGATGGTAGTTTAAAAAAGGATGAGTCTGATGCTGTATTAGGTAGACAATATGATAGATGTAATTCTGTGGTACTTTCATGGATACTTAGCTCTATTTCTGATGAACTGTATTTGGGTCAAGTTTTTTCTACTTCTGCCTATGTTGTTTGGAATGAATTAAAAGAAACATATGATAAGGTAGATGGGTCTATTACATTTAATCTGCATCATCAGATAAATAGTTTAACTCAAAGTGGTAGTTCTGTTTCTGACTATTATCATAAGCTTAATTCCCTGTGGAAACAATTTGATGCTTTAGTTAAACTTCCTGTTTGTACATGTGATGGTGCTAAAATGTTTTGTGACCATAATAATTTGATAAAACTGATGCAATTTTTGATGGGCCTGGATGACAACTACTCTCTCATACGTAGCAATATTTTAACAACTGAACCTCTTCCATCTGTTAAAACTGCCTTTGCAATTGTGTCACGAGAAGAATCTCATAGAGTTTCTTCTCAACCCTCTTCTTCAAACAAAGGTCAAAATAATGCCTTTTTTGCAAAAACTTTTGAAAATAATAAAAGTTTTAACAATAATAACAACAATAATAAAAAGTTTGAAAAAAGAGGTCCCAACCCAAATTTAACTTGTACAAAATGTGGAATGATTGGGCACACTATTGAGCGATGTTATGAGATAGTTGGTTATCCTCCAGGCTGGAAAAAAGGTTTTAAGAGTAAGTTTAACAATAACAATGCCTTACTTGACAATGTGGCTTCTAGTGGTTCTATGTCTTTTACTAGTGACCAAATGGATAGAATTTTGAAACTTATTGGAGACAAGTCAGTCCCGGGGGGTGTTCATGCCAATATGGCAGGTATTTGTTTTCAAAATAACAATGTGTTCTTTAATTCCAATATACAAAAAAAATTTTGTTCTAACTCAAACCTAAAATCTGCTAAGTTCCGTAATGGCTGGATCCTAGATTCAGGAGCAAACCAGCATATGACGCTATCAGATAAACATCTGGATAGTGTTATAGATATTGCTGGTTTGAATCTGAAAGTAGGACATCCTAATGGCACTGATGCAAAGATAGTTAAAATTGGAAATTTAAAATTAAATGATAACATTGTTCTTTATGATGTCTTAGTCGTGCCTGAATATAATGTAAACTTACTATCTGTGTTCAAATTGGCTGAAGATAGTGACCTTTCTGCTGTGTTTAATAAACACCTTTGCTTAATTCAGGACTCAACTCTAAAGAATACCCTGGGGACTGGTAGTGTTTCTGATGGTTTATATTATTTTGACATGGTTAGTAATAATAATTGTGCCTTTGTGAATAATGTGCTTAATTGCTTGTCTTTTGATTTGTGGCACAATCGACTTGGTCACCCTTCTGATCAAGTCTTAAATGTCCTCAAATCTTCCTTAAATGTAGTAGGAAGTTCTGAAACCGTACCTTGTGATGTTTGTCATAAGGCCAAGCAAACCCGTGAACCTTTTCCACTAAGTGACCATAAATCCTGTCACTTAGGAGACTTGGTTCATCTGGATTTGTGGGGTCCTTATAAAGTAACTAGCAAGGAAGGTTTCAGATATTTTTTAACTATTGTCGATGATTACTCTAGGGCTGTATGGGTGTATTTGCTTAAAACCAAAGATGAGGTATTTAACAATATACTTGACTTTTATAACTTGATTAAAAACCTGTTTTCAAGAACCGTTAAAGTTTTTAGAAGTGATAATGGTACTGAATTTGTCAATAATAAACTGTCTAACTTTTTTAATCAAAATGGAATTGTTCATCAAACCAGTTGTGCTTATACACCACAACAAAATGGTATAGCTGAGAGAAAACATCGACATTTGTTAAACGTTTCTAGATCTCTTTTGTTTCAAGGGGGCCTTCCCCTCTATATGTGGCCTGAGTGTGTTCTAACTGCTACCTATCTTATTAACAGGACTCCATCCTCTGTGTTAAGTGGTAAATCCCCCTATGAATATGTCTATTACCATAAACCAAATCTGTCCCACCTTAGGAGTTTTGGCTGTCTTGCTTATGCTAATGTGCTTAATAATAATGATAAGTTTGGCAGTAGGTCTCTTAAATGTGCGTTTATTGGCTATTCTAACTCTAAGAAAGGCTATAAATTGTATAGTTTTGATCAGAAGTGTGTAATATTTTCTAGAGATGTTAAATTCTATGAAAATATATTCCCTTTCAAATCCACTAATGATGATCATCTAAACTTGCACACTGAGACTGCTACAAACACTTTAAATTTTTTTGATAGCATGTATAACCAACTTCCAAAAAGTCCCGATGATGAAGGGATGGATGCTGATGGTGAAGGTAGTGGGTCCGATTCTACCTCACATGACAGTTTTCAGGAGTCGTCTCCTGTGAATGAAACTGTTGTGGAGGAGAACACCACTGCAACACCGATTGATGAAAACACAGTAATCCCTGAGGGCAACGTTTTTCAAAATCTGGATGAATCTGTTATTAATGAACCTGCTAATTCTAGAAAATCTTCCAGAAAAACAAATGTCCCTAGAAAATGGGATGACTATGTTTTAGGGGGGAAACACAGATATGGAGTTGATAAAGTTGTTAGTTATGCCTATTTGAAAAATGATTTTGCTTGTTTTGTTGCAAACTTGAATAAAAGTAGTGAACCTAAGTCTTTTGCTGAAGCATGTTTAGATCCTAACTGGGTAGATGCCATGAACACTGAAATGGAGGCATTACTTAGAAATCATACTTGGGATGTCACTAAACGGCCTGAAAATAGAAATATAAATATTGTTGATTGTAAATGGCTGTTTAAGATTAAATATAAGGCTTCAGGAGAAATAGAGAGATATAAGGCTCGTTTAGTTGCTAGGGGTTTTAGTCAAAAATATGGCATTGATTATGAGGAAACTTTTTCACCAGTTGTGAAAATGGTAACTGTTAGATGCTTAATTACCCTTGCTGTTTGTAATAGTTGGCCTTTATTTCAACTTGACGTTAATAATGCATTCTTATATGGTGATTTGGATGAGGATGTATATATGTCTCTTCCTGAAGGGTATTTTGACAAGTCTGATAGTCGTGTGTGCAAGTTAAAAAAATCTTTGTATGGTCTTAAACAGGCCCCTAGGAAATGGAACGAAAAATTAACTGCGAGTCTTTGTGAATTTGGTTTTGTGCAAAGCAAATCTGATTATTCTCTCTATGTTCTGACCAAAGCTGATATTCATGTTATGTTATTAGTTTATGTCGATGACATTATAATAACTGGGAATTCTAATAAGGAAATTGATGCTGTGAAAAAGTTTTTAAATTCTAAATTTATGATTAAGGATTTAGGTAACTTGAAATATTTTCTTGGTATTGAACTGCTTGAAACTGATTTGGGAGTCTGTTTGTCCCAAAGAAAGTATTGCCTTGAATTATTGGATGAGTTTGGGTTATTAGGTTGCAAACCTGCTGCTACTCCCTTAGATGCAAATATGAATGTTTTGTCTGATAAAATGAGTGGTAAATCTAGTGAATTGTTGTCCAATATTTCTGTTTATCAAAAATTGGTTGGGAAATTAATATATCTTACACTTACAAGACCCGATATCAGTTTTGCAGTTCAAAATCTTTCACAGTTTATGCATGCCCCAACAGAATTGCACTTTAGTCTTGCACTTAGGGTACTTAGATATCTTAAGAATGCTCCTGGCCAAGGAATACAGTTATGCAAATCTAGTAGTGTCAAGTTGTCCGTATATGTTGATTCTGATTGGGGTCGATGTAAAATTTCTAGACGTTCTGTTACTGGTTTTTGTGTGTATGTTGGAAATTCCCTTGTATCATGGAAAAGCAAGAAGCAGCCTACGGTCTCCAGGTCATCTGCTGAAGCAGAATACCGAGCCATGGCTGCTGCTACTTGTGAAGTTTTGTGGTTAATAAACTTGCTGAATGACATGAAAATAAGTGATTTAACTCCTGTTGATTTTTTCTGTGATAACAAAGCTGCAATGATGATTGCAAATAATCCAGTTTTTCATGAGCGTACTAAGCATTTTGAGATAGACTTGCATGTTGTGCGTGAAAGGGTTTGTTCTGGTGTGTTGAAGCTGATAAAAATCGAGTCAAATGAGCAACTAGCCGATATTTTTACAAATGGACTCTCTCCTTCTCCACATAACTATTTGTGTAAAAAGTTGGGACTGCATAATCCTTTTAGGGTTAGGACTGAGGGAGGATGTTAAAATGACATTATCGAGTTCAGTCCTAACTCCGTTTAAATCTCGTTCTAACTTAATGTGTTTTGTGCAGAATTATTTGAGGGACTGATGTTGCAGTTTACTTAAAGATTGGTGCTGCCTTAGTTGATAAAGTGAAGTAATAAAAGCAGATAGTCAAATATGTCAACTGTGATATAGTCAAGGGTTATAAATGTAACTTTGCAGTATATAAACAAAGTGATAGCAGATTAGGGTTCATTATTGTTGTTCACTCTCTCTCTCTACCGATCTGCTTTCTCTCTCTATAACAAATTAGGGTTTCAACTTATAACCCTAATTTGAGTCTTTGTCTTAGTATTAACAATCATTTGAGTGATTGTGTTGTGAGTATTATCTTGTGTTCGATTGTTCTTGTTAATAAGAAGGTGTGGTATTGTTTTTGTGTTTCGGTGAGTTAGTCTATCAGTTTTTACAAAAACCAACATCTAATATTCATAATCGATACTAGTAGCATATCTCTGCTATATGTGGGAGTACTAAACAATGTACGCAATTGGCATATATAATTATCATTGGGCTTTATCTTATTGTTAATTAGATTTAGAAAATGAATAGGTGGTATATGATTAGGTTTTCAATAATCTAACGTTTCATTTATAAAATATATGACATAATCAACATTGAAATTTATCTTATTTTATAAATTATAGTTAGTTTTGAAAAAGTAGTTTCAATAGAGTGCATGCTTTTTATTTTTGGCAATAAACATTTTTATTATCCATGCAAATTTTCAATATATTCAACCTATTAATCTATACATCCATTAATCATTTAATCATACTATTATGGTACGTGCGCGATACTATGGATACTAATTCATTAATCTATACATGTAACTTAAATGGTTTTTTTTTTTCTCCTTCTAAACATGAAAAAATAATATGAAATGTTGTTGTAGCTTTCGTAGCAAAAGTCATTTATAAAATATTTTAGGATGTACAATCTTCAACCTATAAAATCATTAGAATGAGTGTTCAAATTTAGATACCTGAAAAGTCAAAATCGTATATTCAAATTTTGAATAGTGATTTTGGTTATCCAAATCCAAAATTTTGAATACCCTATCAAAATTTTATTAATCATTTGTTTAATAAACTTTAATGCCAATACCGTTAATAATAATTTTGACCAACAATCATTTAGCATAGCAGTATATCGTCGTTGTCAACCTACATTTTATGAATTCAATCTCCGTCTAGAGCAAATGAAAATATTTTCATAAAACTTTATAAAATAGCTAACTAAATTAACAAATATGCTCAGTGTTATATAAAATAATTAACTAAAGTTATCACATATTTTCATTTTATTTTTAATATGACATTTTATATTTAGTACTTCCAATGGCAGACCGTATGGTAGTAATAGAAAATACTCGAGCCTTACGTGTCAAAAACCCCATGAACATTTCAAATTATGTTAAGGTATTTACATATTGTTATCGTAACTTGTTAAAAAAGTTTAGTAAAATTAATATTTATGTTAATTAAATTCGTGTCTTAATGACAAAAATCACAATTTAAATCTTATAATTCGATTTTTGGCAAGTGTATATAGAGAGAGGAATAAAGTTTGTAGTTTAAATTTTGTATTTTTTTAATACCCGGTATATTAGTAATTTGCCCCCAATTTTTCAGTGTTGTAAAACAAGGATTACAAGGCCGAGTACTCGGTCAAGTACGAGTGTTAATCGGGTTAACCCGACCCGAATAAGCTTAATCGGGTCGGGTCTATTCGTGTGTCGGGTTGGATGAAAATAAAATGTATAATAAACTTTGTCCAAATTAGTAGATAGCTATTAGTTCTTAGATGAATGGGCAAAATAATTTCTAATAAACGATTTTTTAAAGAGCAAAATAGTAGCAACCAAACAAAATTTTAATGCTTTTAAAGTTATAATGAATATTAAATAGGAAATATATAATGTTGCAATTATATTATATACAAAAAATGCTAAAAAGATAACCAAAAAAAATAAAAAAAATAATTCACTTACTGTAACATATTTTCTCCACTATCAGTTGTTTACATGAATTTTATAAATATTTATTTGACTACTAACATATAAAAACAGCAAACATTTATAAAAAATGTTCAACCATTTACTATATAAAATTTATTAGGTAGTTCGATTACAACCTTTAATGTAAAGTTGTGTTTTGTAAAAAAAAAAGTTAACTCTTCAAAGAGTAGGAATTAATAAAAACATATGTAAGGTTTTTATTTCGAGAAATGATCGACCTTTTACTTTCAATTCATTAATGAATTGTATAAAATATTGTTAAGCTTATTAGTAAAAGGATTAAA
Source organism: Senecio squalidus (assembly GCA_910822075.1). Classification (NCBI taxonomy): domain Eukaryota; kingdom Viridiplantae; phylum Streptophyta; class Magnoliopsida; order Asterales; family Asteraceae; genus Senecio; species Senecio squalidus. Next base: position 32,591,351 of record CAJVGC010000592.1, read on the forward strand.
ACAAAGAAATAAAATTATCCGGGTTACTCGGGTTGACCCGAACCCGAATATTGATGCTTAAAAAGATCCGAAACCAGACCCTAATTAAGTTTCGGGTTGATCCGAATAACCCGATCGTAAATTCTAGACCCGACTAACCCGACCCTAATAAGCCTATTCGGGTTAGGGTCGGGTCAGGTCAATCGAGTTCAGTTTTTTCTGACACCCCTAGCTATAAGGTCATTGACCGATGCGAGTTGAGTGATATCCGAGAAATTTCTAAATGGTTCACTATTTGGTCAAAACTTGGTCAACTCGGACAAAAAATCGGCCAACTACGTAAAAAATCGGTGAAAACATCGGTTTGACATATTTATACAATTGTGTTAATGTTTCTAAACATATTTCTAGGATCTTATATTGTATACCAATGGTCATATGAACATGTAATACATATAATTTGGAAATTTATATATAAAAATCCAATCTGAGTATTTCCCGACTACTCTCTGCCTAGGCCGATTACTCGCTCTAAGGTCTCCGACCGGGCGAGTACCGATTAACGAGTTTTACAACCTTTAAATTTTTAACTTTTAAGTAAAAACATGAAATGATTAGTTACATTTTGTATTATAGTTAGTTTGTTGTTAGTTTTAAAAAGTAGTTTCTATAGAGTGAATACTTTTTATTTTTGGCAATTTTTTTTCGTAGCAAAAAAAATTTTGAATGGGATAATTTTTTGGTTATCATAAATTTAAATTGGAGTAATACAAAGATAGAGTGTGTGAAATTGTTTCCAATTATATAAATCAAGTAGCATGCATTTATTGGTGCTCAAAAAATTTATATATCACAATCTATAAGAAACCATAAAATATTGTGTGTAAGTACACATATATACTCTACTCGACATGTAGAACTTTTCTATACAATTCGTTTGAAATATATACTCTATCTCGATTAAATTTTTTAACATAATTTACTAATACCTTTACATTCCACGTCAATTTCCTCTATCTTAGATTAGTAAAATACCAGTATAAAATGACAATACATGTATTTGAAAAGAAGTAAGAGAAAATTGGTTAAATTTTCACCATTTAATCTGGAAAATATATTATTAAAAAACAATGAAACTTAAAATAATTTTTTTAAACCACCGAGAATTGAAAATCAGAATTCCCAAGTCACATTCATGTCCATCTTTCCACCATTTTTCATGATTGCTAATTTTGTAGCAGATATATCCTCAAACTCATAGCCATCGTATCTTTCAACCATTGTTTCTCGCAAATGATCGGTACGGTCATTGCGGATGATACCTTTTGATCTTTCTAAATTCATAACCAAATAATTTTTTCTCATGAAATCTTAGCACGTCAATGATAACACAGTTTAAAAGTGAATCGGCAGACTCCGGTAGCCGGCTACTAGGGTGTGAAAGAAGATGAAGGCTGAACAAGTTTAAAAGTATTAATAAAAAAGGGTAAAATAGTCATTTTAAATTTTTTTAAACTTATTTTGGTATCGATACTATCTATAAAGCATTCCACACATAATTATTGATGTTGAAATTTAAGAAGGAAAGACATAATTGATTTTCAATTAATTATTAAAAATCCATTTATGTTAATTTGCTACTATTTTTTTACTTTATTTTATTTTTATTCATTTTAAAAAAAAAACGTATTAAATTCAAAACACAATAAATTTTCAACTTTTAAAAAAAAATGAACTTGAAAACACTGAAAAATCTGATTACTATTTTAATGGCCGGAAGAGCCGATATATTATATACAACGTATATATCACAAAAAAAATGCGAAACTATCTAAAATTATTATCACAATGTAATTTTTTTCTTCGTATTACGTAATTTTTTCTCGTCGCGGCTTCGTGCGAGTATTTTACTAGTATATATTAAAATATATTAGTCTATACATCAATTAATCATTTATTTATATAAGTTAAATTTTGATTATTTTTTAAATAAAAACATGTTTACATTTTAAAATATATTAGTCAAACATATTAAATAATATTATTAAATATCACAAATCGTCCTTGTGTTTGGCCTGTTTTTCATGTTTCATCTTTTATGAAAAAACTTGGCATCGTCCATCCTTTTCTTTGTCCATTTTATCACTAATAATCCTTCCGTCCAATTTCCTTATATTTTAGCCGTTAAGTTATCCCACATGTTAATCACGTGAGGGTATTTCAGTCATTTTAGTCATGTTACTTCCACGTGAAAAACATGCCAAGCACAAAGACGATTTGTTCTAAATAATATAAAGAACATTTAAGTAATAAATACCTTTAATTGAATTAATAACTATTTTGCGAAAAAAATGGATGGTCAAATTTGAATGAAATATGATTTTCTATTTAAAATCAATGATTAAGATTTAACTTTCTTAAAATTGATATGACTTATATATTTTACTAGATTATTGTCCCGCGATAGCGCAGAAAAAGTAAAAACTTGATCGTAAACTGTATGTTTATGCATATTTTAAATTATTATCAGAAGACAATGTTACACCTATAATAACATATATACATTTACGTTTATACACATGTTGTTTATAGTTATAATAACATATATACCTTTACGTTTATAAATACACCTTTACGTTTATACAAATGTTATGATCTTTTGTATTAGGAGATTTCAGAATAACAATAAGGTAAATAATAGTTAAAATTGAGCGATTTTATAAGTAAATTAGAATTATGTTTTTTATTTTAGGGAAGATAGAATTAAAGAGATATTGTAATTATGTATTGTAAAAGGGTGTAAAATGAAAATAGTCTTTGATGACATCATCAATTTAATCGAATGGCTGAGATCAAATATGTTAATCCATCTAAAGAACCTTATATCGCCATGTGACATTTAAAGCCTCTATTTTATTATATATTAAAGATACTAGCTTATTAACCCGCATAATATGCGAATAATTATATCAGAAAAAATATAATGTTAACATATAACATAAAACCTATATAAAAAGATGGGTTTTTCTAACTTGTGCCCTAGGGGCACATGTTAACACCATTTTTAAATATTAAAAGTACAATCAAAAGTATCAAAAAGTACCATTTTTTTTATTGATTTCTTAACTTTTGATACTTTTGATTGTACTTTTAATATTTAAAAATGATGTTAACATGTGCCCCTATGGCACAAGTTAGAAAAACCCTAGAAAGATTAATATAAAACTATTAGTCATGTAAAAAAATGATTAGGTTAACAGATGTTGGGTTAAAGAAAACATTTAAGGCGTAATTCGCTAAAAACCTTAAAATATAAAAGAATTATAATATATAAAAAACTAAAAATATTGTGTAAATAGAAAGATAAAAGAGAACATAAGATTTTTTTATATGATATATTTTCTGTTTATACGCAAAACACTCGTAAAATAATAACATAATTTTATTTTCTTTTTATACCAATAATTTGTATTTGTATGAAAAGAATTATTAAATTATTAAAATTAAAAGGGTTAATATGAAATAATTAACGATTACATCATCAAAATGATCTAGTGGTCTAAATTAAAATTACACTTATCTAATGGTTACCATTTTGTTAAGTGAAACTTTAGACCTCTTTTTTATTATATATTAAAATTAAAATAGAAATAGAGATGATATTTGTCTAACATACAAAATTAATTTTTTATTACCTCAATAATCATGTAAGACAAAGAACAAAAAATATAAATATGTATATTTAAAATCCAAAATCATTAATTTTTACCTGATACATATGACTGATAATTTTACAATAAAACAATGATTTATAATTATCAAAATAGAAATCCATTCACCATGTTGCAAGTAAAGCAAAATGGAAAGGGGTAACACTTATCAAAAAGCTTGATTAAGACTTGCCATAAAATTTGTTTAATAGTTGTTATAGAATAAAACAAAATGTGAAAGATGCATTGTATGTAATCACAATCTATAACCGAATCTAAGAATATTTTTTATACAATTTTAAATATATAATATAAATTAATTCCATCATTTAGCTTATAGATTGATAGAATATGGTCCTACTATGATATTATGTGTGCTTTTGTTCATGCACCTTCTCTTTTTTTTGGTTCAAGGTCCACAAATTTAGTTTTTTTTTATGGTTTATAGGAACAAAAGTTGAATTTAATTAAGTGATTACCTCATTTGTTACTAATACTATGATCATTAATTTATGTTTTAAGCAAAAAAGACCCTATTTGTTTTATTTATTTAGAGGAGGCAATTACGAATGTTGTTTTGCGACAACTAGGAGTTTAACTTCGAGTGCTAGTTTAGGGTGTTCGTCTTATGGTCATATTTAGTATGTAGTGATACCCCATGGGTAATATTAGTATATATACTCTTAAGGTTCCGAAGATGTAACATATTAATTTTTTGTTTTTGTTTGCTAAAGGAGTTTTAGGAATTTGCTTGATATCCGGCCATTAGGATGAGATTAAAGAGATACATACTTATAAATCAAATAGCAAAACCAAAATTCAAAACAAACATAATAGTTTAAACAAAAAATCCAAAATTTGTTCATTTAATAATAATCTAAATATATAGATATAGATCGATAGATGAGTTATGCGTTTATCTATTTTGTTCATCATTTTACAGAAAAAAAATATATTTTGTACATAATTTCAGTTAAGATAAAGATTATTTGTGCGTCAATTTTCTAAACATCTATTTTGAAAAAAAATAAAAAAAAAGTGCATAACCTTTTTTCAACCAATTTGGTTTATTAAAAAGTTTATTTTTTAATTAAAGTAAAAAGAAAGTTATATTAGATGTTACATGTCACTCCTTATTTTTAAACCCTTTTTAAAATTAACTTTTCTCTACGTAAATGTTGATAAAGAATATTTATAACTTATAAGTTCTACTTTTCATTTTATAACCCTCAAAATTATAAATTATAATTTATATTTATATTCATTAAAGAAAAAACATTAAATGGATTTAAATGATGAAAATAAAATTTATCAATTTGAGAGACATGTAAGTGTTAAACGAGTGAAAATATTTGGTTGATGGGATTAAACAAAACAATCTAAGGCCCAAAGATAACCGAGCCAGGCCAGGTCAGGCCCATCGGACCTAGCTTAAATTTACCACTGCTTATAATAAGTTATGACACTTTTTTTTAGCAATGAGCCTGGTTCGGTTCGGTTCGATTTTTACACAAAACCAAAATCGAACCAAAAATTTTGATTTTTAAAGGGTTAGAAATCGTTCGGTTCGGTTTTATATTGGTTCGGTTTTTCATTTTTGGAATTATGTTCGGTTCAATTTGGTTTTTAATCAGTTTTTGTAGGCTTTGACTAGTTTGACTTAATAAGCAAATCATATTTGTTTACTCAATCAACTATACCCTTTCACCTAATAATTTAGAATCACAAGGACTAGAAAATTTTGTTATATTAACTATAATGATATTGATTTTGACATAAAATATAAAGTATAATCATAACAAATACATTTAAAAAACTTATATTTAAGTTGTATATTATAAAGGGTTAATGCACTTGAGGGTCACTGTACTATTCCAGATAATCCGATTGGGTCATTGAACTAAAAAAATATACGTAATTTTCAATCTATTTTATAAAACCGTTTGTTTGGGTCATTGGGACCCACAACAACTTATAATATCAGGTAAGACTTGTCTTTTAACATATGAAAAGACAAAAATACCCTTTATAAATCATCACACACCTGATCCCATCTCTCCTTCTCGCTTCCAACTCACGCTCTCTTTTTTATTCAGCTAATAATATATCCGTCGTACAAATCCCGGCCGCCGTAATCCACCACCGTCGCTCGCCGCCGTCACTCGCCGCCGTTTATACTCATCGAATTAGGATTCATTAGCCATTCAGACTTTGTTTAAGAGATGAAAAAGGACAGGGATTTATTACCTCCTCTTCAATTTTCTTCGTCAAATCAGATTTAAGGTTCTCAAGCCTGACGATTTCATCCCTAACAACATTAGAATAAAATCAATGATTAAAGACAAGAGAAGATAATAACAACTCTGAAATAACGTATACATCCAAGAAGAACTTACCTTTCTTCGGATATCACATCAATGTTGTCAATGGGCATTTTCTTCTTTGCCTGCACTCATGAGAGTTAAAAAATAAACAAACGTAAAACAGAAGCAAGGTAGCAGAGATATATGAAACAAATGATCAAAATCCAACCTTTTTGTCACGTTGACAGGTGTCTCGATCATTGTCACTACTGTTTGATGAATGTTCAGAATTACGAGAACCCTCAGATAAGTAATCATCATCCTCATAATCATCGTCATCGCTAAGATCTTCACTCTCACTCCCACTTTCTTCTGAGTCAGAGTATAGATCAGATAACAATCGTCACTATCGCCATCATCATTATCATCGTCATCGTCTTCTTCAATGGTCAGCAATTAGCCAGCGGTGGTCAACAATTAGCCAGCGGTGGAAACGACAGATTCCGGTCAGCAATTAGTCAACAATCGTCACTATCGCCATTATCATTATCATCGTCATCGTCATCGTCTTCTTCAATGGTCAGCAATTAGCCACCGGTGGTCAGTAATTAGTAATTAGCCAGCTGGTTTGATTTTGATTTTGTTGTTTTGAAAAGGGTAAAGAAAAAGGATGGTGGGTTTTGTTGATTTTGTTGTGTTGAAAAGGGTAAAGAAAAAGCCTAGTAAATCCACGTGGATTTCTCAAAATATAAAAAAATATATATATAATATAAATTGAATGTGCCCTATTATCAGCCGGTTGCAGGTTACCCAGGGGACCTACTTAGATTTTTTTTTAATCATGATATCATTTAAACGTTTTTTGAAAGTAGAGTGATAACGACATATTTTTTTTAGTTCAATGACCCAATCGGATTATCTGGAATAGTACAGTGACCCTCAAGTGCATTAACCCTATTATAAATTGTTCGGTTCGTTTTTTTCCGGTTCGGTTGAAGTAAAACGAAAATCAAACCGAATATATCGGTTTTTCATAAATCAAAAACCAAACCGTTAGTTTTTGTTTTGATTCAATTATTTCGATTTCGATTCAGTTTTTCGGTTTCTTAACCCGCCCCTACTTTTTTTTAAGAAGCTTGTTTCTACATGATACTCTTATCATGGTCTTGTTCTCTACATCATAGACTATGTTTTACCAACCTCTGGTTGTGGTTAAATAATATATTCTATACATAAAAACTTCATGTAATCCCTAATCCAACCGATCATGGAATATATTATCAACAGTTTGCATGGTAAAACAATCATCTACTCTAACAACAATATCGAGTTTCGAACATCAAACAATTCTATTAGCGGAGCATATATCAATGAACATGCAAATATACAAACATACTTATGTATGTATTGATATGCTTACTTTGAATTAATCCATAATGAATTGGAAAGCAAAAGCTAGTCAATGTAGCAAACGTAGTACGAATTTAACTATATATAGTATGTAAAAGAAAGCATAAAACTTGAGGCTCGTGTTTGATACGATTCCCTTAAAGCATATTCTCTGTTCCATGATACAACAACTGAAAAAATGTGTACTGTTGACAAACTTAATTGCCTGAATTAAACCGGAACAAAAGTGTGTCTTTATCTTGAACGAATTTTGTGAATCAATTATTAAGTTGTGAATTTCTAATTTTCGGATATATTAAAAGAATGTAGGAGATCCATTAGTTATTTCTGTGTTTATAGAGTCTTGAGAAGCCAAGGATTCTAGACATGAGTTATAGTTCTATTGGTCGCCTCGAAAAACTAGTACAACTTGACCTCTGCAATTGCACACAAATGAAGAGGTTCTCGTGGAAAATGATAGGCAAATTAACATCTCTTCTAGATCTTAAGCTCAAAAATTGTTCCAACATACTAGTATGAACACCTTAAGTGAAATTGAGAGCCAAACTTTCACCAAGTTAAAGTTGATTTCAAATCTTTCACCAAACATTAAATGCATTGAAGCACGAAATTACATAAGTTTAGTGAATCTTCTATCAAACATGTCTAAGTTACAGTTTCTAGAAACACTTGAGTTAAATGGCTGTCTTAACCTCGAGCCTCAAGGTTTGATGAAAGTTATAGAACTAAGGAACCTCAAAATATTAAGGATGAGAAATTGCAACGTGTCGGAAGTATCCGATAAAATTGGGAATATCTTGTCATTACATACGCTAGACCTTTCAGAAAACACTTTTTCTAGCCTTCCAGACAGCTTTAAGAACCTCTCGAAACTGATTAACCTCGAGTTGAATAAGTGTTCCGATTTAGAGTTGCCGACGGGTGCAACTATACATGTAACGAAAATGTTTTATCTTTTGTGGTACTAGTGCACCTGGATAAGAAAATCAGTGGTGCGACGATCCGGCCAACCTTTTCCAAAGAGTTGGATGATGGTTCAGGGCAATATCTTTCACCGAAAAATCCTGAATAAAAAGAAAGAAATAAGTCGACATTTCAGTGGTCTCATGTTTCTTCAACTTAATGATACAACACTTGTGGTAGAAGTCGGGGACAGTGTGATACTTCTGTTGGGACAAATTCCATTAAGTATGTTTTGCTACTGATCAATAGATAAGACTTTGTCTACTGATCAACAGTAAAACATATATTTTGGTCCCAAGGTACTGATCAGTATCTAGCTTTTAAGATCTGATCAGTATCTAGCCTTTTGAAGAGCTGATCAGTAGCCACATACTGATCAGCAGAAACCCATCGTCCTCAACTGATCAGTAGAGGTGGATAATCACCGACGATGACTGCTGATGAAGATCCTCAACTACTGAAGCTTCTCAACCACTAAAGTACACTTCACGTGCTGTTGTAGAGCGCTTTATTGGGAGTTGTTTTTCAGTTGATTGGACAGGTTGATTAGAGATTAACCATGTTTATAGAGTATGTCTATAGATTATAGTATTAGTTTTACTCAAGTGTAATTGTACTTGTCTATAGCTTAGTAGCCTCAAGGATTTGTATTAAGTAATTCCTTTATCATATTGAGATGATAACGTTGACTGTGTAATTTTGTAATTCTCTCGAAATTAATACAGATCAATTGAGGTGTTGTTGATAAATTGTGTTATTTGTTCTTATCGTTTATTCTTACAAATTAACTCAATTAATCATAACCTTGTTCAATACAAGCTGTGTTTATCCGCTGCAACACATTTGTGTTTGTTAGATCTAAATCATTAAATCAATTAATCTCAATTGTTAATTGGTTCGATCCTCACAATTGGTATCAGAGCATTCAGGTGCTCTAGATCTAATTTAAAACAAGGGTTAAACAACTGTGTTTTAAATCTTCAAAACTTTTGTTAAATTTTTGAAAATGGCATACTTGAATGATGGTGTTCAATCAAACAGGGTCCCAGTGTTATCTTCCTCAAATTATAGACTATGGAAAATCAAAATACACCAATACATGCTGCAAACCAACTATCTTTTGTGGGAAGTGGTTCAAAATGGTAACAAATCCATAACCACTGCAACTGGAAGCACAGAAGCTGCTCCACTCACAGATCAAGAAAAGAAACAAAGACATATAGAGAGTCAAGCCTTAAGCAGTTTGCTATTGGCTATTCCAAATGACTACCAACACAAGTTCTGCAAGTACACAGATGCAAAGACTCACTAGAGAAAAGGTTTGGTGGAAATGCAAGCACTAGAAGAAACTATAAGGAGGTCCTAAATCAAAAATTTGAAGCCTTCAAAGCAGGAAGAGGAGAGACACTAACCCAGATCTTTGACAGATTTAACAGACTGTCAAGTGAAATGGAAATAGTGGGTATTACCATCTCCAAAGACACTCTGAACAGGAAGTTCCTAAGGTCTCTTCCTGAAGCATGGATTCCATACACCATCAACTATAGGCAAGGAGATTCCTTGGAAGAAATGGAATTAGATGATGTCTTCAATGAGCTAAGAGTGTTTGAAGGGGAGATTGACTCTAAGAAAGGTCAAACAAGCACCTGTCCACAGAACATTGCTTTTGTGTCAACAAAAGCACCTGAAGTAAATGCAACTCCTAGTGACCAAGGTTTTGTAGCTGGTGGAAGTGGCACTTCAAAAGGGTTACGATATGAGAACATAGATGACACAGCTAGAGAAGCATTTTTCACTAGCCATGTGAACTCAGGATTGATCCTTGATGACCTGGAACAACTCAATGCAGATGATCTTGAAGAAATGGATCTTAAATGGCAAATGGCCATGTTAAGTGTCAGAACGTGTTCAAATACCAAGAGCTCCCACTTTGAGCATGGCTAGTAAATGTGATAACATTGGTTAGCGTCTAGCAACACGCCAATGCTCCTATAAATACACGAGTGAAGTTTTCAAAAGTTATTGTAAGTCGATGTTTGTGTTTACTATCCTTTTGTATCAGATACTCTAGTTTTATATGGATATGGATCTAAGCCATTCCATCATTTTAACTTTTCTGTTTCTCATGTCGCGAATCACTTAAGATAATTCACGCGAATCAAGGAACATTCAAAATTTCACGTACTCCATATATACACATATATGCATGCACGGTACAAATCAAAATAAGAGTATTCCCGTGACAAGAGGAAATGTTCATTATACGAAGATTGCTCAACCTGTGTCGAAATTATAATATTGATTTGACTGATGTTGCTTTGGGTGTAATCACAATACAAAGAAACAATTCTTGTTTAAGGGGAAAATATTGTTGGATAATTCCGATATCTTAGAGAGGAAGTTATCTTTGATAAGAGTTAGTTATTAGAGATAAATACAAGAAAAGAAGTTTGAATTGTAATAGGTTAAGGAGTTAGATTAATCTAATTGTAATAGGTTAAGGAGTTAGATTAATCTATAAATAAAGGTCTTTTGGAGAGATGTTCCAATAAGATGAGAGTTGAGATTAAGTTTTGTGAGAGTTTATTAATCAATAAAGAAGAGCAGTTCTTTATATCGCATGTTATATACCTTCAATTGGTATCAGAGCGAGGTTAAAAGAGCACACGAAACCAAGAAAGAAACAAAGGTCTTGAGTTTCGAAAAACACACAACCGAAAAAAAAAAACCTGGGAAGGAGACTCCGGTTTTTGGTTCTGAAAAACTCAACAGCAAGATGGGAGACGCAACTAATACAACACGGAAGGATTGTGGATTACCGTCAATATAAATTCCAATGCTAACATCAACGAACTACACTGTTTGGGCGATGAGAATGAAAGTTATACTCCAGCTAAGCGAAGTATGGGAAACAATTGAACCAGGATCTGCAGATCGGAAGAAAAACATTACAGCCACCGCTTTCATGTTTCAGTCCGTTCCCGAGGTACTCATCCTTCAAATTGGAGGACAAAACACAGCGAAAGGCATGCGGGAAAGCAATAAAAACACGGTATCAAGGAGCAGATCGTGTAAAAGAAGCAAGACTTCAAACCCTAACTGCAGAACTTGAAAGATTAACAATGAGTGACTCAGATACTGTGGACGAGTTTGCAGGGAAAATATCGGGTATTGCAGCAAAATCAACTTCACAAGGAGAATCCATTAGTGAAGTGAAACTGGTCAAAAAGTTTCTTAACGGATTACCACCTAATAAGTACATCCATATTGTAGCTTCTCTTGAACAAGTCTTGGATCTCAAGACAACAAGTTTTGAAGATATAATTGGTCGAATAAAATCATTTGAAGAACGGATCAACATCAACTCAAAACATACGGAAGAACAAGGAAAAATGATGTTCTCATACAATGATTATGGGAGAGGAGATCATCGAGGAGGTAATGGCCGAGGTCAAAGAGGTAGGCAAGGTCGTGGAAGAGGTCGTGGTAGAAACAATAACCAAGAACAAGACGATGATACTCAAAGCTATAATTAAAGAGGAAGAAGAGAGCGCTCTAAGGAAATCTGTTGGAGATGTGACAAACCAGGACACTATGTCTCAGCATGTCCTGATAGACCAAGAAAAATTCAAGAAGCAAACCTGAATGAACATAAAGAAGAAAACGAAGAAGCTGAGGAAGAAGCTCTTTACGTTCATGAAGTCGTCTTCTTGAATGAAGACAAGGTATTCCCAAGAAACTATGATGTCAGTAAAGATGATCCAAAACCAATTTGGTACCTTGACAACGGAGCAAGTAACCACATGACTGGAAATAAAGAGTTTTTCTCAAAACTAGATGAAAGTGTCATGGGCAAAGTGAAGTTTGGAGATGGCTCATATGTCGACATAGTTGGAAAAGGATCAATCGTGTTCATTGGTAAAACGGGTGAGAGGAGGGAAGTTAAAGATATCTATCTCATACCCGACCTAAAACACAATATCATAAGTCTTGGTCAAACAACTATACATGGATGTGAAGTTACAATGAAAGGAGACAAGGTACACCTCAGAGACCCGAGCGGAAGACTCCTTGTTACAGTAACTAGATCAATAAATCGATTATACAAAGTTGCATTGGAGCTAAGCAATCCCACATGCTTACTCCTAAAGGATGTTAAAACCACCCAGTTATGGCATTCACGGCTAGGACATAATTTTTGGAGTACTACAGAACGTGGAGAAGAAAGAGATGGTAATCGGTCTACCAAAACTGCAAGAAGAAAAACGTCTATGCAGAGCATGTCTAACCAGCAAGCAAGCGAGATCTTCATTCCCAGTGAAGTCAAGCTTTCGTGCCCAAAAGACCTTGGGGCTAATACATGGCGACCTATGCGGCCTAATCTCCCCTGCAACCTCAACAGGTAAGCGTTATGTCTTTGTTTTGATCGATGATAACACAAGATACATGTGGACTTTCTTGTTGAAAGAAAAGAACGAGGCATTTGATCAATTTAAAAGGTTTAAGGATTTCGTTGAGAAGCAAACAACGCTGAAAATCAAAACCTTTCGCACCGATAGAGGAGGAAAGTTCACATCGATTGAGTTCAACTCATTTTGTGAAAAGAATGGCATTACTAGACATTTAACAGCTCCATACACGCCTCAACCGAATGGTGTAGTGGAAAGAATAAACCGAACCCTTATGGAGATGACAAGAACTCTGCTTAAAGAGATGAAAGTTCCAAATGAGTTTTGGGGAGAAAGTGTGCGACACTCTACTTACCTTATCAACAGGATACCCACCAAAGCCCTGCATGGGATAACACCATTTGAAAGGTTTATGGGAAGAAAGCCAAACATTGAGCATCTTAGAGTCTTTGGATGCATTGGCTACGCAAAAATAACTGCACCACACATAAAGAAACTTGATGATAGATCAAGGATTGTCATTAACCTCGGAACAGAAACCGGTTCCAAAGCATACAGACTGTATGATCCAATCACAAAGAAAGTGATAGTAAACCGAGATGTAACCTTTGATGAAGGAAAAGCTTGGGATTGGACCTCAAGCAAAGAAACTGATGATGAGCCTGGTACGTTTAAAATTCATCAAGAAAATCCTGTAGGAGGAGAGAATGGAATACATGATGACCTTGATGAAAACCACGACAATGAACATGAACATGAAGCTCAAGACGATCCTCACGATGAAGAGGGTGATGATGACAATGAGAATCAAGGAAGCGATCATGACGAACCTGAAATGGAGAATCAACCAGGAGATCACATTACTACACGGCATGGTCGAACAATTCATAAGCCGAGATATCTCAATCACTACGTACTCCTAGCTGAACTTGAAGGAGAGAAGTTGTTAATAACAATAAATGGAGAACCAGAGACCTACCTAGAAGCAAGTAAGTTACAAGAGTGGATCGATGCAATGACAGCCGAACTCGAGTCAATCTTCAAGAACAATACGTGGGAGTTAGTCGAGAAACCTGTTGGAGTTAAGCCCATTGGATTGAAGTGGCTATTCTAAGTCAAAAGAAACGCAGATGGCTCGTTAAATAAACACAAAGCAAGACTTGTAGCAAAAGGCTACTCACAACAACAAGGTATTGATTTCGAAGAAGTCTTTGCTCCCGTTGCACGTCTTGAAACCATAAGGTTACTTATTGCACTCGCAACCACAAGTGCATGGGAAATACACCATCTAGATGTTATAACGGCGTTTCTAAATGGAGATCTTAGTGAGGAAGTATATGTATGTCAACTAGAAGGCTTCGTTAAAAGAGGAGAAGAAAACAAAATCTACAGACTACACAAAGCACTATATGGCCTCCGACAAGCACCGAGAGCGTGGAGCGTGAAACTTGATCATGTTCTAAAAAAGATGAGCTTCAAGAGATGTGTAAAAGAGTCTACTGTTTACATAAAGAAAGAAAAAAAAGAACTTCTTGTTGTGGCAATCTATGTCGATGATCTCTTTGTTACCGGGACAACTCAAAGTGTCATAAAAGGGTTCAAGAATGAAATGTCAAAGGAATTCGAGATGACTGACTTGGGTAAGTTAACATATTACCTAGGAATATAGGTAATACAAAGCAACGATGGAATAAGGATTAAAAAAGAAGGATATGCCAATGGAATCCTCAACAACACAAGTATGAACTCATGTAACCTCGCACATGCTCCCATGGAGATGAACCTAAAGCTCTCAAAAGCAGAGAAGGAAAAGGAGATAGACGCAACTGAGTATAGAAGAACTATAGGCTGTTTGAGATACTTGGTTCATACAAGACCAGACTTAACATATGTTGTAGGGGTTCTGAGTCGTTACATGCAAAGCCCGAGAGAGTCACACGGAAAAGCACTCAAGCATGTCTTAAGGTACATTAAAGGAACAACGAACTATGGCATGTACTTTAATAAAAACGGAACAAAGATGATCACATGATATAGCGATAGTAGTCACAATATTGACGTTGATGATGGAAGGAGCACTTCGGGTCATGTTTTCTATCTCGGACAATCACCAATCACGTGGACTTCACAAAAACAACCCACAGTTGCACTGTCATCTTGCGAAGCTGAATTCATGGCAGCTACTGAAGCTTCAAAGCATGCGATTTGGCTCAAAGAACTGATGAGAGAGATCATTGATGAAGACAAGAAATTTAAGCTAAAGATCGACAACAAGTCAGCTATCGCTCTCACAAAGAACCCGGTCTTTCACGGAAGAAGTAAACACTTTCTCTCAAAATATCACTTTATACGAGAATGTAATATCACTTTATACGAGAATGTATAGAGAACAATCAGATTGAGGTGGAGCACGTAGCTGGAGAAGAACAAAAAGCTGACATACTTACGAAGCCGTTGGGAAGGCTAAAGTTCAAAGAAATGCGAAGCAAGATAGGCGTCGTTGAAATCACTCATCCCAGAGTTCATGTCGGAATCACGGGGGTGAATGTTGGATAATTCTGATATCTTAGAGAGGAAGTTATCTTTAATAAGAGTTAGTTATTAGAGATAAATACAAGAAAATAATTTTGAATTGTAATAGGTTAAGGAGTTAGATTAATCTAATTGTAATAGGTTAAGGAGTTAGATTAATCTATAAATAAAGGTCTTTTGGAGAGATGTTCCAATAAGACGAGAGTTGAGATTAAGTTTTGTGAGAGTTTCTTAATCAATAAAGAAGAGCAGTTCTTTATATCGCTTGTTATATACCTTCAAATATCATCCGATATAGCAAATTACAACAGCTGAAAAGTTATGGTATGAATGGTTTCTCCGGTATCAAAAATAAATAAACATAACATTAGAAATGATTCAAACAAAAGGATATGATAAAGTAAATTCACCATTCAATTGGTTTAGCTAGATCGGAAAATATATGGTATGAAGTTGGGTCTCATAATGTGGAATGTTTGTCGCCTTTGGCCTTTGCTATTTTGGATACAAATTATTTTAAGAAGCTTTCAAATGAGTCAGATAGAAATCTTTTCAGATTGGAAAGATCAAATCAAATAGAAACCACACAGGATATTAAGAATAACTTCGACTCTGATAGTAATTATGTAAAAACCAACCAAATAAGCTATTGATGTTAAACAATAGAAGTCTAAATTGAATGTAAGCCCAAGCCCGTATGTGGGCTTGGGCTCGTTAGGTTTATATTTCCTATAAATAGGCTTCTAATGTAATCGTTACTAGCTGATGAAATATAAAAATTCTTCCACAAAACCCGATTAATAATTTCTACATGGTATCAGAGCAGATTACTTTCAAAAGTACTTGTTCGGACTAGTTCATTCGACTAGTAAATCAGTCTACACGACTTGCTCGTTCGACTGAAGATTCAAAGTATTCGACCATAACCATTCGACTGGAAAGATAAGGTGTTCGACTTGTGTCATTCGACCAAGTAATTCATTCATTCGACTAGAAGCTGACCAAACCATTCGGCTAGGAGCTGTTCGACCAAACTATTCGACTAGGAGCTGTTCGACCAAAGAAATCTATTCGACTCGACTAGAAGTTGTCCATTCGACTAGAAACTGTCCACACGAACACACTTGTCTAGCAAAGAAACTTGTCTAGCAAAGAAACTTTCGACTTACAAACCTTTCGACTAGAAAATCTTACAAACTATTCGACTTTCAATTCATCATACACGAACTCCTTGTTCGAATAGCTCACCATTCAACTAAGAAAACAAAGCACACGAACTCACATTCATTCCTATTCGAACTCACCCTTATTCGACTGGAAAACCAAAAATACACGAACTTACATTTGGTATCAACATGGATGACGCAGAAAATAATAATCTCGCAATACAACTAATGAACCTGCTTCGTAACGGAGCTCGGAACAAGTTTCAAAACCAAAAACCAAACCCGTCCGATCAACTTAAAATCAGCCTAATGTTGACGAGCAATAACTACCCATTATGGGCTCGAATGATTCGAGTAGCTATTGGGGGGAAATCGAAAGTGTATCTTAATCATCTTAACCAAGACCCTTCCGCCATCACTGATGGAAACTACGATGAATGGGAACAAGCTGATCTCGTGGTATTTTCGTGGTTAATTCAGAATATCGAACCAAGCATTGCAAGTAATCTTACCGAATTTTCCACAGTGAAGTCACTATGAGAAGCTCTGGCGGTCACTTATAGCATTGGCAAAGATAAATTGCAAACATTCGATCTCCACGTTAAGGCAAATGAATTCAAACAACATCAGCTGCCGTTAGAAGAGTTTTGGATAGGGATGCAAGGAATTTGGGGAGAAATTGATCGTAGGGATCCAAACCCGATGTCTTGCACAACTAACATAGCAACATATAACCGAGTGCGATCCGAAACAAAACTGTTTCAATTCCTGAACGGCCTTGACCGGAGGTATGACCCAATCAAACGGGAAATTCTCCGTTCCGATCCACTTCCATCCCCAGAAACTGCTTATGCTACGGTCAGAAAAGAAAAAGCTCACCAAGCCATTATTGACGGGAATCATGAGGCGGATATGGGTGTGGCAGCTGGACTCAATACTACCGGCGACGGAGCGGGGCTTGTTTCCAAGAATCATCGATCAGAAAAACCGGCATTCCGACCCCAATCAAAGGTGGATAAAAGCAAGCTCAAGTGTGAAGAATGTGGTATGTCAAAACACACCAAAGAGCAATGCTTTAAAATCGTCGGGTATCCAGAATGGTGGAATGATAATCACAAGACTTCCAAGACTGGAAAAGTTGCGGCCGCTGTAGGTAGCAGTGAAACTAGCGGCGGAGGAGAGAAGAGTACCGATGGCGCACCATAACCAGGTATAGGGTTTGGTCTTTTTACACCAAACCCTCCGGGTAAAAATTCCTTTTTAAATCAAAAAAGTTTTAATAAAAACTTACTCGATAAGCTAAATGATTACGATTTAAAAAAGGAACAATATGAGTCTCTTTCTGGCGAAGTTCATGTTGCAACCAAAAATTCCAAGTGTACTTCTTGGATTTTTGATTGTGGTGCCACCGATACAATGACGTTTGCTATCACCGATCTAACGTCAAAATCTAGAGTTGATAAAACAAGAATTCACACAGCTAATGGAGAAACCCTCCCAGTTAAAGGAGGGGGAACCATTGAAATATCGAAAGAATTACGACTCTCTAGATGTCTTTATGTGCCATCATTATCAAAGCTATTATCCGTAAGTCATGTTACGAAAAAATTAAACTGTGTGGTATTAATGCACCCCACTTTTTGCATCTTGCAGGATATCAGGACGGGGAAGATCATTGGGCGTGGTACTGAGAGACAAGGACTTTACTACGTCGATGAAGTTACACACCAAGGTTCTGTTCTACTTACCCACGGGTCCAACGATAGGAAAGCTTGGTTATGGCACCGAAGATTAGGACATCCGTCCTCTGGTTATTTGAAACAGTTATTTCCGCATTTATTTCCTAGTAATAAAGTTTTTCATTGTGACACTTGTATTTTGGCGAAGAGTCATAGACAAACGTTTAAACCAAATAATACTCGAGTTGATTCTCCTTTTTTGTTAATTTATTCTGATGTTTGGGGTCCCGCAAAAATTGAAGGGGGACAAAATTTCCGTTATTTCCTGTTATTTATAGATGATTGTACTCGAATGACATGGACTTATTTTTTCAAAACTAAGTCTAAAGTGTTTACTAAGTTCACATCATTTTGTAACATGGTAAAAACCCAATTCAAACGTGATATCCAAATTCTCCGATCCGATAATGGGGGAGAATTTTGTAACAATTCCATGAAAAACTTATGTCAAGAGCGGGGAATCATTCATCAAACCTCGTGTGCTCACACCCCTGAACCAAATGGGGTTTCAGAACGAAAAAATCGTTTTTTATTGGAAATCACTCGTGCTATAATGATTGAATCACAAGTTCCAAAGTCTTTTTGGCCAGAAGCGGTTGTTATTGCCACGTACCTGGTTAATCGTCTTCCAACCCGAGCCCTAGCCCTCAAAACTCCTCTCCAAATATTGTCACATTTTCATAAATTGTCATCCACTCTATCCCTCGAACCTCGAGTGTTTGGATGTTCTGTTTTTGTTCATATACCGAAAATAGAGCGTTCAAAACTTGACCCATGTGCAGAGAAATGTGTGTTTTTGGGGTATGGTGTCAATCAACACTGGTATCGGTGCTACAACCCCAGTAAGCGTCACATGTTCACCACAATGAACTGTGACTTTCTTGAAATTGAGTTCTTTTATCACACCCATCTTCATGGTCAGGGGGAAAATGACAATGACGCATTAAGATGGATAAGTTGGGCACCACCTTTGCATGACTCTCCTACTGATACTGATCCCCCCACTACAACTGATAATTCTGAAGATTCTGAAGACAGTACCACTGCCACTAATAATGATCCTCCTCAACTGATATCCGAGGTAAGTGGTTCTGAATCTCCGGATATTTCAAATAACTCTGATATGTGTGATAATGAACAACAGGTTGAGATGGAAAATCCGAGTGTGACCGAACCAACTCGGTATGATCTTCCTCCTAGATCAACTAGGGGGATCCCACCCAACAGATACTCACCTGAAAGAAGTTCAAGAGGATCAAGATATCCAGTTGCAAATATCGCAAGAAGGAACTTAGTCCTGGAAGCCAGGTCCTTCGCAAATGCCATATGTTCTGAAAAAATACCAACAAGTGTTGAAGAAGCACTTAAGTATAAAGAATGGAGGGAAGCAATTGGTACTGAACTTGAAGCTATGAAAAGAAGTGGAACTTGGGAAGAATGTGAATTGCCCCCAGGAAAGAAACTCGTTAAATGTCGTTGGGTGTTCACTATCAAGTATAAACCCGATGGATCAATCGAAAGGTATAAAGCTCGATTAGTCGCAAAGGGGTATACTCAGACTTATGGAATAGACTACTGTGAGACTTTTTCACCAATAGCCAAAATTGATACTATTAGAGTTCTCTTCTCAGTTGCAGCAAACAAGGATTGGCCATTACACCAGTTCGATGTCAAGAACGCGTTCTTACATGGAGAATTAAAAGAAGAAATTTACATGGAAACCCCACCTGGAATTCATGATAATTCCGAGTCCATAAAGGTTTGCCGACTAAAGAAATATTTGTATGGTTTAAAGCAATCTCCACGAGCTTGGTTTGGTCGGTTTACCACAGTAATGAAGAAATATGGCTATAACCAAAGCAATTCCGATCACACTTTATTCTTGAAACGGAGAGGTAAACTCATAACCTGTTTAATAATCTATGTTGATGACATGATTATTACAGGAGATGATTCGGAGGAAATGACGAAACTGAAAGCCAATCTCTTCAAAGAATTCGAAATGAAAGATTTGGGAAGACTCAAGTATTTTCTCGGAATCGAAGTTCTAAGATCAAAGTCAGGGATTTTCATTTGTCAGCAAAAGTATGTCCTTGATTTGCTAGCAGCGACGGTAATGCTAGATTGCAAACCTGCGGATACTCCCATGATTGCTAACCAGAAATTGTTCATGGAAGATGAAGCTGAACTGGCAGATAAAGAAAGATATCAACGAACGGTGGGAAAGCTTATTTACTTAGCTCATACTCGGCCAGATATCGCATACGCGGTAGGAGTTATAAGTCAATTTATGCACCAACCTCAAGTCCAACACATGGAAGCAGCCTTACGGATTATCAGGTACCTCAAGGGAACCACTGAACACGAAGTCCTGTTCTGACCAAATGGGCACCTGAAGATTGATGCATACACTGATGTTGACTAGGCAGGCGACAAAGGTAATAGGAGGTCTACATCAAGGTATTTTACTCTAGTGGGAGGAAATCTTGTTACCTGGAGAAGTAAGAAGCAAAAGGTAGCACGAGGTTTAGCATAAGTTCTATGGCTGCGAAAACTACTATCAGAAATTGGATATTCCCCAGTGGAAGCCAGTAAGATTATGTGTGACACCAAAGCTGCTATCCAGATCTCAGGAAATCCAGTCCAACATGATCGCATAAAACATGTTGAAGTTGATAGACATTTTATCAAAAGAAAACTTGAAGATGAGATTATTGAACTTCCGTTTGTTTCATCCAAAGATCAGCTTGCAGATATTCTTACAAAGGCGGTTACTGAAAAGATTTTCGCTCACTGTCTTGACAAGTTGAGCATTGGAAATCCCACTACTCAGCTTTGGGGGAATGTTAAACAATAGAAGTCTAAATTGAATGTAAGCCCAAGCCCGTATGTGGGCTTGGGCCCGTTAGGTTTATATTTCCTATAAATAGGCTTCTAATGTAATCGTTTGTAGTTGATGAAATATAAAAATTATTCCACAAAACCCGATTAATAATTTCTACAATTGAAAATAACAAAAAACTACCAATTTATTGTATTAAAACTAAGAAATCAATTACAAAACAAAAAAAAGAAGAGAAAAAAAAGAACTTCAAACATAAAGTTTGTGTTTTCTAAGATGATTATTCTATAAGGAACTAGCCCTATTTATAGACACATATCAAACTCACTTGTTGCCAATCTTCTCAACTTATATCCACTTGTCTAAGATCCCAAAATATATGAGATATCTAAATTAAGATATGAGAATAATATGGAATCCTAATAAATATTCGAGTCATTTGTAACACTTTCTTCGTTCCATATTTTAAAAAACAATTAAAAAAATATATGCAACTAATACAAATTCAAGTTAATAAAATATCAATTATGTTCTTAATTTAAAACAACGTTGAAATGGAAAATATGTAATTAGTAATTATGGTAATATTTAATTAGGTGTAGAATAGATATTTAGGAAAGTTAATAACTTACATTTTTCGAAACTGAAGGTTACTACGGTACTAGTCTTTTTTTTCTCTTCTTTTTTTTTTTTTTTTCGTCATTACAAAATACATTATGCATAAGGTATTAAGGATTAGTTAAAGGAAGTAACATAAATAATCATCTAGTGGTAAACTCTCGTTCACTACCATGTCGTCGTAGATCAATGTTTTGAAAACCGGGTCCATGATCGACCCGGCCTAGCCACTGGGTCACCGGGTCAACCGGTTGAACCGGCTGGTCAATCCGGTTTCTGCACATGTCCAAAATTTTCAATATCACCTGTAAAAACACTAACATTTGCTGTATAAATACATCAAAGAACCATGTTTAACTAATCAAAAAATAAGAGACTATAGTTTTTTACTTCAAAATATTACAAGTTTCATACTCTATACTTGATAAGGCATAAATCCTATTGAGATTACAAGATTTATGTTTCAAAAGACTATACCCAAGCATAATTCTTACGAGATTATAAGTTTTAAACTTCAAATGGCATAAATCTTACGAGATTATAACCTTTTAACTTTCAAAAATAGTATAAAAAACAAAACCCGACGGGTATTAGCGAACCGGGTTGACCTGGGTTTCTAAAAACCCGCCGGTTCGACCGGTTCTCAGTTTACTTAAAATCCGGGTTGTTTTGACCCGCTTTTTGGCCGGAAGCGGTCCAGCCGGTTGACCCGGCCTGGTCGACCCGGGTTTCAAAACATTGTCGTAGATTCCATTCTTTGCACCATGTAAAGAAAACCCGACTCCCCTTGCCTATTGCAATCGTTAAAAAAAATTATATTGATGGCTTTATGTATTCATCTTTAGGTGGTGAATTTTCTTTGAGATTAATCTATTAAAGACAAAGACGAGTGGTCGGGTACGACTAGTCAATGGAGGAAGAAAAAAAGTCACGAATCAAACAAAAGAAGGTATCTAAATTTCAAAAGTGATGAAAAAGCAAGGAAAAGGAAAATATAATAATTGCAATGATTGACACGGTTAGTACATCAACTATTATGTTAGATTAAACAATACGAAATTACGAGGAAATATACTTAGGGGGTGATTGATTGAAAATGGGTAATTAGAAACGGAAAGAGAAAGAGAAAAGATATACTATGCAATTCAATGAGCAATGATTTTCATTAACCTCAAATTGTAGAGAAATGAGTTATTGGTCATTAGTAGGTAATGAATGATTAATTTGTATGCAACCAACCATTACCTTTCATTCAATTAGTTATTCATTACCTCCTATAACCCTTAACCAAGCACCCCCTTAAAACTTGGATGCCAAAATAAATAACACGAATGGTTGATCGAAAAATTTATCCTGGTTTTCACCTAGAGTTTGTGGAGTTTAGTTGGTTGCAATTTAAAATTGGATGAAATTTTCACATAAGATGAGATGTAACAACTTCGATTCTTGTTGGCGACATTTTACCAGCTCAAAAAGTTATTACCCCAAATTTTCTTTTCGTTATATGCCAAAATAAATAACGATATACTATAACAAGCCACACACCCTCTTCTTTCAAACTCTAGTTCTTCTTTTCTTTCAAAACTGGAAAATGAACCCATCCTCATCATCTCTCACTTTCTCTTCTTCTTCCAAAGGGAAAAGGGATCCGGGTTATTTTGATCTTGAACCATGTTTAAAAATGCCAAAGAATGATGTGTTTATAAATTATTCATTCAAAGATATGGGCAAAAGCTTCGTTAGTCACCTGAAGAGATACCTCAAACGTTACGGTTATAGCATATCTGACAACACCATGCTTCCTAAAGGTCGAGATGTGTGTTTCGAGCTATTGAAAGCTATTGAGGAGTCTGAGATCTATCTTGTTGTATTCTCCATCAACTACGCCTTTTCAATTGAGTGCCTCGACGAGTTGGTCTTCATAATGGAATCCCTCTATAATTTAAAAAAGAGGAAAGTTTTACCTATCTTTTTTAATGTTCACCCATATCACGTAAGAAGTCAACATGGAGGGTCCTTTATGCAAGCTTTCCAAGAGCACGAAACCAATATCGATCCTGAAAGAGTCCAGAAATGGAGGCAAGCCCTAAATGGTGCAGGCCAATTATCTGGTCTAATCTTTCACGATGGGTAATTCTTTTCTATATATCTTTAGTATTATTATAAATAGATCATTGTCTTTTTCGAAACAAAACAAAAGACTACGGGTTGTACATGACAACATATATGTCTTTTGTTTTGAGTTTTGAAGAAGATATTCTATACTTAAAAGTTTACAAACCCGTGTTATCTATCATACAATGAAGAGTGGGGTATTTAATTTATTTATGGTACAATGATATCAAGATGAAGGAAGATCTAGTGGGTATACAACTTTTAGTTTTGCTTAATTCAAATCAATCCAAAATCTATGTTAGAACTCTAAAGTGCTTTTAGTTATGTCGATTTTAGAGGTTTAAAGAATAACGTAACAAAGTATCTTAATGAAGGCGAATTCAAGTTTCACACATTTAAAGTAGTTTATATTTCCGAGTAATATGCGAAAAACTTTATAGAAAAAAATAAAATTATAATATATAAAAATTAGGAGTGGGAATACTTCGGTTTAGTTATGACCTAAAATCGAATTAAAAACAAAATATTCGGTTCTTTGACCAACCGGTTATGGTTATGAACGGTTCCTTTATACGGTAAAAATATAAATCTCGATTCAACTAACCATTATTTTGGGTTTGGCTTAAAGAAAAACATTTACTCTAAATATATTTTTGACAAAGAAAACTAAAAGTAAAAGTTGAAAATGTTTAAATACAATTTTAACCTAGATATTTTACAATCATAAGTTGTTAATTATTTCATAAGTTTTATCTTGCATTAATACAAATATTGATATCTTAAAATTTATACTATGAACCCTACACAATTTTCAAGCACCCCGTTGCATATTCGAGATTAGAAAATAGAAATGTTGTTGGTTGTATAGAAACTTATTTAGAACACATTTTCAGTTTTACATATATATATATATATATATATATATATATATATATATATATATATATATATATATATATATATATATCTATATAGAGGTGGGTTCATTTAGGAACCACTAAATATTTAGGAACCATTAGGAACCAATATTCACCATTGTATATATATGATATTCACCAGTGTATATAAAGCATATGTATATATATATATACACTGGTGAATATTATATGTATATACACTGGTGAATATTATATGTATATACACTGGTGAATATCATATTAAATATACACTGGTGAATATCATATATATACACTGGTGAATATTGGTTCTTAATGGTTCCTAAATATTTAAATGGTTCTTAAATGAAACCAACTATATATATATATATATATATATATATATATATATATATATATATATATATATATATATATATATATATATATATATATATATATATATATATATATAACATTTTAACTACAATTCAATTATGGTTATGGTTATGGTTCGGTTATAAGGTTTGATTTTATGTCCATAATTGTAACCATAACCGAACCGTCGATTATTGTGTTGGTTTGACTAATTATGTCAATTTAGCTATGGTTTAATTATTCGGTTATTTTGCTCGTCTCTAGAAAGTTAAGAAGATTATGTATATTTTGTTTATAGATAAAAAAAAATATTTAATAAAACACACTTGTAATAAAATATTGCATAAATAAGAAAAAAAAACTATTAGTCATATAGTATAAAAAATGAAAGGAAAATAAGAAAAAGTTATTATTAAAAGGAAACACAAATACAGTTGATAAAAAGCTCAGACAACAAATCAACAAATTGATATCTTAACCTTGGTTTTAAAAAATAATAGGTGCTAGAGGTCAAAACACCAAGACCCTAGGAGATAGGCGGTAAACGTCCGCCTCACGTATATACGAGTCGTTGTTTTAACAAATACTTATATGAGCTTTATCAACTCTATATATAATTTTTTCCCAAGAAAATGCTTCAAATATACTTAAATATCACTTACACATAATCAAATACATAAACACTACACGTATTCGTTTATAAACATGTAGTTTCACAACACAGTCATAAAAAAAAAGTTACATTAAACCCCATTAAAAAGGGCTCGTACTATAAATAAGCCTTTATATCACCTAAAAGAAGACACACGTAATTCCCGTAAGAGCACATGGTATGATAATCGTGATTCTGGGTGATTCTGAGATTTTTTTCCTGACGTGGCATTGAGAATCATGATTGTGAGTTTTTTTGGTGGTGTGATAATAAAGATTGTGGGAGATGTGGGACCCCCATTTTTTTATTTTTTTTTAAACATTTAAATAAGATTTTATTAAAATAAAAAATAAAACTACAATAATTAAAATAAAAATACAAAAACATATAATAAAAAAAATTAGAATACAATAATTAAAAAAAATACAAATACATAAAATAAAAATAGCTAACGTTGTCGATAGTTATCTGGAAGTGATGTGATTTTCTGGTTCAACTGAGGATGTATTTATAGGTGAAATGTTATTAGAAATAAAATAAAATAAAATAAAATAAAATAAAATAAAAAATAAAATACTAACGGTTATATATATAGCCGTTAGTTTTAAAAAAGTTTTATTTTTAAAATGTAACCGTTTGAAACCAAAAAAAAAAAAAAAAATTAAAAAATCAAAACGGCCGTTGTAGTGAGAACGAACCGCGAGAATTAGTCCCACAACGGCGGGCAACGGTATAATAACGAGGACTCCGCTCGTTGTCATATCGACAACGAGCCTATAACGAAGCCACACCGAGTGCTCTAATACTCCTTTCATGCTTAGACATCAATTAAATATCGAATACCACCGTTTCAACTTAAGGCGTCGCCAGAATAGCAAAATAGATATGGCCATTTCCGAGGCGCTAGGCGCGCCTAGGCACTGCCTTTTTAAACGAAGATCATTATCCTTTTAAATTTTGTTAAAAATTAATAAATAACATATTTAGCTCTACGATTTCAGTGTTTTAAATTATGTAATACTTTTTTTTAATGAGGGTTAAAATCAAGCAAAAAATTGGAGAGTAAAAGTTACATAAAAAGCTTTTTATTTTATAAAAAGGTTATATAAGGAGTTTTTATTAAAATAAAAAATAAATAAATAATTAAAAAAGAAAAGAAAAAAAGAAACTGTGTCTTCAGGTTCTTAGAGCACCCGGTGTGGTTATATTGTCGCTCGTTTATTTTGTAGAAAGGTTATTTACCGACAATTTCACCTATAAATACATCCCCATTTTAACAAAAAAATCACACCATTTCTCAATCTCATTTTATCTTTATATCTATAATCTCAATCTCATACATTTTTCAATCGTAAAAATGTTTTCGACGCCCGAACCGATTCAAAGTGATTTCCTCCCCCTAAACCGAAAATTCTGACAGTTGGAGGGGCGGAAATCACGTTGAATCGGCTTGAGATTCGGTTAAAGGTAGTTGTTTCAGTTGAACTGCCAGAAACTAAACGTAAGATCTTATATTTATTTTAGTATTTTTTTAGTTTTAATAATTAGTATTGTTTTTTATTTTAATAAAATTTTATATTTATTTTATTTAAATGTTTTTTTTTTCTTTTAAATATTGGGTCCCACATCTCACACAATCGTCATTATCACACCACAAAAAAAACTCACAATCATGATTATGATTATGATACCGTGTGCTCTTATAAAATTAGCATGCTTATTTCAACTCCATTCTAATTTGTGATAACAAATATTCACAGCTATTTTTTATTTGAAAATCACTTAGAAGTTAGAATCATCCATAAGATAAACCATGGCCGTTTCTTAGGGTGGACGAGGATGGTGACCGTCTGAGACTTCTAAATACTTACACGCCTCCAAATTTTAATATTAATATATATATATATCGCATGAACTTCTTACTGATTGACAATTATTATATTGAAAATGACATAAAAGAAAATGTTTGAATGTAAAGACTTCATTGAAATGTTATCATCGATAAATTCTAAAAGGTTAACGAACTTCAATCTTAGGGCCTCATTTTTGTATCTTGGCATGTTTCAAAAATCGAGCGACTGCCATGTGATATTAGCTATGGAAATAACACCTTAGTATATTAATCATTTTCTTTCTTTTTAAAATTTGTATTTGGTAGGGATGAAGGGCAGTTCTTAGGGGAAATTGTTAAAGTTCTCGGTAACATGAAAAATCCGCTAGAGCTATTTGATGCAACAAACCCTGTTGGTATTGAACAAAGATCACTTGATATAATTTCAAAATTAAGATTAAGTGACAATTGTTTTGCCATTTTAGCCGTTGTTGGAATTGGTGGGTCGGGTAAAACGACTATTGTCAAAGCTGTCTATGACAAAATTGCTGCAGATTTCGACGCCAGTTGTTTTATTGAGAATATCCGCGATTACGGACATAGGGGTCAAAATTGGAAGGCTGATTTGCAGAATGATGTCATGTCTTGTCTAAGTGGAAATGATCAGGGTTATAATGTTGGAGCTGCAAAGATAAGGAAGTTGATTAGTAGTCGAAAGGTTCTTATGGTACTTGATGATGTCGATAAGGTTGAGCAGTTGCAAGCTATAGGTATTCATCATGCATCCTCCTTCGGTTGTGGAAGTAGAATAATTGTGACGACAAGAAACAAACAGTCCCTTGGTACTCTACCATACACTCCCTACGAAATAAGCTTGTTGACTAAAAGAGAATCCTTTGAACTCTTCACTCGACTCGCATTTGGAAAAGACGATCCTGTCGACAAAAAGTTTGTAGATGAAATAGTGTTTCTCGCTGCAGGGCTTCCCTTGGTTCTTGAAGTATGGGGTCATCATTTTAAATCTCATGAAAGGAAACAATGGTCAAGCTTATTGAAGACATTAAAAATAATCCCTCATGAAGATATTCAAAAGAAGCTTCAAATTAGCTATGATTCACTTACTAAAAGAGCCAAGAAGTTATTTCTCGATATCACTTGTTTTTTTTATATGATGGAGAAGGATTTAGTTGTCAAAGTCTTACAGGATGAAGACTTGGCATTCTTTCCGGATAATGAAATTCAGTATCTAGTTGATAAAAGTCTAGTTAAAATAGATCGCCTTAACAAACTATCAATGCATCATGCAATTAAGGAAATGGGTGAAGAAGTGGTCCGCAGAGAATATGAGGATGAGCCTGGACAACGTTTAAGATTGATTGGTGACAAGGATGTGGTTCGCGTACTGAGAGACTGTTCGGTACATTATTTCCAGTACATTAGCTTAACGCATATACATATTTAGTTTTCTTTAACGAACTATATATAATTTTCTCTTTATTGTTTAACAGGGAACAGAATCAATTGAAAGCATTATATTGGGTTATAATGAGATGAAAGAAAGGGAAAATGTACAAATAGAGGCCTTTAAACAGATGAGTAATCTAAGGTTCATAAAGTTGATTGATTCTCACTTACAATGGTCTTCTTCTTCCGATAACGATGACATATTTTCTTTCTCTTTTAAAAAGTTGAAATACTTCGAATGGAAAATGTTTCCTTGCAAATATCTTGGCATTGATATGGAAAACGTTGTGGTTATTAAACTACAACATAGCAATCTGGAAACACTTTGGGATGGATGTAAGGTATATTTCACTCTCAGACACCTCTGCTATCGTATCATATGGATATTTTAAGCTCGATTTACACGAAATTTTCTCACAAAAAACTTCCACATCGAGTTCTATTCACTCTTATGTTTAGACACTTCAATTCGACCCCTTTAACCAAAAGAAAAGTAGATTTTGGTTCTTTCTCGTTTTCAAATAAGACTCAGTAATTAAAAGTAACATCAACTTCACAAATCACACGATTAGGATAGATTATGTAATATCAGATCACGATGCATGGTAGATCTCAATGTTATGATATGATATAATGTGTATTTATTTCTTTGTTTATAGAGTCTTAAGAAGCTAAGGATTCTGGATGTAAGTTATTCAATATCCTTAACCAAGACCGGAAATTTCAGTGGACTCTATAATCTTGAGAATCTTCGCTTAATTGGCTGTGAAAAGTTGGAAGAGTTGCATAGTTCTATTGGTTGTCTCGAAAAACTAGTAGAACTTGACCTCAGCAATTGCACACAATTGAAGAGGTTCCCGTGGGAAATGATAGGCAAATTAACATCTCTTCTAGAACTTAAGCTCGAAAATTGTTCCAACATATTGAACACCTTAAGTGAAGTTGGGAGCCTTTCTGATAGCCTCCACCAACTCCATGAACTGAAAATGATAGATTTATATGGTTGTGCCAAGCTAAAGTCAATTCCAAATCTTTCACCAAACATTAAATGCATTGAAGCGCGTAATTGCATAAGTCTAGTGAATCTTCCGTCAAACATGTCCGAGTTACAGTTTCTAGGAACACTCGAGTTAAATGGCTGCCTCAAACTTGAACCTGAAGGTTTGATGAAAGTTACAGGACTAAGGAACCTCAAAATATTAAGGATGAGAAATTGCAACGTGTCGGAAGTATCCAGTAAAATTGGGAATATGGTGTCATTACGAACACTAGACCTTTCAGAAAACACTTTTTCTAGCCTTCCAGACAGCTTCAGGAACCTCTCGAAACTGGTTAACCTCAAGCTGAATAAGTGTTCTGAGTTAGAGTTGCTACCACTACTTCCATCAAACTTGAAAGTGATAGAAGCATCTGGGTGTTGGTCATTAGATGTGATGCCATATGAAGATTCAATGCAAACGACTTATATTTTTCGGTCTAAAATGTTCGAGGTAACGTGCCCTCCATATATATATATCCCTAGCTTGTATATATTCTTTTTGATCAAATATTAATTATGCACTGAGCACAACATTGTCCTAACTCGATCATACTTGAATTCTACAGGAATCATTTTTCACTAAAGATAAAGAACTGTGGATCTGCCTCTCCGGGGACGAGGTTCCTGACTGGTGCAGCTATACAAGTAACGGAGATGTTTTATCTTTTGTGGTACCGGTGCACTTGGATAAGAAAATCTGTGGTGTGATCATATGCCCAACTTTTTCCAAAGAGTTAGATGACGGTTCAGGGCAATATCTTTCTCCGACAATGCTGAATAAAACGAAAGAAATAAGTCACCGTTTCAGTGGTCTGATTTTTTGTAGATGTTCCATGTGTCTCATGTTTTTTCAACTTAATGATACAACACTTATGGTAGAAGCCGGGGACAGTGTGATACTTCAATTTGCGAATCATGATGTTTTGAGTTGTGGGTTACGTTTGATATATGAGGGTGATTTGTTAGATGATTCAACGTTACTTATTCAGAAAAGTAATGTTTTCGAACCCACACTCCCTGTCCCGTTGGAGATGGCCACTCAAGATGGCAAGATTTTCGCCACTGTCAGTGAAGAATATGAATACGATTTTGACGACGACGATGATGATGATGATGATGATAATAATCTAGATGAAGAGGTTTTATCCTCTTTATGTGAAGATGGCACAAATGATAATGATAATGTTGATTCAGATGACGAAGTTTTTTACTCTCCCTGTGAAGATAATGAATATGATTCCGCTGATGGTGACGACGAAGTTTATCCTTGAAGATGATGAACAACACACGATGATTATGAGGACGAGGTGGACGATGCTTCAAAATTTTCCTCCAATACTAACATATCTAACCAAAAAGAAAAATAAGTTGTCATTTGTTATAATCAGATTTTAGCGTTTACACTCGTTAATAAAAATATAATGTTGTTTCTCTTCTGTTATAGTTAGAGCCTCATTAATAGAAAGGCCTCCGAAAATAAGTGATCGTCTAATATTTTTTGCCCAGGTTCCGAAAATTCAGTGACCTCTGGTTAGTTGTTCACCGGAAATTACCTTGGACTCAGAGAAACTTGACCACAACAATTTCCCTGATTGAAGAGGTTTCCATGGGAAATGATAAGCTAATTAACATTTCTGCTACAAGTTAACGTCGAAAATTGTTCCAACATATTGATAGGCAAGTTTAATGGCTATTACATGTTAATAGAAGTTGCCAGAGACGCCAACAAGAACAACTTAACGTTGGAGATTAAAAAAATATGACGGTCTCGACATGATACTTTATCATCATCATGTCATCTACTGTACATCATGAATAGACAATGTTTCACCCTCGTGAACTGTGGTTAAATAATACGTATATTATATACATCAACAGCACTGAGTTTCAAAACATGAAGGAAAGCTATGAAAGCAGCATTAATCAACGAACAAGCAAAATTTCACGTATGCTATATACACATAAATGCATATACACGATACAACTCAAAATGGTAGTATTCATGTGACAAGAGGAAGTGTTTATTATACAAAGATTGTTCTACTTGTGTTGATATTAGAATATTGATTGGACTGAAGTGGCTTTTGGGGTAATCACACAAACAATTGGTTTTTAAAAGGCACAAATCAGCCAAATATAGCAAATTACAAAAGCTGCAAAGATATAGTATGAATGGTTTCTTCGGTATCAAAAGACGTTAAACATAACATTAGAACTGATTCAAACAAAGGATATGATAAAGTAAATTCACAATTCAATAGGTTTAGCTAGATCGGTCCATCCGAAGAAATCAATATATTGACTACTTACAACAAAATATAAAAAAATCAACTTACCAATTGCCATTCTATATCGGGATGGAACAAGATACAAGTTCAATGGTCTCCTAAGTACGAAAAAAAATAGTATACGCCACCGGTATGCAAATAAAATGATCTCCAAGTAAGAAAGGCTAAAGAAAACTAGTATGAAAATAAGTTTATTATATACAATATACAATACCAAATAAACAATTAACCGAAATGTAACCGAATTATATACATTATTTACATTTCTAGATTCATAGCCAATTAATTAACATTCTAGTAATTAAATAGAATGAATAAAGGGGTGTTTATTTCGGCTTATTTACCATTACCAGCTTATGTAAATTTTGAAAAGCTGGTAATCTCACCAGCTTAAACTCAGCTTGATAAGCTCCTAAGCCGAGAAAAACGATAATTACCGGAATAATTAGCAGATGGGAGCAACTTTTTCTCGTTCACCTAAACTCCTAATCACTTTCTTGAAAGCAAAATGCAAACAATTCGAAAAGACGATCCAACAAAGCATTTCATAAACAAAATCAAACGCGGGATCGGACGGTACAGATTCATCTAAATTAAATCCATCAAATCCACCACCACCACCACTACCTCCACCGTTACCACCACCACCACCACCGCCAAATGGACCATCTCCACCGTCAAAAAAGCCTCCACCGTCGAAAAAAGTGGAATAACCGTTGTCAGATTCGGATTTGGAGCTTCTTCGTTTCACACGGCATCGCTTTCTAGCGAGTTTTTTAGGTGCGGTTCTTGGTTTGATAGTCGGGGGAGCTATGGCGTCGATTGATACCATTAGAGCGTTGATTTGGATGGATTTGGTGGCGATTGTGGTTAGTGTGTCGGAAATTAACGAAATCTCCATTTGATGATCGATTGGTGTGGGGGGAATTTGATATTATTCCAATCGGTGGCGTGAGGATTGTCTCAAGTTTTGTTGTACACGTCTACTTTTTTTGACTATTCTATGATACTATTCTTACTTTACACTACGGTATACGTCGAAAAAATCATATTCAACAACTTACAGTAGGGACTTATGGTAGTTTATCATTTGTCTCTTTATATATATATGGAGTGTAATGGTTTAAAGTTCGGCCTTTGGGCAATATAGAAAAAAAATTGTGATAACAATTTATGGTTGGACCATTTAGCGATAATAATTATTATGTCGCATGATCGATTTTCTCAATTCTTCTCCACTATCATAAGGAATCTCAAATTTGTAAGTAAAGAAAAATTTAGATTCCAACGGATTTAAATTTCGTCATAAACTTCAAACAAACATGTTATGGAAAAGGAATTCAATTCAAATTCACTCAATTTTTTCTAGATTTCGTAAAACAAACTCCCCCGCATAATATTTTCCGTTCGGATCGTTCAACCCATTTGGGTTATTCGACTCATTTGAAAATTAAGCTTATTTGCGAACATAACAAAATTCTAATTTTCAGGTCATTATGTTTTTTTAATAGGTGACGTCTAATAATTTCACGTTCGGTCAAAAAGAGAATTAAATATATTTCGTGAATAATATTCCCGTATAAACCCATGTTTTCTATAAATGAAATTTAATTTTCCTTCAACGATGCAACAACAAAGTAAAAATCCATTCAAACACTACGCTTTCTAATCGTTTATCGTTCTGCTTTTCAAGCCGAAAAAAATTATTTTTACTTCAAGACATTCAAATCAGTTTGTTTCCATGAATCCATTAGGTAAGACATACTTTCGATTGTTGCAATGAAGGATAATGAATATGGTAACAAGGTTTATTAACCTTAAAAGTATCAAATGTATTAATAATCAACTTATTGGTATTAAGACTTAAAAGTATCAAATGTATTAATAATCAACTTATTGGTATTAAGACTTATCAGTGATCAAACTTCTGATGGTAACCATCTTGCTAGAATTATACAACAACACGAACACAACACTATCAACTAATTTTATAAAATTTAGATTATAAATCAAATATTTGAAAATTTACTCCATCAAATAACGTTTAAAGTTAAAAAATAATGGTTACATGAATACAAATTTTATATCAATTAATTTGAATTGCCTTTATTTTATATGGGTATATTTTTTTGTATGAAATTAGTAACAAAATTAGTTAAAGTAAATTAAGATTAGTTTATATGTTATATTCATTAAGGGGTATATTACTAATTATATTTTATTTAAAAATTTAAAATTTTAATAAAAAGTGAAAATATTTTATATATTAGTAGAGATAAAATTGTTATTATTAATTATTAGTTATTGTTGTAATTAAGGAAATGTTACTAATTGTAAAGTGTTTTAAATGATTAATTTTGGGAAAGGTATAAAAAGAGTATATAGGTAATTTCAATTACTTAAAATTTAACAGATTAAGATGTTAAAGGAAATTCTTTGTATAATAGTATAGATTTTTGAATTTTGATAAACATACTTTGGAGTAGGGTCTTAAAAAACACCGTTCGATCCGGATCCAAACCGACTCAAATCATAAATTAGTAGTTACGGTTGGGTTTTATCGGATACTTCATGCAAAACCGTTCCATTGGATCAACTCGTTTCATCCGAAGTCGATATACCCAAAAAAAATTACATAAACAAGACGTTCATCTATGTATTTGAATCTACTTCTATAAATTTAAGTTAAACAAATAGTCCAAATATATACACATATGTGCCCTCTAAAACTCCTAGTAAGTTAAAAAAGTTGATTAAGAATTTTGTTATGACCGTATTCATCAAGAAATTTTATTCATAGGCTCGCTCAAACTTTATCTTTATTTGTTGTTAAGAAATCCACCAAACTATTAAAAGTATTTAAATAACTTTAGAGACCACTTAAGTATATATTTAGATTCGCATTTTCCTAAAAATTATAAATGACAAAGCACCACTAATTTAAATCTTTTCATATATCTATAGTGGTAACAAAAATGCACTTATTTATACTCAAAAGTAGAAAGTAACTATAGATGGTTGAAATATGTTTGAATTGATTCAAGGACATTTTAATAGCTTCAAATATTGTAAAAGTATAAGATTTATAATTATTTTGTGATTTCGAAAAGTGTCAAAAAAATTGTGTTTTGATAATTTAAACGAAACAAAAGTGATATTTGGATGACCTCTAAAACTATTTTAATATTTGGATGGTCTTTATAAATATTTATTATTAGTTTGGTTGGCCTTAGTGTGACAAGACGACAAAAATGTAATATATATTATAATTTTATACATATTTTTACTATTATTAAGTATATAAATATCAATAAATTATTAAAATGTTGATGTTTTGACATTTAAGAATACATTTACTTTAAGATATTGTCAATAATTTACAATCAAATGATTTTCATACTTATTTAAAAAAAATAATACATTTTTCACCTTTTCTTTACTTTTCTCTCTTTTTTTAATTTTTACTAATTATATACCCGGGCGATGTCGCGGTGATAATAATTTTTTTAAATTTTCGGTGAATAATTTTCTTCGGTGGTACATATTTTATTTCAAATCTTTTTACGAACGATTAAGGTTTTCGGTTTGTAAACATTCAATTGGTTAGAAATATTAAAGATTAACTTCAATTATTTAAAATTTTATCCAATACAAATACAATTGATTGTTTTAAATTTATAAAAAAAGAAAACTCAATTATTTTAAATTTTTAAGTATATATGGTAAGTGTGTTATAGGGTTATAATTTAATTATTTAATAATTAATTAATTAAAAGGGTAGTTTAGTAATTTTAGCATGCTTAAATTTCAACACTTTATACCAAAATGCTTTATAATGTATATAGATAGTAAAATACTCGCGATGCCGCGGCGATAGTAAATTGTTTAAATTTTCGGTGAAATAATTTTTTTTGGTGGTACATATGTTGTTAACTTTATAAATTAAGTGTTATGCTATAATGATAATTGAATGTTTGTAAACATTCAATTAGTTAGAAATTCTAACATTAACTCTATTTGTCACACCCCGCTAAAGCGGAAACACGAAGTGTGAAGAGCTGGAACATCATTACACGGGTCATAACAAACATAACGGTTTCAATTCATTGATTAAAAATGAAAGTGTTTACAACTTCAAACAACCAAGTCATTCAGTACACAAATACATAAATTAAAGTTTCAATTTAAAATTCCCAAAAGAAGTGGACAAGTCTTTTCCCAATAATGATCTCACGCAACCGCCTTGACCCGTCCATGACGAGCACTTCATCCTTACACTAAATTTCCTGAAACATAAGATAAAGTGTCAACTACAAAAAGTAGTGAGTGAGTTACAGTTTAAGTTTCTCGACAAAAGTTCCGGTTAAGTATATAAAAGTAAAAAGTTTCCCAAAAGGAGGTTAGCGGAGAAAGTCGCTTAAAGTTTATATACTTTTAAAGTTTCGAAGTAGCGGGCGAATCAATACCCTTAAGTTTGTACAGACCAAGTAGAACAATATTTAGTAAAGTCATAGTTGCGGAATCAATCGCTAAAAGAGAGTATATATGCGTATAAGTAACTAATTAGATTCTTGTATCAACCTCTTGGCATTCTATAACTTAAGTGTTCACACTAAACCGATTATTCAACCGTGAGGCCCCTTACCCCGCCTATCCTACGGGGAGTATAAAAGATCATAGTAATATGTACTTAGACTGCCATCTAAGCAACGAACAGTTCTTTCCTAAGTATCGATACCCATTATTACCAAACGGCTCAGAAGTTAATAGTGTGTAAAGTTCTAAAAAGGTGGGCACTAAAGTTGTTTCAAAAAGATAGTAGGCACTTAAGAATCGCGTTATAATCTCATCAAGGGTTGGTCTCGCATACAAGTAATCAATAACTAGTTTAACCGAATAGGGGGCAAGCCGGTAAGTTTAAAGTAAGATAGTAGGGCAATAAAGTGTTTACGCATAAAAGTTTCACAAAGTTTCCAAAATAGATCAATAGTTCCATAATAGTTTCAAAAGTTCACAATAGTTGCATAAGTTCGTAATAGTTTCCAAAACTTCACAAAAGTTGCAATGTTCGTAAAGTTTCCAAATACAAGTAAATCTTATGTTTCCCTCAAAAAGTTATGCAAAAATACATTAAGTAAAGGGGTTGTAACTCACGGGTTGCGAAGAGTACGAATACGGAAATCGGTCGGAACGGAAGCCGGGAATCACGGATCGCCTATTAATACCAAGATAGTTCAATTGGTTATTATCTTATTATGTTATTTTTATGTAATATAATAGATAAAATTTAATTAAACTTTAAGTGTCAAGGTTAAATATTTTCCAAAATAGTCCGAAATGGTCAACGTTAAGTTTTTGTCCAAAGTCCGTTTTAACGTTTATTATTGTTATGTCACAAGTGATTTTACTTGCTGAAGTGGTTTACATTTTTCTAAGGAAATTTGGGCAGCGCTTCCGCGCCCAAATTTCATATCCAAAAATGCAATTCCACTTCCGCTCACAAAATCACCTATAACACGATATCATACTAATCTAATCCATTTTAAGTCCAAATAGTCCATACGAGTCCCAAATGTTATTACTTTTACCAAACTCAGTCCCAAATATCATATATCAAAAAGTCAGAGGGTCAAACAAGTCAAAAACGTCCAAATAACGAAGTTTCGGGAAAAGTTGCAGCTCTGTGCGTCGTCCTGGGCCTTAGGAATGACGCACAGAAGGCAAATATGCCCGCTGCGTCGTCCTAGTGCCTTTGGACGGCGCACAGGTTATATTTTTCGGATTTTTCGAGTGAAACATTTATTTTAGCCACGGATTTCGACATGCAATAGGTCTAAACTTAATAAAACATCATTTTAACAGTTTCTAAAGCATTTTTAACCATAAATTTATAGATCCAAAGGTTGTTTCGGTTAAAAATCGTTTTTGACCATAAAAAGTCATAAATCTTTGTAAAAACTTGTTTTAAAGCCTTAGATCTTACATGCAAGTGTTTGTTTATGTAAAAGTAGTAAAATAACAGAAATCTACCGAAGGAAATAGCTTGGATGATGATTTGGCTGGATTTAGAGCTCCAAAATCGGTGAAAGTGCTTGAAAACGAAAATAGTTTGCTTCCCCTTGCTTGCCTTGATGTTCTAAACGTTTTTTATGGTTAGAAATGGTGTTCTAGTGGCTGTAAATCACTGGGATGAGGGGGGGTTTCTTGGGAGGTTTTTGAGAGAAACTTAATGTGTGTTTTGTTTTGTTTTTGTAAAATGAAAATATGAAAAAGGAAAGAAGGAAAAGTAGTAAAGAGTGAGTTGAGGCAGTGAAATAACAGTAATGATGGTATATTCTCGAGATTGATTGGTTTAAAGTTGGTGGTAATCGAAACATGCAGAAAATTCAAATATTTTGCGGATTCAGTCCTGCCAGGACCGTGCACAAGGCCTGTGTGCGCGTCCTGGACCATTTCTGTAATAAAATTTGAGTTTTTGCTGTTTTTGCTGTTTTTGTTGTTTTTGCGTTATTGTTTCGTTGGACCTTTTCGTTAACTAAAAGTTCTTAATTATGATACGTTATGAACTTAGGAAAGTTCATTAGGTGTTTTCTTGGTATTAGGACTTATATAAATTGATTCCGGGTGTGATTCCGACACTGTCGCGTTTCCGGTTATTGAACAGTTAAAGACAACGACAGACAATAAGAGAGACATAGAGTATAAAATGCACCTGAAATTGGGCGGTTGTCACACTATTTATTTAAAATTTTATACACTAAGATTGATTTTTTTAAATTTATATAGTTAGAACTTGCGCGATGAAGCAGCGATAAAAAATTATTGTTTGATTACATTTTATTAATGAAACGGTTGACGATAGTTACCCATTCATCGCGTAATTTATATGTTGTTTGTAATAGTTCGTAGTTCGGCCCGGGCCTTAGAAATAATTATGTAGTAAGGTTTTATGGTTCGATCGGTCATAAAACAAATTAAATGATAATCATTTCTCAATTCACGTCCCCTCTTAATTGACATAATAAACTCCAAGCGTTTACATGTAATAGTTTGTATATTCTTCTTGAGTCATTCAGAATCTAAAAATAGTTACCTATTGTTACTTCTAATAGTTTCAGATTATGTTTTTCGGGACATAAAAATAAATATTTTTTGTTTGGGTCGTACGAAATTTAGTTTGTTTCGGGCCATTTGACTTATTAAGCTCGTTTAGGCAATTGAAATTAAACCATGTTTTTCATAAAAACTCCATTTCGTTTGTAGATTTTTAGTTGCATGTTTTATCTACTTTATATTTTTGTCAAGTTTAATCTGCCGATACTTTTTAGTTTGCATATATGTAAATTATTTATGTCCACTGTCTCAAGTGTCATGTCAAATCATGAGTTCATATATCACAAGGTCGGTAGTTTTTTGCTAACGGTAACCCAATCTTTTAATTTTGAAATAATCATTATTTGATAGGTTCTTTAGTTTTATAAAAAAATTAACCTTTTAAAATTTTCAGCAGAAGTTTTTCAATTATTTGAAATTTTATTTTTTTATTTTTCTTTAATTTCCTACTCTTTTCATTTTAAATATTAGAAATATTTATTTAATTATTGGGTTTCATCGGTAGTATTTTACTAACATCATTTGAAAATTGAGATCAAAATAACAATTGTCAAAAAATCGAGATTGAAACTATTATTGTATGTACTTATTAATTTGCAACGAAATCTATATTATATCATTTCGAAGAAAAATTTAACAATAAACCAACATCATTTGAGAAAAAACATGTAAAAAGTAATATAAAACATTTATATTTTCCTAAAATAAACAAACTAAAATTTTAAATAGGAGAGAAGGTATGAAATGTTTAATATATAGGGTCAAAAAGTAAAATGTTGAATGTTGCAACCAAGGTTATAGATAACGTAAGGCGTGGCGTGGCGGCATGAGCAAGCCTCAAGCTTTGCAAGAAATGGCGAGACATGGCGTTTTTCAAGGCGTGAAAAAGCGGCAAAAAATTAATATATTTTATAATTTTATATATACTTTTATATATATTTTTACTATTATTAAGTTATATCACCACCAATAAATTATAAAAAGTTAATAATTTCATATATCAATATACAACTAATGTAAAATATAGTAACCAAGCTTTAAAAAGAAGTTATCCATCATTTCGTGTCGGCTACTCCAAGCCTTGAGAAACGGCGAGACATGGTGGCGCCATGGCGGCTACTCCAAGCCTTGAGAAATGGCGAGACATGGCGGTTTCATGGCGGGTTATTTAGAACACTGGTTGCAACTATCAAAATTAAATAGGAGAGAATTTATGAAATGCTTTATATAATAGTATAGATAAAAAGAAAATTTAATTATTTCAAAATTTTAAATATATATGGCAAGTGTGTTATAGAGTTATTTAAAATATTAATTAATTAATTAAAAATGTAGTTTAGTAATTTTATCATACGTAAATTTTCAACTTTTATACTCAAATACTTTATAATGTATATAGATAATGATTGGCAAAAACAAACTCGGGTGTAACGCTTTGAAGTCCGTTATGACACGTTTTTTGGACGTAACGCCTAACGAATATGCATTGCATATTTTTGAGACACTCACCCCACACCTCGATGTCATGACACACCTTGACGTCGCTATGACGCGTTATTTTAAACACTCATATATATTATCCCTTTATTTAGTTATTTTTGCCAAAACAAACATATATTTGAATAATTAAATCGATTGATATATAATTTAGTTCTAGCTTTTGTCTAAATTGGATTTTCTTTTTATATTAAACCAATACCTTTTTTTATATATACTAAATCAAATAACATAGAGTTAATTGGAAAAATCGTTCTTGTGGTTTATATAAAACTTCACTTACATTTCTCTACATTCATTACCTGCATTCTCTTTAGAAAAACTTATTCTTTAATTTTGTCCATGTTCAAATTGAAACGACCCAAACGCCATTGTCTTCAACCTTATCCTTTTTATTTAAATTTTTATTAAATTAAATCAACAATCATAACCTATTAGCATCATATTCATTAACACCAAAACAATTTGTATCAATATTTCCACTAAAAACATAAATATTGTTACAATTGCAAGTAAATTTAGTCAAATAAAAATATAAATTCAAACATTTTCTTCATTATAATTTTCTTCTTACTTTACCAACACAATCACAAACATATACCTATCTTTTCATTTTGAGGCACAACCCAATAAATCCATGAATATGTTTGTAATCTCTAGAAACCCACCTTGTCGGAACCCCATAAACCCTAACCCCACCTCGTTCTTGAGTGTATATGGGTTAAAAATGGAAATATAGTTAAAAAGAAAATGGTGATGATTGGTTCAATAACTGGTTATGTATAAAAGAGAAAAATAAGAGGTTGAAAAAGAAAGAAAATATTAGAAATGAGAAAATGATTGAGTTTGAAAAATTGGAATTCTAACATAAATAAATTTTAAATTAAAAAATCAAAAGGTTAAAGACAAGGATTTTGGTCATTATATCTTGAGTGGGGACGAAATTGAAAAACAAGTTCTCATACATAAATGTCTAATGCATATCATGAATGAATATTAGGGATTGCAACTAAAGTTTTGCATAAATCAGATAGACAATTTTTATAATGAACTCAATAAATATTTTATCTTTTATATTTTTCTTACAATATATTAACCTTTTTCCAATAGCGTGAAAATAAATATCTAAAGATTATTCTTATTTTTATAAAAACAAATTATTAACCGAGTAAACTTTATTATATCTTTAATTTATCAACTTTATATTTTTAAAATATAAACCAAATACATAAAAATAAAAAAAATAAACACAAAAATATAATCTTTAATATATGATAAAAGAGTGACCTTAAATGTCACATGACGAAGTAAGGTCCCTTGGATTAGTTAGATAATTTGATTTCAACCGTTAGATGAAATTCTTGATATCATCAAATATATTTTTCATTTTACACCCTCTTACAATCCATAATTGCATTCTCTTTTCAATTTCACCATTATTACAATAAAAAACATATGTCTCTTATTGGACTATGATTTACATTATTATTATTATTCTAAAATCCTTTAATACAAAATATTAATATATGTGTATAAACATAAATGTATATATGTTATTATAACTATAAACAACATGTGTATAAATGTATATTTGTTATTATACGTGTAATATTGTATTCTCATAATAATTTAAAAAAACGTGTTCATAAACATAAAATATACGATTAAGTTTTTGTTTATATTTACCCGTGCTATCACGGGACAATAATCTAATTAAACTTAAAAGGGGGTAAAGTTATCAAAATAGAAGGTGTAATTATCTTAACCCTTAAATTAACTCTTGATTGTTGACTTTAAATTTTTATTTACTGTAAATAAGTTAATTGCATGAATCGTCCCTTACTTTTGCTTAGATTGCACCTTTCATCCTCAAGGTTTCGATGTGCAAAGAGCGTCCATGTGGCAAACTTAACGTGCATAAATCGTCATTAACTTGGGCAGGGACGGAGCTTGGAGGTGGCGGAAAGGGGGCGAAAATCATTCGATTCGAAATATTACATATAAAAACCTTACGAATTTTTCAAAATTGTACGAATATAATACAAATTTTTCAAAGCTTCGTCACTGAACTTGGGTTCGTTAGTGTGTGCACATGGTTTTCACATGAGGACTTTTTAGTCATTTTACCCACCATATCTTTTTCTATAACATATCTATTATCCCAACATCTATCTTTTTAAACCCTCCTGGTCAAATTCTCTGACAAAAACCCTAACTAGTTTCTCATTCACAAAACAAATCTCAACCGAAATCAAAATGCAGTTACGGTTCATATGAGGCGAAGGTGATTTTTCGAAACCATATCTAGTTTATGGTAAGTAAATATTAATTCAGTTTTAAAAAAAAATCTCAACCAACAATCAAAATGCATTTGTTAATATGTTTTTTGTATTTATTAAACAAATGAATATCCCAACAAATTTTCGATTACGGTCAACCATGGTGGAATGTTCACAGAAACACCAAATATGAGTAATGTTAGGGGTAAGGTGGATTATAAGGATTTGCTAAATATTGACGGGTTTACGATTATTATCACACATGAGGTTATGAAAATCCTTAAATATGATCCTAATTCAACATGTCAGCCTTCAATAAAACATGTAAAATAAAGGAATTGATGACAATGTGGAGTTATTAGACTTAGAGTTAGAGAAGTTGAGGTTACTAAATTATAATAAGTCACTAAAAACAGGAAAAAGGGTCGGTATATAAAAAGAAGTTAGCTATAGAGAGTCAGATGATGTTAATGTTGATGATTTGTAAGTTAATGAGAATGTAGTAGTGAATGAAGGGGAAGAAATTGCGGATGAGGAACACATTGAAGAAGAAATAGATGTTAACATACATGGTTTTAAGTTCACTCTTGAGACGGAATGTGAAATTGAAAAAGAAGTTGATTCATTTAAGCCTCGGTTGAAGATCATTGAGGATGACTCAAAGGTTATTGAAATTGCAAGTGCACGCCAACCAAGTGCAAGACAAGCAACACTAAGTCAAGCAACTCCAAGTCAAGCAACTCCTAGCAAATAGACCAAGAAGAGTACGTGCAAACAGGTTCACTCCAACTAAGTAGGTTTTATGTCACTTTTGGGCATTTTAGTTGAACAACTTATGTAGGTTTTATGTCACTTTTGGGCATTTTAGTTGAATAATGTCATTGTTTTATGTCACATTTGGGCATTAGTTGTCACTTTTGCGTATGACACTGAACATGTTATTTATGTCAATGGGTTCAAATTTTTATGTCTTCTATTTCATTTTATGTTTCCGTTAAGGTTTATACATGGGCATTTGATTTGTTTGTTTGGTTTAATTTATTTTATGTTTCTGTTAAGGTTTATACATGTTTTTTTACGACTAAACAAACAACTCAAAACATTAAACCATTACTGGTAAAACAAAATTCTTCATTTATAACTTGACCATTAGACCATTACATGTGTCGTTTAAAACATCGATCCTTCTTGCAAAACTTCGCAAAACATTACAATTGAAAAAAAGACAACAAATAAAATCCAATTGCAAATCTACATTATCTTCAACTTTTGATTAGCAGCTCCCATTGAATTCATTGATTCTTCAAGAAGATTCCTTGACCTTAGCAATCTGGGAATAATCTGAACTGAACCATCACACATGGGTGGATCCTACCAAGCAAAAATCCAAAGTTTGTACCCTATACACATTTGTAACAGAGCATTTAAATGTAAATTGTCTCACTCCGTTTATGCGGAAACCCGGAGTGTAAACGGTATTAGTAGTATCAGAGGTAGAAAGTTACAACATTAATATAACAAAACGATAGTCGAATTAAATAAGTAAATTCGAAGTACAAAATTTACATAATACGAATAAATCAAAGTACAATGACATCAAAATGGATCCTAAAGGAATTAATCCTAGCAAAACAAATTCCACGTAGACGATCCAAATAGTCACAAAACATAGCATCAACAACTGCAACCTCAAACCCTTGAAAAGCGTTAAAATAGATTACGTCAACATAAAGTTGGTGACTTCTTGCTATTTTATAAAAACATTAAGTTCG
The DNA here is from genome assembly GCA_910822075.1 of Senecio squalidus. Lineage (NCBI taxonomy): Eukaryota > Viridiplantae > Streptophyta > Magnoliopsida > Asterales > Asteraceae > Senecio > Senecio squalidus. Next base: position 32,636,325 of record CAJVGC010000592.1, read on the forward strand.
AAAGGTTTTGACCCGTTTGAAATATATAAGTTAATAATAAAGATATCTTTATTTAATAACAAAGTGAGATACATGCATAACCTTAGATAGATAAATACACCTGAGCCTAACGTTTAATAGCAACATTTACCTCCACCGTAGTACGTCAAACTAAGGTTTAGTCATCGAATAATAATAAGCGGTCATAACATCGACTCATAGGGACAGAGTACCCTCGTCGTCCCATATCAGCAATGAGGGTTTGTAAAACGCATATAGATCTATATATGTACCGGTGGCTCTATAAGAGTTAATAGGCGTGTATACGAGGGCCTTATACTACCACTAAGGCCATATAAGTAAGGTAACACTAATCAAAAGGTATTCAAAATCCACAATGCATAAAACAAGATATAAAGTTTAATCACGCTTTTCATGCCCAAGATATAAAACGGTAAAAAGGGCAACAAATAACTTACGGATAACCAACAAATCTAGCGTCGGGACGACAAATCGGGAGAAACCACTCCAAGGCTTAAGTGCCCTAGAATAAAGACATCGAATCGGTTTAAGTGCCTCTAAAAGTCTAGTAGGGTTTAGTCTTAATAATTAACGTTATATTACATAGTATATTCAAAAGTGTTCCAACGAATAATATTTCGAGTCAAAAGTGAGGAGTGGAAGATGACGATATTTCGAGTCAATAATGACTACTAGAAGATATCGATAAATCGAGTCGATAATGACGAATAAAAGATCGAATACTGATACCAAATTTTAGTCAAAGTTTGCTAAAACAACGTTATGGGATAGTTGATTTTAGTCAAAGTCGACGATTACGAAGAGGAGTCAAAGTCAACATTCGACATTTGAAGAATTTAGATATTTTAAGTAAAATAGGTTGAAAAACAGTTTTATAAGAGTTTAACGAACGTTATAATTTATTATTAGAATTTAAGATTACGACTGCATTTTTGAGTAAAAAATATATTTATCAAAAATATAAGTTTAACGATTATCATAAGAATAAATGTTATGTTTGTGATTGCGATTACGTTTTTGAGTCCAAAAACGTCTATTGCAAATACATATTATTTTACGTATAATAATATATGTATATATGTTTACGTTTGTTCAAAATATATAGAATTTAGGTGGCAAAACTAGGAAAACACGTACTAAAGCTTCACTGTGGCGCAGTGAATCACCACTGCGGCGTAGTGAGCTTTGTTCCGCAACCCGCTGCGGCACAGTGTGCCAAAAACCCATTTTTTAGACTTTCTTTTACACATTTTAGGTATCGTTAATGTTTATATTAAATCTTAATATTTATAAGTAATATGTCCGGAATGTTATATTATGTAAATATGTATATAAGTTTATTTATAGACTAAATATGTAGGTTTTTACATAATAATAAGTAATAATACTAATTAGAGTTCAAATAACATTTATATGTTTACTTAAGTCCAATTAGTCCAAAATAGTCCAAAGAGTTTCAATAATCAACTTTCTGTAAAATTTACGAATATTACATATTTACTTATAATTTCCCGTTTTATAAGTCTACTTTCATATTTATACCATTTTTATGTTATTATTAACCAATAACTTATAATATGAAGGTAATATGTATAATATGTTCATAAATTACATTTTCATCCATTTTTAATCATATTCATCTATTTTATATATTACTTAAACGAATTAGGTGATAATTAAGAAAACGTAAAGAGAATTAGGGATAATTTAGAGAGTACCGAAGACCTCCGCAATAATCAACCAAAAATCGTTGGAAATCGGTAACGAAAATAGGACCCGAAAAATGCGCTCCAAAAGTGGTGGTGGTGAAGATCCAAGCTCCAAACAAAAAAACACACCACTATTAATATGAGAGCTTAGAATAAGAAAGTGAATTTGAGAGGTTTTAACTTACCAAAGTCAAAATGAAGAAATATCAAGATGGTAAGCACAAATCCGAAAATGTAAGATGATGGTAAGCAAAAACTGTCCAGACCCGTTTTGGACCCTCAAACCCTTCTCGGCCCGGACTAACCCAACCCGTATATTCACATTCGGTCTGGTCCTCGGTCTTTAATATTTGGTATATCCGGTTTTAGGTCCGGTCCGGGTTATACCCGGATAAACCGGTTTTATTAATAATTTTATTATTTTATGGGTAAAAAGAATACTTTTGTTGCTGCCAAGTATCAAACCCTGCGCACACAAGTAATAAGGAGGTTACTTACCACTGAGCAACAAGGAGATTTTGTTTAATTTACTAAACAAATACTATTTAAAACTATCTTACCAAAAACCCAATAAATAACCCTAATTCCAAAGGAAAACCTAGGTTGCGTTTAGTTATAGAAAACGTTTTCTAATTTTTCATTTTTAGTTTTCAAGAAAACAAAAAAAGTTTTCTTCTCTAGAAAACATTTAAAAAGTTTGAAAATGTGTTTAGTTGTCAAATGGAAAACACAAGGAGTTTTCCATTTTAGAAGTGGAAAATAGTTGAAAAACTATAAAAGTGAGTTTTCTAAGTGTAGTTATAAATTAGAAAACTGAGTTTTCTGTTTTCATGGAAAATGATTTAGAAAAAATCACATTTGAACACGTTTTCTGTTTTCTATGTTTTTCTTGAAAATTTTTCTAGAAAACACTCCTAGTTTTCTTCATCTAAACACAGCCTAATTTTTAATTTCCTCCACTTGTGTAGCCTTTATACAAATAATATTCGAATTTCCCTTTCTTGCTTCAATTCACCATCCATAATAACCATCATCATCATTAAATCGAAGCTTTATAATCAACATCATCATCATCAAATCGCAATCCTTCATACATAATAACTATAATTTTCTTTTTCTTGTCGGCTTTGATACTCACTTTTGGGCAAAATATTATCATAATAATCATTGAATCCGAAGCTTTATAATCATTACCATCATCAAATCGCAACCTACAAGTTTTAGTTTTTTTTTTTATAGTACACGATTTTCTGTTTGATCGGCCCGGCCCGAACCGGCCCGAGTCTAGACGGTTTGGTCTTCGGTCTGGATATGTTCTTTGTTTCGGTCTCGGGTTAACCCAGTTCGGTCCGGTCCGAACCGATTGCACAGCTCTATCTATATGTGGGCTATTTTACTCGTAAGTTTCTGGAAATTGGGAGAGAAATGAGAGAGTTTAGTTGGTGAATGGGGTGAATGAAAAGAGAAAAGAAGAATGAAGATGTAAAGTGAGGATTTTGGTATGAGAGATGTTTGAAATGGTTTGATAGATCTAGAATATGGTCAAATGACCCATATTAGGCAAAATCCGGGGAAAAATCACTTGAAAAGCAAGTTGTGGATCTCAAAATGATGGAAAATGACGTTTTTAACATTTTGTGTCCGAAGCCCTGACTGCGACGCAGTCCACTGCTGACCTTGCCCAACCGCCGATTGGCAATATCCAGCACCCGGCTGGCCAGCCAACTGGTTAATTTTTCGTTAAAAGGACTAAATTTTTAATATTTTTAACGTTAATCCTCGTTAAAGGACTAATTTTGTATTATATTTTTAACGTTAATTTTATCCAACAATCAAAGGCCTAAACAACATAACTTATATTAAGAGAGTACTATCTAATCGGTACATAGGTAAGTATAACGCTTCCGTCACGAAGGACGAAGCAACAAATATAAACCCGACAAAATGAATAAATAAAGCGTGATAACCGAAACAATAGTAATAACAGGGTCAAAACAAAGTATCGATAAATAAAAATGACAAATGGCACACCGAAATAATACCTCAAAAACGAGTTTGTCACATAAATTTTAATACCGTTATATAATGAAAGTACCGCAATTTTTAATACTTACATTTTGGGGACAACAATAAAATCGACGTCCTGGGTTGACGGAGTCCATGAAGTACGAATCAAAGATTGGTTACCACAAAAACTGTTGACCATGGCGTCTTCGTGTTAAAACTTAATGGTGAAAAATTAAGGTTTCAAAATATATGTTTGGGATCTGGTGGGTTTAAAAAAGTGAATGTTGGAATGATAAAAAAGGATTTAAAAGAAAGATGGTGTGTAAAATGACTAAAAAGTTCTCATGTGTAAAAAACGTGCACACACTTACGGATCCAAGTTAACGGCCGGTGAAATCAAGGACGATTTATGCATGTTAAGTTTGTCACAGAAACACTCCTTGCACATACAAAACCTTAAGCACAAAAAGTATAATCTAAACAACAGTCAAAAACGATTTATATAATTAACTCAAAAAAATTAAGCTCAAGAAGACATAAATTTATGCCCAATGTACCCATATTAAAACCCCAAATAAAAACAACTCTATTTATACTAATCATACCTAAAATAAGAAATAAATAAGAAAAGAAACAACACCAAACATACGAAAACAACAAAAAGGTTAAAATCAGAAAACCAAACTCTTCAAACCCGACCCGCGTAAAACTCGGAACCCATTAAATTCCACTCCAACATTGGTATAATAGCGACACGTACAAAGTGCTCCGGAACACATTCATAATCACTTTTTTCACAATTTTCAATCTCACACACGCATGCATGCATATACATACACTCATAATATACGTATAATTAATCAGATATACTTTTGATCTGAATTGTGTGATTGATGATGGCATCAGAACAATTAATGCCTGACGCAGGAGGAGCAAGTGGTTCTCGTTACCTCCCAATGCAGCAATCTGAACAGTCTCCGTCTGCCATGTCGTCGTTCTTCTCGCTTCAGAATCCGCCTGAAGCGAGTCGAATATTCGACGAGCTTCCCAAAGCTACAATTGTTCAAGTTTCACGTCATGATGCCGGTGATATTAGCCCTGTCCTTCTTTCCTACACTATTGACTTCCAATATAAACAGGTCTCTCTCTCTCTCTATATATATATATATATATTATATTATATGTCATTATTATAATGAACGTTAATTAATTTTGTTTTGTTTTGATTGATAATGTGTATATTATTATGGATCTAGATATTTTGTATTTTTTTTTTAATTTGGATTGGAGTTTCTTGTTGAATTATGTTTTTATTGATGCAGTTTAAGTGGCAACTAGTGAAGAAGGCTTCACATGTATTTTATTTACATTTTGCTTTAAAGAAACGCGCGTTTATTGAAGAAATTCATGAAAAACAAGAACAGGTCAGTGACGCGTGTTTGAGATTGCTTATCTGATTATCTGTGAGTGAAATAAGCCGTTTTGAATAAGTAGATAAACAGTTTTATTAAGCAAACACGAAAGTGTTTGAAGTTTATATTTTTTGTTAGATATAGATATGGAAAATTGCACGAAAATGTAATGAACTAATAGAAAGAAAGAGTCGATGTAAACGTTAACTTTAAAAAATTATAAAAAAATTTAATTATTTCTTGTGTGTCACTAGTTTCATGAAACGCTAATAAAATTAATTTTTACGTCAAATAGTAAATTTTTATACAGTTTGCGTAAAGTTCGTTACACTTTCATGCGATTTGCTGATATATAAATACTTGTGGTAAACAGTAAGATTGACTGTGTCGAGGCTTTTTCTATTGAAGGTCAAAGAATGGCTTCATAACATAGGAATAATGGATCACACAGCAGTTGTACATGATGACGATGAAGAGCCTGATGATGATGTCACACCGTCCAACCACAACAACGATGATAGTGTTAAAAACAGGTGATTGCTGAATAGATTGTTTTTTTTCGGATTGGTTTGGTGGGAGTAATTTATCCTTTTTATTGCTATAATGATTATAATTCTTACAGGTGGTTTTTTGTTCAGAGATGTTCCATCAAGAGCAGCATTGCCAATGATACGACCGCCACTTGGACGACAACATTCCATGTCAGACCGTGCTAAGACAGCAATGCAAGGGTATTTGAATCATTTTCTCGGAAACCTGGATATTGCAAATTCAAGAGAGGTAAATATCTTTGCTTGAATGTATTCAGTTGGCGTAAAATCAGCATGTTACTAATGCATATGAAAAATGTTTTATTGCAGGTCTGCAGGTTTATGGAAGCTTCTAAGTTATCGTTTTGTCCAGAATACGGGTCTAAACATAAAGAAGAATACGTATTCGTCAAACACTTACCAAAAATCCCAAGTAATGATGACAGTAGACTCTGTTCTCTTTGTCATTGGCTAAATTGCTGTAATGACAACTGGCAACAGGTATAACCGTATAACTGATCTTATTAGCTGACATACCACAGTCTGGCAGACGTGGCGGCTGACAATGCTTTTGTGCTCTAAATTACGTGCAGGTTTGGGCAGTTTTAAAACCTGGATTTTTGGCTTTACTAAAAGATCCATTTGATAAGGAGCCGTTAGATATTATTGTTTTTGATGTTCTACCTTCGCCACATGGGACTGGAGAAGGTCGAGTGGCATTAGCAAATGAAATCAACGAACGTAACCCTTTACGTCATTCATTTGAGGTAAGTGTAATGTGACTTTCTGACAACCACTTGAACACATTTATACTTAATGACTTATCGTGTTTTACCTTGAAATGACATTAGGTATCAAGTGGAAACCGTAGAATAACAATAAGGAGCAGAACGAGAGCTAAAGTCAGAACGTGGGTTTCTGCAATTAATGATGCTGGCCTTCGACCTCCAGAGGGTTGGTGTCATCCTCATCGGTTTGGCTCTTATGCTCCACCTCGTGGTCTGACTGACGATGATAGTCAGGCTCAATGGTTCGTTGATGGTCGTGCAGCCTTTGATGCAATTGCTTTAGCAATTGAAGAGGCAAAATCAGAGGTTCTTAATCAAAATTAATCATCTGTGACTAATTAGTAACTGCCTTTATTTAGTTTAAAACACTCTAGAGTGATTGTGGGTTTCTTGCAGATATTTATGTGTGGCTGGTGGTTGTGTCCGGATCTGTATTTGCGGCGTCCTTTTCATGTCAATGCGTCTTCTCGTCTTGATAATTTATTGGAAGCAAAAGCAAAGCAAGGCGTTCAGGTAGGATGCCACGTCATAACTTTTTATTCAACTAGGATGCCATGTCAGCATTCTTGGTTGATTTGTGTTCCATGTTAAAACGACCTATAGAACCTTGTACATGTCTAAAATACGAAGAAAAAAAACCCGTCAAGGGACATTGGCTAATTTGCGAGATTTAAATAAGTATGAGTTTTCATGGTATTTGCCCATTTTATAATGCAGATTTATATTCTGATGTACAAAGAGCTTGCTCTTGCTCTCAAAATTAATAGCTTTTATAGTAAGAAAAAGCTAGTTGCACTTCATGAGAATATCAGAGTTTTACGTTACCCGGACCATTTCTCTAGTGGTGTGTATCTATGGTAAGCACTCTATATGTCATGTTTTATCTTTGCATTTTTAGTTCCTGACGATGTTTAAACAATTTATTTACTTATGATATAATATAGGTCGCATCATGAGAAATTGGTCATTGTTGATTACGAGGTTTGCTTTATTGGTGGATTAGATCTCTGTTTTGGTCGTTATGACTCGTATGAGCACAAAGTTGGTGATCACCCTCCTATGATATGGCCCGGAAAAGACTACTATAATCCTAGGTAATGTGTTTCTGTTTTTCAGATTTGACCCACCTTATGAAATATGGTACTGAGTATAATAGTAGAGATGAAAATGTCGACTCATTTACTTATTAAAAGGTCGATTTAGATAGGTGTTATCTCAAACATGTCAAATGGGTTGAACGGGTGGAAAGTCTTCAAATTCATATTTTACTGCACAACCTTCTAAATGTTGATTACTATTGCAAGACTATATTTTTGAAATGATAATTAGCGCATTATTTTATATATAAACAAGGTTTAAAAATGGTCAACAAGTATTTTGCTGTTAACCCGAACCGGCGTGGCAAGTTTTGACCCGAACAATTATGACCTGCATTAACCCATATCTGGTTTGACCCATTTTGCCACCTCGGTTATGTCTTTTGTGATGGTATAAGATCAGTACTTGGCAGACGATTATGGTATAAACATTTGATCCCATTTTTACAGGGAATCAGAGCCTAACTCCTGGGAAGATACTATGAAAGACGAGCTCAATCGTGAAAAATATCCTCGTATGCCATGGCATGATGTCCATTGTGCCTTATGGGGTCCACCATGTCGTGATATCGCTCGACACTTTGTTCAGCGTTGGAATTATGCAAAGGTTTCTCCTTTTTCTCTCCAATAAAAGTAACCTTCAAGGTAATCGTTCATTATTCCCGTTGGTCTAATTTGGGTATAAATATTTCAGAGAAATAAAGCTCCCAATGAGCATACAATTCCGCTACTTCTGCCTCAACAGCACATGGTTATCCCACATTACATGGCTAGCAATGGAGAACAAGAAGACGGAAAAACAGAAACCTTAAACGTAACCCAATCAATCAACAGACAGGATTCGTTTCAATCTTTATCTACCTTTCAAGACATCCCGTTGTTAATCCCTCAAGAAGCTGATGGAATAGAATCTTCTAGTGGACATTCTAAACACAACGCGTTAGGTAAGCCACATCATTTTCATGGTCAGCAGAGCAGACCGCCACGAGCTCCTTTTTCTTTCAGAAAATCCAAAACTGAACCTTCAGTGTCCGATATGCCACTGAGAGGGTTTGTGGATGACCAAGATACCTCGAGTTCAAAACATGGGAAGTCTGTTAAATCTTGTGATAGAGAATGGTGGGAGACTCAAGAGCGAGGTAACTTGGTTGTTTCTGCAGATGAATCAGGACAAGTTGGTCCTCGTGTTACATGTCGTTGTCAGGTGAGCTTATCCCAGTTAACCTTTTTGAAATCGACAACTTGTTATGTTAATATTTACGTCCTATTCATGTTTTCGTAAATTTCCTGACCTTGGTATAATTTATTATAGATTATAAGGAGTGTGAGTCTGTGGTCGGCGGGGACAAGTCAAGTTGAACAAAGCATTCACAATTCATACTGTTCCCTTATCGAGAGAGCAGAACACTTGGTCTACATCGAGGTACGTCGTAAACTCATCCATTCATGACTTTGTTACATCTTTTTAATAGTTTACTTACATCCAATTCATGTTGCCGACCTTTTTGACAGAACCAATTTTTCATCTCTGGTCTTTCTGGAGACGAGATCATAAGAAATCGTGTATTGGAATCTTTATACAAGCGTATAATGCATGCGTATCAAGAAAACCAGTGTTTTAGGGTCATCGTTGTTATTCCATTATTACCTGGATTTCAAGGTGGATTAGATGACGGGGGTGCAGCATCTGTAAGAGCTATTATGCATTGGCAATATCGAACTATATCAAGAGGGCCGAGTTCTATATTACATAAACTTTCTGAACATCTTGGTCCCAAAGTTCATGACTACATATCTTTTTATGGTCTCCGTGCTTATGGTAGAATTTCTGATGATGGTCTTGTGGCCTCTAGTCCGGTATCATTTTACAACCCTGCCTTCCGTCACTTTATTTTATTTCGTATATTTATAGGTGATATTCTATTGCAGGTATATGTTCATAGCAAAATTATGATAGTAGATGATAATACGGCCCTGGTTGGATCCGCTAATATTAATGACAGGAGTTTACTTGGATTACGTGACTCTGAGGTAATATATGCATTCTTCTTTTCCACTGTCATTTTGTTTGATTTGCAGTCGTTTAGAATTTGTGAAAAACTGCTTGTGTAGATTGGAGTACTAATTGAAGATAAAGAAGTCGTTGATTCATATATGGGAGGCAACCCATGGAAAGCTGGAAAGTTTGCGTTGAGTCTTCGTCTTTCACTATGGTCTGAACACCTTGGTCTTCATAGTAGTGAGGTTGAATATCGCTTTCTTTTTCTCTATGATATTACTTCATACTTTTTGTAAAACAATGTAATGATTATGATCCGTCTTTCTAGATTACCAAAATAGCTGACCCGGTTGTTGATTCTACTTACAAAGACATATGGATAGAAACTGCAAAGGTAAAGGCTTAATCTTATCTAAAATTTCAAAACTTAACGACATCAAAATGAATACATAATTTCAGATTTTCTTTCTTTCATAGGTCGAAAATGGTTGGGTTGGGTAAATTTTGGTGTGGGTCAGGTCGAGTTAACATGTAACTCTTTTTTTTTTTTCAATTTTTACTTATATATAGTTAGTAACAAAAACTGGATTTTAATTAATCTGATTTTCTGCATTAAGCGATTTAGGAGGATGTACACCTTAGAAATACATTTTGTCCAATTTTCAACATGTTTGACCCATTTTTCTATTCTTTTAGATTAACTTTTTGACTTGATCGATTTGACCCGTTAGAAATAAAACATAACCTAAATCAACTCATTCATAACTAAACGTGCCTAAAGTTTTAAACCTCCACCTCTTATTTCATGCTTATACTTTGCTATTAACAGACAAATTCCATGATCTACCAAGACGTCTTCTCTTGCATCCCTAATGATTTTATACATTCCAGGTTCAGTTTCATATCACCGCATACTATTTTCTTCTAACAATTTTATCGTACTTTCTAAAAGTCCATGAATTTACGCCTTGAAAACTATCACACACAGGGCATCTTTGAGGCAATGCATGAGTGAGCAAAAGGGAAAACTAGGACATACTACAATCGATCTAGGAATAGCTCCAAAGAAGACCGAATCATATCAAGATGGTAACGTCAAAGGTATCGATCCAATGGCTAGATTAGAAGGCGTAAGGGGTCATCTTGTTTCTTTCCCAACAGATTTTATGTGCAAAGAAGATTTAAGACCCGTTTTCAAAGAAAGCGAGTATTATGCATCACCTCAAGTTTTCCATTAAATTTTCATGCTACCCGGGAACAAATGAATTTTGCACACTTATTTTTATATCTGCCAAAGATGCATGAAAGTAAATAGGTATCACATAATCGGAGGAGCTTTTTGTCCGTTTCTTGTTTCGGGTTTTTGAGACAGTAGATAGAACATAAGAGACATGTATAGCATTCATATTGGACTTTGATTAACTTGTATAGCTTCCATTCATTCATTTATACATGTAAGATTGTATTTGGCTTAATGAATAATTACATTAACAAAGGTAAATATAAATAGTTACAAATTGGGCCTAATTAAATATACAATTAATCGGGCTATCACTAATAAATACATAATACTCATATATACTAACATCCCCCGCAGTTTGATCGACAGGTGTAGACTGGACGTTCAAACTGGATTTAAAATCTAGAAATAATGTAGTAGGAAGCCCCTTCGTAAAGATATCAGCATACTGAAATCGAGAAGGAACATGTAGAACCCGAACCTGGCCAAGAGCCACTTTATCACGAACAAAATGAATATCGATCGCAATGTTTTTGGTTCGTTGATGTTGAACCGGGTTCGCCGTCATATAAACGGAGCTAATGTTATCACAGTAAACAATGGTAGCCTTTGGAGGCAACATATGAAGCTCAAGAAGGAGATTGCGAAGCCAACAAGTTTCAGCAATAACATTCGCAACTCCACGATATTTCACCTCTGCACTAGAACGGGAAACAACATTTTGACGTTTAGACGACCATGAGAGAAGATTATCACCCAAGAAAACACAGTAACCTGATGTCGAGCGTCGAGAAATAGGACGCCCACCCCAATCAGCGTCAGAGTATGCAACAACACCCTCTGTAGTAGAGGCGTGAAGCTGAAGCCCATGATGTAAAGTGCCACGAAGGTAACGAAGTATGCGTTTTAACGCATTCCAGTGTGGTTCCCGAGGGTCATGCATGAATAAACAGATCTGTTGTACCGCATAAGATATATTTGGTCTGGTAAAAGTAAGGTACTGCAGAGCGCCAACTAAACTGCGATATAAAGTAGGATCGGTAACAGGAACACCTGAAGCCTCTAATTTGGTTTGTGTCTCGGCAGGATTACGACAAGGATAGCATGTAGACATATGAGCGCACTCTAGGATATCAGACGCGTACTTCTGCTGAGATAAAAATAAACCTGTAGGAGAACGTGTAGCAGAAATGCCCAAAAAATAATTAAGAGATCCCAAATCAGTCATAGAGAATTATGTACTAAGTGAAGCAATAACAGTTTGAAGAAACTCAGTAGAGGAGGTCGTGAGAATAATATCATCAACATATAAGAGAAGATATGCAGTCAATGATCCCTGATGATAAACAAATAAAGAGGAATCAGAACGACTACGGTGAAAACCATGTGTACTGATGAAATCGGCAAACCGCTGATACCAGGCCCGAGGAGCCTATTTAAGACCATACAATGATCGATGAAGACGAAAAACATGATCGGTAAAACGAGAATCCCGTAAACCAGGAGGCTGATGCATGTAGACTGTGTCCTGTAAATCACCATGTAAAAAGGCGCTCTTCACGTCAAGTTGATGAATAGGCCAATGACGTAAGACCGCAATACTGAGAACCGTACGAATAGTGGCCGACTTAACTTCCGGACTGAAAGTCTCATCACAATCTATACCAGGCTGTTGACTTTTTCCATTGGCAACAAGTCGAGCCTTGTTACGAGCCAACGTGCCATCAGAGTGAAATTTCTGTTTAAAAAACCACATGCATGTAATAACGTTGGCATTAAGAGGACGGGGAACTAGAACCCAAGTACCATTAGAAATAAGTGCACGAAATTCTTCGTTCATGGCAGCAAGCCATCGAGGGTCCCTCAATGCCTGTAAATACGACCGGGGTACGGAAAAAGTGGTGGTGGTATGTAAGTTAAGACGCGAAATGGGTTTATGGATACCAATGCGAGCACGGGTAACCATAGGATGAGTGGACTGAGGGACAGGGGGTGTAGGTGGGGGAGTAGTGTGATGCACTGGAGAGGTGGGAGAGGACGACTGAAATGAGGAACGAAAAAGAGGAGACACTGACACGTCATATGACGGAGGGTGAGACGATGAAACGGGGCCAAAAGGAAAGACAGTTTCATCAAAACAACATGGCGAGAGATAATGATACGACGAGAGGATAAATCAAGACAACGATAATCGCGATGATTTGCGGGAATCCCGAGAAAAACACAATGAGAGGAACGAGGGGCAAGTTTATGTGGTGTATGCAACTGTGGAAAACATAGACATCCGAAGACACGAAGGTGAGAGTAAGATGGATGTTTGTTGAACAAACAAAAATGAGGTGAGTCGAAGTGTATGGCGGAGGAGGGGAGAATATTGAAAAGATGGGTGGCCATATGAAGTGCCTCAACCCAGAACGTGGGTGGAAGGCAGGATTGAAAAAGAAGAGTGCGAACGACATTATTAATGGTGCGGAGCATACGCTCAGATTTGCCATTCTGTTGAGACGTATTCGGGCATGAGAAGCGAAAATGAATGTCGTGTGTAGTAAAAAAGTTATGATAAGATTGATTATTATATTCGCCACTGTTATCACACTCAAAACATTTAGTGGTAGTTTGAAATTGCGTTTTAACATATGTGAAAAAATGAGAGAACTTATCAAACACCTCATATTTATGTCGAAGAGGATACACCCATAAATAATGCGTATAGTGATCAAGAAATATAATATAAAATTTAATACCACTAAGACTAGGAATAGGAGAGGTCCAAACATCAGAATGAATAATCTCAAAAGGTGCATAAACATTGGAATTCGAAAGATAAAATGGTAATCGAACGTGCTTGCCAAGTTGACATGGTTGACATAGCACGTTAGATGGATCCTTATTACAAGAAATAAAATTACGAGAAACTAGCATCTTCAAAGCTTGATCACCAGGATGACCAAGTCGTTGATGCCACAGAGTGGAGGCAAGGAAAACTTCAGGTTTGGACTCAGTGAACGGGTACAGAGGACCAGTGCTATCACATCGGATTAGTGGTGTGCGGGTACGGTAATCCTTCTCAGTAAAACCAAAAGCATCAAAGTCAATAGAACACTTATTATCACGCGCAAGTTTACGAACAGAAATGAGATTTTTAGGCGTAATAAGAATGTGGTTTAAATGTAAAGGTTTAAACGAGTTGGATAAGATTGTGTGCCCAGTGGTCGTTACAGGAATTGAGAACCAATTACCAACTAAAATAGAACGAGAATCGTGATTATTTAAAATAGCCTTAAGTATACCTGAGTCGGAATGAACGTGATCAGTGGCACTGGTGTCCATAACCCATCCTCCATTTGTCGGATCGTCAAGAGAAAGAGTATTAAACATTTGCGGAAGATTAGTTGGGTGAGTATTATCAAACCACTCCCAAGGTGGCGGTATGGAGCCATCACCGTGAGAATAAATGGGCTTCAAGGCTTGCTAGGCTGAGGGACTACTCTGTCGGGCTTGAGCTGACATAGGATTTGGGCCTCCACTGATTTGGGTCGAGGGACTAGTCTGTTGAATATGAGCCTGTGATGTACCATGGTGGGGCCGAGTGAATGGAGAGTTTCCCATAATCCCACGTTGGGAATTTCTAGCATGCAGCGCAGGTGTGACCGGAGAAGAAAACCAATTTGCTCAACGAAAGGCGGTTGACTGTAGCGACCGGTCGGAGGAGGTATATAAATCGAACCATAGCGTATTGGTGGATTTTCCGAGCGACGATCTTGTCTTCGATGTGTGTTGTTGCTGCGACGGTATTAGAAAAAAGGATTTTGTCCGCCGCTGTAAAGAACGGTGTTGGAAGACGAGTTATCCTCATGAGAAGACTCGAATTGTTTAGCCAAACGAGGCTCTTCGCCAAGAAGTATGGCGCGAGTGGCAGTACATGATGGCGGTGGATCACGAGGCCGAATATTCATAGCAACACTAGCCCATCTACGAGGAAGACCATTAACGGTGTACATAACAAGACTTGCATCTGGAACTGAGCTATCCATATTAGAGAGTAAATCCGCCATTGTCTTAATCTTGGTACAATATTCGTTTATCGACATGTTTCCAAGAGTAATGGTGCGAAGATCATTGTCGAGTTGCATAAGTTTGGCACTTTTGTTAATATGGAAAAGGTTGTAGAGATTTAACCACGCTTGACGAGCGGTTAAATTCTTTTGGAAGATGTTTTGCAGTAACGATGGGGTGATGGTGCCATATATCCATGATTTTACGATAGAGTCAAGTTTCGTCCATTCGGAGGTTGTTGGTGGGGTGTTGTTAGGGTGGGCTTCGGTTGGAGCGTATGTAGCATCGATATGGTCTTCAACTTCGTATCCAATACAATGACTAGAGAAAAGCTTCGACCAAAGATCATAGTTCATCTGATCCAGGTCAAGCTGTTGAGGAACATGTGCCTTGATGTTAGTAACACCGTAAGCTTTGTGGAGAGGATGATGGCGTGGAGGAGGAGTATCGGCCATGGAGGGGATACCAAAAAGAGGGCAGCGGCTGTAAGATGGAAAGTATAGGCAGCGACCAAAGAAGGATAGGCAGCGGCTGTAAGGTAAAGTAGGGTATAGATGGAAAGAAGGATTAGGGTTTTGGTCCAGTGAATTAATCCTATGATACCATGTAAGATTGTATTTGGCTTAATGAATAATTACATTAACGAAGGTAAATATAAATAGTTACAAATTGGGCTTAACTAAATATACAATTAATCGGGCTATCATTAATAAATACATAATACACATATATACTAACAATACATGCCTCCAGCTATATGATCATAGTTAATTCTATTATTACTTTCACTTTTGTCATCTTTTATTAACTTTAGATTCCGGTCATTCCGATTAAGTCTTAAATATGGATTTTGAAAGAAAAAAACGTTGTCAAACGTTAAGGTTGAGCTACTTCCTCTATTGTCAATTTTGTTTTTTAGAATCAAACCTTATTGGTCTTATAATATTGAGCATGTTATTGTACTATGCACATTCATATATTTATACATACTAAAAAAAAAAAATCATTTCACAAATGCATTTGTTGAAGCTATAACAAAAGAAATATGCAACTAATATAATGTTCCCATTTTGCGAAAGATTTAGAGCTTGCCGTCTGTCAATCACGAAAAAAAGCTAAAAGTGACAGCCACCATTGTTTTACGTTAACCTTGAAAAATTATACGAGAGTCAAGAAAATTTATAGGATTCTTCTTGAATGTCATGAAAGATGATGGAAGTTGATAGATGCTTAAAGACTTGAAGTACTTTAAACTTTCTTATAGACTACCCTAGCTTTCTAACATGTATGTATATATGTGAAGATTATAGAATATTGAAACTTTCAATAGATTTAGGGATTTTACTTGATCATTGATTTTGTAGGAGGAGTAATATAAATAAAAGTTAGACTCATTTAACATTTAAAATGAACAAGTTCTTTCAAAATATAACCCCTCACGATCTCCCAAGGGGCAATGTTTTCTACCCTAAAGCTAGCAAGAAAATCGGCTCAACCATAAAACTAATAAAGAAGGCGCTTTAGGCCTAAAAAAAATTTAAGGTCCCAAATTTTGACAAATATTTCTATTAGTTTATATATATATATATATATATATATATATATATATATATATATATATATATATATATATATAGAATTAGGATATAATAAAAAGAGATTTAAAATAAAAAGAATAGGGAGGGTTGTGGGGCTGACACGTGTCCCGAAATTAAAAAACCCAAAAAAACCCCGTGAAGGGCAAAATGGTCATTTTACACCATAAATCTAAAAATCTAACCTAAACCTATCATTTCACTCTCTCAAAAAATGCAGCCACCCTTCTCAAGAATCAGCCACAAATCTCTCTCTCTCTCTCAAGAATCTCGCCGGAATCACCGGTGCTACTGCTTCCATTTTCCGGTGCTACTGCTTCGCCTGACCACCACCACCTGATTTTCGCCGGTGCTACTACTTCGCCTGACCATTTTCCGGTGACAGTTTCTGGTGCTACTGCTTCCATTTTCGGCGGCGGAATCACCGGCGACGACGACGACGGTTTCGCCTGACCACCACCACCTGATTTACGGATAATAGTTATTAGTTATTTTAAATTTTTACACGACCTTGAAATTAAAAGCCCACCGATGCATTTCAATCTGATCCCACCGATGATGATAATACTATGTCTTTCTCCTCTCTCACCGTAATCGATGCCTTCCTCTTTCCAAAGTTCCGCTATGATCCTATTAGAAACATCTTTTCCGAGTAACTCTCTTTTACTCTTTTTCACTTTTATTCATATTAAATGATGTCATTGTTTATTATTATCATATCTATACATACAGGAAGACTTCCGGTTCACGGTGATCCTACTGCAAAAGCTTGGCTCTACAGAGATAGGTTTCTTTTGTTATCTCAGAGATTATCTCGGATTCCACAATTTTCAAGGCCTTCATTTAATACTGAATTATCGGATGTTGGGAGCTGTCAGGTACATACATTATCTGTCTTCAGGTCGATTCCGGTTATGTTTATCTCTACTTTGTTATAAATAAGTGTTATATGTAGATATCTCAAATTCAATCTCTGGTTGGACGTACTGGAATTAGCTGGGTAATGGGTGTCATATCGCAATTGGAAGATGGTCATTTCTATCTCGAAGACCTTACAGCAGCTGTTGAAATCAATCTCTCCAAAGCAATATCCTTAATCACTTCATTTTCGTTATGTTTCTTGTCATTGATTGCTTCAAACAAACCCAAATTTTATTAAAAGAATGCTAGCATAGTTTTCCTTAACGTTATCCACAAAATAACAACAGGGTATTAGTTATTTTAAATTTTTTCAGTTATTAGTTATTTTAAATTTTTTACAGTGATAATAGTTATGCACTGTTATGTTTTTTACAGTTATTAGTTTCCGGTGGTTTTTCCGGTGACAGGAAGGTGATTTCCGGTGGATTTATGCACATGTGTTTGTTTCGGTCGATTGATACTTATGCACATTAATTTTTTATGCACATGTTTTGTTTATGCACATTGATTTTTGTTTATGCACATGTGTTTTTTTTATGCATATGTTTTGGTTGTTTTGGTTGATTGATCGTTTTGTTTGTGGATTTTCCGGCGGTGGATGTGTTTTGTATAAAAAAAACTTATGTAAAATCAATACACACATTATCTTGATAAAATCGATGCACAAGAAAATCGATGCACAAAGATTGAAATAGTTATGCACAAGATTCAGAAAATAAGTAATCTGGAAAAAAAAAAAAAAAAAAAAAAACAGATTTCCGCAAATTACCAAAAGGGTATGAAAGTTCGAAATAATTACAAAAATGCCACCGCGTTGACTTTTTTAAATCCCCTTTTTGTTGACTAAATGAGTGGCTCACATTCCTCCCTATCCTTTTTATTTTAAAAACTTTTTACTTTAACTCACCCCTATATATATATATATATATATATGTCCCAAATTTTGACAAATATTTCTATTAGTTTATATATATATATATATATATATATATATATATATATATATATATATATATATATATATATATATATATATATATATATATAGAGGTGGGTTCATTTAGGAACCATCAATTATTTAGGAACCATTAGGAACCATTTAATCACCATTAGATCATTTAGATCAAAAATTAAACTCAAGGTGGCAATTTTGTAATTAAGTCAAAATTGAGAGCCAAATTGGAAATCAATTAAAACTCACTTTAAAATCCTAATTAACTTTAAATTAACATATCTAGAGTATAACTAGGTTTTAGGAAAAACTAAATACACCATTAGAACAAGCATTTAATTATCTTTCCAACGAGCACCCACTTGATATACTTTTGAAGATATTTTTTTTTTTTTTTTTTTTTTTTAGTGAGTTTCGGTATATACACTAGTGTATATACTAAATATTCACCAGTGTATATACTAATTAACCAAAAACACATCTGAACCATATACACTATACACTAATGTATACACTATATTCACTAATGTATAGTTATACACTAGTGTATTTATACACTATATTCACTAATGTATATGATGTATTCTCTATTGAATACATCGTATAGTTATAAGCATGTGTTTAAAAGAATGTTAAACTTTTTTTTAAACACTATATTCACTAATATATAGTTATACACTAGTGTATTTATAAGTGAATATACAATATTAGTGTGTCTACTAGTGAATACATAATATACACTAGTGAATACGCAATATACACCGGTGAATACGCAGTATACACAAGTGAATATACAATATACACCAGTGAATACGCAATATACACAAGTGAATATACAATATATATACACAAGTGAATATACAATATACACTAGTGAATACGCAATATACACAAGTGAATATACAATATTAGTGTGTCTACTAGTGAATACATAATATACACTAGTGAATACGCAATATACACCGGTGAATACGCAATATACAGAAGTGAATATACAATATATATATACACTAATGAATACGAAATATACACCAGTGAATACGAAATATACACAAGTAAATATACGAACTCATTGCACATAATGTTTTCGATTTCTTTACCTTGAAACAAAATGATTTCCTTACATATCCCTATATCGATTTCTTGAACACAAGTTATGTTAATATGATCTACATTACACTAGTTAAGAAGTAAAATAAGATCCAGATCTAATTAATTAATCGATTAATACCCAGTGGTCCATCATTTATGTAAAATGGACACATCTGCAGCTGTCATTTAAAACACATGGTTGCAGCTTCTTAGATGTTTATCCAAATTACCCAACATTATTACTTTCTATTATAGAAAGATAACTACATTTTCTTCCTAAAAAATATAAGCGAAAACCTAAATGAAAAAGACACGATTTATAACTTTAAAACTTTATGCAAACTCTGTCTAATAACATTTAACAACCTTCGATTTGAAACCCAATAATAATGAAATTTACATTCGGAATGCAGTCGAGAATAAAAATAAAAAATAACATAATGATGATGATGAATGAGAGAAAAGTATAAGAAAAGAAAGCCGCTACAAAACTTTTCTTACACATGAAAATGAACAAAACAAAGGCTGTACACAAACCCAAAGAATTCATCCTTCCTCCTCTACTTCCGTAATTGAATCAAAACCCAATAAAGATTTTTTCTCCTTCGACTTGAAATCCACCAACAAATGATAAACGGGTTTGAAAGTTTGAATCTTTATAGTATTATAGAGCCGCGACAAGATTATTATGTGATTTAACAGATGATAACGAATAGCAATCTGAAGAACTTGTGGGGATTGGTTGAAGTTCAAGGCATGGAACGGGAGACACGTTTTTTGAAAAACCCGAAACATTTGAACAGTCCCAAGATGAGGATTTTTAATAAACGCTATCAGAAAGAAAGACTCTAATCCACCCATCTCACACACAGCTTTATAAATGTAACCCAATCAAAAACCCTTACTCACCAATTATGCCACAACCACCGCCGGCGACGGCAACAAACAAATCACTCCGACGAAATCAATGACTCTAATCATCAAATCATGGCTCAACGGTAACCGATTACGCTACGTAATCCTTCTATTATGTTCTCCGCCACTAATCCCGATCATATTAACCATTTCGCCGTTCCTGTTCGCCGCCGAGGTTTATTTCCGTTTCTGCTGGTTGAAAACGGTTCCTCCATAGCTGGATCTGAAGAACCATACAAAGAAAAACGAATTTACATAGAAGGAATCGAAATAAAAAAGTCACAGAGAAACGAAATCAAGAAATAAAGAACATGAATTGGGGATATGAATCTGGACATATATTTAATTTAAGCAAAATGTCTATTATGCCCTTTTAGTTATCAATTTCCCTAAATCTTAAGCCATATAATTTAAATGTGATCTAAGGGCTTAAAGGTGGTTCCTTTGGTTCCTAATTAATTACATGGTTCTTAAATGAAACCAACTCTATATATATATATATATATATATATATATATATATATATCATATATATATATATATATATATATATATATATATATATATATATATATATATATATATATATATATATATATATATATATATATAGGGATTAGTTCATGCGAGAACTCAGATTTTTGCGAGAACTGCGAGAACTCATTCTCAGCCACTCATTTATTTTTGAATATTAAACCTTTTTCTTAAATTAAAAAGGGTAAAATAGTAATCTTCTTATTTGTAATTTAGATTTTTCTTTTTCTTTTCTTTCTCATCTTAATTTATTTCTTTTTTTTTACTACATATCTTTTTAAGTAATTATCATCTTCTGGTAAAACTTTGGTGTGGCCTGGGAAAAAAATAATTCGTCGATTGACTTAGTATTTTAAATCTTGTGCATTTATGAACATAGGTTTTTTTTTTATTAAAAACCTTCAGCCAATGATTTTTTCGCATGGTTACCAATATCGTTTATTTACATAGTAACTGGGAAAAGATAAATATACAAATATTTTAATTTCAACTTTTTATTGAGAGAACCCTAATTTTTCAATACTAAACTCACTTTTATGTGTGTTCATATGATCGCACCTTAATGTTTACAAATGAACAACTGTGATAATATATGAACAATTATGATAATATATGAACATGTGATAATATATGAACATGTGACGATGTTCAGATGTGATGGAGAAAAAAAATCCATGAACTAAGTATGATCAAATATGAACAACTCATAGTAATAAAAACTAAATAAAAATCCTAAAACTAGGTACAAATCAAAGAAAGAAAAGAAGTAAACGAAGGTTTTTCTTCATCATCCTTTATCTTGATTGTAATCTACAAAAATCAAAAAGAGACCCACAAAATAATTAAATTATACAAATCCAAAGACACACACACAATTACCAAGTCCAGGAATACCCACACACCACCATTATCATCGGTTAAATTACCAAATAAAATCAGATGGAGTAAAATTAGGTAAAATTGATGGAGTAAAATTAGGTAAAATTGATCATATAAATTGAAAGAATTATAGGAAATAAAATTGAAATTAAACCTGTATTGATTGTGAATTTTGATCGAGTAATTTCATGCGATGCCGAAAAAGATCGAGAAACAGAAAACTCATGGTTTATTCATGGTGATGGCTACAAAATATATCAAAACTTATAGATATCAAATCAAAACAAACTTTCTTCCAATCCCAAATCAAAGCATCTCTATTACAACATATTCTCTTCATCTTCTTTTTCTATGACCCGACCTGACCCGATCGCACTCACCCCATCTTCAATCAGGTAATCAAATATTCATTTTGATTTTCGGGTTTCGTGTTAATTTGTTAATTTTTCAGTTTCTTGATCTCTAGGCACACCAACTGTTCGACGAAATTCCCCACAGAACATAACTATTGAATCAAGTAATTACTAGCTTAGTTTAATTGGGTATGAGTTAAACTATGTAAAGATTAAGGAAAATGAGACTCGCGATTCGAATTCGGAATGTACGATAGAAAGTTTATTGCTTTATGATTATATGTGAATGTTTGTTACTGATTTTGTAAATCTTGGCAACAAAATATATATATTAATAAACGAATGAGAACATTTAAATCCTAAAATCAAGGAATGATAGTTTTTAGGGATTAGGGATTAGGTTCAAATGACTAAACTATCCTTTATGATTTTGAATATTCTCCCTGATCTATTATTTAATTACAATAATAACCCAATTCATTTTCATCCACTGATTAGATAATCTAAAGGCTAATAATGAGTTATCGCAGTTCTCGCAGAATTTTGAGTTCTCGCATGAACCATTCACTATATATATATATATATATATATATATATATATATATATATATATAGAGGTGGGTTCATTTAGGAACCATCAATTATTTAGGAACCATTAGGAACCATTTTTAGGCAAGGTGGCAATTTTGTAATTAAGTCAAATCCCCAAATTGGAAATCAATTAAAACCCACTTTAAAATACTAATTAACTTTAAATTAACATATCTAGAGTATAACTAGGTTTTAGGAAAAACTAAATACACCATTAAAACAAGCATTTAATTATCTTTCCAACGAGCACCCACTTGATATACTTTTGACGACTTTTTTTTTTTTTTTTTTTTTAGTGAGTTTCGGTATATACACTAGTGTATATACTAAATATTCACCAGTGTATATACTAATTCACCAAAAACACATCTAAACCATATACACTATACACTAGTGTATACACTATATTCACTAATGTATACGAATCTTTATATTAATTTCCTTTTAATTGTGAATACGCAATATACAAAAGTGAATATACAATATATATATACACAAGTGAATATACAATATACACCAGTGAATACGCAATATACACAAGTGAATATACAATATACACCAGTGAATACCATGTATTCAATAGAGAATACATCTTATACATTAGTGAATATAGTGTATACACTAGTGTATATTGTATAAATACACTAGTGTATAACTATACATTAGTGAATATAGTGTATACACTAGTGTATAAATACACTACTCTAGTGTATAAATACACTAGTGTATAACTATACATTAGTGAATATAGTGTATACACTAGTGTATAGTATATATGGTTCAGATGTGTTTTTTGTGAATTAATATATACACTGGTGAATATTTAGTATATACACTAGTGTATATACCGAAACTCACTCTAAAAAAAAAAAAAAAAAAAGTCGTCAAAAGTATATCAAGTGGGTGCTCGTTGGAAAGATAATTAAATGCTTGTTCTAATGGTGTATTTAGTTTTTCCTAAAACCTAGTTATACTCTAGATATGTTAATTTAAAGTTAATTAGGATTTTAAAGTGGTTTTAATTGATTTCCAATTTGGCTCTCAATTTTGACTTAATTACAAAATTGCCACCTTGAGTTTAATTACAAAATTGCCACCTTGGTTCCTAATGGTTCCTAAATAATTACATGGTTCTTAAATGAAACCAACTCTATATATATATATATATATATATATATATATATATATATATATATATATATATATATATATATATATATATATATATATATATATATATATATATATATATATATATATATATATATATATATATATAGAATTGGTTTCAAATGAGAACCATACAAATAATTAGGAACCATTAGGAACCAATATTCACCAGTGTATATATATGATATTCACCAGTGTATATACATACACTGGTAAATATCATATTAAATATACACTGGTGAATATCATATATATACACTGGTGAATATCATATATATATATATATACACTGGTGAATATCATATGTATATACACTGGTGAATATTGGTTCCTAATGGTTCTCAAATATTTAGTGGTTCCTATTTGAACCCACCTCTATATATATATATATATATCTTACCATTGGGGCTCTGTCTCAACGGTACCACCACCGTAAATACCCAGGACCCACAGGTGTCCCAATTGAGGTCGGGGGTTCGACCCCAAGCACCAGTGGGGATTTGTGGTCATGTGATTTACCCGGCGTTGATGTCTCTTATGGGTGGGACGGACGGATACCAATATGGTACACAGGCTCAGAGGGTGCTTGCCAATATACCCTTTTTTTTCCTATATATATATATATCTTAATATATAATAAAAAGAGGGTTAAAATGATACTTGGAAAAATGATAACCATTAGATAAGGTTGTAATTTTAATTTATACCATTAGATCATTTTGATGATATCATCGTTAAATAATTTCATATTAACCCTTTTAATTTTAATAATTTCAATAATTCTTTTCATACAAATATAAATTATTGGTATAAAAAGAAAATAAAATTGTTTTATTATTTTACGAGTGTTTTACGTATAAACAGAAAACATATCATATAAAAAAATCTTATGTTTTTTTTTTCTTTCTATTTACACAATATTTTTAGTTTTTTATATATTATAATTATTTTATTTTTTTAAGGTATTCGTGAATTACGTCGTAAGTGTTTTCTTTAACTCAACATTTATTAACCTAATCATTTTTTTACATGACTAATAGTTTTCTATTAATTTTTTTATATAGGTTTTATGTTCTTTGATAACATTATATTTTTTTCGATATAATTATTTGTGTATTACGCTAGTCAATAAACTGATATAAAAATAAATAAAGGGGTTAAATAAATAACCTATGTACCTTTACTAAATCTAAAGATTATCTCCAACCGCTTAAAATGCAGTCAGAAACTTGCGGCTGACTTTAGTAACCCAACTTACGTAATCTAATCCAATGGCCAAGATCTCAAGATACCGTGTTATAAATCATCCTCTTATTTCCCACAACACGACATTGGAATATTCGCAACCACAACCTCAGAATATTACTTGTTCAAGTCGACAACCCAGTTTTTGTTTTCGTAAACCTTATTCCCTTTCATGGATTGTTTCTATTTAACAAATTCAACCAAAATTCATTCTCTCATATTCTTCAAGAAGATTATTTTTCGTAATCAATATTCTATTTTGTTAACAGTTTTTTTTTACAACAACAACAACAAATATATATATATATATAGAGAGAGAGAGAGAGGTTCTTGTAAAACAAACTTTAAGGTAAAATAAGTAAAAAAAAAAAAAAATAATATATACCGTTATAAATATTTGTATTATCATCCATTTTAACCATATCTCAAACTTTAAAAAACAAAGTTTTGTTGTAAATCAAAAAATGGGTAGTTTTATTGTTGTGTATCAAATTTGAAATTTTACTGTACAAAAATAATGAATTTGATGCACAACCTCTAAACGACATATATTTTGTTGAATATCAAAACTTGCTGTTTTAAAGTTTGTTATAATTGAATAAATATATATAATACAAAATTACACATATAATAAATTATTTTTTTATTTTATTTTACTTAATTTACTTTAAGTATTATTTTATAATAACCTCATATATATATATATATATATATATATATATATATCATGAAGTACGTTGATTAAAGTATATATATATATATATATATATATATATATATATATATATATATATATATATATATATATATATATATATATATATATATATATACTTCAATCAACATACTTCATGGTATATTTAAGGATAAATTGCATCAGAATACAACGAAATATGAGTAAATAATATGTTTGAAGTAGTGTATTTTACTTTGTATCAAAGAACGATGACTATGTTAGAAATAAGGGCCTAAGTTGTTTAATGTAAGCCCAAGTCTCGTTTGTGGGTTTGGACCCGATAGGTTTTGTTATTCCTATAAATAGGCTTGTAATGTAATCGTTTTCAGTTGATGAAATATAAAAATTCTTTCACAAAACCCGATCAATATTTTCTACATTGTATCAGAGCAGGTTACTTTCAAAAGTACATGTTCATTCGACCAAACCCATAGGAACTAGTCCATTCGACTAGAAAATCAACCCACACGAACTAGTCATTCGACTAGATAATCAACACACACGAACAGACCATTCGACTTGAGAATCAACACACACGAACAGACCATTCGACCAGGCATTCGACTGGACTTTCACCTTGTTCGAACAGACCATTCGACCAGATAATCAACATACACGAATAGGCCATTCGACCAGGAATTGGTCATACACGAATAGGCCATTCGACCAGACTTATTCGACCAGAAAGACTCACCCATTCGACTGGGATTTCAACTGGTTAGACTAGTCCATTAGACTGGAATTTCAACTGGTTAGACTAGTCCATTAGACTAGGATTTCAACTGGTTAGACTAGTCTATTAGACGAGGATTTCAACTCGTTAGACTAGTCTATTAGACTAGTATTTCAACACGTTCATTTGACTAGGTGGTTAGGAATAGTCATTCGTCTATCCAAGATGGCTGAGGCAGACAATAATAATCTCGCTATCCAACTAGCAAACTTGCTTCGAAATGGAGCCCAAAATCAATTTCAAAACCCAAAACCAAATCCTTCCGAGAATCACCGGTCAGACAAACCGTTTTTTCAAACTCAATGAAAGGTGGATAAGAGCAAGCTCAAGTGTGAAGAGTGTGGTATGTCGAAACACACCTAAGAACAATGATTTAAGATCGCTGGATATCCAGAATGGTGGAATGATAACCACAAAACCTCCAAGACTGGAAAAGCTGTCGCCGCCATAGGCAGCAGAGAGATTAACGGCGGAGGAAAGAAATTAATGTTAAACGCGCATTATTTAAAAAAGGAGAACGTTTTTTCCCGATCTGGAGAAGTTAATGTTGCCACCAAAAACGCCAAGTGTAATTCATGGATTTTTGATTGTGGTGTCATTGATACAATGACGTTTGATATAACCGATCTAACGTCAAACTCGAAAGTTGATAAAACACGAATTCACAAAGCTAATGGGGAAACTCTCCCAGCTAAAGGAGGGGGAACTATTGAAATATCAAAAGAATTACGACTCTCTAAATGTCTTTATGTGCCATCCTTATCTCACAAGTTATTATCCGTTAGTCATGTTACGAAGGAATTAAATTGTGTGGTATTAATGCACCCCACTTTTTGCATTTTGCAGGATATCAGGACGGGAAGGATCATTGGGCGTGGTACTGAGAGACAAGGACTATATTACGTAGATGAAGTTACTCAACAAAGCTCTCTTATGCTGACTCATGGTTCAAACGATAGGAAAGAATGGTTATGGCACCGAAGATTGGGACATCCGTCCACTGGTTATTTACGTCAGTTATTTCCGCATTTATTTCCTAAGAATAAAGTTTTTCATTGTGACACTTGTATTTTGGCAAAAAGTCATAGACATACGTTTAAACCGAATGATACTAGAGTTGATTCATCTTTTTTGTTAATTCATTCTGATGTTTGGGGTCCCGCTAAAATTGAAGGAGGAAAATTTTTTCGCTATTTTCTGACGTTTATAGATGATTGTACTCGAATGACTTGGACTTATCTTCTAAAAAATAAGTCTGAAGTTTTTACGAAGTTCACATTCTTTTGTAACATGGCCAAAACCCAATTCAAAAGTGAAATCCAAATTCTCTCAGGTCAGATTATGGGGGGGGGGGGATTTTGTAACACATCCATGAAAACCTTCTGTCAAACACGGGGAATCATCCATCAAACTTCGTGTGCTCACACGCCTGAACAAAATGGGGTTTCAGAACGAAAAAATCGTTTTTTATTGGAAATCACACGTGCTATTATGATTGAATCCCAAGTCCCAAAGACTTTTTGGCCAGAAGCCATCGCCTACCAACACGAGCCCTAGACTTAAAAACCCCTCTCCAAACATTGTCACATTTCCATAAACTGCCATCCACTCTAACCCTCGAACCTCGAGTTTTTGGATGTTCTGTTGTTGTCCATATACCAAAAGTAGAGCGTTCAAAGCTTGATCCATGTGCAGAGAAATGTGTGTTTTTGGGGTATGGGGTAAATCAACACGGATATCGGTGCTACGACCCGAGTAGGCGTCACATGTTCACAACAATGAACTGTGACTTTCTTGAAACTGAGTTCTTTTATCACACCCATATTCATGGTCAGGGGGAAAATGACAATGACGCATTAAGATGGATTAGTTGGGCACCACCAATGTCTGATTCTCCTACTGATACACCAGCTCCTACTGATAGTCCTGAAGACCCTGAAGACAGTACCACTGCCAATAATAATGATCCTCCTCAACTGATATCCGAGGTAAGTGGTTCTCAATCTCCGGATATTTCAAATAATTATGATATGTGTGATGATGAACAACAGGTTGAGATGGAAATTCCGAGTGTAACTGAACGAGCTCGGTATGATCTCCCTCCTAGATCAACTAGGGGGATTCCACCCAACAGACACTCACCTGCTCCTACTGATACACCAGCTCCTACTAATAGTCCTAAAGACCCTGAAGACAGTACCACTGCCAATAATAATGATCCTCCTCAACTGATATCCGAGGTAAGTGGTTCTCAATCTCCGGATATTTCAAATAATTCTGATATGTGTGATGATGAACAACAGGTTGAGATGGAAATTCCGAGTGTAACTGAACCAGCTCGGTATGATCTCCCTCCTAGATCAACTAGGAGGATTCCACCCAACAGATACTCACCTGAAAAAAGTTCACGAGGATCAAGATATCCAGTTGCAAATATCGCAAGAAGGAACTTAGTCCCGGAAGCCAGGTCCTTTGCAAACGCCATCTGTTCTGAAAAAATACCAACAAGTGTTGAAGAAGCACTTAAGTATAAGGAATGGAGGGAAGCAATTGGTACTGAACTTGAAGCCCTGAAAAGAAATGAAACTGGGAAGAATGTGAATTACCCCCAAGAAAGAAACACGTTAAATGTCGTTGGGTGTTCACTATCAAGTATAAACCCGATGGGTCAATCGAAAGGTATAAAGCTCGATTAGTCGCAAAGGAGTATACTCAGACTTATGGAATCGACTACTGTGAGACTTTCTCACCAGTAGCAAAAATCGATACTATTAGAGTTCTCTTCTCAGTTGCAGCAAACAAGGATTGGCCATTGCACCAGTTTGATGTCAAGAATGCTTTCCTACGTGGAGAATTAAAGGAAGAAATCTATATGGAAAACCCTCCTGGAATCCATGATAGTTCCGATTCCCGAAGAGTTTGTCGGCTAAAGAAATCTTTGTATGGTTTAAAGCAATCCCCACGAGCTTGGTTTGGTCGGTTCACCACAGTAATGAAGAAATATAACAATAATCAAAGCAATTCCGACCATACTCTATTCCTAAAACGGAGAGGTAAACTCATAACCTGCTTAATATTTATGTTGATGACATAATTATTACAGGAGATGATTCGGAGGAAATGTCACAATTGAAAACCAACATGTTTAAAGAATTTGAAATAAAAGATTTGGGAAAGCTCAAATATTTTCTCGGAATCGAAGTTCTAAGATCAAAATCAGGGATCTTCATCTGTCAGCAAAAGTATATCCTGGATTTACTGGCAGAAACGG
The DNA here is from genome assembly GCA_910822075.1 of Senecio squalidus. Classification (NCBI taxonomy): domain Eukaryota; kingdom Viridiplantae; phylum Streptophyta; class Magnoliopsida; order Asterales; family Asteraceae; genus Senecio; species Senecio squalidus. The sequence goes on from CAJVGC010000592.1 coordinate 32,666,171, forward strand.
GAATGCTAGATTGCAAACCCGCGGATACTCCTATGATTGCCAACCAGAAATTATTCATGGAAAATGAAGCTGAACTGGCAGGCAAAGAAAGATATCAACGAACGGTGGGAAAGCTTATTTACTTAGCTCATACTCGGCCAGATATTGCATACGCAGTGGGAGTTATAAGTCAATTCATGCACCAACCTCAAGTTCAACACATGGAAGCAGCTTTACGGATTATTAGGTACCTCAAAGGAACCACTAGACACGGAATTCTGTTCAAATCAAATGGGCACCTGAAAATCGATGCTTACACTGATGCTGACTGGGCAGGCGACAAAGGTAATAGGAGGTCTACATCAGGGTATTTTACTCTAGTGGGAGGAAATCTTGTTACCTGGAGAAGTAAAAAGCAAAAGGTAGTCGCTCTCTCAAGTGTTGAAGCTGAATTTCGAGGAATAGCACGGGGTTTAGAAGAAGTTCTATGGCTGCAAAAACTACTATCAGAAATTGGATATCCCCAGTGGAAGCTAGTAAGATTATGTGTGACAACAAAGCTGCTATCCAGATTTCAGGAAATCCAGTTCAACATGATCGAACAAAACATGTTGAAGTTGATAGGCATTTTATCAAAGAAAAACTTGAAGATGAGATTATCAAACTTCCGTTCGTTTCGTCCAAAGATCAGCTTGCAGATATTCTTACTAAGGCGGTTACTGGAAAGATTTTCACTCATTTTCTTGACAAGTTGAGCATTGGAGATACCACTACTCAGCTTGAGGGGGAATGTTAGAAATAAGGGTCTAAGTTGTTTAATGTAATTCCAAGCCCGGTTTGTGGGCTTGGGTCCGATAGTTTTGTTATTCCTATAAATAGGCTTGTAATGTAATCGTTTTCAATTGATGAAATATAAAAATTCTTTCGCAAAACCCGATCAATATTTTCTATAGATTAAAAAGATTTTATAGCATTAGTTTTAGGCCCCATTTAAATGTTTGCTTTAGGCCACTCCTACCCTTGAGCGGCTCCCGGCTAGCAAGTTAACTTATATTATCTTATAGTAAATTCGTCGATTATCATCAAATTCATATTCAAGTTCTAACCTTATTATATAAGAATTTGTATCATTTAAACTAAGGTCGTAGAGATGGTAAAACGAGCTTGTAAGGAGGTAAAGCTTGGATGGGTAAAGCAAATTAATTTTTAAGTGTATAATAAAAATTCAAAATGTTGATTCCCAACAATTTTGACGAAATTTGATCAAATTATTTGTCTTCTTTTGTAGCTTAACAATTTCAAAGTTTGTATCATCTTACCCATGTATCCGGCTATCGATAATATTCAATGGAATTACCATCATCTTAGAGACATGACCGACCTTAGGGGAGGACGACCGTCCAATACATTAAAGGAATGGAGACATCAAATAGATATTGTGTACTTTATGAATTATGTATTGATTTCTGATACACAGATATAACGTATAAAGTTTTTTAAAAATAAAACATGCAATTTAATGTCTTACTATGTTTATTCTACCAAACACAAGGTAATGATTTGCTATTTTTCATTATGATCATAGAGGATTATTATTTTAAAATATATCAATCTTGACTAAAATATCTATTGTATGCATAAAAAAAACTTTTAATTATCTAATGTTTGTAATAAAATCTAAATAAGAGCTATTGTGTGTGTGTTTGAAGGACTTCACATAATTTTTTTAAACATAGTTTTTGAGATTATGTTTAAAAAATAATTACATGCAATAAAGATTTGTATCCCAAAAACATAGGAATTGTTATTTAAAGTATATGAGCACTTATTTGTTCTACAATTGTTTTATATATGTCCGAGTGTTTTAAATATAACTCAAAACCTTTTTATTTGTTTTAACAAATTATTCAACAATAAAGTGGCAATAACACACCGTGTCAATTAATTTAGCCCCATCATACTTGAATTTTATTTTAATTAGTCATTAGATTATACATAGGATTAGGGGATATTTGAAATATGATAAAATCCTTTCAGTATTATGTATTATTGATAATGAATATATAGAGATTACAATATTAACTTAACCTCTATAAACTCTAATGGATCCAATTCTACAAATCGGGATTGAGTTTATCATCTAATACTCCCCTGAAGTTCGAGCGGCGAAATCGTGAAAGCTTGAACAGGATAAGAAAACTTTAACAATGAAAATAAACATAAAGATAAAGAAATTAAAATAAAATAAACAAAGATACGTTGTGAGCTTGAGATCCGGCTTTGGCAAATCTGTCTTCGTTAACATATGCTCGATTTTCTTTCTTTTCTTTTTTTCTTTTTTGGATCTAAGTCGATGCTTGTTACGGAGGGTGAGATCGCGTCCCTTGGTCTTCTGTTGCGATTCCAGTATGTTTTTCTTCAGAATTTAATTACAAAGCCAATGACGCTAACCTCATTAGTTAACTCCAAGCGGTTTAGGAGTTATGACTGAAACAGTAGACTGCTACGGTTAAAAACGGCTCATCCCTACGTCGATTAGACTTTTCAGAAAGATAGAGACGGGATTAGACCCGCTCTGATACCATTAAATATGATAAAACCCTTTCAGTATTATGTATTATTGATAATGAATATATAAAGATTTTAATGTTAAGTAATATCCATAAATTCTAATGGACTCAAACCCATATATGGGATTTGGGCTTATCATCTAACAATATTATGGATAGATTTTAATATATATGTTTTAAAATTAAATTACATATTTAGAGATAAAAAGCGTCAATCCAGAAAAAGAGTAAAATGTTCATCAAAGTCGGTTAAATCTAATGGGCAATTGCAAGTTTTAACGAAAGAAAGAAAAAAATAGTAATAAATGTGTTGTTTTTCAGTCCTCGAAACATAATCGGTAATTTGAAAATAACTAATTGACGATTTTCCGTAATTTAACCTAAAATATACTTTGAGCTGGGAAATTATAAAACTGAATTATCAAACGGTTACGAGGTCAAATACTTCAAAATGGAACATTTAATATTGTAAAGAAATTATTTATTTTAAGCGTACGTGGGTGTCTAGAATCAAGATCCACATTCTTAGTTAAAGAATTTATAATAAGCACCTAAATCGAAGCTCATATTATAAGAAAAGATTCCTACGAGATAATTAATGACTAATTATAATATTTAGTACTTTCTCCGTTTTAGAAAACAATATCTATAAATAAAAAATGATCGAAATAAGAAAATTGTAATTAATGAATTAATTTTGTATTACATTAATAATTTTGTCCATGCATTAAAAAGATCATTTAGGTATAGAGTTTGAAAAGTTAAAAATATTTAATTATAAATTGAAAATTACTATATTTTAATTATTTATATTTAGAAACAAAATAATATTTTTGAGACAACCATAAATAAAAATGGGTTTTTTTAAACGGAGAGAGTATGTTTAAAACTGAATTAAACAATTTAAATAGAGTAAATGTCCTAATTCATTCTTTCTCAGCTTCGGCAAAATCAAAAGTTTTATTTAATTATTTCTAGTAATAGTCTAATACCCTAATAGATCCAATGTTTATGCATTGTGTTTACCGAGTAATATAAACATTTAATATGACTTAAAAAATCATTTTATTTTGTGCCAAGAATTAAACAAATATTATAAGAATTTCAGTTTTAAAACAAAAACAACATTTTGAAATGGAGAAAATATAGAGTGGATCAATCAAAAAACATTTACCTTAAACAAAACAAATTAGAAAAATATATAAATGTAAGAAATTTTGATTAAATTATTTTAATATATATAAAAGAAAAGGAATTTGAGAAATTAGGTCTATTGACCAATAGGAAACACTCATTTAATATAGGTTATAAACTTAATTTAATCCTTTATTTTTAATATTTTATTTAATTTATTCCTATTTATTTTATAAATAAAAATCACAGTTTAACTAAAATATCTCTATATAATTCTAATACCCTCTTATCAATCAATAAATATAATAATAATCTTTTTTTAAATAAGTATCAAAACATATTTATTATCAATTTTAGATGTTATAATCTATTCACCATTAACTAAAACTATATAATAACCTTTTTAAATAATAATAACCTTTTTATTATTTTTAAACAATATATTTATAAAATTAATAAGAATCTTCTTATTTCCAAAAACAAATAATAACAATCGTTTATCTTTCATTTTTTCCAATACTACCTAAATACATTTTTAACTTCGTAAATTTTTATAACAAAATTTAATTGTAATCTATTATTCAAAATTTCAAAACGCAATTAAATGTCTTGCTATATTTCTTCTACAAAACACAATGTAATGACTTGCTATTTTTCGTTATTATCAATATGTTTTTATCTACTTTTATTATTGAGTTTGGATGTAATTTTTTGTTTTGTCATTAACTTATTCATTTATATCGTTTATACTATATGAACCCAAAACAATTTAAATAAAACATGCAATTTAATGTCTGGCTATATTTATTCTACCAAACACAAGGTAATGATTTGCTATTTTTCGTTATGATCAATATATTTTTATCTATTTTTATTTTATTGAGATTGGATATAAACTTTTGTTTTGTTATTAACTTATTAATTTATATTCAGCTATACTATATGAAACAAAAAACAATTTAAATAAAATGGAGATTTACATCTACGTCCTTACAAAAGTTTAATATTACGTTAATGTCCTTGTAAAAATCAAAATTACGTTAATATCATTCTAAAACATGAAAAATTCTCATATATATCCAAAATAATAAATTAATAATATCTAAATGATTTTAATATTTAAATTATTCATCTAAATATTAATTAAATGATTTTAAATATTTTAAATTATTGAATAAATCAATAAAACTAATCCAAATGCTTATTTAAACAAATATGTCAATGAAGAATCAAATACCGAATGAACTGAATAGATTAAATTCAATGAATAATTGTGTCACACCCCGCTCAAAGCGGAAACACGGAGTGTTCCAGTTAAAGATATCAAGAGTCAAGGATTACAACATTTACAACCCATAAACAAAACATCGGAATATATTAATCATGCCAAAGGTTTATCAAATACAATACAAAGTCAAATGTGAACCAAACGTCAAATACAAATACAAATCAAGTTCATAAAGTGGATCATAAAGGAATTACATCAACATAATGAATTCCAAATACAATAAATAGATGATCCTAAAATAAGCAAGGCATGATCAAATAAATCCTCAAACTCCTGAAAAAGCGTTAAAAACGACATCAACACAATGTTGGTGAATTATTCGCAATATGTAAATAAAAGTTGACCCAATAAGAGATTTGATAAATATAGTAAGTTTCAAATAGTATATCTTGAATCATAACCTAAGTGTGAGTATAGACACCTAGATTAAGCATACACTGAACCTGACCACACTGTATCCCCTGTCCTAAGGTGATGGTAAACCAAAGGTAATAATCATACGGTCATAACATCCACTCATAGGGATGTCCTATTGAGCAATGAGGGTAGGTCGATCCCATATAGATCTATATATATGTAACCGTGGGCTATAAGCTAACAAGTGTATAAGGGGGGCTTAACCAAGCCTATGAACCATCTAATCTGAGGTGATACTGATACACTAGGCATACAAGATATACATTCATTTAAACAGTCCAAAATACGCTTTCCAGCCCAAAAATAGTAAGAGAATAGGGCTACGAATAACTCACAAAATAAGCTCGGCAAGAGATCGGGTAATAATCAAAATGAAGCAAACAATCCGCCGCCTAAGTGCCCTAAATCAACATAACATATTCTAAGTATCTCATTAACATAGTACGGTTTAGCCTTGTCGGTTAAGTTTAGTGTTTAAGATATTTTAAAGTATTCCAACGATTTCCAAGTCGAGTCGTGATGACGGTTCAAGGTGACGATGTTCCGCGCCGATAGGGACGATAGGAAAATATCGATAATTTCACGTCATAATGACTATTAGAGAGGAATAACATTCCGAGCCGAACTTGACTAACAAGAACATCGATTGAAAGGAATACTGTTACCAAAGTTTATCGAGATCGACCAAAGTCAACGTCGGAAATGTTGACTTGGTCAAAGTCAAAGATGTTGACTTGGTCAAAGTCAAAGTCAACCGTTTGAATGAAAGTCAAAATTTGAGATGTTGATTTAGATTAGTCAAAAGTCAACAATTTTGAATAAAAAGTCAATTTGACAATTCAAGAGTAAAAATGTCCTTTATTTCAAAATAAAAGAGTAAAATGATTTAGAACGGTTTTAAACGGTTTGTTGTAAAACATAAGTAAAACGTTTGTATAATTATTTCGATAATGTTTAATATTGCGATAATGTCTTTGAGTCCAAAGACGGTATTTGGCTTATATAGTACTTTTATACATAATATATTACTGATATAAGTTTAAAGTCAAAACGCGTTACGAGTCTAAGTCGGAAAGTAACAAGAAAACGGATTTTTGGAGATCAGACCCTCGGTGCTGCGCACCTATGGGTAGGTGCTGCGCACCGAGGTGTTTCCCGAAAACGAATTTTACGTTTTTGTCGAAAACTGCTTCGTTTGACGTTTTAAGGTGAAAGTGTAAACTGATCAAATGTTAGTTTAGGTTCATTTAACATTTACCAAGTGTCATATATGTCTAAATGTGTGGTTTTACATATATTTATCATAAGATATGTTAATTTCGGTAATAATCTCATCTTAGCATATTTTACACGTTTTAAGTCCAAGATTTCCGAGATTGATAGGTGTTGGTCTAATATGTTAACCTAACCATTTTTCAAGGCTTAAAACCGAAATAAAGATAATGAAACGAAATAGATAAGAGATTATGAATATTTTACCGATTTCACCCGCAAGACGTGTAGATGATTGATACTTGCAAGGATTTCGGAGAGAGACTTTGTTGGTGGTGGTGAGGAGGTAGTAACTCCATATCATGAAAAATATCCACCATTAGTAAAAGTTCCAAAAAGAAAGGAAATAACGATTTTTCGGGGGAACTTTCTTACCAAAACAAGAAGACGTTATACTCCAAATTTCGCCCTCTTCTAAAGTGATGGTAGTGTTATGAGAAGGCCAAAACTTCAGTTTATCACCAAAAACAAGATGAGTGTTAGAAGTTTTTAGAATGGAAAGAAATAGAGAAAGATTTGGAGAGTTCCCTCACCAAAATCAAATGGAACGTTTCTCCAAGAAAGTCACCGAAACTCCTTGAACACGCGTTGAGATGGAAGTGAAAGCTTGGTGAGACAAGGAAAACAAGATTACAAGTTAGAAAAACTCCAACCAAGTGGAAGAAAAGAGAATAAAATGAAGAAATTAGCCAAGAATAACTTACCGAAATTTATGGCTTTTGTGAAGGACACTTGAGAGATGAAGTTGCTACCTTCTTAGCTTGAATTCCCCTTCAATACACTTGTGAAAATGTTCTCAATTCTCTGGAAAGTTTGAGAGAAATGAGACAAGTGTGAAGTAGGAATTATGTGATAAAAGTGATAAGATGTTGGTTGTAAAAGTTTGATTTTGGAAAGATAAATGATCTCAACATGTTTAGAGATCCACATTTGAATCTAACATACCCAAATGAGGGAGTTTGCAGGAAAAATCACGTGAAAATGAGGTTTAGAACCTCAAGAATTTGACCACAAAGTCGAAATTGGAATTTAGCCGAAATTGTAAGGGGTGCTGCGCACCTAGCCTTAGGTGCTGCGCACCGAGGCCTTAAATGGTCCAAATCGTTAACTTTTTGTTAAAGGACTAGATTTGTAACAGATTCCGTTAGTTCTCCGTTAAAGGACTAACTTTGTAACAGATTAAGTTAGAGGACTAACTTTGTAATGAAATTTCGAAATATGATTTTTCTTAACCGACGATTATGGCGTAAACGCAATACTTTAATAACGTGAGAATACTAGATATTAGGCAATTAGGTGATTCTAAAGCTTCCGTCTCGAGAGACAAAATAATAAAACACATAAACCCGACTCAAATGCGATAAGCGTGAGTAAAATAAAGCGAAACACAAGGGTCCAAATCATTACGAATAAAAAGAGTAATAATCGGTAAATAAAATATACCTCGAAAAGACGGATTGTCACAGCATCCCCCAGTAAAAAGGAATTTCGTCCTCGAAATTCTACTGAACACTGCTGCTAGCAAAAAGATGTGGGTACTTCTTCTGCATCTCGTCCTCCCGCTCCCAAGTAAACTCAGCTCCAATCTTCGAGTTCCATCGGACTTTCACTATCGGAATCCGACTCCGCCGTAATTGTTTGACATCTCGGTCAACAATCTCCACCGGCTCCTCTATCACATGAAGCGAGTCATCCAACCGTAGTTTCTCCAGTGGTACAATCAGGGTCTCATCAGCAAGGCACTTCTTGAGATGCGATACATGAAATACGTTGTGCACACCGCACAACTCAGGTGGCAACTCAAGTCGATAAGCCACTGGACCAACACGGGACAAAATCCTGAAAGGACCTGTAAAACGTGGACTAAGCTTGCTGCGCTTCTCAAATCGAAACACACCCTTCCACGGAGAAACTTTCAGTAACACCATATCCCCAACTTGGAACTCTAAGAGGTCTCCTACGCAAAACTGCGTACTACTTCCGACGGTCTCTGGCGGCTATCAAACGGTCCTGGATCCTGAAGATCTTATATGTCGGCTCCTGAATCAACTCGGGACCTGAAATCTGACTGTCTCCTACCTCGGCCCAACATATTGGAGATCTACACTTCCTACCGTAAAGAGCCTCAAATGGAGCGTAGTTGATGCTGGAGTGGTAACTATTATTATACGAGAACTCGACTAATGGTAAGTGTCGATCCCAACTCCCACCAAAATCTAACGCACACGCTCGAAGCATATCCTTCAATGTCTGAATAGTACGCTCACTCTGATCATCAATCCGAAGATGGTAAGCCGCACTCATGTCTAATCTGATACCCAAAGCTCGTTGTAAAGACTGCTAAAACCTCGAAGTGAATCATGCATCACGGTCCGAAATTTACGTATACTGGAATACCATGTCTATCCACGATCTCGTCGATGTACAATCTAGATAATTTCTCTACTCGGTATTCTTCACGAATAGGACAAAAAGTGCGCTGACTTAGTCAGTCGATCGACGGTAACCCAGATAGTATCATAACCTCCTGTTGAGTCTGAATGATCCGAGCCTTCTAGCTCGACTGTATAGAAACCATCATAGCACGAATCCTCACCGGCTTAACCGACTTCTTGCGACTCAACGCATCGGCTACAACATTCGCCTTACCGGGATGGTAGCGAATCTCACAATCATAATCGTTGAGCAACTCAACCCATCGACGTTGCCTCATATTCAACATCTTTTGATCAAAGATGTGTTGTAACGACTTATGATCGGTGAATACGGTACACTTAGTACCGTAAAGATAGTGGCGCCAGATCTTCAAAGTAAAAACTACTCCGCCCAACTCTAGATCGCGTGTCGTGTAATTCTGCTCATTAATCTTCAACTGAAGAGAAGCATAGGCAATCACTTTCCCATTCTGCAATAGTACTCAACCGAGTCCCTTATGCGAAGCGTCGCAATACACTACAAAATCTCGGTGCCCACAAGAAGGCTCAATAGGAGCATTACACAACCGCTTCAGTAACTGAAAATCCCGTTCCTGCTTTACACCCCAAACAAACTCCTCACTCTTCTGGGCCAATTTCGTCATAGGCGAGGCTATCTTCGAGAAATTCTCGATGAACCGACGATAGTATCCTGCTAAACCCAAGAATGACCGGATCTTAGTGGGTGTCTTCGGAGCGACCCAATCTCTAACGGCTTCAATCTTGGCAGGATCAACGTGAATGCCCTCACCGCTGACCACGTGGCCAAGAAACTGAACCGCAGACAACCAAAACTCACATTTCGAGAACTTAGCGTAGAGTTTCTCCTGTCTAAGCAACTCCAACACTAGTCTCAAATGCTCCTCGTGCTCTTCCCGGCTACGAGAGTATATCAGAATGTCGTCGATGAAAACGATCACGAACTTGTCGAGGTAAGGACGACATATACGGTTCATCATGTCCATGAAAGCTGCAGGCGCATTCGTGAGACCGAAAGGCATAACCAAAAACTCGAAGTGGTCGTACCGTGTCCTGAAGGCGGTCTTCGGAATGTCCTCCTCCTGCACTCTCAACTGATGATATCCGGATCGTAGATCAATCTTCGAAAAGAAGCAAGAACCCGGAAGCTGATCGAACAAGTCATCAATACGTGGTAAGGGATACCGATTCTTTACCGTCAGCTTATTCAGCTCTCTGTAGTCTATACCCAATCTCATAGAACCATCCTTCTTCTTCACGAAGAGTACTGGCGCGCCCCACGGAGAGAAACTCGGTCTAACAAAGCCTTTATCCACCAACTCCTGAATTTGCTTCGAAAGTTCTAACATCTCCGAAGGTGCTAACCGATAAGGAGCCTTTGCCACTGGCGCTGCTCCGGGAACCAAAACTATACGAAACTCTACCTGTCTACTAGGGGGTAAACCAGGCAAGTCCTCTGGAAATACATCAGGGAAATCACGGACCACCGGCTGCTCCTCAATCTGCTCCGTGGAGTCTTTCTTCACAAGGTGTGTAAGAAAGAGTGTGCGATCCTGTTTGATGTACTCCCGAACCTTTATACACGGAACGATCTTAAGACGCTTCCCCGCCTTATTCTCCTGAACTAACAACGGTCCACCAACTGATAACGGTTATACGAATCATCTTCTCGAAACATACGATCTCTGCACGGTGTGTCGCCAACCAATCCATACCAATAATAACATCGAAACTACCCAGCGTGATAGGAATTAAGTCGATAGGAAAAAGTGATCGTCGAATCTAACACTACATGTAGAAAGTACTGCGGTAGTAGGAAAAACTCACCATCGGCTAACCCTATCTCGAAGGAAGACACTATCAGTCTAGAAGTACGAGCAATCACAGTCCTATACTCATCAGATATAAAATTCTTCGAATGACGGACTAACATCTGGAGATGAACCTCTCGGTATCGCACTAGTAGGACAACTTCGTCTCTTCGACTTCTTTGTAGATAGGAGTTTTCTTCGGTTCCAACGCGAAAGAGACGTAAAAAGAAGACGAAAATAAAGAAAAAAAAGAGAAAGGAAAATGCGCAACACTAAGAGAATCTGAGACAAACATTAAAATCAAGAATAGAATAAATGCATACTGAGGTTAGGTAAGGGAAAGTACCCGTAACGACGCGAGGATCCTGTTGAGTCTCCTGAGCTTCAATAACAAGTGCTTTACCACGGGAATCCAAATCGGACGAAGTATCAACACCAACTGCAACCAACTCGGGACACCTGTTCCTAAGATGCTCGGCAGAACCACACTCGTAACATTTGCCTCTGTAGGACTTACAAAACCCAAATGTGTGTCCTAGTTTCTTACACATAAAGCACTTCCAACAAGTCACATCTTTGGCATGTTTGTTACCACACCGTTCACACTGCTGATACGTACTCCGGATCTCTGGAGTCACCACCCGACGAATAGTCTGTTTCCTAGCTTTCTTCCACAATTTACCATGACGAGAGCTACCACTTCGTTTCTTTCCGGAATTATGCTTAACTTCAACTGGCGGTAATTCAACATTGCTACTATGTACTGTGCTATCCCTGATCTGGGCGACAATAGTGGGTATCAAAGCTGCTAACTGCTCGGCGACGAGCTGACCGATGTCTGTTGTCATGTCCGTTTCTTCATCACTGACTTCCACACTCGGAGTCGTGTTACAAATTCTCGCGCTCGGACGACCATGTCTCGCTGACCATCTCGTCGCTGTCGTCTTCACAGGCGGCATCGTTCTGAAACTAAAAAGAAAGAACTCGATAAGCAAGATGTGTGCAACACGAAAAATAAGGCCAAGTGCCAAAATAACAAAAGCGAAAATAAGCACATAAGGCAAAATGGTGCGCACATAGCAAATCAGAGAAAATCGATTGAAAAAGCCTACGGTCATAGTCCAAGTGATTTTCTTCATAAAATCACCCGGTTCGCTATAACCATTGGCTCTGATACCAATTTCTGTCACACCCCGCTCAAAGCGGAAACACGGAGTGTTCAAGTTAAAGATATCAAGAGTCAAGGATTACAACATTTACAACCCATAAACAAAACATCGGAATATATTAATCATGCCAAAGGTTTATCAAATACAATACAAAGTCAAATGTGAACCAAACGTCAAATACAAATACAAATCAAGTTCATAAAGTGGATCATAACGGAATTACATCAACATAATGAATTCCAAATTCAATAAATAGATGATCCCAAAATAAGCAAGGCATGATCAAATAAATCCTCAAACTCCTGAAAAAGCGTTAAAAACGACATCAACACAATGTTGGTGAATTATTCGCAATATGTAAATAAAAGTTGACCCAATAAGAGATTTGATAAATATAGTAAGTTTCAAATAGTATATCTTGAATCATAACCTAAGTGTGAGTATAGATACCTAGATTAAGCATACACTGAACCTGACCACACTGTATCCCCTGTCCTAAGGTGATGGTAAACCAAAGGTAATAATCATACGGTCATAACATCCACTCATAGGGATGTCCTATTGAGCAATGAGGGTAGGTCGATCCCATATAGATCTATATATATGTAACCGTGGGCTATAAGCTAATAAGTGTATAAGGGGGGCTTAACCAAGCCTATGAACCATCTAATCTGAGGTGATACTGATACACTAGGCATACAAGATATACATTCATTTAAACAGTCCAAAATACGCTTTCCAGCCCAAAAATAGTAAGAGAATAGGGCTACGAATAACTCACAAAATAAGCTCGGCAAGAGATCGGGTAATAATCAAAATGAAGCAAACAATCCGCCGCCTAAGTGCCCTAAATCAACATAACATAGTCTAAGTATCTCATTAACATAGTACGGTTTAGCCTTGTCGGTTAAGTTTAGTGTTTAAGATATTTTAAAGTATTCCAACGATTTCCAAGTCGAGTCGTGATGACGGTTCAAGGTGACGATGTTCCGCGCCGATAGGGACGATAGGAAAATATCGATAATTTCACGTCATAATGACTATTAGAGAGGAATAACATTCCGAGCCGAACTTGACTAACAAGAACATCGATTGAAAGGAATACTGTTACCAAAGTTTATCGAGATCGACCAAAGTCAACGTCGGAAATGTTGACTTGGTCAAAGTCAAAGATGTTGACTTGGTCAAAGTCAAAGTCAACCGTTTGAATGAAAGTCAAAATTTGAGATGTTGATTTAGATTAGTCAAAAGTCAACAATTTTGAATAAAAAGTCAATTTGACAATTCAAGAGTAAAAATGTCCTTTATTTCAAAATAAAAGAGTAAAATGATTTAGAACGGTTTTAAACGATTTGTTGTAAAACATAAGTAAAACGTTTGTATAATTATTTCGATAATGTTTAATATTGCGATAATGTCTTTGAGTCCAAAGACGGTATTTGGCTTATATAGTACTTTTATACATAATATATTACTGATATAAGTTTAAAGTCAACACGCGTTACGAGTCTAAGTCGGAAAGTAACAAGAAAACGGATTTTTGGATATCAGACCCTCGGTGCTGCGCACCTATGGGTAGGTGCTGCGCACCGAGGTGTTTCCCGAAAACGAATTTTACGTTTTTGTCGAAAACTGCTTCGTTTGACGTTTTAAGGTGAAAGTGTAAACTGATCAAATGTTAGTTTAGGTTCATTTAACATTTACCAAGTGTCATATATGTCTAAATGTGTGGTTTTACATATATTTATCATAAGATATGTTAATTTCGGTAATAATCTCATCTTAGCATATTTTACACTTTTTAAGTCCAAGATTTCCGAGATTGATAGGTGTTGGTCTAATATGTTAACCTAACCATTTTTCAAGGCTTAAAACCGAAATAAAGATAATGAAACGAAATAGATAAGAGATTATGAATATTTTACCGATTTCACCCGCAAGACGTGTAGATGATTGATACTTGCAAGGATTTCGGAGAGAGACTTTGTTGGTGGTGGTGAGGAGGTAGTAACTCCATATCATGAAAAATATCCACCATTAGTAAAAGTTCCAAAAAGAAAGGAAATAACGATTTTTCGGGGGAACTTTCTTACCAAAACAAGAAGACGTTATACTCCAAATTTCGCCCTCTTCTAAAGTGATGGTAGTGTTATGAGAAGGCCAAAACTTCAGTTTATCACCAAAAACAAGATGAGTGTTAGAAGTTTTTAGAATGGAAAGAAATAGAGAAAGATTTGGAGAGTTCCCTCACCAAAATCAAATGGAACGTTTCTCCAAGAAAGTCACCGAAACTCCTTGAACACGCGTTGAGATGGAAGTGAAAGCTTGGTGAGACAAGGAAAACAAGATTACAAGTTAGAAAAACTCCAACCAAGTGGAAGAAAAGAGAATAAAATGAAGAAATTAGCCAAGAATAACTTACCGAAATTTATGGCTTTTGTGAAGGACACTTGAGAGATGAAGTTGCTACCTTCTTAGCTTGAATTCCCCTTCAATACACTTGTGAAAATGTTCTCAATTCTCTGGAAAGTTTGAGAGAAATGAGACAAGTGTGAAGTAGGAATTATGTGATAAAAGTGATAAGATGTTGGTTGTAAAAGTTTGATTTTGGAAAGAGAAATGATCTCAACATGTTTAGAGATCCACATTTGAATCTAACATACCCAAATGAGGGAGTTTGCAGGAAAAATCACGTGAAAAGGAGGTTTAGAACCTCAAGAATTTGACCACAAAGTCGAAATTGGAATTTAGCCGAAATTGTAAGGGGTGCTGCGCACCTAGCCTTAGGTGCTGCGCACCGAGGCCTTAAATGGTCCAAATCGTTAACTTTTTGTTAAAGGACTAGATTTGTAACAGATTCCGTTAGTTCTCCGTTAAAGGACTAACTTTGTAATGAAATTTCGAAATATGATTTTACTTAACCGACGATTATGGCGTAAACGCAATACTTTAATAACGTGAGAATACTAGATATTAGGCACTTAGGTGATTCTAAAGCTTCCGTCTCGAGAGACAAAATAATAAAACACATAAACCCGACTCAAATGCGATAAGCGTGAGTAAAATAAAGCGAAACACAAGGGTCCAAATCATTGCGAATAAAAAGAGTAATAATCGGTAAATAAAATATACCTCGAAAAGACGGATTATCACAAATTGTTTTAAACATATATTACAAAACATTAATCAATCAAGACGAGGAAGTTTTGCAACCTTTTTATTCCGATTAATGCTCAAAATTATAGAAATCAATCTCTTTTAAATCTATATTGCGAGTTTATGAAATCGAGATACATTGGTTAATGTTGAATTAAACCTAACATACTTGAGTAAAAAGTTTAATTAATATTTAGATAAATAATTTAAATATTAAAATTATTTAAATATTATTATTTTATTATTTTGGATATATATGAGAAATTTTCATTTTTAGAAGGATATTAACGTAATTTTGATTTTTACAAGGACATTGACGTAATATTAAAGTTTTATAAGGACATAGATGTAAATATCCCTAAATAAAACATCCTATTCGGTTAAAATTTAATCTCATTAAAAAACTAAACAAACACATATGTATCAATGTTCGAGCAACGATTGTCAAACACGAGGATTGGGTGATGTCAACCTTGGATCTCCTGTGATGATTACAGTGCAAACCCAACAAGTTCTTGACGAACCTAGGGTGATCAAGGTTGAAGATGAAAGCAAGAGTGTATGAACTCTGTGTTTAAGCTTTAGTGTGTGTGTGTTCAGATGAGATGAAAAAAAAGTGTGTCGATAATGATTTGGACCATGTATTTATATGGCCAGTGTCAAGTATATGGAACGTTGTCATGATTACGAATACTTGAAAGGTCTTAATCATTAATCACCAGTGTGTGTAACGCCTTACTATTATGACGATAATAAAGCACTCACAGAGGCTGACACCTTGGACAGGCGGTGACAGCTTGACAGGCGCTGCCCACTTCGACAGGCGCTGCCGACATGGACAGGCGATGACGACCTGGGCAGGCGCGGCCGCCCTGGGCAGGCGCTGACGACCTGGGCAGGCGCGGCCGCCCTGGGCAGGCGCTGACGACCTGGGCAGGCGCAGCTGCCCTGGGCAGGCGCCGACGACCTGGGCAGGCGCCGCCGCCCTGGGCAGGCGCCGAAGACCTGGACAGGTGATGCCGCCCTGGGCAGGCGGCGCCGTGGGCAGGCGCTGAAGACCTGGACAGGCGTTGACAACTTTGACAGGCGTTGACAACTTGACATAACATAGGTAGTCCTTACTCTGACGACCTGGGCAGGCGCGGCCGCCTTGGGCAGGCGCTGAAGACCTGGACAGGTGTTGCCGCCGTGGGCAGGCGCTGAAGACCTGGACAGGCGTTGACAACTTTGACAGGCGTTGACAACTTGACATAACATAGGTAGTCCTTACTAACCTCATCAATCAACACATACGTTTTCAACCTTATAATTTATATTTAGTTCTACTTCATGAACTCATAAACAGATTTAAAATCGAAAATACTATTATCCAATCTAATCCAAATAAGCAAACATGTCGTCAAATTTAAATTATTCAATTGTACAATCTAGTTTTATTCAAATAGTGAACACATCTGATTTATATGTAACTTTTTAAATCTAATATAAGATATGAATAACAAATATAAATATTTAACTTATAAAAAATTAATTTAAATTAGTTGTATGTCCACTCCGGTATAAGATATAGTGTATTAAAATAGAAATTTAAAAATTAAGTAAATTTAGTTCTTTATTTTTAATAACTTATTAAATTTAATAATTTAATTCACAATTCAACTAAAATTCTCCATCGAATTAATCTTTAATTAATTTTTTTTAACGAATTACTTAATAATCTTAATTTTTACATACATAGCTCCCATATTTTTTTTTTAGTGTCAACCAAAATTATCATATCTCTCAACGTAGTCAATGGAATTTTTGATCATATCTTAACAAGAGTGAAAAAGACAAATATTAAAAATTTTAACTATTTCTTCTTCTTAAACTTTTTATTTAACGAATTTTTTAAAAATACATAATAATTGCTTACTATGTAACTTTATAGAGTCTAATAAATTTATAAAAAACAATATAATAAAACAAAAAAAGATAAGTTAGAAATCAAATTAATTTAAATTATCCGTATTTGTATATGAGTATAAACTATCTACATAATATATTATTTTCCTTTTTTTCAATTAGATAATATTCATTTTACCTTTCCTTTTTCTTTTCTCTTCGGTCAGATTTTTGTTTATAAATAAATATTCTTAAACTGCCCGTGTGTACACACGGATAATTTGATCTCACTCATTGGTCCAACGGGTTGAGACATGGGCGGTCTTCGGACCACATTGTCTGGGGCTGGTATGTGGTAGCGATATCAATTGGTATCAAATGTACACGGGGTTAGAGAGTCCTACCGAAATTCTCCTTTTGAGAGAATAAAAATTTTTTAAATAAACTTTTATATACAGTGTTGAAGAAATAAAAGTTTATAGGTTTTCCTTTTTTCTCTTTTTTACAATTTGATCAAAAAAGCATTACATTTTGGTGCGATTTTACCAAACAAATTCCCGATAATGGATTCCTCGTCAAGTAAGTTTGGGGGGTGTGGACACACTTGCGCGAATTCGGGTAACGGCTTGTGTTTTTCTAACTTATCTCGTTAAACAAGGGTTAAACGTAATTAAATGAACACAATTGTTTTTGTAAATAAAAGAAAATTTCAATCAAAACGAGAGTGATTTAAAAAAATATATATATCAACTAAAATTTATAAAAGGAAATTTGTATTTATTAACCCATGTTCGGAACACATACATTAAACACTCATTTTGATTTGTTAATCATAGCTTAAGTTATCAAAATCGAACTTACTTTTTTCCAAGGGTGTTAGGTAATGTATTTTTCATATATGTATTTGCGTCATTCTACTTTCAAAATCGGTTAACTAGTCAATATGTGACACAAATTTTTAATAACAATTCAAACATTCAAATACCAAAAACTGTTATATTTTAAAAACGATGACTTAGAAAGCTAGTTTTAATAAGTTCGGTAACGTAAATAGTTTTATTTAATAGTACAGTGACCACAATGAACAAAAAGAAAAATACATTATTTAAAACCAATATTTAGATAACGTATAGGTCTATTTTATTCATTAAGTCACATATGTATGAGAGTGTCTGTTTATAAATGATATCTAAGTGAAATAAACAGTAATTATATCTGTTTTTCATGTTGAATAAATAAATTAAAATTAAAGACTACCTAAGTTCAATGGCGGATGTATATACAAAAGAGGGTATGCAAATTGCATACCCTATGTTTCCTTTCTATAGTGTAAAACCAATTTTTTTTCTTCTTTTTTTTGGTTATTTTAATGCTCAAATTGTATAAGTTGCACACCCTTTAAAAACTAAATGTGTATTAGGGATGGCAACGGGACGAGTTTGGTACCGATTTAGGTAATCCCAACCTCGACCTTGTTTACAAAACACTCTCCTTACAAAACACTCTCCCATACCTGGTTCTAAACCTGTCGGGTCCCTGTTTACAAAAACCTGTCGGGTTTGCGGGTTTCACCGCGGGGATCGGGTATCCCCATTTAGTTTCAGAAGAAGAAGCAAATTCATATAAAAGCTAAAAAGTTGTTTATGTTTGGATATAAAAGCATATTTTGCACACTAAATAAAACATAAATAACTTTGAGTTTGAAAATTAAGGTCTCGTACGTTCATTGAAAAAGGTATAGATAATAGTTTGCTTGCCGTAGTAATAATAAAATGATAGATAATTATTAATTTTTCGAATATAAGTATTAATATTAATAAATAAATAGAATAGTATCCATTATTTTGAATATAAATCTTAATATATAATAAAAGAGAGACCTAAAATGCCACTTGGCAAAATAATAGCCATTAGATGAAAATCCAACTTTAATTTGAACCATTAGATCATTTTGATGATTTCATCATTAATAATTTCATTTTAACCCCTTTATTTTAAATAATTTAACTCTTATTTTAAATAGTAATAATTAAATAAAAGTAATTAACCTTTCTACTTTAAATAATATAACACTTGTATTTTAAATTAATTCTAAAAAATACAAAACATATTTTTACTTCACACACATACACATTTTTAATATAAAAAGAAACTAAAATTATTTTATTATTTTACGGGTGTTTTGCATATAAACGGAAAACATATCATATAAAAAAAATCTTTTTTTTTGTCCTATTTATCCAATATTTTTAGTTTTTTTTTATATATTATAAAAAGAAAATAAAGAATATCTTATTGTTTTACGAGTGTTTTGCATATAAACGGAAAACATATCATATAAAAAAATCTTCTGTTTTTTTTTCTTTCTATATACACAAAATTTTTAGTTTTTTTATATATTATAATTATTTTATTTTTAATAAGGTTTTTTTCGAATTACATAGTAATTTTTTTTTTAACTTTACAATTGTTAACATAATCATTTTGTCTATATGACTAATAACTTTCTATTAATCTTTTTATATAAGTTATATGTTCTTTGTTAACATTATATATTTTTTGATATAATTCTCCGCGTATTAGGCGGGTCAATAAGCTAGTAGAAATATAAAGAAATAAATATGTATATAATAATATTACATTACGGGTTTGGTTCGGGTAATCGGTTTTGGTATCGGGTTCGGGTAATCGGAGCGGGGATCATACAATACCATACCTGGACTCGGCCCGATTAAAAGAAGGAGATTTAATACCATACATGCCCCGTTCCTGCGAACTTGCCCCCGAATCCGCTCAATTACTTTGGTTTTTGAGTTTCCCCATCGATTTTCGAGTTTTTTTCTATCCCTAATGTGCACCCTCTTTTTGAAGATTTAAAGTAGAAGATGAAAACTATGAATTAAAGTATTTTCTCTCAAAGAAACTTATATTTATTGTTTTAATAATTTGAATCACTTACTCCACGTAACAAGTTTAAAAGAAAAATAAAATAATAATACTATATCTTGCAACGATTTTAACTTTACGCAGTTCCTACATTTACATTATTATTATATTTTTTTATATTTTATATTTAAACATATTATCATTAATTATTAATTATTAATTAATTAATTAATATATAATAAAAGATGGGCCTTAAATGTCAAATGGCGAAATAAGGTCGATTGGATGAGTTATCTTATTTGATTTCAGCCGTTAGATCGGATTGATGATTTCATCAAAGACTATTTCTATTTTACACCCTTTTATGATGCATAATTATAATTTCTCTTTCACTTACATCTCCACTGAAATAAAAGAAACATAAGTTTATTTTACTTATAAATCGCTCAATTTAGACAATGATTTACCATATTGTTGTTCTAAAATCTCCTCATAAAAATACCAAAACATGTTTATAAACGTAAAAGTATATATATTATTTAACTATAAGCAACATAGGTATAAACGTAAACGTATATATGTTATTATACGTATAACATTATATTCTCATAATAACTTAAAAGCTACATAAACAAAAATTTACGAGTCAAACTTTATCTTTGTCCGCGCTATCAAGAGAATAAACTAGTTTGTTAATATATTATTGAGTATAATTAACTCATCGATGGTAACTAATTAGGTATTTCTTGGGTTTTTTTCTACTTAAATGATTTCATTTTTAGAATCTACACGTTGGTGAATTAGGGATTTTGAATAGGAGTTTTGAAGTATATTATGTATTCAAGGAACTATAAATTGTAAGTTTAAATAAATTTGTTTCAACGTATTTTGTTATGACTTTATACAAGAAGTATGAATGACTCGAATATAAAATCCATATTAATATCTAACTTGTATATGAAAAAACAAACAAATATCAAATAACCTGAATACGAAAGGAAAACCCAAACTAAAATTCGAATATATTTTTGATTATCGAGATAACAAAAACTTCAACTAGCTTATGCATACCTTGATTCAGATTTCTATATACGCCAATACCTAAGTTATATAATAATACCTTTTAACTATGTTGTAACTAAGTGACAGTATATGCAACAAAATTATTTTAAATCATTTTAGTTTTGACTTACACAAACAAATAAAGGTTTTAAAATTCAAAATTTTTCGTGGCAAAGAAAAAAACACAATTGTGTCGATGTCTATGTTCTTGGTACCATGATGTATAAGGCTATGGGGTGTGGGGCTTTATAAGCCCCGATAACGCCGTCACGTTGGACTAATAAAGCCCCATAAAGCCCCCCACCACACCGGTGGGGGCGTTATCCACAAATTTCAAGCCTTGGCTTTGTAGAAATAAAGTCGTGGTGGGAGTTTGGATGGGAGGCAACGGTCGAAAATATAAAGCAACGGACATATTTTTAAAATTGCCTATATATACCCACACTCACACATCCTCAAACACACACAAAATATATACAAATACTCTCAAAAACACGCAAAAAACACACACAAAGTTTTATAAAATGTCAAGTTCGTCAAGTTCGGATGAAGATGCAATTGTAGCCGAAACGATTAGAGCCGTTGTTAGCTATGCATCACAACATATCGAAAGACCAATCACCAGAAGAAGAACCGTAATAGAACGTAACCGTGAAGAAGCTAACACATTACTGATGGAATCTTACTTTTCTCCGGGTTGCACCTACAACGACGAACAATTTACCCGTCGTTTTCGAATGAGGAGGGAGCTGTTTCTCAGGATATGCCACGATTTTGAAAACAATTTTGAGTATTTTAGGCAAAAATTTGATTGTAGAGGAAGGGCTGGGTTTACACCGATTCAGAAATGCACCTCCGCCATACGACAACTTGCTTTTGGCACTTGTAGTGACATGTGGGACGAGTATTTAAAAATGTCCGCACGAATTTCACGTGACTCTCTTGCCTACTTTTGCGAAGGTAAATTTTTAACCTTTACATTTTTAATTAGTTTACTTTAAAACTTATTTGTACTTAAAATGTAATAATATCTGAAATAGGTGTGGTTTCTTTATACGGCAAGAGATATTTACGCCGTCCTAGTTGGAGCGACATACAGCAGATTACGATGGTTCATGATGAAAAACACAATTTTCCCGGTATGCTAGGCAGTTTGGATTGTATGCATTGGGAGTGGGAAAATTGTCCTGTGGCTTGGCATGGTCAATACCATAGGGGTGATCACGCTCACCCTTCCATTATGTTAGAGGCTACGGCCTCTACTGATTTGTGGATATGGCATGCATTTTTTGGGGTTGCTGGAGCGAATAATGACATCAACGTCTTGGATCAGTCACCGCTTTTCAACAACATTGTGAATGGGACGGCTCCCGATCAGTCGTTTATTGTTAACGACACAACCTACAAATACGGGTATTACCTCGCTGACGGTATTTATCCAAAATGGCCGGTGTTAATAAAGTCTTTCAGGGAAAGAGACGAATTAAACGAGAAGCGTAACCATTTTAAAAAAGCCCAGGAATCTTCAAGAAAGGACATCGAACGGGCATTTGGAGTGTTGAAAAAAAAGTGGCATATAATTAAAAACCCCGCAAGAGCTTGGAGTTTAGAAAAAATTAGAAACGCGATGTACGCCGCTATAATTCTTCATAACATGATTTTGGAAGACAACGGTCGCGCGTATTGTCAAGCTTATGATGAGAATGCCACCGAACCAGAAGTCCAGATTAGCTTTCAAGAGAAACAACAGAACATACGTGACATGCGTGACGAAGGTACCCATCACAGTCTGTTAGCCGATTTGATTGAACATGTCTGGTATTACCGCCCCCGAGGAAACAACGATGAAGATTGAAGTGTTTTTTTTTTTAAATTGTATTTTTTTAACGTATTTTAGTTTAATCGTAATATGTTTTTTAATAAATTGTAGTGTGTGTTTGTTTTTTTTTAATAAAAATACAAGTTTTTAAATTTCATTTATATAAAAAAAATTATAAATATACAACTTTTTAAAATTACACTCTCTTTCCTCTATCACTCCACATCATCATCACTTTACACACAACCACACCACCCATTTTTATCACTCCACATCATCACACTCTCTTTCCTACAAATCACACTCTCTTTCCTACAAATCACCTCTATCACTCCACATCATCACTCCCAATAAAGCCCCACACCCCATAGTCTAACTTATAGAAACAAATCCCGCTGTTCAAGTAAATAGAATATATTTCTGACATTTTTAATTTGTTAATAATTATTTACAATGTAGTTATCGACATAAACATTAATGACACTGGTCTTGGTCCACCAGATTCATTTATTTGTCTTATTAGTTAAAGTCGTAACATCGTATTTATAATGAAATAGTACGCATTCAATTTGAAAAAGAAAAAAAAAAGGAATAAATATCAAAGAATTATATATATTCGTTTGGTAAAGACTTATTTCTTGAATCATATACTCCTTCCGTCATTAAGTGTTCATAATAAGATTTTTTTTTGTAATTTTAACTTTAATTATATTTTTTCGTGCTTTTTATTAGTATAATTTTAATCATCTATTATATAACATAAATAAAAATATTTAAGGTGAAAGTTGGAAAAGGAAAAAGACTTTATAAACTGAAAGTGGACAATTATTATGGGACGATTGAAGTAATTAATGTCTTCAACAAAAACATAGTTGATGAATGATGAACTTGATATCTTTTATTTTCGGTTATTTTTAACAAAACGCACATACATATCAACTATTTGGGTGTTTTGGCTTGATTAAACAGTTACATAGAACTCAAACCAACAAAACTTGCAATGCGATGTGATTGCTAGGTTTTGTAGTTGATGAAATAATTACATGAAGTACGAAATGGAGTCCGTGTTTTCAATACCTATCATATATGTCAAATGTGTGCTTCTTCATTAAGTAATGGGCTAAGTATATGAAAATGTAACAAACTTTTATCGATTTGTTATTTTCTCAAACTTCCGTGTTTTCAATACCTATCATATATGTCAAATGTGTGCTTCTTCATTAAGTAATGGGCTAAGTATATGAAAATGTAACAAACTTTTATCGATTTGTTATTTTCTCAAACTTTTATTGTGTGTATTAAACTTTTACCTTTTTACAAATGATGTAACAAACCAAATTTTTGTTGACGTGTAACTGGTTAAATAATGAATATTTCTCAAAATAAATCTGGTTTTTACGTAATTTGTACAAAAATAAAAGTTGAATACACACAATAAAGGTTCTGAAAGTTTGATACAAATCGAACAAAGTTTGTTACATTCTCACGCACTTAGCCTTTAAGTAATTTACATCTCCGTGTTAGTTGAGAGAAGGCCGATGAAGGATGATTTTTTTAACAGGATACCGGTTTATATGTAAATGATTTTAATCAGACCCATATTTGTGTGTTGCGTACAAGTTGGTATTGGTAAAGATATCAAAGAATTTAAACATTTATTTCTACTATGCACATGTAGTTTAACAAAACATCGGTCATTCTACTAGTTCCTTAAGTCAAAGAACATAATTAAACACCATAACTTAACTAACGTTTAATCATACAATGATCATAAAAAAGCAACAAATTCATCTTAAAATGGTAAGCTTTTTGTGGTCGAAAATGATGCAACCGAAGACTTTGAATGCTCCAACCTCATAAACTCTTTGGGGAAATTCGCCCTCTTCACTATTCTCTTCATATTGTTCTGCAAGCTTTGTTCTACCAACTGCTTTACCGCATTATTATTATTAGGTAAATTGCTCGATAAGTCCACTGATTCAGTTTCAGTGGACCCGTATAGGGGCGCTGATATAGTCGTCCCCCCTCCACCAAAGTTTCTTGAAACTTGTTTTCCTTTGTTGATCTTTAGGATTTCTAGAATCCTAGATGATCTTTTTTGAGCTAAAGTACTACCTAAAAGAGTTAATTCGAGTAACGACGACATGATCCCAGCCTCAATCATTGTTTGTCGATCTACATAAGACTTGTGAGCCATAACCATCAACACATAAGCCGCCTTTTCTTGACAATTAGGCAAATCAACCCAATTCAAAACATCAACCAAGATTGTAAACGTGTCTTTTGCTATACTAACCGCCTTTCGACCTTCATGGGTGGACACAATATTGCTTAAAATCGAAAGGATTCTATCGCTTACTTCAATATCTCCAATCGTGGACAAAAGATACGGTACAAAATCATCTATATCCACCATAGGCAAAACATTTGCCGGCAAAATGGATAGATTGTAAAGTGCCCTCAAACAATCTTGAACCACTAATGAATTGTTGGTTTTAGTAAAACTTTTAAGGGTTTTGATCAAGAACAAAACCGCTCCCGATGATCCGATTATAGGTTTGTTCGAATCTAGCGCGCTTAATCCTAGAAAATTTGCAACAATTGCTGATGATAAATCTAGATTCCGCGAACCCTCGTTTGTAGATTCTATTAGATCTAACATCTTGTGTACTACTCCAGCTTCGACAATAGCAGATTTGTTCCTAAAACATTACATCACAACACATGAATACAAATTATACAAAACAAGATCTTACACCTACTAAAGGTGAAGTATGTGAGAGAGAGAAAGTAATGCTTACTTGTCATTTCCAATTCCTAGATTGAGAAGAGCATAAAGAGCGGAGATTTGTGAATCAATATCACCCGAATCAAGCAATGCAACAAGCGGCGGAATCGCTCCAAGCAACGCGAGTTTCGTTCTAGCATCCGAATCATCTTTCGCTAACTCTCTCACTTCTTTCGCTCCTCGTAACCCTTCACCATTCCGCAACCGTTTCACAACCTCTTCCAATGAAGATTCCGACATTTTCATCAATGTGGAAAGCTTGTTGTATACTTTAACCGTATCTACTTTTACTATATCTAATCTACATTCTGATACATAAGTCTTTTTCTCTTCTATCTTTCTAGAATCTGTCCCGGAAGACTGAACAGTCTTCCGGTGACAAGACATGCCGCCGCCACATATCATGGTGTCCATGATTTTGCGACGGCATGTTGACCAGAGCTTGAAACCGGTTGGTTGTTGAACTTTTTTCATTTTATGTGATTACTTTGTTGAAATGAGAGCTACATTATAGTTAATTTGTTATGAATAATTTGATTGTTTGACACATAAAATATCATATCATATCATATGACATGAGAAACAGAAGAGTAAGTACTTGGGTTTCAGTGATGAATAAAGTAAAAGTGTAAAAGTGAGGTTTCTTGAACAAGACAGAGACTTTGTCGGAAGGATTAGTAAAAAGAGAGAAGCCTCCAACAAAAGCTAAACTTAGATCAAATATATACAAAAGTAATTTATAAGTAAACACTGTTTTTATACTATAATAATAAATTTGATTTATAGAAAAATCATAAAAATAGTTACCGAACACTTATATATTTTAAAAATAATCTTCTGATTCGTGAAAAAGCTTTTTATATCTTATTTTCCTACCGTAGCGAGAATAGATTTTTTTCAAGATAAGAGGTTTAAATTTTATCACGCCCCTTCACTATGTATTTACGTCGTTCTGTATGTGTCGGGAGAAAATTGATTTGTTGAAATGAGATTTGTTAAAATGAGAGGTTTCATTTTTGCCGTGTCCTTGTTCCAGTATTTGCACAATTTTATATGTGTTGCGAAATTTTTTTATAAAGCAAATATCATTCTCATCTCATGATAACGAAAACTTTTTGCGAATTTGATGCTTATTTCACAAACATCAATGTGTTTTAAGATTGCTTTCGAGATATTTTCTTGATTATATTTATAAGATCTTTTTCATTTTTTTTCACACGTGTGGACATAAGGCACCACATCATTGTATCATCGTTTGGTTGGAGTGGTGATACCCCGACGCGACCTAGATCACAATGTAGTATAGTAGGTCAATATGATTAGCGTAAGATATTCAGTGTTATGCATTGTTGAATATGATACCGATCTAACACCCTTTTTTTCGTGTGATACATGTTATTGTTTCTAATACTCTTATACTATAAAACATATCAAGTGAGAAAAGATGATAGTAACAGTCATTCCATGTCCAACAAACAAGAAACGAAAATTATAAGATAAAAAACAAAACACACACAAGGTTATCTATGTATTTGGTAGAGTCCACTATAATTTGATGCCTAACTGCTTTTTCTTTGTTTCCGAAAACGAATACTTAACCAAACTTACATTAAGACAAACCAGATAATCCAAACTTTAATAAAGTTGAAGAATCCACTAAATTAATAATAGAACAACAATATCTCAACAAGTTTTTTTCTTTCTCTCTTTTTGCGAAAATCAAATAGGTATATAAGTTGGACGATCATCGATGACGCTAAGGACTAAAAGCATTTCAAATTGTGAGCACGAAGACGTGTGTGAGAATCGCGATGATAAGATTTAAAAAAACAAATTACAAAAAACGTTTTTGTTTTTTCAAAAACCTGTCAATGAAAACAAAAATTTCACGTTTTCTTTTTGTAAATACAATTTTATGATTTTCATTACAAACTTCTTTTTTATTGTTTACAAATTTTCCTAACTAAAGAATGAAACCACGTCTTATCTAAACGCATCTTTATAATTTTTATTTGTTTACTAAAAAATAAAAATAGGTTCATTTTCAAGAAAAATAGAGACAGACAAATCGAAAAAAATCCCAACTAAACGGACCATAAAAGTTTCTTCAAATAGAGAATATATACCCGGAACAAACAAACTCATTCCTTCGAATTATTATCCATTAGCCCATTCTTAAGAGCTCAATTTTCATGTTAAGTCGTGAGAAGCTCATAAGTCGTAAAATAAGCCGGGCTTAACCAAACACCTTGTGAAGTAATTTATTGGATAATAAAATTGATGAGTTTTATCAACTAACTAATAACTAAATTCACAGGAGCATAATGATCATTATTAAAACAGTTTTTAACACATAATTTGGCTTACCTATTACGAAAAAACAAAACTAAAAGGTGTGTTTACTATGTGCACATCTCACGCGACTGTCTTAGTTATTCGCAACCATCTCTTCTGTTACTGATTGACTCTCGAGTTTCCTGATACACACACCATCCTTAGCTGACGGAGAAGTCTCGATAATTATAGTATCATCTTCATTAAAATCTCCTCTAAGTATCCCCATTGAGATCTCATTCTCCACCATTTGTTGAATCACTCTCTTCACCGGTCGTGCTCCAAAGTTGGGGTCAAACCCGAGTTTTCCAAGGATATCGGTAGCTTCCTTGGTGTAACGAAGATCGATTTTCTTCTGTTTGAGCCTATCTTTCACACGATTCAACTGCAATACAATATTAACCATGTTAAGTAGATAACGTTTTCTTCTATTTAATAAAAACTTAATAAGTAGTAATGTTTAAATAGATGAATCGTGTACCTGGATCTCGACAATATGTCTAATTTGTGTGGCGTCAAGTGGTTGGAAAACAATATACTCATCAATCCGATTCATGAACTCTGGCCGGAAAGTTTGTCTAGCCAATTCAACTACTCGGCTTTTCATTAAATCATAAACCGCCTCTTTGCTATCTACTGTATTTTGAAGAGTTTCAAGTATATAGTGGGACCCAATGTTAGATGTCATTATAACAACCGAGTTTGTAAAACTAACAGTTCTTCCTTGTGAATCGGTTATTCTTCCGTCATCTAACAACTGCAGCAGAATGTTAAACACATCAGGATGTGCCTTCTCGATTTCATCGAAAAGAACAACCGAGTATGGCCTTCGGCGAACCGTTTCAGTAAGTTGACCGCCTTCTTCATAGCCTACGTAGCCAGGTGGTGCACCGATTAATCTTGAGACCGCATGTTTTTCCATATACTCACTCATATCAATTCTCACAAGAGCGTTTTCTGTATTGAAAAGGTAGTTGGCCAGGGACTTTGCAAGCTCAGTTTTACCGACACCCGTGGGACCCATGAACATGAAACTCGCTATAGGTTTGTTTGGATCAGAGAGACCCGCCCTTGATCGTCTTATTGCATCTGCTACTGATTTCACAGCCATGTCTTGACCGACAATCCTGTTATGGAGAACGTGTTCGAGAGACACTAGTTTATCTCTCTCCGACTGTTGAAGATTTGATAAAGGTATTCCAGTCCATTTGCTTACGATTTCAGCAATATCAATATCAGTAACTTCCTCACGAAGCAAAGATTTCCCGGAATGCTGGTAGTCAGAAAGATTTCTCTCAGCTTCTTCTAGCTGGCGTTGAAGTGTCATTAATGTCCCATATTTTAGCTCGGCAGCACGGCTTAGATCATAATCACGTTCTGCAGCTTCCATTTCTTGGTTTACCCTATCGATCTTTAACAACAAAAATTATAATGAACAAATACGATTGGAAGTAATAGGTTTAATGATAGGTATATCATGCAGCTTTGGTAACGGGTAAAAACGGGGTCAAGTTGAATACGGGTCAATCCTTTTTCGGGCAAAATGGCTCTCGCCAGGTTGACCATAGACTTATTTTGTATCAATAACGAATGCCTTAATATGATAATAAAAACTTTAACTGACCAGTTTGAGATAAAACACAACCCAAATCGACCCATTTACAGAAAAATGGATCAAAATGCCATCTGTTGGAAAACACAAGACAGAATTGATATCAGAAAAATCTACAACATGTCAATTACCTCCTCCTTGATTGAGCGTATGCGGGTTATCAGTAACTTTTCACTCTCCCATTTTTCGTTAAACTCTCCCTGTTTCTTTTTTAGAGATTCTAAATCACTTTCCAGCTTAGTTAACCTTTCTTTGGATGCTTTATCAGTGTCGTTTTTGAGGGATAGTTTCTCCATCTCGAGCTTTAACACAGCTCGATCT
This sequence comes from Senecio squalidus, assembly GCA_910822075.1. Taxonomy (NCBI): domain Eukaryota; kingdom Viridiplantae; phylum Streptophyta; class Magnoliopsida; order Asterales; family Asteraceae; genus Senecio; species Senecio squalidus. Next base: position 32,696,126 of record CAJVGC010000592.1, read on the forward strand.
ATCTCATCCAACTCAGTAGGCTTAGATGTAATCTCCATTTTTAGTTTCGCAGCAGATTCATCCACCAGATCAATTGCTGCAATCATGAACAAAAATTAATATGTGAAAATTTGTAAATTAAAAACACGCTACTCTAATTCCTAACCTTTGTCAGGCAAAAAACGTTCTGTTATATATCGATCAGCAAGAACAGCTGCTGAAACTAAAGCACCGTCAGATATTTTAACCCCGTGATGCAGTTCATACCGCTCACGTAATCCACGGAGAATGGAGATTGTGTCTTCAACAGACGGTTGATCACAAAACACTTGTTGAAACCTACGTTCCAAAGCGGGGTCTTTTTCGATGTATTTTCTGTATTCATTTAATGTAGTTGCTCCAATACATCGAAGCTCACCTCGACCAAGCATTGGTTTCAATAAATTTCCGGCATCCATAGCTCCACCAGCAGCTCCTGTACACAAAAAAACAATCATATTATTTTAATGAGCGGGAAAAAAAAATCAAAAAGAAAAAAGAATAACAACGAAAAATATGCTCACCTGCACCAACTACAGTGTGAATCTCGTCAATGAATAAAACAATTTGTCCATTGGAAGCAGTGACTTCCTTTAAAACAGCTTTAAGACGCTCCTCGAAATCTCCTCTGAACTTAGCACCAGCAAGCAATGAACCCATATCCAAAGAGATCAGCTGCACGGTACAACGATCACAAATTATCAGCACAAAATTTTAATGTAAACTGTTTTGTTCATCATATAACAATAAACAAAAGTGATAGATGACACGTGTTTATAACCTTACGGTTCTTGAGAGACTCTGGAACATCTCCACGTACAATTCTTTGAGCTAATCTACATGATTATAAAAATCCATAATTTATCAACATTTTTATTAATCAGTAAACAATTTAGTTAATTACGTAAAATAAATAACATACCCTTCAGCAATTGCAGTTTTCCCAACACCAGGCTCACCAATGATAACAGGGTTATTTTTTGTTCTTCGAGACAATATCTGGATGCACCGCCGGATTTCATCATCCCGGCCTATAACCGGATCAAGCTTACCCCTTCTAGCAAGTTCCGTCAAGTCATTACCATATTTTTCAAGTGACTCGTATTTCCCTTCAGGGTCTGTATAAAAATACACACTTAATTCACTAAAAAGCAACCGACACAAAATCAACATTAATTTCTAAAGCAAGAGAGGATAGTGTTTATACTTTGATCAGTTACTTTCTGATTTCCACGAACAGCTTGAACAGCTTCCTCTAATGATTTTTCACTTAGGTTTAAGTTCGAGAACAACTGCTTCCCGAATCTTTTATCTGAAGCGAATGCCAACACAAGATGTTCCACAGAAACAAAGTCGTCTCCCATTTTCTTTTTATGCTTTTTTGCATTTTCCAGCAAAGAATTAAGATTCGACCCGAATACAGGATTACTTGTGTCACTAACCTGCAAAACGGTAACTGTTATCCATGGACTAAACTTAAAACTCGCGGTAATGGTGTAGAAATGTGAATACCTTTGGTTGTTGATCTATAAAGTTATCAGTAGCTTGTAAAACTGACGTGTTGTCCAACCCTGCCTTTGTTAGTATTCGTCTTGCTAACCCGTCTTTTTGCTCCAAAAGGGCTTTCATTAAATGTTCAGATTCTATAACTTGTTGTTTGCTACCTTGTGCTGCATATACAGCACCAACCAGTCCCTCCCATGCCATCTCGGTATAATCCTTATTATTGAACTAATATAATATTTAAACATAAAAGAACGTCAAAAGATATCGGTTAAATTTCCATTTTTTCTGTAACATACTCATTACTTGTTACTATTGCTAATCCATACGTTTTTCGTCTACAATTCTTGTCAAAATGTGTTGTCCTAATCCAACCACTCGTATCAAGTCCAATCTACCTTAAAGGATCACAGAAAGCATAACAATTTATTACTACTACTAATCGCATTTTCGCAATTCCGAAAACAATATAAGATCCTAACCATAAAGTTCACATCTTTTTCCATAAATAAATATAACCCAACACCCAGAATCATAAAAATCAAACCTTTTTTACAAATTAGTCCTACATATATACATATAGATATAGATACATATATATAATTGGGAATAGTGGGTTTACCGGAGAAGAAGAATTGGAGACAGTGGAAAAAAGACGATGGGGATTTAATAAAGAAACCATTCTGTAATTATTATTGGTGAATCCAATAAAACCTCCATTGTTGCTGTTAGGAAGAATGTTGGAATTAGTGTGGTAAGAAAACAGGGGAGATTGAGATTGAGAAACGGCGGCGAGAAGGGCGGACTGACTGAGCTTTACGGTGGCGGAGATGCTTCTCCGAATCATGATTCCGGCCATTATTAATGATTACAGTTTACCTGAAATTGTTGAGTGAAACAGGGGAATTTTGGGATTTATGGAAACAGGGGAATTCTAGAAACCTCTTACTCGAGACTTCTCTCGGTTTTGTGAATTTTTTTATTCATATATTTATAAAAAAGTTATTAAAGTAAAAATAACTTTATGATCAAGAGATATATTTTTAGGTGAGTGACGTGATTTTGTTTCGGACTAGGTTTGTTTAGAAAAACTACAGACTGTGAATAAGGTAAAATCATGGACTCGGTCCGTGGTCCGAGTTTTTCATGAACTTATCAAACGTTCGGACCACTGACCGGGTCTGAGTCCATAGTTCGTAGTCCGAGTTTGAGTCTGATACTTGCAAACAGGCCATTAGCGTCTCGTGCTCGAATAATGGCTCGAAACATTTTCTTTACTTCTTCTTATTGTGAAAAAGCATGATACGTTACATTCTTGAACTGATAACCATCTTTCGACTAACCTAACCTTATTTGCCTCTCGGGATCAACAAAGAGAGAGTAGAAATATTTTTCGAGGAAATTACGTAAATACTCACCTAACACAATCATATTTCAAAAATATTCACTAAATTCGCAAAATATTTTCACGCCACATTTTTCGTCGCGAGAATTAAATGTGTCTCATTCCACATCATTCTAACTCCACATTCTCACCCAAACGTTCTCGCGTCACATTTTCACGTCGAAAATGAATGGTTCATATTATGTCACGTTTAAATAAACTTTATTTATGTAATTTACTCTTTTCACTACCTCGACAAATCGAGTAAACTTAGCAAACTGGAGGCTTCGATGTTTACCCATTCAAAAGATTAGAAAGTATTACTAAAACAACCATAATCAACTTAACGTAGACAATACAATTCGAATAATCAAAATCAACTTATTTATCACCTATCGAATTTTAAATCGCCATCTATGAACTACGATTATGTCAATTTGTAGAAACAATGGCCATTTTGTTTAAGCACCATTTCGAAACGCTTGCCACATAAACAACCCAACTCGAATTTTGAATCGCCATTCTTGAGCCGCTTCACCCTTACTCTTTCATCTTGATCATTCTTGATTACCTAAATTGTACAATATTTCGCATCATTAATATGCATAATTTAAAGATTAACTAAACTAGTAAGAATCAGATTCTATACCTCATTCGGGTTCGGGATGATATCCAAACACCTTTGTTTAATCTCCCTAACCGTATCTTCCACTTTTTTTAATCTTTGTTGGTAATCAGTTGGATCAGAAACCGCCCTACGGTGTGTTTTGTTAGTACTTATTTTCTGTTGTTGATAGTCGATTGCAATCGAATCAGAAAGTGACACACGAAGTGGATTGTCTTTGTTGTTTGTTCTTGGTGGTTCCGGGATCTTGGGAACTTGAGTAAGAGACGAATCGACGTTTGATATAGTTCGAATAAGTGGTTTGTGTGTTGCCATTGCATCTTGGAACGAAGTGGCTCGAATGATAGAGATTGCATTACCAATAGCTGCGGCCATACGTGATTCCGGGGTGGGATTTGTTTCGACAATGCTGGTGGATGATGGTGGTTTGACGCGGTGTTGGACAGTGGATCTAGGTGACTGGAAACCATCGGTATCTTGATGATCGTTGCTCATTTCTGTTTTTGTGAGTTTGGGTAAAAATGTTAGTTAGGAAACCGTTACTATATATAACAATCAAATGATCAAATATTTTTTATAGTGAATAAAGTGTTACTCTTTATTAATAAAAAGAAATTGTGCAATGGGTTTGGGCTCCTGCCTAAAATATCTGGCTAATCGAGAATTCTATCGTATCATCTAACCATTGGTACTATGATGGCCACATTCATACCGGCCCTGTGAAGTATGTGATTAATTGAGGGAGAAATGGTATGTAATATGACGCAAGATTATGACGAGATCACGAAAGAAGGAGGTTAGAGAGCGAATAAGTTAACGTTTGAAACCGTGTGGTGCTACGGTTTTCTCTAGATCAACACTCCCAAATGGAGGTTTTGTGACGGGAACACGTTTGAGTATGTGTTTCGTTGTGTTTAAAACCTTTATTTGGACATCAGCTCTCATGCTTCAAACCCGGAAACCTGAAATATCTACGGATGAGTACGTACTCTAGTTTAGTATCATTTGTTTTGAGTGTAAATATAGTACGTACTCTAGTTTAGTATCATTTGTTTTGAGTGTAAATATAGTACGTACTCTAGTTTAGTATCATTTGATTTGAGTGTAAACATAAGAAATAGATACGTAAATAGCTGTGGTCCAAGTGGTAAATAGCTGTGGTCCAAGTGTTTAATAATGGAGAATATGTTGAATGATTTATAATTTAATATTTTTTTGCCGATAGGATAGAAACGTATATTAGAATATGTTCAGTGATTATTACTAAGTGTCATCTAATAAAACATTTTTTTTTTTAAATTTAGGGGGTGCTTGGTTAGGGGTAATGGAGAGTAATGAGGGGTAATGAATAACTAATGGAATGAAAAGTAATGGTTGGTTATATACAAGATAATCATTCATTACCTACTAATGGTCAATAACTCATTACTCTATGATTGAGGTTAATGGAAATCATTAATCATTGCATTCCATAGTATATCATATCTGTTTCCCTTTCCCATTACCCACTTTCAACCAAACACCTCATTAATTTAATCTTTTAATAAATATGGAAGCAAGGAGGTGAATTATTGAAATTGGCGCGTATTTGACCATATGGACATCTCCTCTTGGTATGTCTTTGAATCGATTATGTATCATGTTTTGTCATCTTTCACATTCTTTAGCTAGGTAAATTGACTTAAACTATGCTTGGCACTCGGAATTTCCTCATTGTTTTGGTTGATGTGATGACGATGACTTAAACACATCGCACTCCCTCCCCCACCTCTCCGAAGTCATCTTGCCGAGCTCCCCATCTTGTCGGGTTCTTATTCTATTTGTTTACAATATTTGGTTAAATAAATGGGAAAGGTGAAAAATGTTAGAAAGAGTGTATCTGTATAAAATTAGTTTAATTTCTAGTTTACTAACTCAAACGACTTTGGGGAAAAGGGAACTTACATATTAATTTTCAATGAAACAAAAGGAGGTTTGGTAAAAGAAAGATACAACTAGTAATAATGTAAATCCAAATTGAGATATAGTTGAACGAAATCACAAGAAGAAGAAAATGACGACGAAACAAGAATGGTCGGAAGAAACAAGACTACCGCATCATCTATGTTCATCCAAAAAATTTCATTTTTAAAAAAATCTTCATGATAATGGGTATTTTTGATTTGATAAAACTAAATGAAAGTTAGATTTTGATTTAGGGTTGGAAGTTTTGATTTTGATTTAAAAAAAAATAGATTTAAAAAATAAAAATGTAAAATGATAGAAAAATATAAAATAATATAATAAAAAAAAATTAATAAAAGATATTTATATAATTTACCATAATATAAGTTTAAAAGACAACATAAATTACAATAAAAGAGAGAGAAAAAAAAAAGGATAACTAATTTTTTACTAAATTATTAGACCGAATATTACGCGGTCAATATAAATATATTTAAAACTCATAAATATTAAATTAAATATAATCATAAGAAAAATAAGCAAACAAGCTTTGAAACTAACTAGAGGGCACGAGTTTGGGGGTTTGTGTGTAATGATATTAGACGAAAATTAATATTTATGTTCTAAATTTATAGTTGATATTAAAATTGAAAACGAAATGTATGATTAGTCAACGATGATTTTAACATACATTTGGAATTTATAAGAAAATATAAAAAAAAAACTTAAGAGCCCAAGTTCCACACATAAGTCCAACACCTAAGTCCAACATCAACCCAAACACATAAGTCCAACACCTAAGCCCAACACCAACCCAAGCCCAACACCAACCCAAATTTAATAATAATAATAATAATAATAATAATAATAATAATAATAATAATAATAATATTATTATTATTATTATTATAATAATAATATTCATTAATATTATAAGGGTTAATTGTTTTGAAATGCATTGAATTTTACAACAAAAACTATTGTATGCATTCACTTTGTAAAACCTCTATTGTATTTATTAAACTTTTATTTACGTCTATTATATGTATTACATGACCTATTATACAAGTAACCGGTAATTTATATCTTTTGATATATATTTTAAAAAAATGGAAAAACACACAAGGATGACATGTCATCGAATTTTGCCATGTCACAACTCATCTTCATTGTTTTGTTGACTTTTCCTTTTATAACATTAAAATTAGAAAATCTCTATCCCTGTTCATCTTAATTGTTCATATTCCACCAATGAAAACCCAATTTGCAACAAAGCAGTTTCAAAATTAATCAATTCAAAACAAAAATTGATACTAACCTAAAAAAACAATCCAACACAAAATTCAAAACAGATGGATAAATATATTTCTTTTATAAATCAATTCATCACAAAATTGTTACAATCTGTTACAAGATGCTAAATCTTTTTCTTTTAAGAAATTTCCAGAAATCAGCAACCCAAACAAACAAATTAATCAATTCAAAACAAAATTCAAAACAGATGGATTCAAGCTTTCGGGATTAATGTCGGTGGTGGTGGTGGTGCCGCGAGCGGTGGTCGGTGGCGTAGGCGTCTGCGCAACGAGCGATGGTGGCGGCGGCGAACGGTGGTCCGACCAAAACTCCGATTTCGAAAACCCAACAACGTTGTTTGTTATTCCAAGATGTTGAGTGCCAGTTTTGTTCAAACCCTAACCCTAGAAATTACCCTAGAAATTGTGTTTGAAAAGAGGGGAAACATATGTATCGATTATATTTGTTGATTTTAGGGAAGGAGAATAGAGATTTATGTGTTGATTTTTGGGGAGGATCGATGTAGATTTGAAGTTGTGAATGAGATCTGGGTAGGTGATAGGGGTAATTGGGTTTTTATTTAAAATTTGTATCATTAATGTTATAAAATATATTTATTATTAATTATATTCCATATAGATAAAAACCTATGCCACATGTGCATACAACAAGTTACAAGTTAAATAATACATACAATAATGATTTATAAAAGTTTATTATATACATCAGATGATTTGAAATTTGGATACATACAATAGTTTTCGATGACAAGTTCAATGTATTTTCAAATAATTAACCCAATATTATAATAATAATAATATTCATTATAATAATGGAACATACACAAATCCATAGGAGACAATAACATTTAAATTATAGATAAATGTATATAAAATCAATAATTTAATGGTTGAAATAAAAATTATTCAAATTAATTTGAAATCAAAATTCCAATTTAGGAGGTTTAATTAGATTTAGATACTCTAATTAAATGGCAAATGTTTAACAAATTAACTTATTTATTATGTCATAATAAAAAGTAATATGCCCATAAACGGTTATATAAGCCGAAAAATCCTGGTTTATTAAAATATAAGTTGAAATGCATATAAGTCATAAATAAACCCAAACAAACACCCACTAAAAATACATATTTTTGAAGTGTTTATATTTACACTTTCATGCAATATAATTAATAAAATTTAAACCCTCAATCTTTAAATTAATAAGTCAAATAACATATCTTTGAAATATAATTTCTTTGATTACTCTTGACATCTATGCTTTTAATTTTTTTTTGTAAGGAATTAGTGTTTTAATATGTATCATATTTTATTTTAAAATATATAGCACGTATCTACCTTAAATGATTATATTGTATGTATATAATTTTTAAATATATTATTTCATGTATTTATGTTTATGTGACAACCTGTATATGTTGTTATGTCACGTGACATATGTTTAGAGGGTTTAATTGATCGAATAAGTTAGATAACATTTATTTTTAAAATTAAAATCATATGTTTTCTCTGTTCTATAATAAGTTTCCACTATCAATTTTTAAAGTCAATATTTTTTAACTTTGATCTTAAATATTTTTATTTGTGTTTTATAACTATTAATGAAAATACAAACAAAAAATACATTTAAAACTAAATTCATTTATATATTATACATCAAATATTATATACTACAAAAAAATATAGTTAAAGTCAAGGTTTCGAAAAAAAGACTTCAAAATCTGATTATGGATACTAAATTTAGGACGGAGGAAACAATAAACTATTTTAAACTAGAGTTAATTACATAATTGGTCGATGAGGTTGTTCCAATTTAATGGGGTCAGTCCTGGGTCGAAAATCCTTCGGGTTCAGTCCATGGGTCATCAATTTGGCTAAAGAATAGTCCATTTGTCACTTAAAATGACTAAAATACCCTTTTTCTCTTTTGCTTCTTAATTTATTTAATATTTTAATTTACTTTATATTATTATATCCACCTTCTTACCCATTCATATCCAAAACAAAAATAAACATAAAAAAAATTCAAAATCACTATCCACATGACAAATCATTATCATCAAAACCATATCGGAGCGGTTAAACAAAATAACCCCAACCGGACAGCGGTAATCAGCATCAATCACACCTGCTAAAACATCAATCGAATGCTTCCATGCGGCCATGCCAATCCAGATCTCGGTGCTACAAACAAACAAACAAACAGAATGAAAACCCAACAAATTGTTTCAAAAGTTAGTAAAGCAGATAATCGTACATTCGTACCGATACGAGCATAAGTTCCTTCCGGTACTGCTATGCTTAAATCTGTTGGAACTAATGCTTTACCCCTTGCTGGAACCTTACTCACAATTCCACTGAAAATCAAATTATAAATTTTCCTAAATAAAAATTGAAACCATTAGAAATAAATGGAATAAATGGGGAAAAAGGGATACCTTGAAAGATCGTAACCGGCGGCTAACGGTGAGCCTCTGGAAGGCAAGACATCGTTTTCGGAGAGTTTTTTGACTTTGAAAAGAGGGGTTCGGTCGAGTTTTTGAATCTTCGGGGTTGGTTCTTTGATTTTGGCGCTGTTGTTTGCCAAGATTGTTGAAAAGGAAGGTGGTTTTGATGAATTGTTGTGTAGATAGTGATTTTGAATTTTTTTTATGTTTATTTTTGTTTTGGATATGAATGGGGAAGAAGGGGATAGAATAATATAAAGTAATTTAAAATATTAAATAAATTAAGAAACAAATATAAAAAGAGTATTTTAGTCATTTTAGGTGACAAAACGACTATTCTTGTAGCTAAATTGATGACACAAGGACTGAATCCGAAAAATTTCGAGCCAGAGACTGAAACCGAAAAATTTCGATCCAAAGACTACACCCGTTAAATTTGAATAAACTCATGGACCAATTATATAATTAACTCCTTAAACTATGTACATATTATAGATTTTTTAATAAAATATAATATATCTTCAAACATTTGACCTGAAGGCTGAATAAAGCCTCAACTAACCTCTTGTTGTCTGGACTTGTAGTATTGTCAACTCTCATAGACTCATTTAATTCGTTTGTGGTAAATGAAATGAAAGCAGCTTCCAAGCTTGAACCCCAAGTCCCCAATTATAAAAAGGCAACATAATTTCTATAGTTTCAAGACAACCCCAACAACATACAAACACCATAACCTCAAAACTTATCCAAAAGGTATGTCTATTTGATCATAATCTAGGATATTATAATTAGGGTTTTTCTAACTTGTGCCCTAGGGGCACATGTTAACACCATTTTTAAATATTAAAAGTACAATCAAAAGTATCACTTTTTTATAGATTTCTTAACTTTTGATACTTTTGATTGTACTTTTAATATTTAAAAATGGTGTTAACATATGCCCCTAGGACACAAGTTAGAAAAACCCTTATAATTATAATTTCAGATCAAGAGTCTATGTTTATATTGATAGTCTTTTACATTAACAATGTAATTGTTTTCTTTTTTATTTAATGGTCAAAATAAGTAACGTACACCTGATATTGATGGGCTAGAAGCATGTTGGTACATTAACAATGTAAACTGATTATACATGTTTTTGCAGGCTAAAAATATGGGGGCCGGTGGACGGATGAATATTACTAGCAAAAACGACAAACCCCTCACTCACAAACGTGTACCCGTCTCAAAACCTCCGTTCGAGCTTAGTGATCTAAAGAAAGCATTACCACAACATTGTTTCAAGCGTTCTCTTGTACGCTCTTTTGCTGCCCTTTTTCTGGATTTTATTATTGTCGGTGCCCTATACTACCTAGCAGATACTTTCATCCCCATGCTTCCTAAACCCCTAGCGTACATAGCATCATGGCCTGTTTATTGGTTCTTCCAAGGTGCTTATCTTATGGGTTTGTGGGTTATCGGTCATGAATGTGGCCATCATGGTTTTAGTGAATATCCATTGCTAAATGACACCATTGGTTTCATTGTTCACTCATTAATCCTCACTCCATACTTTGGATTTAAATACAGCCATCGTACCCATCATGCTAAAACCAATTCTATTGAATACGACGAGGTTTGGATCCCCAAACGCAAGTCTGATAAATTGTACTCCGAAATTCTCAACAATCCAAGCGGTGCATTCATTGTATTTGTGTTCAAAATAATTATTGGCTTTCCCTTGTACTTTGTGTTCAATCTTTATGGAAGGAAATACGAGAAGGGAATTACTAGTCACTTTTACCCATATAGTCCTATCTTCAACGATAGTGAGCGTTTCCAAATCTTCCTCACCGATCTTGGAGTTTTTGGCACTTGTTATGTTGTTTACCGCATGGCCTCAATCAATGGCACACAATGGATGATAAACATTTATGGTATGCACATCCTTTTCATGAGTGGCTTCTTCATCTTACTCACATATCTACATCACACTCATCCTTCCATCCCTCACTACCACTACAAGAAAAAGGACCTTTAGTGACGACTTTTTTTTAGTGACGACTCACATTTCGTCACTAAATGGATGATTTAGTTACCATAAAATATGTCGTCACTAATTTTGATAAATATTCCAAAAATAGTGACTAATACCAAAAGTGGTCACTAAGTGGTCACAAATGGATGGTTAGAGGCCAAAATATGGTAGTCACTACGTATATTCATTGAGTTAGGTAAAATAAGTGAGTTGAAAAAGTTTAGTGACAAAAGACATAGTCACTAAGTGAGATTTTAGAGACAAAAAAAAATAGTCGTCACTAAATTGGATAGTTAGAGACCAAATATTGTGGTCATTAACAGATGATTGTTAAGTTGAAAAACTAGGTGTATTTAGCTCATTGAGTCGAGAGTATGTTAATAGTATCAAGAAAATATTTAATTATTAGTATGTCCTTCATGTTTGAAAACTATGATATATTTAAAGTCTTTATTTTTACTGCCGAATTGATAATAGCTTTAAACATGAAGGACTTAAATAGTAAATACAATATAAGTACAAGGACTTAGATATATCTTTAAAAGTACACCAATGAGATAGTTATCGCTATTTTATTTTGAAATCTTAAACACCAAAAAAATATGGTCACTAATATTTTTTTAAATTACAAAAACCAAATCGAATATACTACTTAACTGACGTTAGAAACTTAGAATGGTGTAAAAATCTGAAACCCTAGTTCTCTGGGCGATATGCATCCTCTCCGGCGATCAGATCCGCTCCGTCTCCGGCGATCTGCTCCGTCTGCATCCATCTGCTTCGTCTCCGGCGATTTGCTCCGTCGCCTTGCCCCAGGCCATACACCTCATCTCCGGCCATCTTAACTTTCTCTGGATCTTCGATTTCCTGTTATTAGAGGTACGTCTTGTTCTTTAATTTCATCAATTCGGTAAATGTTTTAGCTTCGATTTCGTTTTTTGAAATTTTTGTTAGAAAATTTGGATTAGGTTTTGTGTAATTTATAGATATTGTGATTTATGAATGTTGAATGAATGTAGTTTATTTATGCGGATGATTAGTTTCGTTATGCTTCGATCGAAACTGAGGTTTTTGATTTCTAGCTCTTCGTTTTCATGAAAATTTTTTAATGGATATAATTTGAGGTGATTAGTATCTCAGCTTCAATTGAAACTGTGTATCATTATGTTCGTTATGTAATTCGATGTTTTGGTTAGAAGATAGATGTAAGTTGAGGTGATAGTTTTGTTGTCTTCAATCGAGAGTATGTTTCGCTCTGTAATTACGGTAGTGTTGTCTTTGATTGAGAGTCTGTTTCGCTCTGTGAAAATTGATATAGTATGGTTATATTAAATTGAAACTGTGTTTGTCTCTGTAGTTCATTATGTTAACGTATAAATTTAGGTGTAATTCTTCGAGTTTCGCTTTCTGTATATAGGTAATGTTCTAGAAGTTTAGTTTTGGTTGGAATGATGTTAGACTTTGAGAGTTTTGTATCATGTTGAATGAATTTCATTATCACTCTGTTATTATTTGGATGTGTGACTGTTTGCATTTAGGATTCCAGCTTTAATTTGGATTAGTACATATTGAGGTGCTTTTGAGAATGTTTCATGATACTCCATTGTTGATTTATTTAGTACATATTTGTGTATACTTTGCATAATCTATAACAAGTCGTGGTGCTGAACGAAGTCCATATATTAGATTTTTCCTGCTTGTGTTTAGAGGCTAGACTTGCATACCACATTTGCTTTGAGTTTTCTGATTATTGTTTTCCTTATTATGCCTAGAATTGAATATAGATCAAATTTTCTAACACTTTTTCATTCAAGCTATATGGAGATTTATTAGTGTTGCTTGCTTCTGTAAATTGTTTTCTTTGACATTCCCGTTCAGTTTTACATCATGTGCCTTAACTGAATTTTTGTCCTGAAATCGTTCCCTTAGTTATTATTATCAGTAATGTTTGTGCTTGTGCCATTAAGATTATTGAAATTGATTGTCTTTGTTATTCTTCGATGTGTATATTGTGTAATAGGGGGGAGTATGAAAAGGTAAAGAGAGAAGGAGAAAGATGGACCACAAGGGCTGTCGAGGAAACCTTCCCGCAGTGCTGCCACAACCACCTTCTCTTCGGAGGTTTTCGACAACGAGGTGGTCCCCTCGTCCCTCCAACAAATTGCCCCCATCCTTCATTTGCAGGCAGATTTCATTCGCCGCCTTCCATCGTCTCCATTTGCAGGTTTTCCAAATCTATATTTTATTCTATTTGTTTATTATGACATGATTATTTTAGGGTTTATGAATTAAACATCATAAGTATTGAATAGATCTGCCTTTTTAATTACTAACTTTAATATATAAGTTTCATATAGAATGCCTAAAATTATATATGATTTTTCTGTGTGTGATTATAAATATTACTGTGCAGATTTTGATTATATTGAATTAACTGATTGTTTTGTTTAGGTAAGCAATGGCAGTTCCTAAGCTTGATAAGAAGATTGTGAAGAAACGTACCAAGCATTTCAAGAGGCCACACAGTGACTGGAAGATATGCGTCAAGGTATCGTTTTCGACTCAGTTATTATTAAGTTTTAGCAATTGTTATCAAGTTTTTTGTAATAGAAGTGACATAGTTCAACACGCTATCAAATATTTATCATTGACACTATTTGTAGAATTACCTTGAATTGTTCTCGTTTATCCGTATAAGAGACGTGTTCGTAAAGCGGTTATAGTTTTACTCATTACTTGATATTTTCTTGGATTATTAAACATTTATTTTGTTAGTGTTTAATGATGGCATTGTTTCATTGTTGTCAGTTGCTTGTTTCGAACTCATGTTTTTGTTCCATATGATTAGTTAATGGGGATACTTGATTGTAGGATTGTCTTACTTAACTGACGTTATTGTTTTTTTCCGAAGGAAAACTGGCGTAGACCTAAGGGTATTGATTCCCGTGTGAGGAGAAAGTTTAAGGGTGTCGCTCTTGTGCCCAACATTGGTTAAGGATCAAACAAGAAGACCCGTCACTATCTCCCAAATGGATTCAAGAAGTTTGTTGTTCACAACGCTAAGGTGTTCGACAGTTTAAAACAGCTCTCCTTCAACGATTAGAGAGGGTACACAAGTTCTACCTTTTAAGTTCTTTTAACTTACTAGTTTCAATGTACAGTAATAAGCTTACCATAATTGTTTTCCAGTTATCAAATTACATTAATGTCTCACCAAAATTACGAGATTTGAACCAAATTTATAACTAAAATATTTCAACATTAGTTAATAGTTTAAAGACTTTAACCACCGGAAAAATATACCAGGTACTTAAGAAAATATAAACTCAGTTGCTTGCTTGATATAGATCACAAATTTTGGTACATATGACTAATTGGTTATTTTTTATGGTTGAAGTCGGTTATTGATAAGGAATGGAGTGGCAATTATTTGGGAAAAATGGTTCAAGTTGTGCCACATATTACAGATGCGATTCAAGATTGGATCGAACGGGTAGCTGCTATACCTGTGGATGGGAAAGAAGGTATTTCTTTTTAAGTATATTTTTCTTTTTTTTCGTGTTTATGGATAAATTTTGGTTATATTGGTGTTTTACTAAAATGTTTCAAAAACTGCATGGGATATTGAATCTATGCCATTTATTGAAGCTCTTGGTCAATTCTCGTATCGTGTTGGTAAATAGTTTGCATATATATTTTTTTAACTCGTAAAGAATGAACATAACCAAACGTTTGTAACATATATCATATATTTTCTAGGTGCTGGAAACTTTTGCTTGATACATGTTAGCCTTGTGCCTGTTTTAAATGTTGTTGGTGAACCGGTAAGTTTGCGTGAGAGTTTACTGATCATGTGTTTGTATAGGTGTATATTTGTTCATATACTCGTTGAACATGTTTTCAGTTTATATTGCTTTCAAATTGATTTTTTTTTTAATGATCAATGAATTTCTCTTTGGATTTTGCAGCAACCTTTGTACTGTTTGCATATGGATACGATTCAAGACATAAGTTTTGAAATAAATTATAATATCAAACGCTTAGAGTCTTCTTTTTTTGTTTAAGTAAACTGTTTTAGTAGTGTTCTTGTATTTAGTTGTGAGAAATTTATGGTACGCGAATGAATTTCATATTCTGTATTTTCATTGCTGCAAATTACAAAGAAATTTCTATTATTCAAATGAATTTCATATTGTATCAAAAATATTGATTTTTTTTTTGTTGTATTGAAGTATTTAGTGACCACTCATTTTTGGTCTCTAACATTAGACACGAACATATTTGGTCACAAATTAGAGTTAACGGAGCCGTTAACTCCGTTAATGGAGCTTAATAGTGACCACTTTCGCTCGTTTAGAGACCAAATTAGTGACGACTTTTTTGTCGTCACATATATAGTGACCACTTTGTTTTCGTCACTAATTAGAGACAAGCTATGTATTTGGTCACTAATAAAATTAGCCACGGACCTTTAGTGACCAAAAGTGACGACTTTGATTTTCGTCACTAAACACCTTAGTGACGGAAAATTTCAACTGTTAGTGACCAAACGTGTTTTGTCACTAAAAGGCATTTTTCTTGTAGTGTACGATTCAACCGAGTGGGATTGGCTTAGAGGTGCTTTAGCTACGGTGGACAGGAACTTTGGATTCTTGAACCATGCTTTCCATGATGTAACTCGTACACACACCGTACACCATCTTTTCCCAACAATTCCACATTACCATACTTTCGAAGCCAGGGAAGCCGTGAAGCCTATCTTGGGTGAATACTACAAGTACGATGATACACCCATTCTAGAGGCTATTTGGAGAGAGACAAAGGACTGCATCTTTATCGAACCCGACGTTGTTAATGGGGAGAAGAAGGGGATTTACTGGTTTTACAAATGAAAGTTATACATGTATGATATTTGTCGCTCATGTTTGTTCTCTTTTAACAATAAGGCTACGGGGTAATGCTGTTAGTATTCAATGTTGATGTTTTATCTCGTGTTAAAATGTTTCTTAAATTCTAGTCAAAGACTTTAACTACTTCATGAGTTGGGTTTAAAGTTGGTAATTAACAAAGGCAATATTTAATCTTAATTTCATCTTAGAGTAAATTATAAACCATCTTACATTAAATTAAAATTTTCGTGTAAATTTGAATATTACATCATACTTCTATTAACGAAAATCATGTACACTTTTTGTTTCTAAAATTAATATCGATTAAAAATAACCGTTAACTAATTACATATTTCTTTTCTGAAAATCTAAAAATAGATGTTTGTTAGAATTTATGGACTATAAAACATATTCCATTTCTTTGGATAGACGAGTGATGTGATACTTTAAACTTCTTGACAAAGTCTATAACTAAAATAAATCATATGGACGATTTATATAACTTACTTTTTATTTTATAAAATTTGCATGTCTCATAAGGAGAGAAAACAAAATTGGGACTATCTTTTACATAAAATTTTTTTCTTAGTTAAAGAATATTTTACTTGATGAATAATATTATAATAACATTTTTGATCATCTATTAGATATTTGAAATATGGTACTTTACATGTATTAAAGTTTAAAAGTTATTTTTAACCATAAAATCTGGATTCTATAGTAATAAAGTCTCATATACATTCATACCCTAACCTTTTAAATATTCGCTTTCGGGACACGATAAATGTCAAACATCTCACAATATAGTCGTTCTAGAAATGGAGGTAACATCTCAAATCATACAGTCTTACTATATATCTTAGTCCTAACTATTATATTAATTTTATCAAGGTTCTAAACATGTTATATGTAAATGTATCCAGAACTCTCGAGTTACGGAGATCCAGATTCGAATGGACTGTAACGGGTGCGTTCAAAAGATTAAGAAGGCTCTTCATGGCATCAATGGTAAGTAACTACTTAATCGTGTTTTATCTTTTTTTTTAGAAAGGAAAACCCATTATTTTGTTGATGATCGTATGTTTTCTTTAACGACTTAACGTTATTAGGCATACAAGATATCTATATCAACATCTTTCAACAGAAACTAACAATTATCGGGTGGGCGGATCCTGAAACAATTGTTAAGGCGGTTAAGAAAACAAGGAAACATGCAACCATTATTTGTTCAGAAACAAAACCATCCCCGCCAACCAAACCAGTTGAACCACCAAAAGAACGAGTAAATCGACCTACAGAACCAGCACAAGAACCTTCTGGATCAAACAAAGCCGAAAAGGTGCACGCGGTGCACTGTTGGATATCAAAGTCTTACAAACGTACACACCAAAAGAAAGAAATGAAAATGAAAATGCCTTTTAAAATTGAATCAGAGAAGTACAATACTTGGAATGAAATAAAATAACTAATGCTAGTGCCTATTAAATAGGACATGACTTTAACCGTAAAACAACTAAAAGGAGATTAAAAAGGAGTCACTCTCTCCACTTTATTTGACTACTTCTAGACATGCATATCTAAACTCCAACGTGCAAAAGAACCAAATCTTTCACCATGCATACCATATTACCATGCACCAAGTCAGTAACAAATCCACGATGACCCATTAAACCCATGAACTATACCGATTAACCTAACAATCACCTCCTTAATCGGTATGTCTATATCACCTATTCACAACAGTGTGGGTTCATTTTCGATTAAATTTGCTTCTTGTTCTTCCCACTTCGGACACTCCGATATGTAATGCCCGAACTCATTACACTTGTAGCATTTCACGTGGCTCTTGTCCCGTTGTACTCGACCATCTCCCCGACCTCTCCCGAACCCCCGACCTCCACCTCGGCCACGTTCGTAGTCTTCACGCTTCGAGTTTCCACAACCACAATGCTCACACCTATGCTCTTTTCCTTTATCCGAACTTGCAAATAGAAGTTGATTTTGCTCGGTTTGGATCTCCTCAACCTTGATCCTTTCTTCATAAGCTTTAAGTCGACCCACCACATCATCATAGCCGATGTCTACAACCTGTTCAATAGAAGCCACCATATGAATAAAACGTTTGGGTAACCCGTTAAGAAATCTCTTAACCAATTTTGTTTCTTCTATAACCGAGCCAAGTGAGGCGGCCCGAGAAGCATACTCGGACAACTTGTTAGCAAAATCATCTACAACTTCTTGGTCCTTCATCTTCAGATTTTCAAACTCCCCCATTAAAGTTTGAAGCCTTGCCTCTCGAATTCGATCAGCACCCAAATGACGGGTTTTAAGAGCATCCCACATTTCTTTTGCGGTTTCGAGATTCCCTATTTGTAGAATGTGTTCTTCGGGTATGCTTTGATACAATAGAGCCATTGCAATATTATTCTTCTTGGGATCTCGATTTACTCCCGGTTCTATCATCTCCCACACTCCATGAACATTAAAAATAACCCGCATCCTCATTGCCCACACCGTGTAATTTGTGGATGACAACACCGGGAACTGAAGAGATATGGTGTTGTTTCTTTGACGGTGACCAGCTTGATCTTTTGGTGGAGCCATTCTTCAGATTTTCTGCACTACCAAGGTAAAATAATCAAATAAAACGCTGCTGAAAGTATCACCTGCA
The DNA here is from genome assembly GCA_910822075.1 of Senecio squalidus. Taxonomy (NCBI): domain Eukaryota; kingdom Viridiplantae; phylum Streptophyta; class Magnoliopsida; order Asterales; family Asteraceae; genus Senecio; species Senecio squalidus. The sequence goes on from CAJVGC010000592.1 coordinate 32,714,940, forward strand.
AACGCCTTTTGCTACCTTTCTCCCGCTGATTTGATCCTCTGATTAACACCTTCTGGTTGCCTAATGTCCCTTTGTTCTTCGATCAACAACTGGGTTAACAAGCCCGCTGATTTTGGCATGAATCACGACTTGTCTCCGCTACCCTTTTGATCCCCTAGAACAAAAACCTCTGACTTGCTACACTCCCGGTTACTCGAACGCCGCTCTGATACCAATTGTTGGATATCAAAGTCTTACAAACGTACACACCAAAAGAAAGAAATGAAAATGAAAAT
>CAJVGC010000592.1:32715314-32758833 GCA_910822075.1 Senecio squalidus
CTTCTACAACTTCTTGGTCCTTCATCTTCAGATTTCAAACTCCCCCATTAAAGTTTGAAGCCTTGCCTCTCGAATTCGATCAGCACCCAAATGACGGGTTTTAAGAGCATCCCACATTTCTTTTGCGGTTTCGAGATTCCCTATTTGTAGAATGTGTTCTTCGGGTATGCTTTGATACAATAGAGCCATTGCAATATTATTCTTCTTGGGATCTCGATTTACTCCCGGTTCTATCATCTCCCACACTCCATGAACATTAAAAATAACCCGCATCCTCATTGCCCACACCGTGTAATTTGTGGATGACAACACCGGGAACTGAAGAGATATGGTGTTGTTTTCTTTGACGGTGACCAAAGCTTGATCTTTTGGTGGAGCCATTCTTCAGATTTTCTGCACTACCAAGGTAAAATAATCAAATAAAACGCTGCTGAAAGTATCACCTGCAAACGCCTTTTGCTACCTTTCTCCCGCTGATTTGATCCTCTGATTAACACCTTCTGGTTGCCTAATGTCCCTTTGTTCTTCGATCAACAACTGGGTTAACAAGCCCGCTGATTTTGGCCTGAATCACGACTTGTCTCCGCTACCCTTTTGATCCCCTAGAACAAAAACCTCTGACTTGCTACACTCCCGGTTACTCGAACGCCGCTCTGATACCAATTGTTGGATATCAAAGTCTTACAAACGTACACACCAAAAGAAAGAAATGAAAATGAAAATGCCTTTTAAAATTGAATCAGAGAAGTACAATACTTGGAATGAAATAAAATAACTAATGCTAGTGCCTATTAAATAGGACATGACTTTAACCGTAAAACAACTAAAAGGAGATTAAAAAGGAGTCACTCTCTCCACTTTATTTGACTACTTCTAGACATGCATATCTAAACTCCAACGTGCAAAAGAACCAAATCTTTCACCATGCATACCATATTACCATGCACCAAGTCAGTAACAAATCCACGATGACCCATTAAACCCATGAACTATACCGATTAACCTAACATGCACCACTACCCACCACACCATGGCCGCAGATACAATCATGTACAAGTCTACAACGCAACTGTGGAACATTACTCGAGTTCCCCAAGTCCGAGATATAAACATGAACGACTACAACCTATCCATGTGAGCCACAGTTATAACACATACACGCCTACACCTTATGTCACTGAATATTCACATATCCGTCCACCTCCACAATACACACATTTCAACAGACCCGAACCACCATCACATAACACACATTACAACAAGGCAGAACCACCGCAACCATACACAAACTACGGTCAAGAAGAGCCACCACCACAGTATGCTCACTATAGCGGTGAGTATCACAACAATAGCTATGGGAAAGGCAACATTACCTCGATATTCAGTGACGACAATCCTAATGCCTGTACAATTGTTTAACAAACTGATTAGCAAAATTTAGATGATATTATTTTTAATCGAGAAATGCTTCATTTACAAACAATTTGTAAACAAAGTCATACCAACCCATGTAAAATATATGTGAAAATAAAATTCATTATTATTTTTTCTCTCTCTTGTGTTGTGTATCTCTTTCTTCGTCATGTTATGCTAGATATGTTTATTATAAAGCATTTGTTTTGTACATTATTTGTAGAGTAAATTACATAAATCGTTCTTATCGTCCGTGATAAATTGTAATTTTCATTCTTTAGTCTAAAAAAATACACCAATGGTCTACTTACGGTATCTTATTTCACTTTTCATCCTCTTTTCCGACATGATAAGTCTTTTCTAAAACTTAGCATTAAGGGCGTTAGATGATATATGAGAGAAATGGACTAAGTTGATATGGAAGAATTGTTGCGGATAAGCGAAGGGACCCAGTGAAAAAAAGCTTCACCCAAACCCCCTCGAATGAAGCTTACTATCGTTCGGTCCCTCGCTTGTTGGTCTGGATACACAATTGAGGAGCCCAATCATGAACGTTATAGGTGTGGGAGCGATCCCGGTTGGTCGGACATACATTCCCATGTGAAAGGACACTTCGTGCTTTAAGCAATTTTCCAAGTTTGAATTATAGATAAAATTTGTAATTAGATATAGAGACAAAATATGTAATTAGTTACCGTAACTAAACCAATGATGTAACTTTTCAAATTTGAGGACAATAACCGTAATTTATTATAAATATATAGGGGTAATGTATGTAATTTACTTTTATTTGTAACTCTATCATTTCTCTTATTAATCTCCATTATAGATTATAGAAGCATGTGAGGATGATGATGGGGAAGAATATTAAGATTCTTAGCTTCTAAGTGCAAAAAGAAAATATGCTTCATGATTGTGAACTTGAAAGTTTATTATGCTATAGCAAATAGCAAACTGGCACAGCCTAGCTTACTCGGTATTTTGACAGATGCATAACGAAATACAAATTCGAAAGGTAATAGATCCTTTCGAAGTCTTTGTCGACAGTGATTGGTTGTAAGAAAGTCCGGCTAAGCGACCTTTCTACTAGTACATTATTGAAGAGATTGTAAATGACTTGTCTGGTAAAAAGTTATTTATAACTGTTATTCCTCTAAACTTTTGTAACGAGACTATTTCACGGTTAGAACTTGTATTAACAAAACAAAGAGTATGTTATATAAATCGTGTATAAGGTTTATCCCAAATAGCAGGTTTCGTATCTTAGTTGAATTAAGATAAACAACTCCTTCATTTAAGGACACTAATTACACCTAACATCCTAAAATCTAACGAATATACATTTTAAGGACAAAATGTCTAATAAGTTAAATATGAATTTAACAGTGATTATTAACGAAAATCCATATAAAAGAATAAACCGGGACACATATACGTGAACTAATAGTGATATTTTAATTTTTCTTTTTGTAAACTAAAAAGAGAGAAAATTTATTTTCCAAAGACTATCAAAGACCACCAACTATACAAGAATGAAATAAAAAATTACAAGGATCCATCAAGAGCTAAAATATAGTAAAAACCCATCGACTAGAAATCCAACAGTGACATTCTTACCTCTTAGAGCTACTAGATATCCATAATTTGAACTCTCATTCCGTCACTTTTCCTTCGACTAGGATTTCACCTTTTCCCTTCTTACGTGACTACTTCTTGTTCACTTTTGTTGCACATAATTTCGAAGGAGAGTTACATCACCACCAAGAGTTATGCATTATCTACCTAGATGAATTGAAGGTGGCTTTGTTCCGAAACAACCAAAATACTCATATGGTAGTGTGGATAACGAAACAAAAAAAGCATTTGAGCTCGGTCAAAGAAGCAACACCACGCTTTACAGATTGAGGATATGGATTACCATTTACCGAGCTGCTAAGCCAATTGACAGAAAATTCCCTATAATCATTAAGAAGACCGACCCACAAATCTGGCCCTAGAATAATATTAGACTTATGATGTTAAGCATGTTTTTGAATTAAATGGTCTGAAGAATAATATTAGACTTGCAATTGTAGCCCAAAGATGTGGATGACACATGTTGACTCTAAAGCTTTGTACCAATGGTTTTCCTAATATGATTCTAGTAAGGAGAGCATGTTCCGAGAGTTTATCAACTGTGCGAAAAATGTTAGATCATTGACTATCTATGAAGGGGAGGATCAAGCAGCACAACTTTGGGGTTGTGTGACAACCGTCTAAACTAAGGTCGAGAACGCTAACTTATTACTTCTAAGTGTTTATTTGATGCCCGATATAACTAATTTTATTGTGCTATGTGGTTACGTAGACATGACTCTTAAGCTAAGCTCGTTGTAACTCACGCAAAACTCTTAAAACGAAAGTTACTCTATTTTAAGCCTTTAAGCGCGGATCGGGATCGGAATCATAAAACAACTTCGGAATCAAATTATATAAGTCCTAATACCAAGAAAACACCTAATGAACTTTCCTAAGTTCACAACGTATCATAACTAAGAACTTTCGGTTAACAAAAAGGTCCAACGAAGCGAAAACGTAAAAAACTAAAAATCAGAAAATGCTGAAAATTGGCCCGGTGCGCAGCACCAGTTGCTTGGTGCGCAGCACCGGCTGGCAGAATTCAAAAATTTACATTTTCAGTCCCTTCTCGTTTTTTGTAACCCATCACCCAATCAAAACCGACCTTAGCACATGTTTTCTGCATTTTTGGGCAGACCACACCCTCCTTATCATCATTTGCTTCCATTTCTTTTCTTTTGTTTTCATTTACTAAAAACACAAACACACACATACATAAAACACTCTCAAGTTCTCTCTCAAGAACACCACAAATACAGCCACATTCATCCATCAAAACCCACTAAAATCCACTTTAAAATCGTTCTAACAACAAGAGGAAGCAAGGGAATCAAAGCTATTCCGGTTTCATAACGTTTTCTACACTTTTGGAGCTCAAAACTCATCTAAAACATCATCCATACACTTTCTTTGGGTAAAATCACTTTTCTCCATTGTTTAATACACAAATATCTAATTGCATGTATGATCTAGTAACTAAAAATGAGTTTTGATGAAGTTTTATAACCATTTTTATTCAAAACGGGTTTATATCAAAATGATGCTTAGATCTTCAAATTTATGGTTAAAAGTTACTTATAAACTGATAAAATGATGATTAATAAGGTTTATACCGATTGCATGTCAAGATCTATCACTTACATAAACGATTTTGCAAGAAAAACTCAAAAAATGGAAGAACAGCAGGGCAGGTGCGCAGCACCTATGCTTAGGTGCGCAGCACCGGCCTGCTGTCCTTCCCGAAAATCGTCGTTTTGGTCGTTTGAAGCTTGGTTACACATTCTGACTTTTAAGACTTAATATATATGACTGATTTTGGATAAAACAATAACATTGGTGACTTTTAATGGATTTGATATGATAATAAGAACATGTTTAAATATGATTATGTGATATATGTGATTTGTGAGCGGGAAAGTGACTTTGGAATTTTTGGAAGTGAAATTTGGGCGCGGAAGCGCTGCCCAAATTTCATTAGAAATTCCAAACCACTTCAGCGACCTAATTATACATATCATATTAATAAAAACGCTAATTTTGGACTTTTGGACTAAAACAAAACGATAACCGCTACGGACGATTTTCGGACAAATTGGACTTTGACACTTAAAGTTTAACGAAAAACTACCTATTATATTATTACCATAACGTAATAACACTCGAACAAAACTTGTAATTATTAGGCTTTCGGTGATTCCCGACACGCGTTCCGACCGTTCCCGCTTACGATTATCTTCGCAAACAGTGAGTTACAAACCCCTACTCTTTAAACGCTTTTAATACCTTTTTGGGGTGAAATGCGAGTCTTAGGCTTAACTATATTTAAGCTGAAAAACGCTTTACTACTTGAATGCTAAACGAAAACTATTTGTTACTCGAAAACTATTGTGAAACGCTTTGTTACTCGGAAACTATTATGAAAACGATTTGATATGCATTGCTATTACGAAAACACTTGTATACTTTGAAAGCTATTTTGAATTACTTTGATATTTTGAATACTAAAACGAATAACTATTTTGCCGGCATTGTTGAGGGTTTTGCCAACAATGTCGAGGACACGAAAGCTATATTTGCCAATGACTAAAACATTCGATCGTCATGTTGCGGACTTTGTACAACATGGACGTGAGAAACCATTGAAAACTCCCGAAAACTACCAAGGACATTAGTTGCTATTAATCCCTTTGGAAAGGACCGTTAGTAGATATGGATAGCGCTATTAGGGTAGATTGACCCTCACCACAACGACTTATAACGATGGTGCATAATACTAAATGGGTAGGCTTTAGGCTTAGCAACGATCATTGGGCAAAACTTAGGATTGTCACATAGTCGCGCTATGTGGTCAATGCCTATAAACACAAATGCTATACTCTATACATTTTTATGTGATAACTATTTTGGATGCGATACTCTATGCATGGTTATGCGATTACAATTTGAAAACTTATGCTTTTACTTAAACTTGTAGCTCACTAACTACGTCTCCCGTAGTTAACACTTGACTCGTATTTTCAGGTAACGAGTAAGCTAGCTGATGACTTATGCTTTTGGGGGCGAATGACTTCAAGAACGGGATGGGTTTGGGTGGTTTGGTTGAACACCCCATTTTGTAATTCGGATATGTAACTTTGTTTAAAACCTTGTAAACCTTGAATACTATGTTTTTCCTTTAATGACATTTGGCGTTTATCTATATCTTGTGTATCGAATGCTATTGCTCTTCACATCCTGCGTTCCGCTTTAGCGGGGTGTGACAGGTTGTTGGTTCAGTTTATGTTCCACGAAAAAAAATATATATATTAACATATACGACGATAAATATTCCTTCCGTTGTCAATCAATTTTAGAGTGAAACTCCGTTGAATTAACCTTGGGCAATCTTATCTTATCTTAATATATAATAAAAAAAATGCCTAAAATATTAAATGTCAAAGTTTGAACTGTTAGATTAGTTTTAAACTTTCATGTAGGCCATTAGATCAATTTGATGATTTCATCATATACTAATTTCATTTTAACCCTTTTACTTTAAAAAATTAGCGTTATATTTAATAATATTTAAATAAAATGAATTAACTCTTTATTTTAAATAACTTAACACGTAAAATGAATTAACTCTTTACTTTAAATAACTTAACACGGTTACTTTAAATTAATATCTAAAAAAATACGTAACATATATCTTTTAAATATTTGACTTTTATTTTTCTTTTAAATATACGTAACGTATATTGACTGTTTTTTGTTATCGTGACATTGTTAAAATGCAACACTTAATGTATTTTATTTGTCTTTAATTTGTTTTTCCTTTAACTTCGAGCTCAACTTGACAACATGCAAGAATTGCCTTACAAAAATCGTCAATATATATTTAATATTTTTGAAGTAATATAATAATCTCATCTTTCACTCTACAATTATTATTTCTTAAAAACAAATGACATAAAGTTCCAGATAAATTCGCTTATGTATAAGCGAAACAACGTAACATTTATTAATATAATTCATTTTGTTTAATGACTAATAAGTTTCTATTAATCTTTCATATAGATTATATTCTTTGTTTAACATTATATTTTTTTCGATATAGTTCTCCGCGTATTACGCGGGTCAATAAGCTAGTTAAGTAACATATCACAATACATATGTTGTTTAAAGTTAGTTTATGAATTAAATAGCGTTATATATTAATAACAAATTTTCCAAATTAACGCCGAAACTAATCATCATTAAGTTACAAATTGTAATGACATTGTGTTACAAAAATAACCTTCGCATAGACCCTAAAACAAGTTGTTCAACCATTCCAAAACGGTGCCAACCACAACCTACAATTCAACTACTACACAACTTCATCATCTATTTCTTCTTGAAATTTAACAACCGAATCTTAGTTTCCGCAAATAAATATAAAAATCGAAGAATGGTAGCTGTTCTAACTTTTAAAAAATTTGTACATTACCCATTAAATAAACTTGTAAAAACAACTAAACCAATAAGTAAATCAAAAAAGAGTCGGCTAACTAGATTTTGAGTTTAATTGATGATCGTTTTGGTTTACATTCGAATATTGGAGAATCACATTTCGCTTTCGTTTGTTGCTGCTGATTATTACATCTTAAACCTTCCTTCAACGATTGGGACCTTTTAAGCACTCGGAAGTGAGGATATCCATGATTTCCATAATCGTGTGGCTCAAAAACCGGCATTTCTTTATCAAAAACATCACCATTTGCATTGGCCTTCAAACACTTTTCTATCACTTTTGCTTCTTCCATTAATCTTACTTTAACTTCTTTCATTCTTAATGATATTTTCTTCGATCTTGACCTATCAAAAGGAGATGAAGACCCTTTAACTTTGGTTTTCGTTTGTTGTATTTTGATGCACTCGTTGCATACATTTTTGAATCTTTTCACATCAAACTCTAACCTTGTCCCTTCATCCGAGAGGCATGCATACGCCTATAACAAAGATTTAGTAAAAAAAAGGCCTTTTATTTTCACGAATGTATAACATATTATAAATTTTCAGCTAAAAGGGTTGGAAAATCCGACCTCGGATACAAGCTTAAAAGCAAATTCAGCCTTGGGATGGTTGTTTTTATCAGGATGAAGTAGTAATGCTACATATCAACAAACAAATTACACTCATGATCACAATGTGAAAATAAAATATGGACCGAATCGATTAAAACCAATTCACATATCGAATACATTGTTTTTATTCCAAAACTCATGTCTAATTTAGGGTTTATGTTGTTAGGCATGCATTGTAAATTCAAAAAAAACATTCCATATACATAGTTATAAATAGAACACATAAAAAGGAAATATAACCAACTTTACCATATTTATGATACTTTTTTCTGATTACATCAACACCAACATTATCCTCAACCTGTTTAAAAAACACCTAATCAAAACATAATTTTAAAAAATAAATAAGAAATTTTTCAAAAAATGACATTGACTTACTTGAAAAAGAATGTACCAATCAATGAAATTTTTCGAGCCGAATGTGTTATGAGCACACGTTTTCGCATGGTTCGATATGTCACATATATGTTTGATCAAATGGGATTTTGAATCTGATTCAGAATCAACCATGGGATTTGCAGAGAATTGAAGATTAATGAGGGTGTTTCGGTTTTGAGTTTGAGTGGTTATTGATTTTTTTAAATTAGAAAAATGACTTAGAATATGGAGCAGTTAAGAAAAAAGAGGGGATTTGAATCTAGTTTCGAAAGTTGGGACTTTGGGACTTGCTAGATCAAGTAGACTTTTATTTATTTGAATTGAGTTAGTATATATGCTAGCCAGCTAGTTTATTGAATAATGTGGTAACATTTTGACATTGTTTTGTTACTATTTTATATTGATATTGATGTATTAAAATTAATATATAAGTGGTCAAATAAATTATAGTAAATTTCACTGTTGGTTTTTGTACCAGAATCATTATTTTGAGGTGTTTTTTTAGATAATTACACTAATCGTTCCTGTTATTGTAATTCTATAATGTTGGTGATCCATTTTGATAATTTTTAAATAAAAAGACTGAAATATCTTTTTTCAACATTTTTCTATTTTCTTTTTTAATTTATTTAATATTTTTATATAATAAAAAGAAAAAAAAAACTTCCTCTCTCTCCCTCCGTCTCTTTCTTCGACTTTAAAACACACATATAACACACACATGTAAAAAATAAGAGTAGGATTGTGTTGTGGATTCATGATAGAGCTGTTGTTTTTTATCAACAATAATGTGGTCGGAATTTGAAAACCCCACATCAATTTTTTTTTAAAACCCAAATCATATTCTTTGAAAACCCACATACCAAATCAGTTTCTAAAAGCCATGGTCCAAAACGAAATCAATTTTTTTAAAAACCAACATACCAAAAACAACCAGTTTTTTTTCTTTTTTCAACCACCCTTAAACAAAACCAAAATATGATTTGAACCGGATTCGGTAAGTAATAACATGTTGGAGATGGTCGGAGATCGAGATAGAGTAGATGGTGGTCGGATTAAGAAGAAGAAGATAAAGTAGAGCGATGGAGAGAGTGAGAGAGTGAGAGAGAGAGAGAGAGATGATGGAAGGTGGTGGTGTGGTGGATGATGTTTGCCTGAAAAAACGGAGGTGGGGAGATGAAGAGGAGATTTTTGATAAATAACCGAGGGGAAAGAAAGAGTGTTGGAGAAGAAAGAGGTGAGAGTAGAGAAAAAGATAAATGAGTTGTTTGTTTCTTTTTATTATACATAGATGTTAGTTAAATTGAAAAAGAAAATAGAAAAATGTTAAAAAGGGTATTTTAGTCTTTTCATTTGAAAATTGTCAAAAATGGATCACCGACGTTATAAAATTATAATAATGGAGACGTTTGGTGTAATTATTTAAAAAAAAACCCTAAAACTAATGATTTTAGTACAAACATAGAGACAGTATAATCATAAAAAATTTAAGCTAAACTCTACACTTCTAATGACTTAATGAAATTATGATGTTAAAAAAAACTATATGTACTTCTACATATTACTTTCAAGTAAATGTTAATACAATAAGCTATCAACAAAGAAAGATGAAGTAGCTAAAGTATTCTTCGATTTTGTTTGGTTCGATTGTAAAATCGAAATCGAACAAATATTCCGGTTTTTATAAATAAGGAAGTGATCTATTCAGAATTATATTGGTTTGGTTTTTTCGCATATGAGATCAAGTTCTTTTCGGTTTGTACAAACAATTAACATTAATTTTATAAAAAAATATTCCTAACCTTTTATAATGTAAACGAATATAATCGATCGACAAATAGTAAATTTTAGTGAAATGAGCTCATATTCAAACTTACCAACAAAAGTTATGGGTCAATCAAGTATTTGTGTATGATAGATATTTCTTTAGATAAAATAACACCAAGCGAAAATTAAGTATGTGACCTCAAACCTATCGTATATATTAAATGATTTGGTTTGTCTTTAACATATTTTTTTCACATTTAAAAAATTAAATCATTGATTATTATTTTTTATTTTTTTTTCCGATTCAACTACTTAAATTTTTTCCAGTTTTGATTGAGTTTCTTTTGCTCGGCCTATATGACATAGTGACATGATTATCAACTTTCAAAATTATATGTCTCGATCAAGTGAAATCTTAAGTTAAACCTTCTTATGAAATGTCCATAACGAGTGAACTTGCTTCATATGTCATGTGACCCTTTGTGAGACACTTAATGAACATAATATGAGTCTTTATGTCGAACTTGATAACTTTTTTTTTTAGATTAGGTTTGGTGCTATTACTTAAATGTGTCTATCCATCAACAATATCATCTTTTGGAATATCCAATTTTTCTTATAAAAATGATTATCTATAATTTAATATAACTAACAATAAAAACGTATACATTCTTTCTCTTTCCAAAGTGTACTAACTTTACATTTTATTTTTATTTTATCTTCTTTTAACAAAATCATTAAATAAAAATGTAAATAAATAAATAAAAGTTAAATTCAAAAGATTGACTTCTCCTATACGTAGTTAAATATTATTTTTTTTGTTTTTTTTTTTTGATAAAATAGTCGTACATCTTTAAATTGTAAATCGTCACATTCGGCAACAAACATTAATTTGATACCCATAATTAAATGTAGTTTTTCTCTTTTGTTTAAATTTGGATAATATAATCATTTTTAACCCCTGAAGTTTAAAACAAGTGATTTCCCCTTAAACTTATATATAAAATGATTTATAAGTGATTATTAATTTGATATTATCATTATTATTTTAACAATAATAAGTTATCCAATAATAATTATTTTTTATATTTATAAAATATAAAATAGAAGTTTATAAAAAAAAGTAAAACTAAATTAAAAATCAAATGCGTGTTATTTGAAATTTCATGTTGAGTAAAATAATTTATAATTTACAAATTTTTATTATTCAACTATGAATTTAAATAATTTGATGTTTCAAATTTTTTAACTTCGAACTTTTTAAAAACTGTAACTTAATATTATAAATATTACTGATTTTTTGTTTTATTTAATATTTAATTTATAATTAATTTAACCCACAACAATGTTCGAGCCCTAAAAGTCCCCGTTGATTAACATGTGACATATGACAAGATTTATTTATTAAAATTAAGATTTTAGTTATAAAAGAGGGCATAATTTGAATAAATGGGATAATCTTGATGATACACTAAAAAACGTGACAACGTAATTCGTTAAATAAATAGTTAAAAGACTTTTTTTTCTAAAACATATTATATTTGTAAGTCCTCTTTTTTTTTTTATCAGTAATAAGCTATTTGGGTTGGGCCGGTTTTAGCATAAATAGTTTGTACTTTGTAATGCTAGTTTTGGACTACCTTATTTATGAAATAAGGATCTTTTAAGACCTGCATGTTACGACGGGGTTAAAATAATTGAAAATTTATATATATAAATAAAATCAAAAGGTAATAATAATTATGATATTAGATTACCGATTTTAAACAATTCAAATAACAAAAAGTTATAAAAGATTATTTTATGTAATGTGAAACTTTATATAGTAGTATTTAATTTTTTAATTTAGTTTGTAATCTTTTTATAAACTTCTACTTTAATTATAATATATATGAAAAGTAGTTATTATTGTATAGCTTATTATTGTTAGAATAAAACTAATGATAATATCAAATTAATAATCATTTTATACATAAGTTAAAATATCAAATTGATAATCACTCATAAATCATTTTATACATAAGTTAAAGGGGGCATTAGAAGCTTGTTTTAAGATTCAAGGATGAAAAATGTATCTAAACCAAATTTTTAAAGAAGGAAAAAATCATGCAGCTATGGAGTTTCGAACTAGGGTTCAACGACGCATAACGCCTTAACCATTTGATCCAATACATATTTTTTAAGCTTTTATCAATCAAATATTTAATAATAACTTAGTTTTATGCCTATTCATTAAATAGACATAAAAATCATAGTAATATTAGAATATTAAGTTATTTGATTTTCTTGTGCAATTAAATTTTAAGTGTTGTGTAGTTGTAATTATGACTTCAACGATGTTCAGAAAATGTCTCATGTATTTTGAAAGAAAATGGTTAAAAGAAATGATGTTACACTCAACCATCAAGATGAAACTTAACATACTTGGGTTTCCAAGGCATTTCATGGTGAGTGTTTGATTTTATTTTTTTAGGGTGTTGGTAAGTGGTGGAATCGTTTATGCCATGTTTTCGTGATCGACAAAGAAAAAAATGTTAAGATTGATATCTTCCCTGAGGTGCTAACGTTTTTCTCACTTGTGGATCTTCAACACGTGCAATAAGGTAGGTACGAATTGGAATTCGTGGATTAGCTTTCTGATGTCCTGTTTCTAGGTGTTGTGTCGTTCGGGTGTTTATTTTCGATTTTTTTGTTTTCTTTGTTTATTTTCCTTTTTAGAGCACCCGGAGTGATAATCACGATTCTGGTGATTATGAGATTACTTTTGCTGATGTGGCAGTGAGAATAATGATTCTGAGATTTTGGGTGGTATGATAATGAGGATTGTGGGTGACTGTGGGAGTTGTGGGATCCAATTTTTTTTTCCTTAAAACATTTAAATATAAAATAAATAAATAATAAAAACAATACAAATTATTAAAACTAATAATTAAAACATTTAAATAAGATAGATAAAAAACAATACAAATAATTAAAACAATACAAATTATTAAAACTAAAATAAATACTAAGCTAAATCATCCAATATTTTTGTTGGATTTTTATTTTTTCCGCCTCGATCCACTCCGTTTGTGCTTGTGGCAACCCCTCCGTGCTTTGTTGAAGAAACAACATATCGTCTCTTCTTGCACTTGTGTAAGCCGCTTGTTCTTGTGCTAGAAGTGTCTCTTTTTTTTGGGCAATTTCTTTTTTTGTCTTTGTAAGTTTTTTTAAGTGTGCCGCGACTAGCCCACAAAACGCCGACGACGAAGATGTTTGTGCCTTATCGGATGCGTCAGATGATTCTTTTCTTTTACTACCTTTTTTTTTTCTTTCCTCGAGGTCGTTCTTGTTGATCATCCGCAAAAATATCATCCGATATGTCAACGTCGTCTAGGTTGACGGTGGCGACTGGAGTATCTAATTTGTTAAATGAACGCCATCTGCTATGCTCTCTCCAGACTTCCACCCCCCCCCCCCCCTATGCCTAAAAGACACACCCTCCGTCTCATAGAACATTTGAAGAGCCCCCTCTATAACATTCGAGTCGTCGATCCCACTACCCCGAATTCTTAAAGCCTCCGCATGGTGGCCGATAAAATTCTTAATCGAGACACTCATCGTCGTGAACTTGATGTTGAGGGACTCCTTGTTTCTCTCCACCAACTGTTGCCCCTTCGCTTGTTCGTTGTAACCCGCAACGATCCGTCTCCAAAATGTTGCGTCGGGTTGGGCGTTGCCTTTGTCGGAATCTTCGGAAACGTGGCACCACATCTTTGCCAAAAGGACCTCCTCTCTTTCCGACCATGCCACCTTTTTGCACGTCTTTTTCTTTTTGGGATTAGACGTGGATGGTCGCCGCGTTTCTCCGACCACGTCGTCGGTTTATTCGACGATTTCTTAAGTTTCTTGAACCTGGCTTTGTGATTGATCGGTTGGAATTTGTGTTTGTTGGGGATAAAATTGGGATTGTTGGGAAAAAAAACTGTGATTGTTGTTGGGGGAAAAATTGGGATTGTTGATGCATCAAAAGTTGTTGATGCATGGAAATTGTTCGAGATTGAACATTGGTTGAGGTGGTTGCGCTAAATATGTGTTTAGAATTTGTTGTTGTTGTTGTTGGTTAATGTTTGATATTTGGGGTGAAAATAGGGTGTTTGTTGTATTGTGGTAGTTTGCGAAACCGGATGGTGTTTGTGATTGTGGCGTTGAAGGTGTGTTTGGGGAGCGTTTGAAGACGATGAAGACATTTTGAGATTGAGATTATGGTATGAGATTAAAATTATGGTATGAGATTGAGAATAAGATTGAAATAAGGTGATTTTTTTGGTTAAAATGTGATTGTATTTACAGATGAAATTTGGGAAAATAAATAAAAAAAAAAATATTTATTAAACCAACGTTTATATTACCGTTGGTATTTGTTTTAATTTTTTTTTTAATAATTCGAATGTTGGGATAAAAAAAAAAAATTAAAATTACAACGAGCCGTTGTAGTGACAACGCTGGCTCACAACGAGGCTGAGAACGAGCTAACCCGAAGTAATAACGAGAGGGGGGGCTCGTTCTCACTCCCACAACGAACGAGAATCCAAAAACACACACACACACACACCCCCTCCCCCCCCCCCCCCCCCCCCCCCCCCCCCCCCCCGGTGCTCTTAGTCTTCTTACTTGAAGATCTTTATTGTACTTTTTCTTCTCCCGCCTTCTTAGGTGGTTTTAATGCATTTTTTCTTAGCCGCTTTAAAAATAATAATGAAGACTCGACGTAGTAACAATTTTGAATTTAATTTATATATGTTTGATTGTAATGATGACATTTTATCACATGAATATTTAGTGAAGGAACAAATTGATTCGATGTAAGAACATAAAAAAACGGTTTTCAACAAAATGAAAGATATTATAATTAAGGAAAAGAAATTCTCATGAAAACCTTGTCTCTAAACATGAGTTTCGTAGAAATGAAAGATATTATAACGAAGAAAACAAGTAACTAGATTTTCAACAAAATTAGAAATATTGCCATAAAAAACATCGTTATATTGTATTGTGAAAGATAGTGTAATACATATTAATAAAAATAAAAATTACCTACCGAAAAGGAGTTCTTGTACCAAGTAAATATTTTTTCCTTATTTCATATGTTGGCATAAATTTGGTAACTTTATTGCATATATTGTTATTTTCGATAGTATGTTTAGTATAATGATAAAAATTGACAAGTATATTACATATTAATAACTTTAATGAAAGTTAATTTCATTACTTAGTGAAACAAAGTTTTTCCTAAACATGAATTAATAAAAGTAAATACGAAACATGAAAGAACTTAGGTTTCCATACACGTCGACACCAACATTAGGGTTTACGTCATCAATGAAAGTTAATTTCATGTTGAGGAAGCAAATATTACTCAATAAACAAAAGTAAATATTACCAACTAGTTAAATGAAAGAACTAAGATTTGATCCCAATACGTAATTAAAGGAAGTAACACTAAATACCTGGAAGTATCAACGTTAGTTTTACGTAATCAAAGAAAGTTAGTTCTATGACGACATATAAGTTTGCCCTAAACACCAAAATAAATGAAAACAAACCAAACACAAATATAAAGAACTTGGGTTTAATGACAATACCAACATAGAATTAAAAACATCATACACCAACATTAGGGTTTTCGTCATAAAGGAAAGTTCATTCCAAGTTAATGAAACAAAGTTGCTCTTTAAACGAAAGAATATTAAACAGATATAAGAAACTGAAAGAACCCAACTTTGACATCAATGCAAACACAACATTAAACACGTGCCAACGCCAACATTAGGGTTTACGTCACAAAACAAAATGTTATTTCACGTCAATGAGACTGAGTTTGACCTAGAAACAAAAGTAAACTGTAACAAATAAGACAAATAAATCAAAACTTCCTCACAATTATATATGCAACTGTAATTTATGGCTTACAAGTAATTTGTTATACTTGTTCGTCAAATAGTTGTTAATACCTTACATGCCATATCCCATTCCTTATTTTTAGTTTATCCGAGTTATTAACAGATAACATTTTTTAGTCTATCCTTTATTTGTTTTCAACAAATCAGCTACCCTTACTTTAATAGTAAAACGAAGGTGATGACTATTACTTAAATGCAAATTACTCGTAAGTCATAACTTTTGATGACATATCTATTATAAGTGGATTTAAATAATAAAAACAAATGACGACTCGAAAACAGGTTTATCATAAGTAAAATCATAAAATCCTTCAAAATGGTGCACTTAAATCCAATTGATCTTGACCCGAATTGAAAATCTTTTAGAATGAACTCGAATTAATAACAAAATATTTTTTCCTAAATTTAAAAAAATTATTCCACTAATTATAAGTTTGGTTGCTAAAATTATTTAGTGAAAGGGTTTGCTTGATATAATTAGGTTTAAGGGGGTAAAGTGCTAATTAAAACTAAGTGAAGGGTTAAAGCTGTCAATTACGGAAGTGAAATCTTATTGGCGGACTTAAGATTTTGAATTTACAAAATACTAAAATCCAAAACACATCCGGATATGATTCACACCTGAGAGTATATATATATTAGTAAATTCCTTAATTAGCATTAATTACCAATTTTTAGAATGTTTTTTAAATTTAATATAAAAAGAACAAAATTAATTTTTTCCTAAATTTAATGATAATATTATGTTACTAATTAATATTTGAATCTTTGTACCGAAACATAATTAATTTATTTCTAAATGTCTATTAATATTAATTTTTAAAATTAGTTGTACATAATATGATTTCAAATACGATACAATAAAATATGTAATATACAAAAAAGGAGTTTTAACTGACTATATATAAATTGACCGATCAATTTAGTGTTTATGAGTTCAAATCAATTGTAATTTATTTTACCAAATTAAGAAAAGTACAAAAAATCTTAGTGTTATACAATTTATATAAATCATAGAGATTAAAAGTTAAAAATAAAATAAAAAATATCAAATACAAATATTCAAATTTAACAAAATAAAGAAAACATATACATTTATTTCTAATTTTTCAGAATTTTATTTTATGTTAATTACTATGTATATCTTTGTAGATTGTACCGTTAAATTACACACAATTTTTAATAACAATTAAATTCTAAAAAAATCTTATTTCATTTGTCATTTCTTTTTTGTAATAAATCTTTATTCAAATTAAAACTAAAACTTAGCTGTACATAATACAATTACAAAACACAATACAATACATCACCTCTTACTTTACAAATTTACAAAACAAACCCCACTTTCATACAACTTTTACCTTTTACATAAACAAATAAAACTTTAAAGTGCAAAATAACAAATATTAAACCAAAAGGGTGTAAAAAGAAAATACAAAAAGGACCTGATTTTCATTTTCATATAAATACCCCCACTAACAGTACACACACCATACTACCCAGAATTCCCCAAAAAATGTTGTTAAAATCAAGCCCTAATTTTTTTCACAATTTTGTAGTTTTTGTTATGAATTAGCTTAATTTAGACTAGTATTTCATTTTAATTTTACTAAAATTGAGTTTTTTTTTATAAAAAAAATAAAAAAAATTGTGTTGAATTTTTTTAGGGTTTTGAGTTTGTAGAAATGGTGACCACAGATGTTGAACTTGAGCTTACGCAGCAGCTGAAAGAAGCAGGGAAACAGTTGTTGAATCCGCCTGTTGTGGATTCACTTGATTCTCTTCTCCATGTCCTTGATGTAAGTCCTTTAAATTGCTTCTTCTTTTAATTGTTCGGTTCGAGTTTCGACTACGTTACTGTATGTTAGTTGATTTATACAATTATACCTTATTTTGCCCAAAATGTTACCTACTCTATATAGTGGAATCTTATGTTAGATATGCCGGTTTAAGTAGATGCTGATTAAATATGGAATTTGGGTAGCGTAAGCGACGGTTGTTGTTTTGCTTCATATGCTTGTATACGAGGAAATGAGAATTTAGATGAATCCTTTTAGGTATAGGGTTTGTTTAGGGTAAGATAAAGTATGACGGTCAAAATTAGGTTGTGAATTGTGATTATCAGGGAGTATTAATTGTATATAAGTCATGGCTGGCTGAGGAAACTATAAATTAGGTTTTTGGTACAATCTTCTAGGTTTGTAGAGATTCAGTTGCAGAACGTGTAGGGTGGTGAAATAAGGCTAGATCAGAATTTATGTTATCTATAAAGTTAAGCATGGATGTGTTACGATAAATGAGCTGTTCGTAGAAATAGATCAGAACAGTTATGATTGTAATTATGTAAGCTAATGGCGCGAGTACTCGGTATTTGGTAAAATCTAGAGATATTCTATGGCTAATATGTGTATATTAGCGTTACTAGATTCGAACCTAACTCTGCGATCTGCGAATCATGATTCAATCCATTTTTTGGTATGTCTGTAAATCAGTTTTTGAAACAAGTAGATCTAACAGTGGATGCGTAATTGTTAGGGTTTTTTTGGGAGTTTTGATAGCTCTTAATGACATATTAGAACTAGAATTCTGTCGATCTAAATCTGATGGTTTTCACGTATTTGTGTATTTCAGCAAACAGAGAAACTTTTGCAAAAGGTGGACCAGTCACCTAATAGTTTAATGCAAGAAGCTCTCGATCAACCAATGAAGGCCTTGGTTCATGAAAGTCTCCTAAAACATTCAAATGTGGATGTTAGAGTTTCAGTCGCTTCCTGCATATGTGAAATAACAAGAATCACAGCACCCGATGCTCCATACACTGACGAGGAAATGAAGGTACAACAAATTAACTATTATACTTTCTCATGACGTTCTTCCCTCATTAGTTATGTTATTTATAATTTTATATCCTCAGGGTGTTTTCTGGTGTATTGTTTCATCATTTGAGAATTTATCAGACGAAACTAGCCGATCTTATGGCAAAAGGGCCTCAATTCTAGATACTGTTTGTAAAGTTAGGTCATGTGTTATCATGCTTGATCTTGAATGTGATGAACT
The DNA here is from genome assembly GCA_910822075.1 of Senecio squalidus. Classification (NCBI taxonomy): domain Eukaryota; kingdom Viridiplantae; phylum Streptophyta; class Magnoliopsida; order Asterales; family Asteraceae; genus Senecio; species Senecio squalidus. The sequence continues at coordinate 32,734,594 of CAJVGC010000592.1, forward strand.
GATTGTGAGAATGTTTGAGCACTTTCTGAATTCCGTAAGGTATGATATTAGGTGCAGAGTAAATTATTTTCCTTTTTATCTCTGTAACCAACTTACCGTATCTTTTTGTTTCTTTTTTAATTTCAGGGACCATCATCTTGATAAAATGTTTTCATTAATGACGAATATTATGGCCCTTGTTATAGAAGAAAGTGAAGAACCGTCACTTGATATGCTCAAACCAGTATTGGCTAGCATTAAAAACAACAATGAGGTATGACGTTAGCATGAGTTTCCTTTAATTACTTGTTTTTTGTCATTAACCCATTTTTTTTATTTCGTTACGTTTTTCTAATATGCAGGACATTTTACCCGTCGCTCGAAGATTGGGAGAAGAAGTAATTAGAAAGTCTGCAGATAAGCTTCGGCCTTTCCTTAATCACTTAGTGAGGATTTCGGGTGGTTCATTGGATGATTACAGTCAAGTGTTGACTTCTATCATTAAAGGGACAACCGATGTCGTTGAGCTTAATGATGAGAGTGCTTCCGTGCAGGCGAAGGTATAATTTCAAAAGTTACCCCATTTTTCTAATTTGTTTTATTAAATATATATTCAGTTGTTTCAATTAAATATTACTTGCCATTTATAATCCATTCTTGTCGTTATTTGTATGAAACCATACAGGCTAACGAGATCTACCCTAAAAAAGCAGCGACAGATGATGCAGCTCAGGTATGACATATGCCAGTTTTTACTCTTTGCGATTATTAATAGAATTGAGTATATTTTATTAAAGTTGAAATTTTTTCTCATTTAGGATACGAGCAATGGAAAAATGGTTACTGGAAATGAAGGAGGTTCAGAAGATAAGGAGTTAAAGAAGCCGGAGGAAGTCGTTGTCCGTCAGGCAGAAGCAGTTGTTGACCATCCGGGTTCAAATCTGACTAGCAAGTTAGACATTAGCGACTCCGTTACTGCTCCGGCAAATGTGGAATCAAACCAAGAAACGACCTCCACAATAAAATCAACTGAACCTGCTGATCTTTCTCATTTGGGTGGGAATAAAACTGAAAAGTTAACTGATGTGATGTCTTCTGTTAAAAAAGGAATGCGGTCAAAGAAAAAGATCTTGAGTCAAACTGATGCACCGTCAACGGATGTTGGTTTGACCAAGACACCAGAAATTACGAGTGACTCAGAAATGAGGTCACCAAAACGTGCAAGAACAAAGACACCAAGGTTTGATGATGATAAACCTTTAGCTACTACTGGATCCGATGTGGAACATCTGAAAAAGTCAACTAAGAAAATCAGTATAGTTAACTCAGGGACAAAGAAAAAAAGCTTGATTCAAACGGATGCACCTCCACCTTCATCAGATATCGGTTTAACCAAGACACCTGAAATTACCAGTGACGCAGAAGTAAGGTCACCAAAACGCGCACGAAAGAAGACACCTAAGGCTGCTGATTATAAACCTTCAGCTACTAGTGGTTCAGATGTGGAACATTCCAAAAAGTCAACTAAGAAAGTTGATAAAGTTGACTCAGGGTCAAAGAAAAAGAGCTCGAGTCAAACTGAAGACATTAGTGATTCTGGTATGAGGTCTCCAAAGCGTGTGAGAAAGAAGACGCCAAAGGCGCAGGATAATAAACCTTCAGCAGCTAGTGATTCAGATGACAAACTTCTGAAAAAGTCAAGTAAGAAAGTGGATAAAGTTGACTCAGGGTCAAAGCCGGTCAAAAAGTCTGGTAAGAAAGTTAGTGTTGCAGAATCAGGGGAGAATAAACCTTCAGCTACTAGCAGTTCAGATGTGGAGCCTAAGACAATGTCAAATAAGAAAGTGGATACAGTCGACTCAGGGTCAAAGCCAGTCAAAAGGTCGGATAAGAAAGTAGGTGTTGCAGAAACGGTGGAGGATAAAGATAAATCTTCAGCTACTAGTGATTCAGATGTGGAACCTCCAAAAAAGTCAAGTAAGAAAGTAGAGACAGTTGACTCCGGGTCAAAGCCGGTCAAAAGGTCGCGTAAGAAAGTGGGTGCTGGAAATTCAAGGAAGCGTAAGATGTCTGGTAAAAAAGAATCAGAGCCAAAGAAATTAAAACACGATGATAAAAAAGTAGGTGCAGGGGATTCAGAGGTTAAATCTACTAAACGATCCCTTAAGAAAGATAACGGAAGTGATTCAGATGTTAAACCATTAAAAAAGCTATCTGGTAAAACGAAACAAATAACTAAGACGATAACTAAGCCCAGTGAAGCTATAGCACATACAGATGAAGACAGTGATTCAGATGACGAAACGGAAACTGATTCGGATAATCAACCAATTAGGCTTTCTGCTAAAAAAGGTAACAAAAGCAGTTCCTCTATGATCAAATCTTCATCGAAAACCAAAGTTGGAAAGAAGCGTGGACGTGATGAAAACGTTAAAGAGAAAGATGAAACAAAATCTTTGTCTGATGATGATGTAAGATTTTGTTTTCACTCATTTTCTCTTTTTTTTTTATCCCTTTTTGTACTTCAAGTAATGAGAATGCGAACTAAAATCGTTTACCTCTGTAATTCTTAGGGTATGGACGTGTCATTAAAGTCTGCCCTAAAAACAGCGAAAAGGGTAGGTAGCTTGGCGAAAGCACTTTCGACTACTTCAAAACGGAAGAGATCCGTTGGTAAAAAGAAGGTAAATATTCTTAAATCCCAACTTTTTTTTTTCTTTTAATTTGTATAATTTTATTATTCTTGGATCAGTATTGATATCTGGACTAATATTTCTTCATATAGGTAACAGAGAGCGTAATGTATGATGATAGCCTGGTTGGTAAAAAGGTCAAAGTTTGGTGGCCTAAAGATAAAACGTAAGTGCTTCTGTTAACAAAACCTATTATCATAACTGTTTTTTTTTTCTTCATCCGACTTGTTTTTATTTCACGCAATATTGCTGATATTTGCATTGTTGTTTGCAGCTATTATGAAGGTGTTATCAAATCATTTGATGCTTCCAAAAACAAGCATGAGGTCGTTACAACACTTACTATATATGAGTAATAATTAAAGTCACCTGTTGTTAGTCATTACTGCCGACTGATATACTTTGATGTGAATACAATAAACAGGTTTTATATCTCGATGACGAGGTAGAATCTCTCGATCTCAAGAAAGAGAAATGGGAGTTTATAAAAGAATATTCTGAAGCTCAAAGTACTGATATTCTTCCTGAAACGTACGCGTTACCATAACAGTTACAGTATTTTTGTAAAATAAATGTCTTTTTGTTGTAACCATGTTTTTAAAACTTGACAATTCTACCCTCTGTAAATAGAACTGGTGCCCTGTCTAAGCCTGGAAAATCAAAAGGTCTGGCTTCAAAATCTGCTGGTGGCTCAAATGGTGAAAGCAAAGTTGACGACAAAGAAGGTGAAAGACAAAATGAAGGTGACGAGGTGTCTAAATCTGTTGGCAACAAGAAAGCAGAGCCTCAGAAGATCGTTTACAAGTCGAAGGGCAGAAAAGGAAATAGAACCAAAACTAAAACCATTGAGATTAAGGCCAAATCAAATGCTGATGAAACCATTGAGGCTAAATCTCCGGAAAATGTAAAGGAATCCAAAGCTGGGGAGTCTGTTGAAGCAGAGGAAAGTTAAAAGAAGCCGTAGATGAGGACTCGGGCTGTTGGATTTTTGCCCTTGTTATATAATTGGTTTAAAGTGGTAGATGTTAGAGGTAATTAGGGTTTAAATAGAGTCGTCTTGAAGGTACTTGCTGTTGTAGGTTAACGTTGGGGTAGTTTATGTTACTTGCTTTTGGTTTAAGTTTTCTTTAAAAAACATATCGGTTTGTAAATCCGTGGTGTTGCTTACTTGTTCTTGAAATTGTGGTGTTTACAAATCATTTTGAGAAACACCCCAGTTTTTAACCCTACCCAGGAATGATATCTGGAAACGGAAAATTTGTTGTTTATATCATGTGATTTTGTTGATTGGTATTCTGAGATTCTAGTTATCGATATCTGGTACTTGGTTTTGACTTATGCTGTGTTTGCTTACAGTGCACCATATAGAAATGTGATGCTGCTGCTGCTGCTGTTTTTGCAGCCAATAGCAACGATACCAGTTTCTGATTTCTTTTATCGTGTATATAATTAACAGGTTTTGGATGAGGGCCGGATTAAGGTTCGATAAGCTTTGCATCTTAATTTGGTTTGATATGTTTTTTTGAACAGCAATGAGTTTTAGATGCAGGAATAACACTTAAATACGATGTGATAGCTAGAGGTGAATATCAAATCTAGTGAGTTACAAAGATGGAAGGTTGTAATTAAGATTTAAGAGGTGCAAAGGTCTAAAACCGGAGACCGAATTAAACGGGACCGAACCAGAACTGAAAAACTTAAAAATATTGGAACCATGGACCGGACATAAACTTTTGGACTTAAAACAAACAACATATTAAAACTATAATATCTTTTATTTTTAAAAATGCTAATCCTTTTACATTATGCTGTTAACATCTGTTCTGGGTCAATTTTTAAACCTTTAGACAAGCCCAATTTAAACTAAAGGCCCATTGAATGTTGAATACTCTGTCCACCAAAACTTTTGTTCTTAGACCCGTGTGAAGCCACCAATATTTTTAGAATCTTTATTTATAAACCTACATTTGATATTAAATTTATTTAGTAATTTATTAAATTATGTGTCACGTAATGAATAAAAAAGTATCACTAAAGAGAAGAGAAAAATATAAGGTTAAATGAAATATTATGTGATTGAGAAGTATACAAAATATCATATGTAATTTATATTCGTGAAGACATACGAATAATTTAAATTAATTTAATATATAAATTATCTTTTTTTTTGTTCACATATTAAACAACTCTTTGTTATAACCGAGAATTTAAAGCCCCGCGTGTTGTGGCGAGAATCCATTAACAAATAAACAAAAGACCTTTGTTTGCATATAATTATAGTTAGTAGCTATCGACTAACTTACCGTAGAAGAAGGCTTGTTTCCTGTAATTATGGTTAGTCGCTATCGACCAACTTACAGTAGGAGAAGGCTTGGCCTGTATTAATTTATTTTAGCGACAATGAACATTTGGGTTTATTCTATAGTTGTGGGAGCATCATAATAAAATTGAAAGGAAGCTTATGGGTAAAATTTCATTGGGAACTCGTGAAAGAAGGTTTTTGAAATTTATAATATATCAATAATGATAAAATGAAAAATAAAATAAAAAATAAAATAAAAAAACAAATAAAAGTCAAAATCTGTGGCCAAAACCACTTAACAGTAAAAATAAACTTTTAAAAAATCAAAAGATTAATAATAGATGGCTAAATTAAAACTATGTAGGAGCAATTGGTTGAAAATAAAATTGTTAAAATTAAATGGATAATTTATTTAATAAATATTTATTTTAATTTGTTAAAAGAAAAACAAAATTGTTCAATTTATTAGATAGAAAGGGTTATAATATGAAATGGTTAAAAAATTTCTTTTATATCGTCATATTCTTGTACATTAATTAAATATATATAAAAAAACTATTTGTTGCCCGATTATAACAAAACAGAAATTAAGAAACTATTAGCAAAATCAATGAACATATTTACATTTATTTGTAAAACTCTTTATGTCTTGATATCAATTGAAAAATAAACTTGTTAACTATTCTGATTTAAAGTATGTTTTGGTAATCACTAAAATAAAATAGTTTATTCCTAATTTATTTTGATAAATAAGGGTTATTATATCAATGTTATGGAGATTTTTTTAGTTAAACGGTGGAGATTATTAATTTAGAGAAATTAAAGGACTAAATCGGTTATAATACTAATTTATAGAGATTTTTTAGTTAAATGATGGAGATTTTTATTTAAGAAACAATAAATGTCTAATATGATTAAATTGTTAAAATTAAAGGACTAAGTTAACTTTATAAACTATTTAAAATGGTGGCTTTCTATTGGTCAATATGACCTAAATTTCAAATTCCTTTTCTTTTATATATGTTAAGATATATAGATTTACGTGTGGGTTTTTTTTTAAACGAGTTCAAAACTTATGATCTTTTTTCAAAGTTATTTAAAGAAAACTAGAAAGTAAATCTCAAACTTATGATCTACTTTTACAAGAAAATGCACCTTATTTTTGAAAATGCATCGATTTTTCTAAAAAAATGCATCTACCGAAAAAATGATTCTAGAGGTTATTTTAGAATAATTCTACGAAATAATTTTGAATTTTTTTTTTTTTACTTATTTTAAATTAATTTTGGAGTGTTCCTATCGGTATGTATTTTAAGAATGGAGTTTAGCCGAACTACATCCTATATATATATATATAGGATGAGGGTGATTCGGGATAATTACCAAATTGGATACTTAACATATCTTTTATATAATTTTTTTTTTGTATGGAAGGATCTAGATGGACTGATCGATTGGGGGTGTTTGTTAAAAATTGAATTTTGCTTAAAAGCTAAGGACTAAACACGTAAATGTTATCTTTTCCTCCTGGCTTTAAATGCTTGTTTTAATAGTAATTAGTTTTTCATAAAACCTTTTTATATTTTAGATAAATTGATTTAAAGTTAATTACGAATTTAAAGTGGGTTTAGAATGACTGGTTAAAGAGTGGTACCAATTTGAGCAATAGCTCCCCCCCCCCCCCCCCCCCACCCCCCACCCCACCACCATCTCTCTTATATATATATAATAGAAGGTTCTTATAAAACAATACTTAAAGTAAAATAAGTAAAAAAAAAAATAAAAAAATAATTTATCATATGTGTACTTTTGTATTATATTTATTTATTCAATTATAACAAAATTTAAAAAACAAGTTTTTATATGTATCAAAATATATGTCGTTTAGGAGCTGTGCATCAAATTCATTATATTTGTGCAGTAAATATTCAAATTTGATGCACAACTCTTTAACGACATATATTTTGATGTATATCAAAACTTTTTTTTGAAAGTTTGATATATTGTTAAAAGGAACGATTATATAAAAATTCTAACGTTATAGATTATTTTTTAATATTTCTTACTTATTTTACCTTAATGTTTATTTTACAAGAATCAACTCCTCTCTCTCTCTCTCTCTCTCTCTCTCTCTCTCTCTATATATATATATATATATATATATATATATATATATATATATATATATATATATATATATATATATATATATATATATATATATTTTCATGCGAGAACTTTTTTTTTGCGAGAACTGCGAGAACTCTCATAAAAAGTGTTAAATCACGTTTCATTTTGTTCATTCACATGCAAAGTGTTTTGGAGATTAATAATCAAGTAAATATAAACGTAAAAAACTAAAAAAAATCATATAAAATAAAGTAACAAATTTTCGTTCATATATGAACTCATTTTTTGAAAAATAAAACGTTCACATGTGAACAATTCTAAATACGCGTGATTTCATACAATTTTTTTAATTTTTCATTTATATTTTACTAGATTTTTAACATTCAATAGTTTGTACATGTCAACAGACATAATTACATGTTAATTGACACTTTTTTTAAGAGTTCTCGCAGTTCTCGCAGAAATAAGAGTTCTCGCATGAATCAATCCCTATATATATATATATATATATATATATATATATATATATATAAGAGGTTTATTGGAAGGTGCCTCTTAGCCCCTGGTATACATTTGTATACCCATCAGTCTCATCATGCAAGAGACCAGGGTCGTAGCGTGGACATGTGCGAGGTGGTCGACCGCTCCGGGCCCCCAAATTCCTAGTGCCCCCAAATTTATATGTCTTCTTTATATAGCTTCTATATTTAGTTAGTTTTGAGGCTCAAAAATTTTTTGATATAAGAAAAGACCTAAAACAGATTTGGTAAAAGAAAAGTTCTAAGGAAAATTTGGTATAAAAAATTGCCTAAAAAAATTGGTAAAAGAGAAAGCCCCAAAGGGCTAAAAAACTGGTAAAAGAAAAGGCACAAATGACTCTAATTATTCGATGTGTGAACATCTCTAGTAACATATTAAAAGTTAAAGAATATTTTTTAGAATTTTTAAAGGTAGATGCTACATCGGGCTTAGGACTTTTTAATGTGTTAAAAGATGCAATTAAATCAATTGGTCTTAATATTGATGATGTAAGGGGACAAGGTTATGATAATGGTTCTAACATGAAAGGAAAAAATCGTGGGATTAAAAAACTAGTACTTGATATTAACCCGAGAGCATTTTATATGCCTTGTGCTTATCATAGCCTTAACCTTACGGTTAGTGATATGGCACATTCTTGTGCGAAAGCTACTTCATTTTTTGGAATTGTGCAACGTATATATGTGTTATTTTCGAGCTCTACTAAAAGATGGAAAATATTACTTGATAATGTTTATAATTTAACCGTAAAATCACTATGTAATACACGTTGGGAAAGTCGCATTAAAAGTGTAAAAGCTATTAGATATCAAGCTCCTCAAATAAGGGATGCATTGATAGCATTGGGCGAATCATGTGAAGATGCATTATCAAAAAGTGAAGCCGAAAGTTTAGTTAGTGCTATCGAAAGTTATGTATTTTTACTTGGTATGGTGATTTGGTATGATATTTTATTTTCTATTAATATGGTTCGTAAAAAGTTGTAAACTAAAACTCTTTGTCTCGATGCCACTATTGATCTATTAAACGATACCATGACATTTTTCAAAAATTATAGAAATGATGGTTTTGCCACTAGTATAGATAATGCCAAAGCTATTGCATTTGATATGGATGTTGAACCAATATTTCAAAAAAAACGTCGAGTTACTAGAAAAAGACAATTTGATGAAATTAATAATGAAGATAAACATGAATTTAAATCACCCGAAAAAGCTTTTAGAGTTGAGTATTTTTTGGTTGTTGTTGATAAGGCAATTACTTCATTAGAAGCTAGATTTGAGCAAATAACAACCTTTGAAAATATTTTTGGTTTTTTATATAATTCAAAAAAACTATTTGAGATCATCAATGTTACAAGAAAGATTGAATGAGTTGGCTATGTTATGCATTGAGAAAAATATATTGGACAACATAAATATTGATACTATTATTGATGATTTTGCATCTAACAAAGCTCGAAAATGTAAACTTTATTCTAGTTTTTTATTTTGTTTTTATTCTATTGTAATATGTAGTTGTTAGGTTGTTTGGCCATGTCTCATAGCGTTTTTCCTTTCCATAGGTGAGGAGTCATCAGCCTTCAATTGTAATAACTTTTTCAATTAATAAAAAATTTCGGAGGTACAACCCTCTTATTCAAAAAAGATGTTATTAGGGCCCCCACTTTTTTATTTAGCTCCGGGCCCCAAATTAGCTTGAAACGGCCCTGCAAGGGACCTGTGCCTGTAAATTACTCACTCTGAAAGAGCCTCGAATCCGAGACCTCCCACAGATAGGCAGCATGCTATAACCACTTGGGCAAGCCCTAGTGATCATATATATATATATATATATATATATAGGAATAGGATCAATACAAAAAATGTCAAGTCTACACACCAATAAGTATGTTTGAAAAAATTATTAAGAAATAGTAAAAAAAATGTTTACTTCGGCCAATCCTTAACTCCTTGTGTGATAATATCGATGATTTTAGTGTTATCACCAGTCTTAATACTTAATTAAGATTTACTTGAAACATAATGTTTTTGTGTTTAAGCCCAATGAAGAGTTATGAGAGTGCAGAGTATACACTCGTTTTAAGCGAGGGTCAATGGGATTGAGCCCCGTTGTGAGGTTAAGGGGCAGCGACCCGAGAAAAAAGATAAGTTTAGTCTCTAAATTATATACCCGATTTTCGAAAAATAGCAGACAATATACTAGACATTCAAGTGCATCATTGATATTTCTCGGGGACACCTATATATATATATATTGACTATGTTGAAGGGCCATTGAAGTGGTAAATTTAATTGGACCAAATTAAGGTATTTTACCTCAAAGGTTTGCGTAATCATCTAAGTCGGTTGTCAATAGCCTTGGTGATCAATCTATGAAAAGGTGGAATTCAATTCTCCCGATAAAAGTAAACATTCTCTTGTGGCAAGTTTTTTATGGCGGTCTTGCTACTAGATCGAAATCGAATGTAAATAACGAAGGTCTCAAGACAAAATACCATCTTTTCGTTGAATATTGGGTATCCAAAAAGTTGTGGGAATCCATCTGTAGGTCCTAGTGGTCCGATCTACATGATTAAAACAACTAATCACGAGGCGGAATCTCGTAATCAGTATATCAAACAGGTTATAAACGAATGCTGTAAATGACAAATGCGAATCACCGAATTCCAAATACTTTATTATTGAATCACTCAATTACAATAAAGTATTCTCAGAACTCTCTCCTCAGTCTGTCTCTGGAATTATCCACTAATAATTTGACCCTAAACCTAAACTCAATGTCTCTTTATATAGAGACATGTTCACAGGCTTGGGCCACTAATGGGCTCATGGACTATGCAAAGTCCATTAACACCCATAACAGACTAAATAGCCCACTTAACAATACAATGCTATTGGGCCATTACAAACTCAAATAAACTATAACTAAAGACTTAATTAATCTAGAACAACTGTCACAGATATTGCACCAACAAACTCTCCCTTGACTGTTGCTTCTAGATTCCGTTATACGCTCAAAGTCTTTATAGTCTTGTTCTCGTTGTGATCCTTGCAGGTTCTTCTAACTCATCATTGTCTTGAATAACTCCCCCTGAATTGTTGCAATAATTCAGTCTTTTCCGTTTAAGCTTGTGAAGATTCAGTCTTCTCCGTTTACGCTTTCAAAGAGTTAGTCTTCTCCGTTAATGCTTGTGAAGAGTTAGGCAGCTCCCTTTGTTGTTGTGAACTTCGTTCTTTATCAGAGTCTTTATCACAAGTTGACTCAACTAAGTTCATCACTTTTTCTTGTATTCTTCGAGCTTCCATAAATGACAACAAAACTCCCCCTGAGCTGTCTGACGATGAACAACGTCTCAAACAGCAGTTTCAAGAGTAGAGTCTCGTACGCGCACAACCTGCAAACAAACGTTAAATTTTTTTTTTTTTTTTTTTTAAGAGATCGACATGAAATTTTTGAGGTTTTCATGTCGATTCTATTTTTCATAAAAAGAAATTACAAAGTTACAAAAATATCAGCTAAATTAGCAATGATCAGTTATGGTGGGGAACCCATGCCATAACACGTCTGGATTGTCCTCTCTCGTTCACGTAGACAAATTCCTTGAAGAAACCATCATCTTTAGTAACAATAGCTTGAACTTTAGAATTCAGGTGGTTCCTCGGTGGACAATAAGATCTCGATTGCTGATAAAAGGAAGGTACTTTCTGACTCGGGCAGTATGGATTAGAACTTCTGAAAGACGGTCGAAATGGATGCTGTTGAAATGAACGATCATTAGAAACACCTGTGTGTTCATGTTTCTTAATCCACTTTTGAGGCACCTGTTTCCGTACAGGTGAATGAGATCGAGCCATTGATTTCCGAACAGGCTGCACCTGTTTCCGTACAGGTGAATGTGAATGAGCCATTGGTTTACTCTTTGGTGAAGACGATCTGCTAGCTTGCTCTTGCTTCTTCTTTGGACATACAGAGGCTACGTGACCATGTTCACGGCATTTAAAACATTTCAAGTCGTCCATTGGCTGTTTGGGTTTTGAGTTTTCAGCTAATGTACTCACACTACTACAAACAGGGCCATCAATGACGCGCATTGCGCGTCAAGAAGAGGCTTTATGACGCGCAAATGCGCGTCAAGGATGGACCAGTCATAAATAATTTATGACGCGCATTGAGGCGTCACATCTGAATGACCCGCGCTTATGTCCCTCGTTTTATGACCTTCTTTTTTGACCTTCGTTTTAAGACACGCGGTATATGACTTTCTTTTTTGACCTTCGTTTTTGACTCGCGTTATATGACATTCGTTTTTGACCTTGGTTTTTAGACCCACATTTTATGACTCATGTTTATGACATATGAAATTGCGTGTCAAAGTTATGCAAACTAATTTTTTTTAAATAAAATTCTTTTTTATAAAACCTGGTGATTATATATTATATATATTATATATATACATGACAATACACCTGACCAACAATCTGATCATTGTACAAAATTAACGCATTTCATATATAATCAAAACCATGCGTTTTCCTTACATAACATTTGTCTAATAATGTACAAATAACTTAACTATAACATGTTTCATTACAACGAGTTCGATTTCTACCTAAAAATAAAGTTTGACACATAAATTGCCCATTCTTCTCGAATATCATCGAAATCCGCCTCCGTGTACTCATTGCTTTCACCACCAATCTAGTCAAATAAAACAACATTTTAGAAACAATTAATTACTACTTAAACTACTTAAAACAGATAATTAGTACTTACAATGTCATTTTCCAGAACCCGAACTCCATGTTTAACTACTTCCTTCATAAACTTCAACGTGAAGTACCCACATTCGGTGCATCCGGGCTGACGTGGACACTACACAAGAAACACAACTTCAGCAGCCTCCTAATATGCCTAATATGAAGTAATTTTGCTCAAGTTTGGTAATAACGACACTGCCAAGGTTTTGGTCTGTTTTACTTGTTACTTGCTTAAATGGTTGTTCAACAGCCTCCTAATATGCCTAATATGCTATGCAACATACAACTACTACAAACAGGGCTAATATGATATGCAACATATATACAACTACTACAAACAGGGCTAATTGTTTTCCAGGTTTTCTATTCCAAAAATTACACTTCAACAGCATCATCATAAATATACATACAACTATAGGTATTCTATCCTAATATGCCTAATATGCTATGTAATCCTTAACAAAACTAACCAACTAAGTAACAGTTTAAGGTCTACTAACTGAAGGTTAACAGCAGCAGCACAAGATAATATTTAACAAATAACTAACCTTAGAATTAACCCAGTTAAGTTTGGTCCTCTTATTGGTTCCAGCTTCTACATCATACAATGCAATTGCCCTACAAAGAACCCAGTTAAGTATTAGTTACGCATCATAAAGATTCTATAACTTACCCTAAAAAGTACCCAGTTAAGTATTACTTACGCATCCACTATTTGCTTGAACTGATGATTGACGTCGCTAATCTTTAGGGAATCAAGATAATAGCAAGTACTTGTCTTCATGTTCAGCACGCCTAACACCCAATGTCGTCTACAAATAACAAAAAATTCAGATTCTGTTAATTAATGTTAATTTATATTAATTAATTTAAATGTTGTCGAAAGTCTAACCCGGGATTGTATGGCATTAAGACGAGGTCATTTTGCTTCCTTGTAGTTAACCTTTTTGCAATAACTCGACTTGCATCCTCGATATTCTTGGCCCTCGCTTTACGTTCATGATGCATGATCGCAGTCGGGGTCATGAAACAAACTCCATGATCTGTTTGTGACCCATTCTTGATTTGCTCATACAGGAACCTGTTAACAATTAACATACAAAGTGTACATTCAATTAGTCCTGTTAACATACTATTAACTGTCAAAATTTTAATAAACTATATTTAATCACTTACATGATATAAGAAGCAACGACAGCCCCGCTTAACTCATCCATTGCAAATAATTTGTCAAAATCATTCCAGTTTAAGTACGTATAACTGGGGTGCCCAAACAATTCATCCTCGCATTGCACTTTTATGCTATCGACCTTTGCAACTTGTCCATCAACCATCACTGCAGCCATTTTCAATCCCATCCTTTGTTCAACTCTTTTCCTCCCTCTCTTCTGAGCTCTCGTCGTCATTTTTTTCAACGGAGTTCCTTTCTTATTCACTTTTGCAACGGAGCCGACAGTTTCTGGGCTTTTTGCTTGTTCAACAGCAACTGTAACAATACAGCTTATGGTCACTAAAAATAACTTTAAACAAACCTGTAAAAATTTGATGTTTTTTGGCATCGTACCTGTTTTTGACATCCTCGGTTCTTCTTCTTCGTTGTCGGGTTCTCTTTGTCGCTTCGTTTTTTCTTTTTTCTTGTGGGTCCCACTGGCCAAGTCTTTTTCTTCTTCTTCTTGTTTGCTTACTTCTTCTTCTTTGCTTTCTTCTTCTTTTCTCTGTTCCTTCCTTTGTTCTTTTCTTCTTTTCTCCTTGTCATCGGCAGCCTTTTTATCCTTCTTTTTGGCCACTATCTTGTTCTGCAAAATTATTATTAAGTATTATTAACAAACCATTTTGTTCTAATTATTAAAATGTTTTATAAAACAGTCTTACCAAACCAGAGCATGGAATGACTAGGTGACTGGGCCAACTTAGCAAGTACCCGATGGCATCTTTAACAGTCTCAACAAACTCATCGGGAATTGGAATCGGTATGGAAGCTTCTGGTTGAACAGATGTGTCCACCTTAACTTCAATGTTCACATCTAATATATGAACAAATAAATATTAATAAGTACGTAAGAATATATATATAAACATTAAAGAATTAAATTTAACTTCAAATACCCGAGAGAGTCTGATTCACTATCGTTCCTTTGGCGACTATATTTGAAGGCTCGTCGACCGCAAGATAGCATGATTTATCCTACAAAATGTACAAAATATTATTAAAAGAGACAAGAATTGAAATGAATTTATGACAAACTAAGACATACAGTTGGTTCATTTGGTACATCTGGTTCTTCTTCTTCTTCTTCTTCATCACTGGAACTCGACATTCGACAAGTACTTGCACCCTCTGAAGCATATGTTGCACATCTTCTTATTTGTAACTCATCTTCAACAGCTTTTAGCCGTTTATTCATCTTCTTATCATGTTGTTTCAGGTATTGCTTGACATTCTTGGGTATTAAAAAGTACTGTTGATGTGTTACAAATCGACCCATCCCACGTACACGCCCACGTTGTTCTTCAGTACCCAGGGCCTCTGTAAGCAAATCTAGTGATCCCAATGGATCCTCCGAAAAATCCCCGTCCTTCTTTAGCATCTCCTGAGTAAACAAACATATAACTTAACACATGTTGACTTATGGTGATAGGTCAAACTATAACTAACTGAACCTTAAATAACTTTACATCAAAAGTCAACCTTTAACTAACACTAACTAACTGAGAAATATAACTGAAAGTTAACAAAGCTAACTAAAACACACCAAAATAAAACTGATAAATATGAATACTTACAATTTTATCGAGAACTTTTTGGACATCTGGGTCGAAACCTCCTTTTTTCTTTTCTCTTGCTCTTTTCCAACATTCTACCCTATCAATATCCTCTTCCTCTTTGCCGGTTTCTTGCATCTAAAAAAGTTAAAAGCAAAAGTTACAGAAGCATCAAGATAAGCAGTAAAAAAGTAAACATAAGCAATAAACTCCATACTATCTCAGAAATGAGTCCGGCATATCCCTTTCGGCTCAAACGATGGTTGTACTTATTACGTGAACGGATCGCTGAAGCCTTCTGACTTTTTTCCTGCATCAGTTTGTTATAACATGTTAGTAACTGTTTGTGATAAATAACTGGTTTTGGAAACTTAAACAAATACCTCAAACGAAGACTTGGTTCTTTGTGATACAAAAAGTTTCCAGTCTTTTTTTTTCACCGACGGATACCTTTCAGGGGGAGTATACAACAGCTTCTTGGCCTCCTTCGAATTATCGTCTTTTAGTGGCTTAATGTACTTCTTATAAAGATTATGTTTGAAGTTTTTCCACTTTATCCCGATTGATTGGAGAACTTGCTTCCGACTCTTTTGGTGAAGTTTAAAACGTGTCTGCAATGTAAACAAATGAATTAAAACATAGTTAGAATACAATGAATTAAAACAGAGTTAGAATAAAATACCAAAAACTATAATTCTTACCTTAACATATTGGCAACAAGCTTCCTTTGTTTCGTTATCTACGTTCAACCAAGAATCATAGGTTATGAGAACCATAGATCTTGCCACCAATCCCTCAAAAGTTGACAGCTTTCTTGCTCCCGGTCCAGTTGGCACACCTCTCTTATTATAAGTAATAAGTGTTTTTCTATTAGCCTTCGCCTTTACTGTCGGGCCTCTATGCGATTTGGAATCTGACTTGTCATCAACATTCGACCCATCACCGTGAGCCGCATTTTCTTCGCCTTCCGAATCAGAACCAGAACCCATAACAGCATCTTCTTCACGGTCCGAATCAGAACTCGAGGCCATCTTTTATTACCAAAAAGCAACCTGTTTAAAATACAAACAAAATAAACAGTTAAATAAATAGTTAATTCATACCAACTTTAGTATAATAAACAGTTAATTCATACCAACTTAGTATAATAACAGTTAATTCATACCAAAAACTAATGATCTGAAACGAATATGCCCTCATCATCTGAGCGCGTACACTTAAAATCATCGTCTAGGTCTACTAAAGACAGGTTCATATCTTGTGTAACATCAAATTCAAACACATCATCAGTTTCACCATTATTATCTCCATACTTATGCATCCTATGTGGTGTGAAGCCAACAACAGACAGGTTCCTATCTTGTTGGTCCTGAACATAAAAAACTTGTCTTGCTTGACTAGGTAGTATGAAGGGTTCAGACCGTTGACCAAGCCTATCAAAGTTAACCACTGTGAAACCTAAATCATCTTTTTTTACTCCGCGACCATCTACCCACTCACACATGAAAACAGGGACCGTAAATGTACGATAATCAAGATCCCATATTTCCAATATACGACCGAAGTATGTAACAGCGCCGTACACCGGATTGGAGTCTTTTACACTAGCAATCTGCATAGTGTTTGCAACTATAGATACTCCACTACGTTGGAGATGGAAGTGTGACACAAATTGATACAATTTAAACAAGGACACGGAATGGCGTCGGAATTTGGGTTGTTGCATTGTGCAAACTCTAAAAAGGCATTCACACCTTCCTCGTAAGCGATTGATAATCTATCGCAGAAAATCCAAGATTTATCCATTACCTTATTAAAACAGAAACATCTCGTGTAAGTGTCGATTCTTATTAAACTAAAACATAAAAAGATTACTGGATTATGATACCAAAACATTATCTTACTGTTAACTAATTAACTACCTTAACACCATACAAATAACTAAATAACTACCTTAACACCATACAAATAACAAGAACACCAGAAAATATTACATTATTATGATACCAAAAACACTAAATAACTACCTTAACACTATATTAAACAATACATGTTACATTATACAAATCATTTACAGTATAAGTTTACTCTATTAAACTATTATTCACAAACACCAAAAATATCATAGTACATTATACATTATTTACATGTTACATTATACATTATTTACATGGGGCCTATAAAATATTATTCACAAACACCAAAAATATCATAGTAACATTTTCACAAACACCTGGTGTGCATACAATTTTACCATAAATTGATACAAAAAATGATACAGTAAATTGATTTTATAACTCTACAGCTATCAAACAAACAATATAATGTAATATTTTGAGTAAATTAGGGCATACCTTAACTGCAAATCCTTAACACCTGGAGAGTTTTGAGAGTTTTGATACAAATTGATTTTTTGTCGATTAGGGATTGTTTTGAGTAAATTAGGGCGGGATTGTTTTGAAAGTTTTGAGAGTGGATTGAATGACTGTGAAATTAGGGCGGGATAATTGAACGAATGTGGATTGAAAATGTTTTGAGGTGAATTAATCGAAGGTTTTGAGAGTTTGAGGGGGGGGGGGGGGGGGGGGGGGGGGGAATTTTAGAGAGCGGGAAGTTTTGGGGGAAAAAAATAGGTTTTGAGTTTTTTTAATTTTAAGCAGATATATAATCTATGACAAAAATAATATACATGACACCTATTTAGGACGAAGAAAAACAAACGTCATAACGAAATCTTAATTTTAACTGATTATGACCCATGTGTTATGACACATCTGAAAACGCGTCATCTCTTTACTCAAAATGACTGTTGTTTTATGACCCTGGATATTGCGCGTCATCTTTCTGCGTGGGTCATAAAAAGCGGGTCAAGGATAGCCCTGTTTCTAGTAGTGTCATTTTCGTTTCCGAAACACTTGGATCAGTTGAAGCACTTGACTCAGTCTGATCGTCCCTTGTAGAGGAAGATTCACAAGAAGATTCAACGTTATTTTCCTTCTCATTACATTCAGTTTTAAGAAAACTGTAATTGTGATTAAAAGGTGGAGGTGTTTCATTATATCCCAAACCAGTACGATCTCCACTTCGCCTTTGACGACTCAAAATGGAAGTAAGTGTGTTAGATGAAGTCCGAAATTGTTCAATCTCTCTGGTAAGCTCCAATCTTTTGACCTCGCTGTCTCGTAGTTCCTTTTCCTTTTCGATGTACAACTGCTTCTCTTTTTCCAAACATTCATAAAGCATGTCGATCTTTTGTGATTGTAAATCGATAGTACATAAATATTCATTTTTATCTTTGGAATCTTGATGAAGCTTGTTGGATAAGTCATTCTTCAGGTGAACTTCACAAGACAATTCAATTTGCAAATCTTTATGTTGATTCGTCAAGATGTCCAAGGCTTCGGTTAAACGTTTATTTTCCGAGGGTAAAGCTGAAATAGTCTCTTTGTCAGAAGATGTACTCTCAATATCTTGATCACTTGCAGTACTAGAATCACCTGTAGAAATACTGGCTTCACTGCAAAATCCCTCAATAGATGCCATGATTGTTGACTTATAAGCTCTTAATCTTTTAATCACCTCATCAAAATCACGTTCATTTTTTACCAAGTTTACATAAACTTCCCAATGCTTAGGCAAAGCGTCTAAAAATTTCTTAGTTATTCTATTACTTACACTTATACGACACCTGCCAAGTTCTGTAAGGAGATTATAGTATCTGGTGACAGTATTTTCAAAGTTTTCGTTTCTTTCAGCTTTGAACGTATCAAATTGCCTCATAAAGATTTTTCCAGCACTTTCTCTTTCAGCGTCGTTATTGTATTGAAAATAATACATTTCTTTACTTTTTGTTAAATTAGTTAAATCATCCAATTAATTTTAAGTCCAACAATAAACGGTTCAGTCCAAATTAACGAGTCCAAATTCAATGTCCAATTCAGTCCGGTTAACGAGTTTAAATAATGAGTCCGAAACAAAACAGGCCCAGTTTAGATCCAAGCAGGCCCAAATAAAACAGTCCACTCAAAGCCCACTAACAAAATAGACCGGTCACGAACAAAATCAAAGTCCCGTCGGTTGTTTCACGAACATCAAATTCACAAGCCAAACGAACACCACTGCCAATTGAAGAACTTATGAATTTTTTTTTTTTTTTGTTTTTTTTGTTTTTATCAGCCACGAACAAACGAGCCTGTGACTACGAACAAAGAGCAGAAAATTACAATCGCCACGAAGATGTAGTCAATGAATGTCAGACGAACATCAGACGAACACAAACAAACGAAGATGATACGAAGAAATCTTCACTAACACCCACCTGATTTCAATCTCAGCGAGCTTCACGAACATCAATACGAGCACCAGCCAGTCTTGAGAGTCACGAAGATGATCAATCTCAAACGGCGAACATCAGATCACGAAGATGATGAAACGAAGATCCCCCAAATCAATTTAATTGATGTGACTAACTCTGTGATGTCGGCCGAAGATGTTGTTCGCCCAAATCAGACCTTCACTGCCGAAGATGATGAAACCGAACAAGCAAATCCGACGAAGATGATTGCTAATAAAACCGACGAAGATGAATTTTAACGAAGATGTCAATCGCCGCTTCCCCCAAATCAATTTTGAATCGCTGTCTGTGTTTGATGTTTTCTGTCGCCGCCTCCTAGAGTTTCAATTCCCCAATTTAGTTTGTAATCTATCTGTGTGTTTTGTCGGCGAGAGCAACCTTTTTCCCTTTTTAATCGATCGATGATGGTTTTGTTGATAAGCCAGTCACGAACATGATTCCTGGGCCAAGTCAAAGTAGGCCCAATTGGTAATTAAACTAACGCAGCCCAAATGAAAATAATTTGTGATGCAGACAAACACAAAAATGAAAAGAAATTAAATTTCAACTTTCAGTTATCAAATCGCCAAATAAAAAAAAATTGCAGCCGTCACAAACCCTAGAAAATTTAAGAAACCCTAATATTAATAATCCCTAATTTTTCAGCCGCCAAGAAAATAATAATTATGAACCCTAATTCCCAGAATCGATTAAAACCTGATATATAATCCTGAACCAAATCTCGATAGAGAGCAAACAGTGCGTTTGCTCTGATACCAATTGTAGGTCCCAGTGGTCCGATATACAGGATTAAACCAACTAATCACGAGACGGAATCTCGTAATCAGTATATCAAACAGGTTATAAACGAATGCTGTAAATGACAAATGCGAATCACTGAATTCCAAATACTTTATTATTGAATCACTCAATTACAATAAAGTATTCTCAGAACTCTCTCCTCAGTCTGTCTCTGGAATTATCCACTAATAATTTGACCCTAAACCTAAACTCAATGTCTCTTTATATAGAGACATGTTCACAGGCTTGGGCCACTAATGGGCTCATGGACTATACAAAGTCCATTAACACCCATAACAGACTAAATAGCCCACTTAACAATACAATGCTATTGGGCCATTACAAACTCAAATAAACTATAACTAAAGACTTAATTAATCTAGAACAACTGTCACATATATTGCACCAACACCATCTTTAAATGACGGAGGCTGCCAACTCCCTATATTCTTAAAATTCAAGATATTCTTTAACACGAGGGTCTTAAGTCAGTTGTCACTCTTTGGTCATTACGAAAGTGTATTTATTCAAGACAACAATACCAAAAGAAAACATGATGGGGTATTTTGGGTAAATGAAGGTCTCAAGACAAAATACCATCTTTTCGTTGAATATTGGGTATCAAAAAGGTTGTGGGAATCCATCTTTAAATGATGGAGGCTGCCAACTCCCTATATTCTTAAAATTCAAGATATTTTTAACACGAGGGTTTTAAGTCAGTTGTCACTCCTTGGTCGTTACGAAAGTGTATTTATTAAAGATAACAATACCAAAAGAAAACATGATGGGGTATTTTGGACAATTGTCCTATTTTTCTTTCGATTAATAGTAGGTACGATTGTGTTATCGTTCGAGTGGACAATCCCGAACTAGTTGGTCTATGTGAAATTGTTTTCATATGTGTAACTTGTTTCATATTGTTCCAACATCTTTCTAGTTCTTTTCAATTAAAGATAGTTATTAAAAAATGATTTTTTGTTTCAATGGTCATAACTTATTTTAATCATATTTTACTTGTTATAATGGGCAATAAATGGTTTCTTACATGACACACAAAATTAAACAAAATCCTTTATTCGTTTTGTTTTCTTGTTCTCTAGAAACAAAATGTTATTCTCGTATTATCCCAATATCGGTTTTGCAGACCATAGACATTAATAGGATCAAAATAAGTTATTAAGAAAGTATTTCACGATTGAATCAAAGAATATCAGCCATAAACCTGTTCTATAACAATAAACCTTACATGGCGTGTCTTTGCTCGATCATCCAATTTTGCCTTGTAATTTATCAAGAACCACATCCTAACATAAATAACCACAAATATTATGAAAAATACAAAAGTTCATTATCTTCTTGAATTACATTATGTTAAAATTATGGATGTGTGTAGAATATGTAAAGAGGCAAACAAAACAAACGACAATGTATATCTAATATATGAATAGCGAGGGGGTTAGCCTGCGCGTTGCAACGGATGTCCTTTGAAATAAGAACTAAAAAATAAATTATTTTAGGTTAAACTAAACACCTTAAATTAAAAATCAATCTGAAACATTCGTTGAAGAAAAAAATATTATTAAAATTTTCTTTTATTAAATAAAAAAGGGAACTATTTTTTTATTCCGACCCGACGACCTGACCCGATCCGGTAGCCCATGGCTTAGGAACAATGCAATCCAAGTTGCAAAATGTTATATACGAGTGACTTTAACTCGCTCGTTGCGGCGGGACTGACATAAACTAACGAAAGAAACCGAATATAAGTAACCCAAAATTTTAAGTAAAGTCACATATTTTTAGTATAGGAAAAAAATATGTAGGAAAGTGCTTTAGTTCAGTAAAATGAATATGTATAAAAAAATGTCCAAATTAGTTGAAAAATATATAAAATTATCTGAGATGGACCAAAATCGACCCAAGCCACAACCCATACGAGTTGTGAATAGGGGCAAGAGGTCTCAGTACCGGGTATATAAGCGGTGACAACTTTACGTGAGCTCTAAAATTCGAAAAAGTTGTTAGAAAAAAAGAAAAAAAAAGTTAAAATTTAAATAGGCAAGTTAGCTATTGGAAGCCTGCAACCTGTCTGCTTCACTATTACTAACGTCGCTTTTAAAGTTGTGAATTGTTATGTATATATAAGCTCTAAAATTCGAAAAGGTTAGTTAGAAAACAAGAGAAATAAAATAAAATTTAAACATGTAGAGCAGGAAACCTACCTACTTCACTATTTCTAATGTCAATTTCAAAGTTGTGAATTGTGATGTATATATATTATATAATATATAATATAATAATAATATAATATATAATATATAACGAGTAACTTTAGCCCGCGCATTGCGATAGGGCTAACATAAACAAACGAAACAAACCTAATATAAATAACCCAAAATTTTAAGTAAAGCCACTTATTTTTAGTATAGGAAAAAAGTATGTAAGAAAGTGATTTAGTTCAATAAAATAATTATGTATAAAAAAAAATGTCCAAATCAGTTAAAGAAATATATAATTATACGAGATACACCAAGCCGACCCGAGTCGTAACTCAGACTGGTTGTGAAGAGGGGCAAATTACCGGGTATATAAGCGGTGACAACTTTACGTAACCTCTACAATTCGAAAAAATGGTTAGAAATAAAAAAAAAAAATAAGCAAGCAAGCTAGCTGTTGGAAGCAGGCAACCTGTCTATTTCAGTATTTTAAAGTCGCTCTCAAAGTTGTGAATTGTTATGTATATATAATATAATATATAATATAAGAGTTGGTTTCAAATACAAACCAGTCAAATATTTAAAAACCATAAAAACCACTCTATAACCAATCATTTAACAAAACCCACTTTATTTTAAAAATTAAATATCTTTTAAATTATAAACTTTTACGAAATAAAAAATATATTAGAACGGTTATTTAATTCTATTTTGAAAAAATATAAACTTTTTTAATTTTGACGAATTTTCTATTTTTTATATACACTGGTGAATATACTACTACATATTCTAAATTTTTTAAAAATTGCGTGTATACATTAATGAATACCACCGTACACACTTGTATATACATATGTATTCAGTGGTGAATATATGGTTAGAATATAGGTCACGAACTAGTTACTACACCGGTGAATAGAAGTATATTCAGTTGTGTATACATATGTATTCATCTATGAATATAAGGTTCAAATGTATTTTTGGCGAATTTAGTATATATCCTTGTGAATATACTGAAACCCACAAAAAAAAAAAGTATGAAATTTGAATCGTAAGCTTTGTAAGGTCAATTCTGCTATGTAGTCAAGGGAGAAAAAAATCGTCAAATGTATATAAAATGGGTGTTTGTTTGAAAGAGAATTAAATGCTTGTTTTAATTATGTAATTAGTTTTTTTATAAAACTTTGTTATACTCTAGATAAATTAATAATTTTAAATTTAAAATAGGTTTAAAATAATTGATTAAAAAATCATATAATTTCTAAATATTTAATAATTTCTATTTAAATCCATTTCAAATAATATAATATATAATTTGAATTGAATTGCCATTGGCAATGAATGAACATCTATCAATAAAAAGAAAGATAGCTACCACTAAAAACCCAACACACACAACACAAGACAGTATGCAAGTTATGAAAAACAAGCATGCCATCTATTACCATGTTTGGATAGGATGTTCTTAGCAACTAATCCTTCTAGGGGATGTTCGTTTGGGCTTATATAAGGAGTTATGACTTATTATTAATATTTCGGCTTATGTTTTATAAGTTTGGATCTTTTTGGCTTATGTAACTGTTTATGAGCTTATTACTGTTTATTACTCCGTATGTCATAATAAACAGTAATAAGCCCATAAACGATTACATAAACCATTAATTTTAAGTTTATGAAACACAAGCCGAAATGTCAATAAATCATAACTCAAACAAACACACCC
>CAJVGC010000592.1:32758901-33126513 GCA_910822075.1 Senecio squalidus
TTCGTATAATTTCTAAATAGTTAATAGTTACTATTTAAATTCACTTCAATGATATAACATATAATTTGAATTGAATTGCCATTGGCAATGAATGAACATCTATCAATAAAAAGAAAGATAGCTACCATTACCACTAAAAACCTAACACACACAACACAAGACAGTAGGGCTGAAAAATGCCGACCGAAACCGACTGGCCCGACCGAAACCGACAATACCAACCGAAACCGAAACCGAAATAGTGCATCCAGGGCGGTAGTCGACGCAAATAATCACTGTTTTCGGTATTCGGGTCGGGTCGGTAGAAATACCGAAAAAGCCCGATCCAACCCGATCCAGGCCGAAATATAAATAGGATTATGTTTTTTTGTTCTGTGTCTGTGACTGCTGCCTCAAGCGTACCGGCAAAATAGGAAAAAAAAACAATCGAACCAATTCCATGGATCAAGAGAATCAAGAACACATACCATCTGAATCAATGTCATCTTCCATGCCTACCTATGAATCTTTCTCATCTCAACAAAACACACCAGTTGAAGTAAGTGTTTTAACTTATTTTTTCATTAATTTTTGTTTCGAAATATAATTAGGTTTCGAAATTTAATTTTATAAAATTGAAACCAATTGGCGGCTGCTGTTAATAAACGAAATATAATCAGCGGCAATGAAGTTATAATTCCGCAATGGATTTTTTAGAAGATTATTGAACTTGTGTTTTAAGTGATTTGCAGCTTTTACCTTCTGTTTACCTATCTGGTTCGTATTTGCTTGTTTATATAGAACCTTGAAGTGATTTATTATCCATTGTTAATGATTTTGAGTTCTATGAAATCGGTGATGAAATGAGTTTATTTGATGCTTATAAGCTTCAGCTCTATGTGATATGCAACTTTTAGGTTTTTAATTTTTATAACAGCATAATTTCATGTTCATTTTCGAATCTTCTATTTTATATGATTGTGAGATATTTATATTACGAGCTTACATGGATCGTGGATGCTAATTGTGAATCTGATGATAAATGAGATTACTTATGAAATTTTTTCTACTGGTTATTTGACATAGTACTTGTTTTTAGGGCTTCTTGGGTGGAAATATTGGTGAAACGGACCGACTTATTGGCATATTGTTTCTTCCGCGTTTTCCTATAATGCAACACTTTTAATCTTATTAAATGTTGCCAATGCCAATGTGCAATAGGGATCAAGCTTGTTGATCAGATTGTGTCATTTCATTGCTTAGAGAAATAATCGAGAAGAATGTTGTTATTATAATTATTCATATTCATAGATACAAATAAACTGTACTTGGACCAATACCAATTATGTAGTATGAAATAATATTAAACATCCAGAAATATTGTTGTAACCACTAACCATATTATAAATAAAAAGGAAATAAAAGAGTTGAAGTTATATTGCTATCAGTTACAAGTGATTGATAAAGTTAAGACATTAAATCCAGACCATCATTTTATTTCCAGTAATGTGTCTCAGAGTTTTTCTTAATGTCGTTTTGTCTTCTCTTTACTGCTTCGTGAAAAAACATTTCATAGACTACATTTAGCTGGCCTTTTGAAAAACACTTTATAAGACATGTTAACTTGAATACCTACTACCGTTGGCTTATTTGTAATAAGCTTCCAAGCTTCCTCTGAAATATATTTACCAAAATATCAATTGTTACTTGTATATTTCTGCATGATAATTTTAGTTCAGGAATGGAATATGTAAAAAAGATTTATGAGTGGTGTCAATGTCTCTCATTGATCCAGTTTTTTCCTCCGCCATGTATCTTCACTCCATTTTCTAGAAATTCAAGATGGGATAGACAAACAAAAGGAAGAACTAACTCAAGGAAAAGCCCATAATGTTCAAGATTAAATGTTTGATTAAATTTGGTTTGTTGTAATGAATTTGGGATAAATTTGGTTTGTTGTAATGAATTTGGGATAAATTTGTATTTGTAATGGTGTTTTGAACTAGAATTTGGTTTGTTGTAATGGTTGTTTGAACTTGAACTCGAATTTGAATTTTATGTGTGTTTTTCGGTATTTTCGGTTTTTTCGGTATTTTTACCGAACCGACCGAAGCAAATTCGGTTCGGTTTCGGTTTGATGTTTTGCCTATTTTCGGTTTCGGTATTAATCGGTATCGGTTCGGGTCGGGTCGGTATTGGCCCGATGCTCAGCCCTACAAGACAATATGCAAGTTATGGAAAACAAGCATGCCATCTATTACCATATTTGGATAGGATGTTCTTAGCAACTAATCATTTTAGGGGATGTTTGTTTGGGCTTATATAACGAGTTATGACTTATTGATATTTCGACTTATATTTTATAAGTCCGAATCTTTTTTGCTTACGTAAAGAGTTATGGGCTTATTATTGTTTACTACTCTGTATGTCATAATAAACAGTAATAAGCCCATAAACGATTACATAAACAAATAATTTTAAACTTATGAAACATAAGCCGAAATATTAATAAATCATAAACCCTTATAGGGATGGCAAAACCATCCGAAACCGATGGGAAAAACCGAAACCCGAGACAGTTGGGTCGGGTTCAGGGGGGGGGGGGGGGGGGGGTTGACGGGTTTGGAGGCGGGTATGGGCACAAAAATATTTCTTTTGCGGGTTCGGGTATGGATATGAGTTTTGTCAAATACCCGCCAGATTATCCGTATCGGTACCCATACCCGTACTCATACACATATTAAGTCTTTTTTTACTTTTTTCATTTATAAAAAATATATATTTCTAATAATAACTTTTTATATTATATACTCTAATTGATTTCACATAACTTAAATTATATTTTTTAAAATAAGTATTTAAAATTTTTGAAATGTCAATAATGAATTAGGTGTTTTGTTGGGTTTTAGGAATTCGTTAAATTTTTTTTTTATCCCTAACTCGACATTTTGTCTAACATAAATGTAAATGGGTATACCCAATACGCGCAGGGAAACCCGAAAAACCGATGGGTAAAACTATATGGGTATCCGATGGGTATTTGGTTGGATATGGGTATGAGTTTTATAAATGGATACGGGTACGGTTTTAGTGATATCCGACCCGAACCCGCCCCGTTGCCATCCCTAGACCCTTATATAAGCCCAAACAAACACACCTTAAACATAACACATGGTTTGGACCAAAAACACAATTTTGTGAGTTCGAAAAAAGGAATGTGAACTGATTTAAAAAAGTAAAAACTATACTTTAAACTTATCTTAACTCTTAAGTAATTCTTAATTTCAACTTAATACTTCCCTAAAACCCAGCTTAATCAGATTGGATAAAGTAAAATAACATGCAAACTCAGTTAATTGTACAAAGACATATTTAAAACCGGCCGGCCAGGCTGCTTCAAAGCCCAACACAAACTATATAAAAAAAAACACAATAATAATCTTATTATATTGGGCCTTGAAAACCACAAAAAAACAAAGCGATAAGAAATCAAAAGCCATTACAAAAACTGTTCATTAATGTTTAGTCACACCAACACCAATCTTCAACCCTGACCGCCACCCTTTGTCAGACGCCATCTTATCGTGTGGTTGTCGGTCCTTTTCCGATATCTTCACAAGATTCCCCCTTCACCAAAACCATGTTTTTTCATCATAAAGATCTGTGTTTTTTTATTTCTCAAAGAAACCCAACCAATATTATGTTTTTCTAGAGAGAGAGAGTGTGTGTGTGTTTTTTTAGGTTGTACTGTGTTTTTTGTACTTAAAGAAACCTTAGATGTTTCTTTATGTGGATATATGTTGTTGCATGTTTACAGATCTGACTAAAAAATAGTCCTTTTTTTGTTCTCTATTATCATTAGGGTTTTGTTGCCATTTTTTGAGAAGTATTTATGGGATGATAGGTAGATGTAGAGCTGACAGAAGAGAGTGAGCACAGAAAATCCAAATTATACAAAATTGTGTTGTATGATTGTTTTTTGTGCTCATGATCTATCTGTCAGCTTATTTTTTTACTTCTGCTCTCCCATATATATCTTCTTCTCACTCTATTTCATTTTTTTTTTTGCTTCTCTCACTAAACTTGCTTATTAAACTTATAATCTGTTTGCTGTGTATTCATACAAAAATAAGCTGTTATTGGGTGATTGACTACATATTGTGAAATTATCTGATTATTTGTGTTTTTGGGTTTTTAAGATTACTTACCCAAACTGTTTATGCGATTATTTGGATTATTTGTTCTTATTAGTAAGTAGTTCAATACTCTTATTTCAAAAAGGATTAATATATAGGCATCTTAATTTTATTTATTTATTTAGGTTACTCTATTATTATGTCATTATCAAACCTTTGAATTCGGCTATCAAAAGTATTTATGGTTTTATTTAGCAGGGAATAAATGAACTTTTTTTTTGTTCATAAATTAACTAATGAAATTTTTTGTTTAATGACTTCGTTAATGTAAATGAAGTTTTTTCATAATTTCACTAATTTAAATGAAAAAGTTAGTAGGGTAACCCAATAAAAATATAACATGCGTTTATATTAATTTTATATTAGCTTCTTCAAGTGTCTTAGATGTGTTTTTACTTTTATTCTTTTGCAAAGTTAAGCGTGGGGGTGGTTAAAGAAACACTAAGAAGACAGTGGAGGAGATACTTTCTATAACTAATCATAGTATTATTATTTTTGTTTCGAATTTGTTGAATCCCAATTGAGAAAAATAATATCTTACTCAAGACTTAATACATATTTTAAGGGGAAAGAATTTGAATTCTTATGACGTAAGCGTGTCTTTTCGTGGTTTAGTGTGATAGTGTGATAAACCGATATTAATTTATTTGTGATACTTAAACTTTATATTAGAATGGTCCTTCGCATTTCTTTGCGCATGCATTCTGGAGCAGGAAAATATGGGTTTAATTTGACTCTATGTTGTCTTTTAGTTTGTGTTTTCATTCTGGAAACCAATCAAGTTAGATCTATGGCATTTCACTTTCTTTTTCACATGCTTGCTTCTTTTATTTTACATTTCTTATTTCTTATTGCAGATTACTAACTTTTGGATGAAGATTCTTGAGCTGTATTGTGTTTGTCAGAGAGAAAATGAAATTCACAACCAAGGTTTGTTTCGTGAATTATATGTGTTTCATCTCGTTGATTATTCTTTAAAGTGTTCCATTGATTATGATTTTTCTCTTGAATAAACTATTTTTCACATGGGAAGGCTAGCTACAAATTAAATGGAATTTAACTTGAGACACTAGCATTAGGTTTTGTTATTTTACATAATAAGATTTGTAGTAAGTAAAGATTGGGCTATATCGATTTAAGATCTTTAGGAATCTGAAAAATGAAATAACAAACTTTTGTTATGTTCACTTATTTACCGAGATATCATTTTAACTTTACTTCACATTTTAACTTCATCTTATTGTAATTGTGGTTTTAGTTAGCTTGATTGTCTAAATTTTTGCTCTCAGTTTTATAGATGTTCGGGAATGATACTTCGTATTACGAAAAGTATTTATGTTTTTCTTCTGTTTGAGAACTTGTTAGTGATCTTCCAACTTATTAATCTGTTTATACTTGCTAGCGTCTGATGATACTAACGATAAGTGTATAGCATCAGTGCGAGCACAGCCTACATTACCTCATGCCATATATGTTTACAACAAAGTATCAGACGTCTTTTGTGATTGGTTCAACTTCTTTATTTTGAATGGGCATTTGGCTATTCAAGTGTTGCCAATGCAATCAAATTTGTGACCGAGGCGAGGTAAATTCCATATTTATATTTCTTAATGGTGCTACAGTTTACCATCATATGGATGATATTTTTTTAAGTTTTATATCAACAATCAAACATATATCTTGTCTTAATTAGTGGGAATTTGCATATAAGATAATCATGTTATTTATATGTGGGTTCCATCTTGTCACTATCTACTTGTTAATTATTCCAATAAAAAATTTTGTTCCTAAGTAGGCATACATGTTCCTTGATTCTGGTTAATATTCTTTTAATGTACCATGATGTTTTTAAATGATTGAAAATGTTTTATTAAATATGTTTATATATTGTTTAGTTTATTGAATATATGGATTTATCCTAGCGTCTACTAATTGCTATGTAGCAACAATTTGCAGATTTTTATTTGACCAGCTTATTGTTTCTCTTATTATGTTGGTCAACTGTGGAGGTTATTTCAGTCTCTTCTTTAATTTGGGGTTTGTTTTTGTCTTTAAAAATAACTTATTACTTCTATTTGAACATTCTAATAAATTTTTGGATCACCGATCACTTGACTGGAATCGTGGCTTACTATCTTCACATTGACTGCTGGATTCAAAGAATAACAAGTAATATGATCTGTTACCGCTTTCTGGAACACAAAAGGTTGTGCACCATTGCTTTTCCCTTGATATTACTCATTTAAGCTTAAGAATGTAAATAGGAACAGTTATCATGTCTTTTTAATGTTTTAGAACCACATCATTCCGCATGGAGAAGTGAGAACAATTTTGTACACACTTGATAGTTTGGGCTAAATCATCGTTTATTAATGAACAATCTTGTTCCAAAGGGTCTTTGGTCCAGCAGAATTCGAGGTTCCTGATCAATTTAGTGAAGAAAGAGAAGAAACAATTTAGAGTTGATTACATAAATCCTCCGTATGTTTTATTCAAAATTTTGGATTTCATATTTAAGTTTAAAACGTTAAATAAATCGTCTAACTTTAAAAACTAATTATGTCTTTCATCCTTAAAATAAATGTCTGTTAAATTTTTTATATCAAACAGAGGATAAAAGTTTACCATTCACTTATGCAAAAGTCCAGTCCATCCCAAACCCTGACCCCTATCCTCTTTCAAGTTTCTCTCTCTCTCACACACACACACACTCTCTCTTTCTAGACTTAAACGTGGTGTGGCCGTCGATATCTTCAAAGATATCTCCGTCCAGCGGTACCTATAGGTTAGAAAGAGAACACAATCATACGCATCAAACCCTTACTGTATTTGTTTTCACGCGGTTTCAGATGTAACTAAAAGAAACCTTTATTCCCTTGTGATTATGGGTTTGTTTCCATTTTTAGTCAAGTACTTTTAGCCTTATCGTTTTAGGGGATGAAGGGTTAATATAGCTGACAGAAGAGAGTGAGCACACATGGTCAAATTGTTCCAAATTGTGATGTATGATTATTTTGGGTGCTCATGATCTATCTGTCAGCTTCTTCTCTATTTCTTCTCCCTTCCTTATTTTCATTCAAACACACACATATACTATTTTTGATTATTTTTTTTGCCTCACGAAACTAGCTATATGGGATTTCTTGCAACGATCCTCTACCATTTCTGTTTATATATATTTATGAATTTATGAAATAGCTTTCATTTATAGTGAACTTATCTTTATTTAGACTGCCTAAATATATCATAATATAGCCGGACTTAAAGATTCCATAATGTATCGGGTGTTCGTCTGGCTAGGTTTTGTTTTACTGTTGGTACATTGTAATTGCCTAACATCTCGCCACTTTTGTGTAATCAAAATTTCTCTACAATTGAAGTTAGATGACGTTTTTCATTTTGAATTAAATAAGTGTAGGTCCCAGTTATCCGATCAATAAGGTTAAATCAATTGATTTTTTTTGAACGGCTATATTAGTGATTCGAGACCACAATAACATCCAATTGGGTAGTATGCAACCCACAAATCTTACACCAAAGTTAGTTATCTCCTAATATTCAACAAATGAGAAACCCTATACCATACTTAAGTAAGGCACTATCCTCTAAATATCAATCTCTATCCACTTCTGAGAAGGAATTTTATGTAGTGATCATTACTTTGAGAAATGGAGGGGTTACTTGCTTGATACGCACTTTAAAATCAAGACTGATCAATGATCATTTGAGTCTAAAGTATATGATGGATCGAAGAATCAGTACTCCCTTTCAATCTAAATGTCTACCAAAATTAATGGTATTTAATTATGAATTTCCTATAAATAGGGGAAAGACAATGGGGTAGCAAGTGGCTTGTCCAGATTACCACAAGTTTCTCAATTGTGTGCTATTATGGTTACTTCTCCTACCCATGACTTGGTTGCAGCAGTACAACAGAGTTGGTAAAATGATGACTATGTTCAAGACTTAATTCATCACATACACGATCAACCATCCTAAGCTTAAGTGGGAGAATGGTCTGTTGACAAGAAATGGAAGATTAGTAGTGGGAGGAGACAATGTACTTAAAAGTAAACTCAATACACAATTTCATGATGCAACGATACTAGAGCATTAGGGAGTACATGTTACTTATAAGAAGATGTATCCATTTCTCTACTAGAAGGGTTTGAGGAAAGCAGTCAAGCCTTTTGTTTAAATGTGTGATGTGTGCCAAAGAAATAAGCCTAATCTATCTGTACCACAATGGTTGTTACAACCATTGCCTATTCCTAATAATATATGGTAAGACATTTCTATGGACTGTGTGGAAGGGTTGCCAATGTCAAAAGGTAATACCACCATCCTAGTGGTAGTGGACAGAGTTAGTAAGTATGCTTATTTCTTGCCACTTTCTCATCCTTTTACTGCACCCCAAGTGGCTCGGTTGTTTCTAGATGACATCTATAAACTCCATGGTATGCCTAAAACTATTACTAGTGATAGAGATAAGGTGCTTCTCAGCTTGTTTTGGAAGACTTTGTTCAAACTAGTAGGAGTGAGTCTTAATATGTCGACTTCATACCACCCACAATCTGATGGGCAAACGGAGATTGTCAATAAATGTTTGGAGTGCTACTTGAGGTGTATGAGTGGAGATGCTCCTAAGGAATAAATGAAATGGCTTTCTCTAGCAGAATTTTGGTATAACACTAATTTTCATAATGCTATACACATTACTCCCTATGAGGTAGTTTATGGTCAAGCTCATATTCTGCATTTGAGCTACAAGGAACGGGAAAATACAATTGACTTAGTTGACGGAACATTGGCAGCAAGAGAGAAAGCCATTGAAACTCTTAAGTTTCATTTGTCAAGAGCCCATAAAGCAACAAGCAAATAAGAAAAAGGGTTGATAAGCAGTTTGATGTGGATATATGGGTTTATTTGAAGCTACACCCGACATAATAATTACTCTATGTCAACAAGCATACAATAAGCTAACTCCTTAAGTATTTTGGACCATTTTAGATTGTTCAAAAAATAGTAGTAGCCTATAAAGGCCTTACCTACAGAAGCGTGTATCCATCTAGTTTTTCATGTTTCTCAGTTGAAGGAATGTCGTGGTAATCATCTTCAAATGGGGACTCTTCATCCTTGTACACGTGGTTTGATAGTTGTTGAACCTGTCAAGGTTTTAGAACGTAAGTTGGCCAAGAAAGGAAATATTTCTCTTGATTCAGTTGAGGTGTTTTGAAACAGTGATTTTTACGGCTGCTTGGACAATTTGGAAAGCCCGAAATGGTAAAATCTTCTCTAGAGTTTAACCTAACTGTGATTGGTGTTTTCGAGAAAATAACCTATCTTTTTGTTGGTTGTCGAGTAGATGTAATAAGATTAATCTAAATTAGGACCAATGGGTTGTTCCCTTATAAATGATTGTAACTTATTTTGACTCCCTTTTGTTTCTCGCTTTTGGGTTGTTCTTTTAAATAAAATTTTAGCTAATTAAGAAGAAGAAAAAAACATGGTATAGTAGATGACGCTACCTGGGTGAGCTTTGTTCATTCGAGTTAAAAACTTAGATAGAAACACACATTTAAGTATTTCTTAGCTTTATCCATACTTTTCAATTTACCCAACAATCACTCCCTCCCCCCACCCCCAGATGATGCTATGAACATCTTCAAATTAAAAAACTGACGATTCTCCATGGTGAGCTTTACACACTTCAATCCTTCAAACACCATATTCCTCATTTTAAGCTTCATATGAATCAGATTCTTCAACACACACAATCTCGCTCTTTAACTGATTCTCTTTTGTTAGTTCAGATTCTTCTTATTATCAATCTCCCCCTTAGATAACAATCTTTCCCTTTGATACTCCACGATTAACTTCTTTAAACTCCAGTTCTTCACAATTTAAACATTGTTCAAACTTCAAGTTCAATATTCAATCTTTTGCTTCGATTGATCAACTTTTCTTTAAGCCGAATGATCATTTACTAGTTCCAAATTACTTTGCATCTGTCTTCAGACTTGATTCAACCTAGTTACTTTATCTTCAATGATTTAACTTTGACTTGACTAAGTCTCTCTGTCTTCATCTTTATCTTTGACTTAAACAAGTAAATTTGGTATTCAATGATTTAACTCGGATTTTGGAACTTGTTCATCCGAATTAAACAATTCCACATAACTCGTTCAGACTTGAGATGATCATTATCTTGCAGAAGACTTTGAATACTGTTTGCTTAGAGAATGAACTTTAAGCTTCATGAATGATTCAATTATGATTAGAATAAACAGATGAACCTTCTAGAAATGTCAATCATACACACTACTATCACCCGAAGTCTCACATCTTTGATAATCAAAACACAAACAACAGCAACATCAATACAATTTCATCATTAACTGTAGCTTTACTCATACCTTCATCATAATCATATCAACTTCTATAATGATTTATGCATATGAATTAGATTGACAAGATGATCTCTGATGATAGATTCACATCCACTCAACCTTGAATTCCATAAAATTCACAGAATATTGATAACACAAGTAGATTAGCTTCAATCTCATATAAACTTCAATCCTTCTTTCGACTAAAACTCATATTCTTCACAAGTTTTCGACTGAGATGACTTAAGCTGATTGAATTGATGAATCACTAATCTAGACTTGGATGGCATGCATACTTCAATTTTGAGTAAATTGTTAGCTTCATGATCCTCAGATTCAACCTTCTCTTCATCACTCACTGTTTCATTGGTGCTCAATTTTAACAACTTATAGATTAGCTCAAATACATTCAAAAGTTGTCACGTAATCACCAAATCACCTTCATACGTTACACAATCACACGATCATCTTCAATTGATTACTACACCAGCAATTCCTCCAAAATATATAGATAAATTTCACAAATCTTCAATAATATTTTCTCAATTTTCAATTAGAACTTCCGCTATTCTAGAAAACAATGATAATTTGACTAAATTAATTTGAATCGAGTCAAATTGATGAACCGAAATCAAGTGAATTTTGTCAATTGATTTATCCGACTCTAATACCACTTGACAGGATTTTATAAATCAGGAACGCATGAAATCATTGAATTGTTTGATCAAATTGAAATGCAGAATCTCTCAATTTGAGTGAATCTTAGCTCTAATTGTACTGAGAATGAGTTATTTGAAAGAGAATGTTATGATATCATTAAATAAAATGATTTGGTAGGAAAAGCCTTTTACAAATTGATGAAAACAAAGAGAAGCACCAGGTACTCTCTAGGAGAGACATCTGACTCTAAACACCTATAATTCTATTTATAGACATCCTTTCACACGATCTATAAATTATGACTAGAGACACTTATTTATTGAAAAACACTTGGACTCTAAAACACACACTAAGTATTAACTCTGATGTTGATGATTTTAACTTCATTTAAATCTGATGCTTTATCTTCTTCATCCGAGGTAAATACTTCACTTTATCAATAAGCTATGTCATCATCTTGATTTAAATTTAATGTTTTGTACTTTAACTCCGAAATAGAAGTTTGTTCTTCTGTGATTTAACTCTGATGAACTTTACTTTAACTCGGAAGTAGAAGTTTCATCATACGAGTTAAATCTTCAATATTGACTCCAAGCTGATTGAACAAGTTTTAACTCGGATGTTGAACTTTGTTCATCCGAGTTAAAAACTTAACAGAAACCCACATTTAAAGAATTTTTAGCTTCACCTATACTTTTCAATTTACCCAACATCGTTGTTGACCACCAATTGACTTTTGTTATAGTCAACTAATCAAGCTCAGTTGTCTATAAATAAGCTAGCAAGTAGAAGACTGAGTTAGTTAGATTTTGTAACAACTTTCTAAGGATGTATTTTCTCTGTCATGAATTGTAACGGTTTTTACCATTGATAACCACTTGAGCTTTTGTTCCCGGTTCATTTTTATCATTGAATTCCTGCATCAGTTTGGTAATTAGACTCCAATTTTATTAGCGAATTCAGTTTGATTATAGCATAAAGGTCGATCTGGTAAACGTTTACCAACGCAAAAGTAGTAGAGTAACTTAACCGAAGAAAGAAAGGTAAATACTGTAATTGTTGGTTTGCCGATTTATGACATTTATTTTGTTGGTAACGAGTCATTTGCAAAAAGAAAAAGTATATGCAAGTTAATTGATACTCTTTGCTTGTATTAATTTGGCAAAGTCAAACATGGGGTGGTTAAAGTGTTGAATCCCAATTAAGAAATACTAGTAATATATATACTTAAATATATATATTAAATATTATATAAATTTCTAATTACATGTAGGGTTTAGTTTTTTAAGATGGAAGCGTGACTTTTCATGGTTTACTGTACATATATACCGAGTCTGACATCAACCTAATTGATAATTACATGTTATGTAGGATGGTCCTGTTTATCTCTCACACAATCTAGAATTGTTTTAAGGCATGCGATAACCAAAATTTGTTTTTCTTTCTTCAACTTTTAAATCTACATTATTGTTATCGAGATTAATTAGGGTTCATCTTTAGTAGATATAGACTTTCAAGTTAACTTGTTCATAAATTTG
Source organism: Senecio squalidus (assembly GCA_910822075.1). NCBI lineage: Eukaryota > Viridiplantae > Streptophyta > Magnoliopsida > Asterales > Asteraceae > Senecio > Senecio squalidus. The sequence goes on from CAJVGC010000592.1 coordinate 32,771,664, forward strand.
AAAGGTTTTTGTTTATAAATTTTATTTTAAGGTCAAATTAATAAATACTTCTACTCTCAGTTCAACTTAAGTTAGCAAAGGTTTTACATATAAAGAATTGAGCCTGCTTACTAATGTATGCAAGGAAACTTGTATTCATACAACTTCTTGTGTCTAGTGTTATATATTGGTTTAAATCTACATTATTGTTATCGAGATTAATTAGGGTTAATATATAAAGTATAAACAAATTACCATAATTTAGTTTTCTTTTAATTGGGTTGCTATGCTATTTTTCGTTCATTTATATCTGTAAACTTGTGGGAAAACATCATTTAGATGACTTATAAACTTATGAATTTCCTTCTTTTTTATATTAGTGAATGTATGAAAAGTTTTATTTGCATTGGTGATCATATGAAAAAGTTGTATTTACGTTAGTAAAAAAAGTTTCATTTAAAACCGACTCAATACATCAAAATGTTGGATTAAATAAGATTGATTCATGTAAATTAATGTATCTCCAGATGATCCTGGGATGTTGTTGAACATGTTAGCCATTGATTCCCAAAACGAGATGATCGTATTAGGATGGAATCACGATTATGTTAGAACCGTGATAGAGAGGAAAACACTATGGTGGTTGAGATAAGTGACCAACCCTCATAAGGGTTTATAGTGACCCTTATATACACACTCAAATTAGGAGTGTGTAATATTTAGTCCTTGGTGTTAACAAGTGTTAATTATAAGCTCTCATAGTTCCGATCACCTAATGGGAAATCTATAGTGTCGTTAAGGTAAATACGTCCATCGAATATTTACTAGACATAGATTTCAGTTAGTGCCAGTCATCATATCAGTAAGGATAAATGATCAATGAGGGTCACAAATAATATGGGTCCAACATTCTCCCACTTGACCAAGTAGATCATTTATCTATGAGTATTAATAAGTCCGTACGAGATAATACTCATTTTGTCTCAAACCGAAATCATAGTCGATAAGTACAGTCGTAGAGAAGAACATCTACTCAGGACCCCCACTAGTCAAACTATGACTCAAATTCAAAACTGAATAAGCAATGATAGACCAACTAAGACAAATTTTGTTATAATAATGTCCAACACAGTTATGCGCATAAGGTGTAAATAATAGACAAACAAAATCTGAATAAGGAGGAAAATTTTCATTAATAATGACTAATAAGTACATCATGCTATTAAATTAAGTCTTTTGTAAGCCCCATATTCGACACGTGTCCTACGAATATATTAGGAGGAAGACCTTTGGTCATCGGATCCGCTAGCATGTCATGTGTACTTATGGACTCAACACAAAGAACATTTTCCTCAACCCGTTCGCGTACAAACAGATACTTTGTGTCGAGATACAACCCAGCGCCAGTCGAACTGTTACTGTTCGAGAAAGTTACAGCAGCTGAGTTATCACAGTAAAGCTTCAATGGTCTAGATATTGAGTTGACGAGTTTGAGTCCACTGATCAGGTTCCTTAACAACATCCCATGACAGGTTGCATTATAAACGGCAACATATTCAGCCATCATAGTAGACGTTGTGGTCAGTTTCTGTTTATGACTCCGCCAAGAGATCGGTCCGCCAGCTAACATGAAAATATACCCGGAAGTAGATTTATGGTCTTCTTTGCTTTTAGCAAAGTCAGAGTCAGAATAACCTACTACTTCCAAGTTGTCACTTCTCCTATAAGTTAATTTGTAGTCTTTGGTCCCTTTCAGATATCGTAGAACCTTTTTAGCCGCTTTCCAGTGTGCTAATCCGGGGTTAGATAAGTAACGCCCCAGCATACCAGCGATGTAAGCGATATCCGGTCGAGTACAGACCTGAGCGTACATAATGCTCCCAACTACAGATGAGTAAGGTATCATCCTCATTTCAGCCTTCTCAGTTTCAGTGCTCGGAGTTTGATGAGGTCCAAATACGTCCCCTTTAACTACCGGAGCCACAGTGGGTGTGCAGTGCTGCATGTTATAGCGTTCTAGAATACGGTCAATATAAGCCCTTTGGGAAAGACCTAGAACACCATTACGTCTGTCTCGGTGTATTTCAATACCTATAACATAAGAGGCATCACCGAGATCTTTCATGTCGAAATTATGCGAAAGCATTCACTTCGAATCATGTAGCAAATCCAAGTTGTTACTTGCAAGCAGAATATCATCCACATACAAAACGAGGATAATAAAGTTACTCCCACTGATCTTGAGATAAGTGCATTGATCCACTTGATTCTTTAGGAAGCCATCCGATTTCACGACTTCATCAAATTTAAGGTACCATTGTCGTGATGCTTGTTTCAACCCATATATCGATTTGTTCAACTTGCAGACCATGTGCTCTTTACCTTCTGGAATAAATCCTTCAGGTTGCTGCATGTATACGTCTTCTTGCAAGTCACCATTTAGGAAAGCGGTCTTGACATCCATTTGATGTAACTCTAAATCATAATGAGCTACGAGTGTCATGACGATCCTTAGGGAATCTTTACGAGAGACAGGAGAAAAGGTCTCTTGATAATCAATTCCTTCCTTTTGAGTAAAGCCTTTTGCAACCAGTCTGGCCTTATAGCGTTCGACGTTTCCATTCGGGTCTAATTTGGTTTTGAACACCCATTTACAACCAATTATTTTGGATCCTTTAGGGAGTGCAACCAATACCCAAACGCCATTATGCTTCATGGAATTGAGCTCTTCAATCATGGCTTCAATCCAATGAGCGGTTGGGTCACTATTAATAGCTTCTCGGTAAGAGGTTGGATCAGTAATTTTCCCAATGTTTTCGACTTCAGCCAGATAAGTTTCGAAACCATCAAAATTAGTGTTTCTGCGAGCCCTTGATGATCTCCTGAGCTGAATTACGGGTTCTTCGGCGTTTAGATTAGGAGGCATGGGAGGTTCAACCGGTTCATTAGGAGATTCAGGCATAACGGGAGCAGCGTTGGGTACAAGAGGAATTATCGGAGGAATCGTAATAACCGACGAGTGGTTTCCCCCCGCTTCTTGTACTTCTTGCAAATCTAAATCAGGATTTGTCGTGCTCCCACTGATCTCTGAATTTTCGAGGAAAGTGGCATGTTGCGTATCTATGATGCGGGTAGAGTGAGAAGGACAGTAAAACCGATAACCATTTGAGTTCTCGGGATAACCAATAAAGAAACATGTAAGGGTTTTAGGATCCAGTTTCTTTAAGTTAGGGTTATAGACTTTTGCTTCGGCAGGACAGCCCCATACTTTCATATATTTTAGACTCGGTTTCCTACCTGTCCAGATCTCATAAGGAGTTTTAGGGACAGATTTTGAGGGAACCCTATTGAGTATATGAACAACTGTTTTTAAGGCCTCAGTCCAAAGAAATTGGGGTAGGTTAGTGTTGGCAAGCATACTTCTCACCATGTCCATTAAAGTTCGGTTTCTCCTTTCAGCAACATCATTCTGTTGAGGAGAACCTGGCATGGTGTATTGGTTAATTATGCCCTGTTCCTTGCAAAAAATTATAGAAGGGACCAGGAGCTTGACCAATATCAGTATGTTTACCGTAATACTCACCTCCCCTATCTGATCGGACAACTTTTATCTTATGATCAAGTTGGTTTTCAACCAAAGTTTTATAATCGACAAAAGTTTGTAAGGATTCAGATTTTTCTTTAATCAGATAAAGGTGCATATAACGTGGATAATCGTCAATGAATGTAATAAATGATGTATGTCCTGTTATTGATGCGGGATAGGGGCCACTAATATCAGTATGAATTATTTCCAACAAGTTGGAACATCTGGTGGCTCATTTCTTATTCCCTTTAGCCATTTTGCCTTTGAGGCATTGAATACATGTTTCAAAATCACTAAAATCAAGAGAGGGTAAGATTCCTTCTTTTACGAGTCGTGTCATGCGATCTCGTGAGATGTGGCCGAGACGTTTATGCCACAATGAGGAGGAATTCTCTGCTTGTTTAGGTGATTTTGTCTTTGTTTTAGTTATGTCATCAATATTAAGAGACAACAAAGACTGTGAGAAATTATAATCTAGTTCTAATTTATACAGTAATCCATCCAAAAAACCACAACCAATTAATTCATTATTAAGAGTAAAAGTGATCCTGCCACAACCATGAGTAATTACATAACCTTCAAGATCAAGTCTAGATATAGATACAAGGTTCCGAGTAATTCTCGGTACATATAAGGTATCTATTAATCTAATACACTTTCCGGTATTCATATGTAAATTTAAAATTTCCATGGCTTCGACATCTTAGAGATCACCATTTCCAACTCTAAGTTTTCTTTGGTCCTTTGGTAGCTTCTGGATTATAAGGAATCCCTGTAAGGAATTGGTCACATGGACCATAGAACCAGAGTTACCCCACCATGTATTAAATGGAACATCAGTAGTAAAGGAATCAAATATTACGTAAAGAATGTTACCTTTCTTAGCTAGCCAGTCCTTGAATTTAGAGCAATCTTTCTGTCCGTGCCCTTTGGAGCGGCAGAATTTGCAGTTAGTATTGCTTGTTGAGGATTTAGGGCCAGAGGTAGCAGCACCATGATTTTGGACTTTATTTTCAGTCTTATTACTGTAGTTACCTTTCCTCTTCTTGAAGTTTGAAGTGGTAGTAAGGTGAACAGCTTCAGGTTGAATGTGCTTAAGACGATCTTCCTCTTGAACGCACATAGCAATCAGTTCACTTATCGACCATTTATCTTTCATAGCATTATAATTCACTTTGAAAGTGTCGAACCGAGCAGGCAAGGAAGTCATTATGAAATGCACAAGAAAATTATCTGAGACTTCCATTTCCAAATTCTTAAGCTTATGAGACATGTCAACCATCTTCATTATGTGTTCACGGACACCATTAGAACCTTCATATTTAAGAGTTAGCATCTGTAGCATTAAGCTACTCGCAGTTGCCTTAGACGATCCCATAAAGTGATCCTCAACAAATGTGAGGTAAGTTTTCACTTTGTCTTTATCAGGGATAGCTCCTCGGATGCTGGGATGAATTGAGTTCTTGATCATCATTAGTGACAGCCGATTCGCCCTTTCCCACTTCTCAAAATCCGCTTTCTGAGTCGCAGTAGATGCAACAGTGATAGCAGCGGGTTCATCATGGCGAATAGCGTAGTCAATGTCGAGCATTCCCAGAGTTAAGTAAAGTTGATCCTTCCAAGTAGGGAAATTAGCACCAGTAAGTGCCTCAATGCCGAAGTTTGGTACTGCTGTAGTGGAGAATAAGGAGGATTTTAGGTTTATGATACGATTTTTAGAAGATTTTATAGTGACAGAGTTAGCTATATAAGGCAGACTAAGTAATGTCCCTTAAGGTAATAGAACTAGAGTAATGTCTAAAATAAGTAGACCTAATAGTAATGTTCCTGAGACTAAGACCATATTAGTAATGAAGCCAATGATAGGTAAGCCTATTAAAACACCAAAATAATAAGCTAAAGTAAGGCTCTACTTAGATGTTACATCACCTTTGGGCAGAAATAACTAATATATAAGTAAAATTATGAGTATAAGGTTTATGCAACACAGCGTTTGTCTTTTGACCTTTGGGAAACAAAATAGAACATCGTGTTTTAAGGCATAATAAGAATCCTTTTAAGCACACAAGTATATTAAATCACCTTTGGGAAGAATTAATATCCTACGTGTTCATTATGCTAAAGAAAAAAATTGCAATCATAGGAATCACCTTTGACCTTTAGGCAATAAAAGATGAAAACATGAATATTAGTGCAAAAGTATAATAAAGTCACATATAAATAAGGTGACTAAATCAATTTTAAAGATTTGTAAATTAAACCAAATTGATTTTAATATAGTCGGCAAGTTAGGCGATCAATTTTGGGTCAGACGACAAATAAGGCAACCAGTAAAACTCTAAAACCCGACCAAATTAGGGTATTTAGTCATTCGTACGGATGAAATTATATTCGTACGTATGAGTTTTGATTCGTACGGATGTAAGTCCAGGTTCGTGGGGATTAATCCTAGATTCGTATGGATGTAACGTTTAATTTCGTACGGATGTAAGCCTAGGTTCGCACGCATTTAGCCTAGATTCGTACGGATCAATCAGTTAGGTTCGTGCGAGATGATTCTTAGTTCGTGCTAATAAACAAGTTAGGTTCTCACGAATCAAGCAACATATTCGCACGTATGAGACTTCATCTGCACGTATGAATAAATCAGGTGCGTATGAGATAACCTTTGGTTCGTGCTAATGAACAAGTTAGGTTCGCACAAATCAAGAAACTCATTCGCACGTATGAGACTTCATCCGCACGTATGAACAAATCAGGTTCGTACGGATGAGCCTTCATCCGCACGGACGAAGTTCATCGGAAATTAGGGTTGCTGTAGCCGCCGCAAGTCCAAAAAACCACCATTTTTCCATCAAAATCAAAATCGTCAGCCAGATAATTTGCAAAACAATAATAGCAATAGCCAGGCAACAAATAAACATGAACCAATGGATAATCACGAGCCATTGGCTCTGATACCACATGTTGGATTAAATAAGATTGATTCATGTAAATTAATGTACCTCCTGATGATCTTGGGATGTTGTTGAACATGTTAGCCATTGATTCCCAAAACGAGATGATCGTATTAGGATGGAATCACGATTATGTTAGAACCGTGATAGAGAGGAAAACACTATGGTGGTTGAGATAAGTGACCAACCCTCATAAGGGTTTATAGTGGCCCTTATATACACACTCAAATTAGGAGTGTGTAATATTTAGTCCTTGGTGTTAACAAGTGTTAATTATAAGCTCTCATAGTTCCGATCACCTAATGGGAAATCTATAGTGTCGTTAAGGTAAATACGTCCATCGAATATTTACTAGACACAGATTTCAGTTAGTGCCAGTCATCATATCAGTAAGGATAAATGATCAATGAGGGTCACAAATAATATGGGTCAAACACAAAATTCTATTTAAGAGGTCTTTAAAAGTGAAAAATATAAAACAGACTCGATAAAGTAAATTAATATCACCTGAATTTTCATAATTACCAACCATTTTTAGTAAATTTATTGAACATAATTAAGGAATGGTTATTTTTTAGGACTTATTTAACTACTCCCTCCCTCCCATATTTATTGTCCACTTTTGACTTTTTAAGTCTTTCATTTGTAACTTTGACCATGAATAACTTTTTTTGTGTTATACAATATTTGATACAAATTATATGATTGGATTCGGTTTTAAAATTATTTTTCAATGATATAATTTTTATCAACAAATTTATAGCACGAAAAAAGTTATTTAAGGTCAAAGTTAAAAAGCAAAGACCGAGAAAGTCAAAACTGGACAATAAATATGGGACGGAGGGAGTAATATATAATTTTAAATCAAAGTTTTATACGAAGACACGTAAAATTCGAAGGCCTTAAAAATACGGTGGCCCTATACGGTCACACATATCCATATCCTCAACTCTTCCTCTCCTGATAGATGGTTTGTAAAGGTTTACTTCCGTAAATTAAGGAAAATATAGTAGATTAAATGAGTAACTCTAATGCTAATACTAATTGGATAGTTTGACTTTGTAATCCATCTGTCATATAACATTTTCTAGCTCTTTGCTAGTGTTTAATGAAATTGTAGATCGAGAAAAAAATAAACAAAATCGTAAGGTACAATAACCTGACTATATTAATCCTTTACCGTATTGAGGTGATAATTTGATTAAAATTTCTAGATGATGTCATTGTTATCGACTTATTGAGCTATGTGGTCCCGAAAACCGAAAACGAATCAAGACCGAACCTTATCCGAAAACATCCTTAGCCGGACCAAACACCCTAGTTGGGCACGCTCCTAGCCGGACAAGGCATAGCCCCGTGTCCGGGCTCGATCTACGTGACCGCTACGTAATTTGTTCTATGCCCGACACAAGGAGAGCCCCAGTCTCGATGAAAAAGGCGTCGCGCCTCGGGACACACTTGTCGTGTACCCGACATGCTCAGTTTGTTCCAAGCCCGACAAGTGCCTAGTTTCCTAGCGTGACACACATTTGTTGCACGGTAACCAGAGAAGGCACAAGCCCCGTGTCCGGGCTCGAGCTACCTGAATCTGTCACATTTGTTCCATACCCGGATAAGCCTTAGCCCCGTGCCCGGATGAACTATACCCGGAAGTGACGGGTTGGCAAGGCCGCGTGCCCTAGGAAATGTGACCCGTCTGGTTTCGTAACCTACGTGACACGAACGTTAAAGTATACTCGTGTCTCGTTCGCTCAGAAACAATAACCACACATCATAAGCTCATACGTTTACGTCAATGCAATTAACGACTAGATTTTTCTCGTTGACTAAAGTTGACCAAGTGTCATGCATACGTAAGCTTACATCACATACCCATTTATGGGTCATGAAATGACGACCCATGAACTTAATCATACAACTTTTAAACTCAATCATCATCATCGTATTTCGTTACAATCATGCTTTCCAATCTATTGTATCTTTTACGTTTAATATGAGTAGCTAATTTCAATATACGTTTGCTTGGATATGTGATCGTTTGTGTGGTTGATTTTGAGTATGGAATTGTTTAATAGGTGTGTGTTTGGTTAATTGGGGATCCAATTGGGTTTAAAACTTTAATTGTATTATTAGATAGCTTATGTTCTTATTTGGTAAACCAAAACGGGTATTTGAAAAGAACTCGAGAATTTACTAAAATTGGAATGAATTAATTAACCGGTCTATAGTTGATAAAAGTGATCGGTATTCGAAAGGAATCGATAATAGTAATCGAAATAATTAAGTTTAAACACGAGTGCTAGTTTATAAAATTAGAGAAATCGGTTTATTAACTAGTAAACTGTCCGAAAGGAAGTTTAAAGATTAATTCTCACACATCGTCTTGAATCTTTATGCATAATTATTTGGGGTGTTAACCATATTCGAAAGGAGTGGTTGCACGGTTTGTAATTAGAGAAATCCGGTATTTGAATGGAACTTGGTTTTACATAAGAAGTAAATCAACATTTCGTACTTAGAAAAAATCATACATTCGTAAACGGTCCAAGCAAGCGTCTTTCTAAATCTTGAATTACAAACAATAATCAAATCGTTACTTTTAGTGAATTTATAAAACCCCCCACTTTGTTACTTATCATTTGTTAATCTAATTACTCAATTTACTATAGTCCCTGTGTTCGAACCTGAATTTGTCAATACTATCCTACGATCGATAAGGGTACACTGTCCGGTGTCGTAGTCTAGAGCAAGCGTATTTTGGAAAACTAGATTTTGCACATCAAGTTTTTGGCGCCGCTGCCGGGGACTTGATATAATTGAGTTTTTAGTTTGTTTTGGTTGTTAAGTCTTTTGTTGAATAGTATTCACGGTATTTCTTGTGTGTGTTGTGATTTTCAGGTGGTTGGTTAGTGGATGAACACGAGATCCCAAGGGAAACACGTTGTTAGTCCATTTTCGGATCCGGAGAGATTTTTTCGGAAACAAGGGGTAAAATCGGTACTTTTTAGTGAAATAGAGTCTTCCGAGGTGGAAGAAGAAATTATTTTAAGAGAAAATTATTTTGAACCAAGCGAGATGTCGGAAAATGGAGAAGACAGTGCGGTAAACGACAATGTGATCAACCCGTTTGACATACCGGTGATCAATCGGAATCGGGAAGTACCACTAACACGAGGGTCGACGATTATTGCACCAAACTTGGGGGATGAGTTTTCCGTTAAAGGTCATCACCTTAAGATGATTCAAGATAGTTCCTTTGATGGAAATTCAAAGGCCGACCCGCATAAGCACATTGCAACATTCATGCATATTTGTAAGATGTTCCGTTATGGCGTTTGTTTGGAGGAGGGAGTCATGCTTAGCTTATTCCCGTCATCTTTAAGGGGAGAAGCTAAGACATGGTTCAATGAGTTAGAGTCGGATTCGATTGCAACTTGGGAGGAGTTAAGGGAAGCTTTTGTGACCAGTTTCTTCCCGCCCATCTTGGGTAAAAAAATTATTAAATCAAATTCGGAGCTTTGCACAGTGGGATAACGAGACCACAACGGAAGCATGGATGAGACTCAAGGATCTCTTGAGAAGTTTTCATGGACATGGGTTGGATCGTGATCAAACAATAGACATTTTCTATTGTGGGTTGGATAATCGTTCTCAACACGATTTGGACATTGCTGGTGGAGGTAATTTCTTGTACAAACCACCAAACTATGCATATCGTGTCAGGATCGGATTAACTAATATAATCTAATAATATCCCTTCGCTAAGATCTTGATCTATTGAATAAGTTCAGCAGCGGATGAACACTTCAATATTTATGAGTTGTCGAACAATATTATATGAATAAGAATGAACAAATATTATTGTCGAATTATAAGCCTCAATTGTATTAACTCAGAATATCAATACAACGTGTTTCTATCAATACAAGGATCTATCTATTTATAGACCTTGAGGCCGACCTAGATAAACTAGGAAACATCATCTATCCTTATCTAAAACTATCATTATCTAGAATAAGGAAACTATATCTAAGTACAAAAGGAAACATAAACATAATCTAATTATAACTCTATAACTTAGATTATTCTTGCACGGCAAGTTGGTCTTCCGTATTAACTTGATATGACCGCATCAACTTGTTATCTTCCGAAGTAACTCTACGAGCAGTAGTAACTTGATTGGACAGCCGCACTAACTTGTCTTCCGTAGTAACTTATTTAATGTCTTCCGCATTAATCGTTTAAATTACTATTCTCGTTGTTAAGCGTATTGTTTAGGAGTTAAACTATTTTGTCTAAGTTATAACCCAACATATCGTATGATGGAGGATCAAGTTCAAGCGAGGATTGCTAGAGATCGGGTGAATAGGAATAGAAAGGTTCGAGGCACGGTTAACCAAATAGAAGGTGGTAGTGGAAGTGGAACATCGAAGATCGTAAGTGAGATAAAATCTATGTCGGAGCAGATAAACAAACGAATCATTTGGAAAGAGATGTCCATTTGGTGAGTAATGGTTGCGGAAAATGTGGAGGTCCAAATTACTCGGAAGATTGTGAATCAAAGACGGAGGATGTTAATTATGCACACTACGGTTATCAAAACCGTGGTAACTATCAAAACCGACAACAAGGATGAGGTAATTATGGGTATGGTGATCAAAACCGAGGGCAAAGAAATGATGGTCAATATCAGCAACATAATCAAAAATCGAGGAATGACGACGAGGATTCAAGTCTTAAGGATATGATGAAAGATTTTATCCATACACAAAAGGATTTATCCATACACAAAAGGATTTTATCCATACACAAAAGGCGAGGAACGATGGACTAGCATCGTCGATAAAGGTGTTGAATGATAAGTTTGAGCAAGGACAGAGGAACAATCAAGCGGGAATGCAAGATTTGGAACGGAGGTTTGAGCGACTAAATGATAGGTTTTCAAATCGGTCAACGGGTCAACTACCGAGTTCTACCCAACCAAACCCGAGAAACCCGAACAATCAAAACAACCAAGGTGGTCAATCTAGTCAAGGCTCAAGGTACCAACCACTACATCATCGGGATGAACAAGTGAATGAAATCGAGCCTCGTTCTTTTAAGTATGGGGGAGTTGAAGAGGAAAATCGAAACGTTAACGAAAATTCTACATAAAAAGGGCTGACTGCGACGCAACCACCAGTCAGATGGGATTTTTGGAGATTTTGAAAATGTTGGGACTGCGACGCAGTCATCCCCACTGCGTTGCGGTGATGATCCAGACTCTGATGATGGGTTGAAATTGAGACTGAGATGGAGGATCGACCCGGGGAAGAACGAATAATCCAAAGCAAAGTCGAAGAGCCGAAATCGGATACTTAAACTCCTCTTAAAGCATACAAGTCAAACATACCATATCCCCAATGGATACGTAAAGAGAAGATGAAAGAGCAATATGGAAAATTTGTTGAAACAATTAAGTCGGTAAGGATTAAAGTACCTTTAATTGATTTAATTGCAGGTATGTCAAACTATGCTAAATTCATCAAGGAGTTAGTGAACGGAAAAGGAGATTATTTGGAGAAACAAACCGCATTTCTAAACGCCTAGTGCTCGACAATCGTAAAGAATTTTATACCAGCCAAACTTGAAGACCCAGGGATTTTCTTCTTTTTTGCACTTTTAATAATAAATTTACTTATAGTGCATTGGCCGGTCGATCTTATCAATACCCTTTGGGTATTGCGGAAAACATGTTGGTTAGTGTGGGTGATTTTTTTATATCCGGTTGACTTTGTCATTCTCGAGATGGAGGAGGATAGTAAAGTTCCTCTCACCTTGGAAAGACCTTTATTAAATACCGCGGATGCTATCATCCATGTTAAATATAGAGAAATTTCTTTAGGTTTGGGTAATGAATGGGCCACATTTTCTTTAAATCAAGCTATGAAACATTCTTACTCAACTGACGAAACTTGTTTTAGGATTGAGGTTATTGATGAAGCAGATTATGACTTGGATTAGAGAGCATTGTTGAAGAGGAAGCAGATATGGAAATGGAGATGATGTTGAATGCAATGAGGAGTGAGGAAAAAGGGGTCGAGAAGACCAATGAAGTGGAGGAGCTCTAGATGAAGGAATGATGATCAAGACATCGATTGAGGATCCTACAAACGAGATTAGTTTTATGCTATTAATATAAGTTCGTGATAAAGGTTTTGTGCAAGTTCATTGAGTTATTTGAAACAGGATTTTAAGGCGCTTTTGATAAAAGGAGTATTGGTTGTGTGTGTATGTATGTTTTCCAATTGGAAAATGATAGTGGAAACACGTTTTAACTCTCGCATAGTTAGACTACAACGACTTCATATCAAGACATTCAATAAAAACATATACCCTTCCGATCTTTCATACATTATGCCCCAAATAAAACTTGAATTTAAGGAGTCTCACACTCCAAACAAAGTTGGGAGTGTGAGCTTGAAACCTTAATTCAGACCCGACCGTGAGCGCATAGATCCACCTATATATACTCAATTTTAGCATAACTTGCAAGGTAGATTTAACACGAGTATCATAAAGCTTTCTCACATGGAGTCTTAAGGTTTGGTATCTTTTTTGTGCAACTAGAATGACCATATTTCAATTCTATTACTTCGTATAACAATTGATGTTTGGTCATACCAGTTGCAACTTTTTTTTCTTTTTCTTTTTCATGGTAAGTAGTGTGACCACGTACACTTCAATTCTATATTATGTTAACTCATGTAGGTAAAAGTTGATCAACAAAGTTAAAAGTAGATGTTTAATTAATTATTAGATCTAGGTAACATCAAGAGAAAAATAGTAAAGAAACCAAAAGCTACTAACAAACCATTCGCTAATACAAAGTCTCTCATCATATTCCTTCCCAAACCCTAAAACAAACCACCCTCTCTCAAAAGATACATCTCTCTGGACTATCATCTTGTGGCCACTCTGGTATTGTTCTTTGTGTTCAAATACTCTCAAAAGCTGATCATGTTTCTTAGTTCATAGTTTATTATTCTTTTACTCTTTTAACAAACAGTAGGTGTTCTTGTGGGTATATTTTGCTGTGTTCTTAGATCTGACTAAAAAACTTATCATTTAGTTTACTAATTCATGTGGCTATTTTTCATATTCATAAGGTAAGGTACTTGTGGTGGTGATAGAGCTGGCTGACAGAAGAGAGTGAGCACCCAAAGGCACATTGTATCAAATCTGAGTTATACGATTGCTTTGTGTGCTCATGATCTATCTGTCAGCTTCTTCTCCCTCTCATATATATCTTCTTCTTCACTCTTTTTGACCTAATGGTTGTCTCTGTTTTTTTTATTCTTAAAATGAAAGGGGTGTTTGTGATTGCATATTCTAAAAGTGCTTATATAATAAACTCACGTTTAAAATAAGCACAAAACTAAGTGCTTATTTGCAAACAACGCATTTACACCTAAACACTTCGAATTAAGTTTTGCGTTTTATTATATGCAATATGCACCGAAATATGCAATCTCAAACACCCCCAAGTCTGGAGTTTTTGATGAAAAATAACTTAGTATATATTATATATAATATGCTCGATATGAGATACAAATGTTTATGAAACCTAAAGTACCTCATTACTTACAAATTCAAACAATATGAAAGTATCTCATTACTAATTAACTACTGTAATATATTAAATTAGTACTTAAATAAGATAAGATTATGGATAAATTATTACTAATTAATTAACCTCTCATGGTTTAATGTGCTAAATCCACGGAAAACGGACATTATTGTAGGACCATTAACAAGATATGCATTTAGAATGGTCCCTTTCTTTCGGTCTTTCCTTACTTCCTGTTCATTTTTATAATTGATCATTGAGCATGGCATCTGTATATGTGATCTTGACTAGATTTATTGCTTTTTCATTTGGATCTACATAATTAGTGTATCATTTGATAAATGTTTTGTTGTACAGTCTTCCTTTAAATCTTTAGTTGTGTGTGTGTGTGTGTGTGTGTGTGTGTGTGTGTGTGTGTGTGTGTGTGTTTCTTCTGCCTATTTTTTCTTTATTGTATGTCTCACAGATTACTAATTGACTTTTTAACCATATAAAGATTGTGAAGGGGAGGTTTTGTAAACCTGGTTCTGGACTATATATGTTTATATTGATGAAAAGAAATTATTCAAGATTTGTTTCTTGAACTTTAGCCTACTACTATTCTTCATGTATACCACTTGATTACATTAATTAGAAAGTTATTGTGGCTGTTGACTTGAGATTTTAAAATCAATGGTGTTGTTCCTACCTAGGGTTGAGTTTTACTTTCTCATAAGAGTTTTTGGCAAGTAAAAATAATTTTGTTTAACTTCAACTAAAGATAAAATACTTATTTTGAATTCACAAAGTGACCTCAAAAGTAAGACACCAGCTACTAATGTTATGGGGTTTTATACCTGATGATCGAGGTTACTGATCTTGTCCTCTTTACACTATCTGGTGGCGGAGCTGCTAGTCGTATGACTGATCCACGTTATACGTATTAGACGAGGTCGGGTTTGGCCTATATCTAATAATATGTGGGGATAGGGGATCATTTACTTGTTAGAATTGAACCAGAGGATATATTTGTGTTGCAAGCTTCTCAGATCTTTAGGGAAAATTTGTTTGTGTTTATCTAACTATTACCTTTTTGTTTTTAGATCTTTTGTTATATATTTATGCTTTCTAGTAAACTTGTAATTTCAAGTTATCCAATAATTGCCACTATAATCAGTCTCAATTACATTGAATTATTATCAAACGGTTCTAGTTGTTCAGTTCGCTCAATCAGCTAGAAGTTTTCAATATTGAATTATTATCATGGATAAGACAAGTATGGTTTAACCTGACTTCTCGATCTGGCTGAGTTGTGTTTAAGCTTTGTTTTAGGTGTTTTTCCTTCTTTTGGTGTTTCTTGATGGTTGTTTTGTAGGAGTGTCTATTAGGTTAGTTTTTCCTTTTTGTGGTTCTTTGTAATTTGTAAATCTAGGTTCTTGCTTGTTTTAAATATACTATGCCGTTCAAAAAAAATTGCATCAGATAATTAATGTTAGTGCTATAAATCAAAACAGTTGTTTTGTTCAGAAAAAAACCTTAATGACTGAGCTTGTTAAGTTAACTACATTCCCATGCGGCTCATTGACATGCTACTATGCT
Organism: Senecio squalidus; assembly: GCA_910822075.1. NCBI lineage: Eukaryota > Viridiplantae > Streptophyta > Magnoliopsida > Asterales > Asteraceae > Senecio > Senecio squalidus. The sequence continues at coordinate 32,787,373 of CAJVGC010000592.1, forward strand.
AGGTGAACAACAATAATCCTAAACAAAGCTTAAACACGACTCATGTTGAAACAACAACCATATAAAGAAAATACCATTATCTCTACGACTCGATACACTAAGAAATTAGACCCCTATTTTACTAAGCCACTTGAGTGCTTCGGTCGACCTTGATCTCGGAGAAACCTTTTGCATTTCGGTATTTCTTATCTTATATTCATAGGAGTTGGTTATCATTATAGTAGAAGTGTAATGGGGGTCTATTAGGTTTAATACATATATACTCAAGTTTCATTTTTTTTAATTAGGATCAACAACCGTCTTGCATGACATACTCTTCCGAGTTACAGGTTATAGGGTCTGTTGTTGGCTCGATTCAGTTTCTAATGATTTTTTCGTTTTTTTTAATCAGCTAAAATTTTATTGAAAAGAACAACCAAAAAACGAGAAGTTAAAGGGAGTCAAAATAAGATACAATCATTTATAGGCAAACAAAAAGTAATTGGGGATACAACTCATTGGTCACATATTAGATTAATCTTATTACATCTATTCGACAACCAATAAAAAGATAGGTTTTGAATATTCGAAAACACATATCACAGTTACGATCAACACAAGAGATTCTAATGAAAAAATCTTCCAGTTGATTAAATTCATCTTGTTTTGAATACCTAAAACATTTTGTGACAACATGAGAATGCCTACATCTAAGTCACTTTGGTGGTGACTATTTATGATTATTTGAATCTAACTTTTAGACTATTCGAACTTTATTTTCCTCATAAAATAAACCCCTTTAATTACATGTATGTATAGATGGATGTTTATGATCCGAACTTAATTGACTCTCATAAAGAAATCTTTTGACTATTTGAACTTAATTGACTTAATATTTAAAATGACTTAATGCCTTAACTTACAAGAAGTACGCTTGTTTATAATTTAAGTTCGAGAGCACGACTTAACGTAGAAAGTTGAACAACCATAGTCATACAAGTTATGTTTTCTCCAATTAAATCATTGTTTTTAATAACTTTTTAATAAAATGTATTTATTTATTATTGTTTACTCTTTATTTAATATTTAAAACAAACACCGATACTACTTATTTTACTAACACATCACTTTTCAAAACAGACAATATATCCAAACCTTACTTAACAAGTAAATCAGACCTTAACGTACTTACATAGTGGTCTAAGACTACTAATCATAAGGTTATCACAACATTGGCAAATTTACATTGGACTCGAAGATGAAAAACAAATTAAAGGTATGATGGAGAATCGGATAGATGTAGAGGACTGCTAGTGATGTTTTTTTTATGAAATCCCATCAAAATGAAAAAGTTGATTTCCTTAAATATATGCAGATTACTTAATAATAGCCATTAAAAGTACGTGACCTTTCACGGTTTAATGAGCTAAGTTATTGGGAAACAGATTATAATTGTACTATATTACACGTTTAGTAGGATGGTCCTCTCCAAAGTACTCTTTATTCTCTATCTTTACTTTCTTATTATTGTTAGTTTATACTTACGCATGAGATGTTTATGCAACTAGCTAGAAATTTGGGATCTTGACTATATCTTGGATTCATTTTGGGAAGATTTGTTTTTCTTATTCTTACTTTACTTTAAAAAAGGTAATTAACTTTTAAATTAAACCGCATCAAGGTTATAGAGAGTTTTCCCGGGTAGCATAAAAAAACTACAAAAGTAAATTAAATAAAATCGTTTATACATCTTTTTCTACATATTTCTAAAAGAAATGAATAATTTATGTTAGTTGATTTGAACTTATATATCTATACTATATTATATATCATTTCATCATTTACTTAAAAATTGAAATTTTAAGTAACGTTAAATTACTAATATATCCTTACCTATTAAATATAATTTATAACTACAAATTTAATAACTATTTTCAAAAGAGAAAAAGTTAAATCAAATGTTGATTTAAATCTACGTCCTTATAAAACTTTAATATTACGTCAATTTCCGTGTAAAAATAAAAATTATGTTAATATCCTTCCAAAAATGAAAATTTCTCATTTATATCTAAAATAATAAATTAATAATATTTAAATAATTTTAATATTTAAATTATTCATCTAAATATTAATTAAATGATTTTAATATTTTAAATTATTGAATAAATCAATAAAACTAATCCAAATGAACTGAATATATTAAATTCAATTAATACATTGTTTTAAACATATATTACAAAAATATTAATCAATCAAGCTGAGGAAGTTTTGCAACCTTTTTATTCCGGCTAATGCTCAAAATTATAGAAATCAATATTTTTTAAATCTATATTGCGAGTTTATGAAATTGAGATACATTTGTTAATGTTTGATTAAACCTAACATACTTGAGTAAAAGTTTAATTAATATTTAGTTGAATAATTTAAATATTAAAATTATTTAAATATTATTAATTTATTATATTGGATATATATATGAGAATTTTTCATGTTTTAAAAGGATATTAGCGTAATTTTGATTTTTACGAGGATATTGACGTAATATTGAAATTTTGTAAGAACGTAGATGTAAATCCCCATTAAATAAATATCAAATACTCCATTTTCATTCCATAAATAATTCTTTCCAACATGACTCTATTTAAATTTGGTAAAGCATTAACATTTTTTAATCTTATTAAACTTTTCGATAAAATACCACCATCGTTGTTACCCTATTAAACAACATCCTCTTATATATTATATCTCATTTTTACATAATCTTTTTATTAACGATGATAGATAAAGAAAAAAATGATAAACTGATAATAACTACATGTGTTCTAAAGTCACATATTTGATAGTCATAAAATAGTTATGAAGTATATTTTTTAAACAATATTACAATGAAATAAAAGTCTATTAGTAATAATGACTTCTATATATATGTAAACATTTTACACTAATTGAGTGATAAACTGATAGTCATTTCATATTTCTTATTATATAGTTTGGGATTATTTTTTCTTTTTATTATTTTTTTTATGTGATTTACTCTATACATTTACGTGAATTAAATAAATTACAATATCTGTTAACCCCGATATAGTGTATCCACAAGGGTTGATTAAAATAAAATTACAACAGTGACTACTAATTTGAGCATAAGATCGATTACATTGATAAAGATTATAAATATGGATATTAATTGGTTTTGGTGTGATAGGAATTATGTAGCAAATCTATTAAATTGGTTTTCATAGTGAAGAAATTTATATGTTATGTTTTTTCAATAAAAATAGTGTGTAAATTAAAGATTTTCTTCTATAAGAATAACGTTGGTTTTGTCATCTTATAAACTTCGAGTAGATATCGGATCCCAATAATACTATTACGGACATCAATCCATTCTATGGTTTATATAATGGGATATAATTGACATGCAAAAACGTCTTTGATGCCAAAATAGTTATTGGTCACCATGTTGAAAAATGAGTATTAGGGCCAAAAACTCATCAATATTTGTCTGATGTAGACATGTTCCCATTTGAACCGAAGTTAAAAGAATTTCCCATTCGAACCAAAGGTAAAAGAATTTCACATTCGACTTAGCTTCGCCTTAACATATGGCCATACCTTCCCACACGCCAATGTTTGTTTACCTGAATTTATACTTTCACATGCGCAACTTTATTTTTTCAAATACAAAGATATTAGTGATCGAAGTGTAACATATATTTTAAATGAAAGAAATTTTCTATCGAGATGTTTTACATGAAAAATGAATTACATCTGTTTTCAAAAGTTAATTTTAATCTTTTATATATATCTTATATTTTATATCTTACATTATAATCGTAAAATGAATATTCATTTCATAGTATTTATCATTCTCCATATTTATTTTTATTGTCATATATTTGTAATGTATTTTTGTCGAATATAATCTTTTATCACCGCTACATCGCGCGGATAGTATATCATTTCATAAAATTGCATCACATATAATTATAATTTATACTCATATATGATTTTAACTTTGTTTGTTTTTTCTTTCATTTTAATGGTTTTAAAACCTTAACATGATCTATATATTAATGAAATCTTCTTTTCAAAAGGTATATATACATAAATGGCTTACAAAAGTAACTTAAGAAAAATCACTGAATTTTTGTAATGTTATGTTGGTGTTTAATTATAACCTTTATTTTATAATTACATCACCCAATTAAAATGTCAAAATAAAAAAATGTTGTAAATAATTAAAGCTAACGTGTCCTAAAAAAAACTCAAATAAATGATATTAAACTATTATAAAAATGAATTTTATTAAATGTTAGTTCAAATTACCCTAACAAGAAGTTTTATACAAACCTTTTTTTAAATAAGAATTTTATTAAAAAAAAAAAAAAAACGTTTAATAATTGATGTGTAAAACGGAAAGGTTTGGTAACATATAAAATGATTTTAAGTAAAAAAAAACACAGTTTTTATTTGGGTCGGATAGACCAATAGATCTTTTGGTCATTATTAGAATATTGTTTCGTAGGTAATTAGTGCGTAATATAAAGAAGCTAGAAACCTTATGTCTTCGTTAATATAAAGAGTTGCATGAAAATGCCTGACACTTTGATTTAGTGTGGAGTAAAACCACACATGAGGTTATTTGCAATATCTTGTTGTATGCAATAATAGCTTTTAATCTTTGTTTTTAGTGGAGTTTCGTTATTGTTGTGGGTTTGCAAAGACATCTCAAAGTATTTACAATTTGAGAGTTTATAGTTAAATAGGAGGTTCTTATGATCTTTGGAGTCTTAGTTTTCGAGTGGTAATTCATTTTTTGTTTACCATTGATTAAACCATATTTATGTTTTTAATTTACCGGGGTAATTTCCCTTATACAAAAAAAAAACCATATTTATGTTTTTTTTAAGTTTTGTGATGAATTTGAATATGTTTTTTTGCTGACAGTTTTGTGTCATCAATTCTTCATGTTAAAACTTATAAGAAACGGTGGCAAAGACCAAAAAAGTCCAAGAAATCAATATTTTGCAATGGAGGTTTCATCCTACTTATGCATAGACATACATAATTTTTAATCACTCATAGTTAGTTATTAAGATCGGGATCTCTTTTAAACTTGTTTTTTGTTTTAGTAAGATCGGAAATCCTAATATCGGATCGATATCATAAGATCCTACTAAAATCAGTTTTTATAATATTAACATAATCTATAATTCATATAATTGTTAATAATATGTCAAAATCATTAATTATAGATCTGCGACTACTCAAATATAATTAATGTAATTTTGTCAAATATTGTTGTATCGCGTGAATAATGTAATAGTGTAAATAAAATGGGGTCAGTTACAAGTGTGAAAAAAAAACTGGAAAGATTCAATACTTAGGGTATCTCGAATATACTCATCAAACAATAACATTATTTTAGTGTAAATATGCAATCTTGAATACATGAATTTGAGTTTTACTCCAATGTATACACCAAACCTTGACATTAAAATCCTTTTTTAACTAAACAAAATAGATTTTCACAATAAAATGATTCAATATAATTATTTCCTATAAAAAATATATTAAGAGTATATTCATTTTAAAGATCTCGACGAGCTTATTTTAACAATATATATATTTTATAATTGATTGTTTAGTTTGTATGATATATATTTAGCAAATAAGTGATTTGTAAAATTTGGTGTAATGTATATTGTTACACCAAATTTGGTATAAAATAGATTGAAAATAGTGTTACACCAAATTTTTACATCATTTTGATGTCTTGATTGAAGATGTTTTACACCAAATATTACATCATTTTGATGTCTTGATTGAAGATGTTTTACACCAAATATTACACTATATATGTGTTTTCTGTTAATATTGGAAATGACCTAATATTTGTTGGAGAATGTATCTGAGTACGATCGTGACCATGGATCGGATTCAGAGTCCAATTAGGAATGTAGTCCTAATTAGATAAGGAAACTAGAATAATTATCTTATTGTGTTAGGATTAGATAATTATGGTAATTAGTATCCTAGTTTTATACAAACATGTTGGTTTAGTATAAATATACCATGTAGGGTAAGGATTTAATTATCACCTCACATAATTGTAATTGAAGTTTTTGAGTTAGATTTTCTTCAATAAAAGAGTCTTTGTGAGTTAGGCAAATATTCTGTGTTTTACAAATCGTTTGTTAGTGTTTGGGTGTCAATAATCAAAGCCAAACTCTGACAAACGATTTGTAAAACACAGAATATTTGCCTAACTCGCAAAGACTCTTTTATTGAAGAAAATCTAACTCAAAAACTTCAATTACAATTATGTGAGGTGATAATTAAATCCTTACCCTACATGGTATATTTATACTAAACCAACATGTTTGTATAAAACTAGGATACTAATTACCATAATTATCTAATCCTAACACAATAAGATAATTATTCTAGTTTCCTTATCTAATTAGGACTACATTCCTAATTGGACTCTGAATCCGATCCATGGTCACGATCGTACTCAGATATTCTGTGTTTTACAATTCGTTTGTTTGTGTTTGGGTGTCAAAAATCAAAGCCAAACTCTGAACTATACCTCAATTGGTATCAGAGCCACGGTTCGTGGTTCTTCTGAGGTGATCAATTACAAGATTTTTCTCAATTTTCGACCAGATTTGCGCAACTGTGGGAAAAACACGATCCTGAGTTTGTTAACCGTTGGATCGTCACGAAATTTGGACTGTCGGTTCCCAACACATAGATCTACAATCGGACCGAAGGATTTATCGATCAGATTTTTGTAACAAAAGATATAATCTGTCGAAGTTGGCTGTAGAAATAGGTAAAAGGCTGAAAAATCAGCAAGTTAGCGTCCAGGTTCAAGACATCGAGTTTCAGCAAGTCCATGTTATCTTCGAGGCTAGTTTAAGCAGATCCGAAGACAACAATGGGTGGCAAGGATGGTGATAATGAGCAAGTAATTGTCGAGTACATCTCTGGTGATAAACAACGAGCTGACCCATTGACTAAAGCATTAGCTCGAGTGAAGTTTGCAGAGATGAGAATGTTGCTTGGTGTGAAAGATCTCTCCATCGCTACTCAGAAATTCAGGGGGTGATTGTTGGAGAATGTATCTGAGTACGATCGTGACCATGGATCGGATTCAGAGTCCAATTAGGAATGTAGTCCTAATTAGATAAGGAAACTAGAATAATTATCTTATTGTGTTAGGATTAGATAATTATGGTAATTAGTATCCTAGTTTTATACAAACATGTTGGTTTAGTATAAACTAGTATAGTACCCGCACGGTGCAGCGGGGATAATAAACTATTTGATATAATTATATTACGAATATTTAACTACGAAAATTAAATACGCAAAAAGATAAAAACATAAAATGTATTTAAACTCCAATCATAATGTAAAACGTGAAGATACGTATAGATACGAACTTTTAAAAGATAAAAAATATAGTTTGTTGCAATTTTTGTTGTCCTTTTATTTGTTAAAACATTTTCCATCAATAGTCGTTTTTTTCTATTTCTTGTTTGTTTCAAACTCACTTTACACTCTTTTTTTCTTGAATCGAGTTCTCTAATAGTTTTATATCTCGTTATCGGTTCTTCTTGGTAAGCTTCTTGCAATTGTTGACCATCTAAAACATAACATTGTAATGACAAATAAACCTACCTAGAAGTAAGAGCTTTTAAAAGATAAAGATAGTATAAAATGGTCTCATATTTTTTAAAGAAAATGAGTAAAAACCTATTTGAGCATGTATATCTATAATGATATGGTTTCTTCTTAAGAGAATACCCAACCTTTCTTAAGGTCTGATCTCAGATAGTTCAGTTATTTTTTTCAGCCCTACACTTAAACATAAATAAATAAACATTTTTAGCATATGAAACCTCATCAAGTACAATTAGGACCAACATGTGTGACATAAGAGTGTATGTGTTGACCCGACTTTCCATTCTACATCAAACAAATTACAAAACAAACTTAGGAATCATTTTTAAGATGAACCTCTTTCGACTTCCTATTCTCCAGCAATTTTTGCATGGTTTGTAATCGAACTTTTTTATGAATTTGACCCATTTGTTAACAAATAAATACCGTTAATTACAGTATGGACTTACATGTCGGTTTTGGTTTCCAATCATAAATTCTTTAATCAATATAAACGAAATCGGTTATTGCTATTATGGTAAATAAACACTTCTAAGTCTACATGTTTAAAGTATCTTTCCGTTCATTTACTCTAAAAGGCTAAAACTTTATTAACCAACATTATATAATTATAAGTTATTTTGAATAATGATATGTGGTGAGAGATATAAAAACCGTAGTTAAGTAATTTCAATTACTAAGGTTTTAGAGAATTAAGACTATGTGAGAAATGTTTTATAATATAGTAGAAATAGATTATATTATAGTGTAGATTTAATATACGTATTTTAGTAGAAAAAATGCATAATATTTTAATTATTTTAAGTTTATGGGGTTATAAAATAAAATTTATAATTTTGAAAGTTTTTAAATTAAATAGAAAGTATTTTAATTTTTTTTTAATTACATATGAATTATAAGTTATTTTGTTGGATGTTAATTTTTTTTTAAATTAATTAGGAGAGAGAGTGTTGTTTGAGTTAAATAATAATAAATATAGATTAAGGGTATTAAGATAATTTCAATTACTTAAAATTAAGGGATTAAGACTCTAAAAGGGAGATTCATTATAATATAGTATAGATATACCATGTAGGGTAAGGATTTAATTATCACCTCACATAATTGTAATTGAAGTTTTTGAGTTAGATTTTCTTCAATAAAAGAGTCTTTGCGAGTTAGACAAATATTCTGTGTTTTACAAATCATTTGTTAGTGTCTGGTTGTCAATAATCAAAGCCAAACTCTGAATTTGTACCTCAATATTATGATACGGATGACTAAACTTTTCCGACTTCACTTGTTACTTTGATTTTTTTTTTATTTCTTAACAAACTCATGACATTTTAAGAAAAGTCATTTCCATACAAAGAAAATATAGAAGTATTAATTAATATAAAAGTGATATGTGTACCACAATCATTATTCATTAACAACATTTTTATAGAGTTCACTGTTTTATCCGGCCTTATTATACTTTTGATTTCATTTGTCATTTTTTATTTAGGAAAATAATCCTCATACCATCTATTTTTTTTATTCACACTAAAATTTAGTAGTAGACTATTTTACCCTTTTCTAATTAAAAATTATGTTACATTTTTATTACCATTTATTCTATGCAATAATCAATATACCTAATTTTAAGTAAGTTCCCATTCTTTTTTCTTCTACTTTCTTCTTCCAAGCAAATAAGTATTTTTGGGTATGTATAACATTATGAAGTGTTATACGGAGAGAGGAGAAATCCTTATAGTTTATTATCTTTTATTGCCCATTTTAATTATTTTACACATGTCATCCGAATCCATGTTTTGGAGTTTGGTGTTTGGTATTCTTGGTGTTTTATTTGTGGTATAAGTTTCAAGATAAATATGGATTAGTCTAGAAGTAAAAGTCAATAAAATAAATTTATAGAAAAAGATAGAATAGTAAATTTATAAAAAGAAAAAAAGTTTGTATTCCGCTAAAAATATGTTATGTGTATATCACTATCCTGATTAATAACAGGAAAAAAATACATTAAAAATCAGTCAAAGTAAATATAACATATTACAATAGTTAAAGTTAATATTCCAATTACATTAAGATTCACATTTGAAAATATCTTCGATAAAACCAGTAAAAACACTTATAATAAATTAATCAAAATTAAAAAAGTTTCTATATTAAAAAATAACTAAAGTTAAAAAGGAAAACAAAAACAAAACAAAAAAAGGAATAATAATGTATAACTATAACCAACCTTCCTCTCTTTCTCATCACAAATTACAATCAAACCTAACCCACCATTTCTTCTCTTCTTGATCGATCTAGTTACATAGAAGACTACATAACACTTTTCAGATCTTGCACAAGACTCATCAACAAACGCAACCCAAATACATTTTATAAATTCAAAATATCAAATAAAACCTTAAAATTCTCATAGATATCCAAATACAAAGTTTAATTATAAATAAATGACTTAACATTTTAGAACTCAGAACTAATTTGAAGTTATATATTAATGGAGTAAATGGTTGTTGGGGCTTAAATAGAAGATTGGAAAAGCTTTAAATCTGCATCAGTGTTTTTGCTCTAAGTGTTCAACTCGGATGAACACTTGTCAACATCCGAGTTAAAACTTAAAAGGTCAACACCGAATAAGTTTAACTCTAAAGAACAAGCTTAACATCCGAGTTAAAATGAAGTTCACCAGAGTTGAAATCAAAGTGTTGACTTAGTTAGTTTGATCATCTGAGTTGTTTTTAAATAAACATTTGGATGTTCATTTTGTAAGTTAGGTTGTAATTCTTATTCTATAAATAGTAGGAAAGGGTTACAATTAGTGTATGCTTGAATAAGTGAGTCCTAGAGAGAGACACTATTTTAACCGAATTTTCCCCCAAATTTGAGGCTTTGAATGAAATAGTAATTTAGCATTTCTGTGTTCGATTCTCCTTCTAATTCATCAATTCAATAACTGAATCATGATTCCGACATCATTTAGTTAAGCTAATTACCTATTGATTTGATCCGAGATAATTCAAATCCCGTCAATGGCCATTTTACCCATTAGCTTTGTTACGAGAACATTAAATCATTTACATGCTTAGGATTTCTTTTTAATTTAAGATCCGTAAATAGTTTTTTTTATTTTCACTTAATTTTTATTTTTTGGTTAACAAAAAATGGGTTGATCGATGGCGATTATGAGAAATGGGTAAGATGTTAATTTATTATTGATTGACAATTAAGTAAGATTGTTGAAATTACAAATCATTTACTTATGATTAAATATTAATTTTTTTAGACACATTTGAATATTCTAAACTTTTATATGGGCATATATGATATTTCAAAGTTTGGATTACATATTTGATAAGAATATATATGTATTAATTTTAGCCTTCTAAGTAAGCATGTTTCTTTTGCCTTCTGTAAACCATGATTAATACAAATCTGCCTTTTACTATTCAATTAGGAAGTGTTAGGAAGTTTATAGCATGATTTCTTAGCGACTCACATGTAACAGTTGAATTCAATTACATCAATTGCATTGAACTTGATCAAAAAAAATTGCCAGGCTAGAGATTTACTGAACTGTTGAGCCCGGATGTAAAGACCGTTAACCGTTGTTGGTTAGAAATCATTTTTAAAATTTTTCGACTACTAGCAAATTTTAGACCCAACTAATTTATAAAGAGAAGTGGGCAGACTTCATGACCAAAGCCCAAGCCCAACCTATATTTTTCAGTTAAAAACTTAAAATAAGTTAATAAATAACTGAAACAATAATCAAAATAGATATCCGACGTAGACGTGAGTTGTTATATGGCCGGATATATACAATAGAGGGTATTTGGAAATTATATAGATACAATATATCAATTTAGTTTATTGTGCGATCTATCGTTCAGTCGTGCAACGCACAGGTCTAATCTACTTTGATACATACTAGTAGATTTTATAGTAAAGTTTGAACATTATCAAACAGTTAGCATTATATTAAATATATCCAAAAGTTTGGATATACCAAATTTCAAATTTAAATATTTTAAAATAACTTTAATTATGAATATCAAAATTTTGGATATCCGAATTTGAATACGGTTATTACTAACAGTGTACTATTGTGTATTCAATTCCATCATCACACTTTAATACCAAAGAACACTGGATCAATGATAATGCTAGATTTATTAATTCACTTCTCAAAGGGAATTGAAACAAAAAAATCTGTATAAATTTTACTATATAATGCCTTTGAAACAATTAAAAAGAAAATCACCAACTGCAAAAATCTACACTAGTATGATTATTAATCTCTATTTTCTACAGAGTTAATAGTTACTGATCGACGAATAGGACTATTCGCGATGGACTTAATAATAAACATTTTTTTCTTGTGAAGTTGATCCTTTAAATAAAGGATTTTCGCGTCAACTCTAGCTGAAATCCCGATATGGGTTGCCTTCCTTGAGCTTTGCTTCTCTCTCAACCATGTCTCTTCATCTATAACAACTTTCCGTCCATACTTCATTTCCTGGATTACATGGTCATCCATTGGATAGAACGACCTTTGGATGACCATGTAAACGAAGTATGGAAGAAGAGAAATAACTAAAACTAATAATACAATGATCCAATACATTGGTGCAGGGCCCACGGCTTCTAGGAGTAGTTTATATTCTCTATTTGAGTATGCGGGTGGAAGTGCACCGTAAAAGAGTAAGAAAATGTACCAACTTAGTATGCTTCCCCAAATGAAGATGTGTTGTATCCAAGTGAAGTGAGTGATGATTAGAGCGATTTGACAGTTTACGGTCCACACAACGGTAGTGTAAGTAATCACACCTAAATGTGCTATGTCAACTACTTCTCCTCCTTTTCTAAAGGCTGAAGAAGAGAGCATGGAAATGTTTAGGATGAATATGACTAAAGATGTAAGTATCCCGTTTCCCATCCACCCGATGATTCGTTTCCAACTAAAGAAAATACCCTTTTGTCCTTGTTGATAAAGAGCCGGAAACTGTGCAAAAGTGAACAAAGTATGTTAGAAAAGGCGTCAAAGGGGGGTGTTTGTTTGTGCGTAATAAAACAGGCTGTTGGAGATAGTTTTGTATGTGCTTTTCTTGTTAGAAACAACGTAACGAGTGTTTGTGAATATACCTGAAGGCAAATATCTGAAGAAACGTCTTGCTCAAGGACGCCTAACGATATGACAGGAAGGGATGTTAGAAAGAGATTGAACATAACCATATACCATCCATCATATAAGACATCCCCGGCGAATCTGGAGTAGAGTTCATAGTAGAATAAGGTAAGGCCGAATACAATGTTTTTGTACACGAAATAGAGAATCTGCAGCAAGCAAACATATAAAAAGTAAGTAACCATACTTTTATAACCAAGATATTTACTAAACAATACTCTCTAAAGTTGGGTAGGAACCATCTTGGAGATTCTCTTGTAACACCAATGCCCATGTACTATTAGCAACCGCTCCAAGAATCTGAACTGAGGCATGGAAAAATCACTTGCCATGACAGCCTGCACGCGTAAACATATAGTTACATCATCGAAACAGGCATTTCAAAGGCTTTGTATGAACCTGGTTCTCACTTCTCAATGAAAAATGATAATTAAATAACTGTTCTGAATAGACTAGGATGTCCAAAAATAAATGAATTCGAGTCTCCGATCCAAAAATTCAAAATTCCATCTTAAATTAGATAAAAATTTGTATATCCGAAATTTTGGATTCGGTCAGATAACAATTTTCTGAAAATTAGCATATTTAGATATCAAAATCCACTATCCAAGATTTCGGATATCTAAAAGTCAGAGTTATGGAATTTCGGATATCTGAAATTCGGTTTTCCGGAGTTTCGGGTATGTGATTTTGAACACCCTTACAATAGACAGTCTAAATGACAAAAAATTACTTACTATTTTAACAATATGACTTAAACCTTCTCATTAAACATTCGAACTAAAATGATCATACCTGCATTCCTTCCATGCCACTAATCCCAATTCCAATATCGGCTTCTTGAATCATGCCAACATCATTAGCTCCATCACCAATCGCCAATGTCATCCTGCCGGTATATTTCTTCACTAATTGAGTAATCTACACATAAAACACAAAGTTATATAACATGCCATTTAGTTTCTAATTTGTGCTTTTTTTATTTTAGGCAATGAACCAAGATGAATCTAACACACCAAGGCTTTCTGTTTTGGAGAGACTCGGCAACATATAACAGAGGCACAATTAACTGCCAACTGCAAGAAATCGTCTCTTACATCATTCCTCAAAGCAATTTCAAGAGCTTTCCCATCCACCACGAGAGCAAACGGATCATCCTTGGTTTTTTCGTTTACCGTGACTTGATAAGAAGCCTCAATTTGATTTAAAATGTCGTCTTTCATAGCCTGAATAGCTACAAAATGTTGAATCATAACCCCTAACTCATATTCTGAATCAAAACTATTTCAAACAAGCCGAGTGCATGATATTCACCTTTAATTGGTTTTTTGATTCCGCATCTCTGCTCAAACTCACATGAAACTGTTGCATATCATGCCTAAGCAAACTACAAGCGAATCTAACGAGAAAAAAAATGAAAATAAAAGGTTAAAAAAGTTATGGAACTTCATGATTTATTGGGCCGCTTCATTTTCAAAAAATTCTCACCCGATATTAACAGCAGTCTCCTTCTTGTCCCCAGTGAGTAGCCAAATCTTGATCCCTGCTTGTGCCAGTTTATCTATGCATTCTGCAACCTGATATCGATATTAGTATAAGATCAATGTTTTTGCAAAGATTAGAAAGGAGGACATTATGTCACGATTTTACCCCATCTTGTAACTTGTCGTCAACAGCTACCGCACCTAACAATACCAAATCTTTCTCAATAGTTTCAGATACCTCCTCTAGTAAATCATCTCTTTCAGGACCGATTATGGCCTTAGCTTTGGCGAATGATGAACTCCATTCTTCATACTCAGAGTCGCTAATCTTTCTATACGCAAACGCCATTGTCCTTAAACCGTCTTCTGCATAGTTGGCAAGGTGGATAGTTGTAGCATGTTGATATGTCCTACCGCCATCACCTAGCCTATCAAATATAATGCTGCAAAATAGAAGAAATACTAAATTTATATTACACAAAAGTATATTGTTTGAACTCGAGAATTGAATGTTTAACCAAGGAACTTACTTGTCAGCGCCTTTACAAAATAGGTAAATTTGACCAGCTTCATCGCGTACTATCACCGACATTCGTTTTCTAGAGCTACTGAATTCTAATAAGTTTAATAGCTTGTATTCCCTGAAATTTAACCTTAGAAATGTACCGTTAATAAAAGTGGCAGTTTTGACTCATTAACTTATGAATAGGTCGGTTCAGGTTTTTGTATCTGTAACGGGTCAATTATATTTGATATGCGGGTTTTGTATAAACATTTTGGATACAAAGTGTTCAAGGTCAACCCGACTCGTTTTGACCCGTGGCAAAGAAAGACAAGTTTGACCCAAACCCCTCCAACAGGTCCATCTTTTCACCTCTAGCAAAGATGATAATCGAAGATGAGAAAAATAAGAAAATGACCTTTCGACTTCCAATGCAGAAGGATCAATCTCTTTAACAAACAGTGATGACTGAGTTCTTCTACAAAATTGAAATCCAAACTCTTGGGCTGCAATCAAGAAAGTCACTTCTTCAGGGGACTCTGCTTCGTATTTGAGTTTATCGCTACCTGATTGTTCTTCATTTTCAACTGGTATACCCGTATGACATAAAGCCATTACTCTAAAGAACATCATCGTATCCCAAACATTTGATCCGTGAAGCCACATTTTCTTCATCAATCTATCATCTTTAAAATTAAACCCTTTTATATCAGTATCACCAAGATTCCGTATAGCAAGTACATCATCCACGATACTGTTCTTTGACTTGTTAATTTGATCAGAAGAAATCTCAGCCATTTCTATACTATGTCTAGGAGTAGAATCAGCACCGTCTAGATTAAAACGATAGCTCTCGATATCAATATTCATTCTCTGAGAAGCAGCACGAACAATCTCATTAACATCACCCCCATAAGAAATCCCTTCAATCGAGCATTTCCTAAACTCCATTTGATTACAAGTCAAAGTCCCGGTTTTATCTGTCAAAATCATCTCAACCTGACCAAGCTCCTCATTTAAATTTGAAGTCCGGGCTTCAACTGATCTCCCAGACGTTTCATCAAACAAATGTTGGTCGTTGTTTATAAGCATTGCTTGTAAGAACTTAACTACTTCAATGGAAACATAAAGAGAGATCGGTATCAAGTAACCATATAATATAAGCGCTCTCAAGAACTGAAGAATTCCCGAAACAAGTGGTTTGTCCGGATCAAAAGACTCGTCTTTATCATCCAATAACTGTAGGTACCACCATTCTTTAGTTGTTTGTTCTTGATCCGTATAACTAACCGAACCAATAGAGGTGATTAAAGATATCAAAAGTAACATAAAGAACAAAACATAAATCACATGATCCATTTTTCGCTCTATCCTACTACGTTTAGAAGGCGATTTCATAGAATTTCTAACCACTTTCGTGTCTTGTCCAGTAAATATCACAACTCCATAAACATAATCTGTATTACGAAGCTTTGAATCCCGAAGAAGAATCTGAGAAGGAGATAAAGAATATGAAGAATTCGCTTCATCTTCATCACCAAACTCCAAATTTCCAACAAAAGTATATAAACTTGAATTCGGATCTTCACATCGAATAGTAGCCTTCAACTTATCAAATTTAACCTCTTCATCAAAACTCAAAGTACATTCCAAACAACGTTTGATTTTAAGATTAGTTTCTCCATCTAGATTCATCGTCTCAACATAACAAACCCCGTCTTCATAACTAGAAGACAATAACAAAAGATCACATGGAAAATACTCATTTTTAATCACTTTCACAACGTCTCCAACTCGAATCATCTTCCATGATCTGTCCTCAAACGTTCCATTCCCAATATGAACCTTCACTTTTCGTGAATTCACTTCCAAATCTTGTAAAAACCGATGCCAATCTTCAACGCCTTCTTTCAACATACTAATTCCCACCACAAAAACTAAAGGAGCTATCATACTCAAAGGCGAAAAAGGAGCTAAAGAAGTAACCGATAAAACTGCCACTAACAAGAAATACAAATTTGCCACCCTACGAAACTGTTCAAATAACGATTTTGGAAGAAACGTAATCACATTGTACTTAGTAGTATAAACATTATTACTTGGGTACTTATATGGCTTATGTTTATGCTTTCCAGAGTCGTTACAAAAAACGACTCTAGAGAAGCCAGACTGTCCAAAATCGGCTCGGTTTACAGACTGTAACGGTCGTAAACACGAAAACGTATACAAATTACTCCATTTCACTTTTCCTTTCTTCTTCTTTTTCTTATGAACATTTGGAGATGATTGTGTTGCCATTTTTGGGTATGGGGAAACTAGTCAAACTTTGATTGTTTTTTGTAGTAGTGATTTATGTAAGAATATGCACATAGTGACATATGAAGAATATTAAAATGTGACTTTTTTTTTGTTTTTTTCTTTATTTAAATATTATATAATTTAAAAATAAGAATCTTCTAATGCTTAAATTTGGAGTTTTCTTGGATCTTGTGTTGTTTAAAGTGCAGGCCTTTTATGGCATCATATATAGATGATGAAGATTATAAACCAAATGAAGCATCTATGATACTATCTTTTTTGGAATTCTTATTTGTTTGTTTACTTAAAGGGATATTAACATATGTAATATATGGCTTTATCAAGTTTATAACATTATTATGTCATGTCACGTCATATTTTTATAAACCTTAGTTTTCAATAAATTTAATTCTTTACCCATATAAACTTCAAAAAGTTTCTAACTCCTATCAAAATATTATTTCTTTAATTATTCATAAAAGGTTTTACTAATTTTTGTATAGATATTAATTTTATATTCTTCTTGGTTTATGGAAGTTCCGGTTCATGTACATGAACTTCACATTCTCTCTCATCTATAAATTTGTATTAACCTTATGAAATAATGGATGGACAAACACAATATATGTCAAGTCAATTCCACATCACCATAAACCTCACTATAAACTTTGCGTTATGGATAATCTTAGTGTATATCGAGCGGGTTAGATGAATTTGCTGAATTTTTTATTTATTTAAGTTTTAGTAAGATTTTAGTGTAATTTTAATATAATTTGAGGATATTTTAAGAGAATATGCATAATACAATGATGGTTTGGTGCTCAGGACTGATCCAACAGATCAAGGAAATGTATATTGACATATTGTTATACTAGGAAACTTGACTAGATTCATACAAAGTCATTTATCTGAAACTAACTCAATTTTTTAGATAAATTAATATTATACAATTTATTCATATTTTTGGCTCTTAAAAAAATTAAATCATCGATCTTTAGATTATAGATCAATTCAAATAATGTTAGTTGAGTTATCAGACCTCAAATAACGACACCTTGGGTAGGATCGCTCCCGAGAATAAAAAGACCGTGTGCAAAATTAAAAGTGTACTCCTTCATAAAAAGATTTTTTTCTCAAAGATAACATTTTTCAAATAAAATAGTCAAATACATGCATTCCTTTTTATGTTTTTTGTAAAATTATTTGATAAATATATACACGATATTAAAAAAAAAAAATACCCTTTCGACCCATTGATCATGTGTAATCGATACCCTATATATGTTTCAAATCGACCCTCACAACTGACCTTAGGGTTACATGAAATAAATAGCTGATCATGTGTAGTAGTCATAAATGCTAGCCCATGTTTGACGATAAGAATTATGTAAAACAAACAATTTTTTAACAGAAAGTATAAGTTAGAATCATAAATTTCGAAGATTTTGGTTTTGTTATTAAAACCACCAATTCAATAATGAGACGTGTAAATCCCTCTGTGTCTTAAACAAATGGGAAGTGTTCCCTGAATTTAAGGTAAGTTTGGGATTGGTTTGACTCGTTAAAATATTAAGGTACGGAATCTAATTATTTATGATTTACTTTTTATTAACCGGGTATTTGTTTGAGTTTATATAAGCTGCTTATAACTTATTGTTATTTCGGGTTATATTTCATATGTCCGAATTTTTGAACTTATATAACTAATTATGGGCTTGTAAAACATAAACCGAAATATCAATAAGCCATAAGCTTCTTGTATAAGCCCCAAACAAACACCCTCTAAGTTTAATTAAGAATTAAACATTTCTAATATAGTATACAGATGGAAAATGTTAAAAAATTTAATCAAGGAGACATATATGTTTAAAAAGGTGATAAAGTTTTTCTAACTTTGGGTTAGAGATAGAAAAATAGAAAAGTAAGTTGTACACAAAAAAGTAGTGTGACACGATAAATATGTATACATAGACTCGAATTCGAATTATGTAAGGTAAATTTGTGAACTTCACTTTATCTTTCTTTTTTTGTATAAATCATTTTCAACAAAAATATGTAAGTGCTAGCTTTAATTTAGATAATCATTAGTTAGATGGTGTTTGTGATTGAGTTTAAGGAGATATTATGTATTTACAAAAAGTAAATAATCAGATTTAGTATTTATCGATGCAATGTGGGTACATAGTTTCAAAGAAAATCAAAATGCTATAGTTTCCAACCGCAAGTCTATTTCTGTTTTAACCTTTAAATTGTTTTTGTTTTTCTGATAACCAAAAAACAATCGCGGTGAGAAATATTTATCTTGTTAGTGACTAAATTTGTTTCGTCATTAATGAACTTTTTTTTTCTTGTAGGGTTAAAGTTTATGAATTTAACTCTTTAACATATATATGTTTTTATTTATTACTTTAATTTTGTGTGGTATTTTACTACCAGTTAGTTATTACAAATAAAGTAGAGGTGAATTTGGTTTAGTTCGGCTCGGTTTGCACAAAAACAAAAACAAACCGAAAATTTCGGTTCGTAAAAGTCATAAACCATCTGTTTTATTTTTACATCAGTTCGGTTTTTCGAGTTTTGGATCAAATTTAGGTAAATCAAAAACATGACATACTTATGGTCAAGTAAGAATTTGAGTATTGGGTGAAATTTGATAATGGATGGTGGCTCGAGAAAAGAGAATGATGAACATGCATTTGAGCGCAAAAGAAGGATGAGTCTTCCTCTTTTTAAGTCTAAAAGTCATCAATACTCATAAATGTCATTAACTCTTTCTACCCCTTCTAGAAGTTAAAAAAGAGAATGGTTTTTTTCATTACATGTGATCTTATAAAAGTATGATTAGTAATTTGATTTACCATGTTCATACTTAAAACTTTGAAAAAGAATATGAGATTATCTTTTGACATTTGCATTTTAACAAAATAAATTATTGGATTAGGTAGGAAATAGTAGTTAAAAACATAACAAATGATTTATATCATGGCCTTACTTTATGTTGTTGCAATGGACTCTTCTTTAAAATAAAAGGAAAAAGAAAATATATTTAAAATAATAAAAGAGAGACCTTAAATGTAAATGGCGAATTAAGGTCCATTTGATGAGTTAACTTCTTTGATGGTAGTCGTTAGATCAGATTGATGATATTATCAAAGATTATTTTCATTTTACACTCTCTTAAAATACATAATTACATTCTTTCTTCGATTCTATCTTTACTAAAAATAAAAAACATAACTATAATTTACTTATAGAATCGTTCAATTTGGACTATAATTTAACTTCTTATGATTCTAAAATCTTCTAATATAAAATATCAAAACATGTGTATCAACGTAAAAGTGTATATGTTATTATGATTATAAAAACATGTGTATAAACGTAAAGTTATATATATTATTGGGAAAATGCACCAGATGACCATTGTACTACACAAAAATATCCGTCTAGGTCATTGTACAAAATTTACGTCTATTTACATCACTATACCACATTTGACCGTTTAAATTATAACCTTAACTTTTTGAAACCGTTTAAATAAATCATTTTGGTGACCTGAAACCCTTTGGTAACCGCCACGTCACCCTTTTCTCAAACTTTATATTTTCAACGTTATAAACAAGAAATTAGGGTTTATCAATTGGGAATTTTGCAGAGCTTCAATTGGGGAAGATGGATTTACGAATTTGTAATTGTGGAGTGACCGCTAGATGCTGGACGTCGTGGACATCTATCAATCCAGGAAGACGATTTCTAGATTGTCCAAACTATCTTGTAAGTCCCAAATTTTCTTTTGTTTTTGTTCATCTCTATTTTCTTCTGTTTTTGTTCATCGTTGATATTTCTTTAATAGGATCCAACAAAAAATTGCAACTTTTTTAGATGGTTTGATCTGGAACTACCAAACAGATGGTATGATGCAAGGATGTATGAATTGTACTCGAAGGTGAAGTCTTTGGAAGCTGATTTAGAGATGGTGAAAAAGCAAGCTGCAAATCGATTGTTTTATATAAGATTGTTGTTTGTTGTTGGATTTGTAACACTATGTTTTCTATTTCTATTGTAATGGTTATTTGTAATACTCTGTAATTGCATTTATATGTAATGGCAATGACCAATTTTTCCCATTTCGCTGTTTAATGACATTTTGCCCAAATGGCAATGACAAAACCAACCAAAACCAACCAAAAGAATGTAGTCTGATTAGCATGACCAAATTACCAAAAGAGCCAACATTTACTGCATTTACAAAACCAACCAAATTTACTGCATTTACAAAACCAACCAAATTACCAAAAGAGCTAACATAAAGTGGCATAAATTACCATAAGTTACCAAAAGAGCCAACATAAAGTGGCATAATTTACATACAGTGGCATAAGTTACCAAAAGACAACCAAATTAACAAGTTCCTACTACATCATGCTACCAGACATACTACCTTAACAGCCAACATAAAGTTACCAAAATACAACATTAACAAGTTTCATACTACATCATGCTAATCAGACTACATTCCTAATCAAGTGATATACAGTCATCAGCAGTTAAACCAGGACCTGGTTTCAATGGCTTCTTGAAATGAGCAATCTTGATCCTTTCTGAAGGTGGCCTCCTCTTCACCTGCAACTTCACCTTTTGCTTCCTTTGCTTGGGAGTGATCTTGACTGCAGCTTCACTACTTCCCTCACTTTCTTGAGTTGCCAAAGGAGGCTGAGACACTGGAATTTCCTCAGTTGTTCCCTCATCTTCTTGAGTTGCCAAAGGAGGTTTATTGACTTCCAATTCAGTACTTCCCTCACTTTCTTGAACCTCCTCTTCAGACACTGGTGGTGGCCTCTTCAGAAGCCTCTTGAACCTCCTCTTAGGAGTGACAACTGGAATTTGCTCAGCTTCTTGAGTTGCCAAAGGAGGCTGAGACACTGGAATTTCCTCAGGTTGTTGATCTTTGTAGTGATGCAGAATGGCATTCACATCTTGACCAGCCTCTATTATGCAGTCTTCTACAGTTATTCCTGGTGGCCAAGCATACCTTGGAAGTCCATCCTTGTTCTACAACACAGATTAAATTGTTACATATATAAAAAGAACAATAAAAATAACAATAAAGAGTACTTACCCCTAACATTGGCTCTCCATCTTCTGCATCCTTACCATCATATACAATCTGATATCCTCCAGCATGTTTATAATTGGTTTCCTTCTAGCATCCACTATAACAGAGTTGAAGCATTCACTTATTCCATTTTCCACTGCATCACATGCCCTATCTGTAGTAAAAAAATCCTTGCTCCAGCTCTTTGGTTGCCTTTCCCTTAGATGTTTTTCTGCTTCTTTGCTTGTCCTTTTCAAGTCCTCCATATATCTCTCAAATCTAGCAGGGAAGGTGGCCTTTGATGCTTTCCAGAATATGTTTCTAAACAAGACTCCTGTAAACTTCTTTCTGAAGTTTGCATATATGTGCCTTGCACACTGTCTATGTTCTGCTAAAGGTATGACCTCCTTGGCTGCTTCCAAAATACCCTAAAAATGAAGCATAACAAAGTTAATTGACATAAAATTACATTAAGAACTGATAAATATCATTACCTTGTGTTGATCTGAGATGATAGTTAGACCTTCACCATAGTTTAACTCCAAATCTGCCACTAAACATTCCATAAACCATTTCCAATTCTCTTTGTTCTCAATGCTCACAACTGCCCAAGCCACTAGAAACATCTGGTTATTCCCATCTCTTCCTACAGCTGCAAGCAACTCTCCTTTGCATATAGTTTTCAAAAAACACCCATCAATCCCTAAAACCTTCCTACATCCTGCCAACCAATTATTTTTCAGTCCCTTAAAACAAACATAAAAGCTTTTAAAGTAATTTTTCCCATCTGGCATTGGTTCAACACTCATTAAGCAAGTACTTCCTGGGTTAGATGTAATAATCTCTTCTGCATATGACCACAACTGTCCATAATGATCTTCTAAACAAGTCTCATATTGTTCCAATGCTTTGATCTTCCCCCTTCTAGCCTGACCAAAAGTCACTCTACACTTATACTTCTTCAACATAGCTTCCTGTATCTCCTTAACTTTGATATTAGGTCTTGCCATGATTTTTTTAGCATAGTTCCTAGCTATCCAGTTGCAAGTAATCAAGCTTCCAAAGTCATAACTCTTTGAACATCTATGCTCATCTTGTAAACTCTTTATTTGAAATGACTTTTCCTTCTGCATCCAAGATGCCCACAGTCTAAAAGTGCATTTGGGACCATCACCTACATTTTTACTACATTTAGCTAAAAGCCTCTTACCATCATTAACTGTGTAATACAACTGGTATCCATTAGCAAGAGCATAGAAAGCCAAACACCTTTTCAATTGCTGTGGATTCTCCTACCTTTCACCTAATTGTGGTCTCATGTACTTCCATTTAATGCTAGGATCATGCACTGGCCCTCCCAATCCATCCTTTTCATCTGCTCCATGTTCACTTTCAACACAGACTTCCCTCTCAAACCATTTTTCAGTATCTAAACCACCATAAATCTTAGACAAAAATGTTTTATCAAACATTTTAACTGCTTTCTTCTTAGGTTTAGGCATACTAATTTTGCTACTCCTAACTTCAAAAAAACCTCATCCTCACCTTCTGAAAGGTGATCTACAGATGCAGTGTCACTCTCATCCGACGAGTACATATCATACATATCTTCTTCCTCATCATCATTATCACTATCTACTTCAACATTATCTACCCTATCAGTTACACCACCATTTCCATCCTTAATCAGTTCCCTAGTTATCTCACACTCAGAGTGGCCAATGTAAACCTCAATCAAACCTCCATTGTCTTCGGCATATTTTATAAAACTAACTATATCAATATCACAATTCAAATGCCTCAATCCAGACTCTAAATCTTTACCAGGAACAAGGAAAAAGATAAAATTGCATAATGCAGATGATGATTCTTCTAAAAAAGATTTAAACTTACTGAAATTCATGGAATGTATGTCCACATCCTTCAAAACGGTTAGCATATCGTACTCATAACTAAAAGGATCTTTTTCAAACCTACCACCACGATGAAAGTTGATCGTTATCATACTTGCATGCTCCACGATTTCCAATTTGATATTTGATCGATGATTTAGGGTTCCAGGAAGACGATTAGGATTAGGGTTTAATAAAAAAAATTAAAGTGAGGATCCCAATTGGATTTGGTATTATAAAAATGAAAGAGAGAGAGAGAGAATTAGTGGGGGGTGACGTCACTGGTTTTTGACCGGTTGTTTGAAAAAAAGTCGTTTATTTAAACTGTCAAATGTAGTATAGTGATGTAAATAGACGTAAATTTTGTACAATGACCTAGACGGATATTTTTGTGTAGTACAATGGTCATCCAGTGCATTTTCCCTATATTATTATACATATTGTTTTTTATAATAAGTTAAAATCTAAATAAACATAAAATTTATGATTTTATTTTTATTTTTTTTCGCGTTATCGCGAGACAATAATCTAGTTAAACTATAAAATAAATAAACACTAATTCAAACCTCTTAAATATAAATTTACTTTTGTTAGTTTGTTTAATACGTAAATATATATATTCAAAAAAAGTAGGGCCCTATCCGTTTTTTATGAAATGTTCGTCCACACCCTACACATATTTTGTGTCTAAGTTGGACTAGTTTTGGGCCATGTTACTATTTCACCATTGCTTTTAGGGAGCCCAAAAATTAGTCATTGAACCAACATCTATTTTACTTTGTACATCATCAACATAACCAATTAAACTGTATTTCTTTTACCATTCCGTTCACAAATCATGAAGTAACTTCGACATCACAAATCATGTGTCAACTAATTTCCCACAATCACCAAATAGTTATTGGTCATTGTTTATAACCATTGGTTGTAAGAACTGAATTTCAAAAGCAACATGAAAAAGTAAACATAAATTTCATGTTAGGATTTTCATCGCATAGCTAATCACTTTCATAAAAGTTATCTGTATAAAGATAGAGGATATTGACAAATTTTATTTCATCTTCAAACTCTATATTTGTAAGAAAAGAGTATACATTGGAACTTTAGTCTTTGCATCGAACTGTCGCCTTATACTTATCAAAGAACCTTTGATTATGAGATTGGTTTCATGGCCAAGATTCATCATTCAATGTAACAGACACTATCTTCACACCTAGAAGATAATAACAAGATCAATACGGAAAAAAAACTGGTTTTTGCTTACATTCATAACATCACTAGCTTAAAACCTTCCAAGACCGATCTTTTAAAAAATGTGACAAGTCTTTTCATTCCCTTTCTCAATCTGCCTACTCAAATCGTTCCAACACCCATTACGCTTCATTATCCTTTCCTCATTCTGCATCATCCTTTCGTCAATTTCTTGTAGGTTCTCAAATTGTGTATTCTCTTGGTCCCACGTCTTTGTCTTCTGGCTATCCATTCTGGCTATCCATCGGTGCATTTTTTGTCTCCATATGAGCTTGGTTGGTCTCGGACTTAGATTTCTCATGCTTTAGCCATACCAGTAATTTTGCCATATATTTTTCTGCCAACTTGGTGTTTTCACATCTCTAAAAACCGAGAATGATAGTCGCGGACTGAAAGTGTTCAACGGACAAGTATGTGTACCGAAACATGGAGAAATTACGAAATTAATATAGAAAGATGTGCATCGATCTAAATACTCTATATATCCGGGTAAGACCAATGTACCGAGACTTAAAAGCCAACTTTTGGTGGCCTGGGATGAAAATTGGTGTGGCGGAATTTGTGGCTAAGTGTACCACTTGTGCCCAAGTGAAAGCCGAACACCAGAAGAATCCCTATGGAGAACTTCAACAGTTAGATATCCCAAAGTTGGAAATGGGATAAGATTACAATGGATTTTGTCACGAAGTTACCTAAGACTGCAAAGGGAAATGACATGATATGGGTCATTGTCAATCGGCTAACCAAGAGTGCTCATTTCTTGGCTACAAAAGAGAATGAGAAACTTGAGAAGCTGGCAGAGTTGTACATTCGAGAGTTAGTCACGAGGAACGACATAACAATCTCGATTGTTTCGGACCGAGATAGTTGTTTCACCTCGCGATTTTGTAATAGGCTACAAGAAGAACTTGGAACAATGGTGAATTTAAGTATCTCCTATCATCCTCAGACTGATGGGCAGGGCGAGATAACAATTCAAACCCTCGAGGACATGTTGCGAGCGTGCGTAATTGAGTATGGAGGCAGTTGGGACTCTCATCTTCCACTGATAGAGTTCGCGTATAACAACCCCTATCACTCGAGCATCAAAATGACCTATGAGATGTTGTATGGGAGAAAATGTTGCACGTGCACGTGTTGGTTAGAACCGGGAGAAAAGTAATCTGTGGGTCCTGAGTTGGTTCAGATCACCGCAGACAAAGTTGCTATCGCTCGAGAAAACTTGAGAGTCGCTCGAGAGCGACAAAAGAAGTATTCCGCCAAGAAGCGTAGGCCGAAAACATTCGAAATCGGGGAAAATTCTAAAAGTTTGGCCATGGAAAGGCATTATCCGTTTCAAAAAGTTAGGACCTTGATTCATTGGTCCATTCAAATTTTAAAACGAGTTGGTGAACAAGCTTATCGTTTGGAGTTACCGGCGGAGCTCGACGGTATTCACAACACATTTCACGTTTGTTACTTGCGTAAATGTTTGGCTGAAGAAAATAATATTCTTCCCTTGGAAGAATTATGAATAGATGAAAATAAGCGATTGGTGGAAGAACATATTGCTATCTTAGACCATAAGGTATAAAAGTTGTGTAAGAAGAGGGTAAAACTGGTTAAGGTTCAATGGAGAAATACCAGAGGAGCGGATATGACTTGGGAAGCTGGGGATGAATCACGTTTGATTTTAATAAACTATTTGAACTCTCTAACTCTCTCTCTCTCTCTCTCTCTCTCTCTCTCTCTCTCTCTATATATATATATATATATATATATATATATATATATATATATATATATATATATATATATATATATATATATATATATATATATATATATATATATATATATTCGAAAAGTTTCTTATAAAACAATACTTAAAGAAAAATAAAAAAGTAATTTATGAAATGTTTGTATTATATTTATTTACTCAGGTATAAAAAACTTTGAAAAAACAAGTTTTGATATGCATCAAAATATATACCGTTTAGGAGTTGTGAATCAAATTTATGGTTTTTGTACACTAAATATTCAAATTTGATGCATAATAATAAAACTATCTATTTTTTTGATATAACTTATTTTTTAAAGTTTGAAATGTAATTAAAATAAATGAGGTCAATCACGTGTGTATAAAGAAAGTTTAGTAGTGTTGTTTAAGTTGGGATCTCTTAATGGGCCACTGTAATAAGAAAAGAAAAAAGGAAGTTGAATAGGGCCACCCCAAAGACTGCAAAAAAAGAAAACTTGTCTTGTTATTTCCTGAGTAAGACTAACCTTGAACGATCGGCAGCAACAGGTAAACCTCAGATAGTTTCATAAATTATATTTAGTAGGTTTTACCTGTCTTGTTGTCGTTTCAGAATAACAGTGTCAGTCTCACTTGTCTACTTGGTGGAACTTCTGATAATACATGATCTTCTTCTTGTTCATATCTTGACTTTCACTCTTGTTCTTACTATACTTCTCAAGACTGGTCTTCCTGTAACGTTAGCATGTAATATTCCAAAGGATAGCTGTTGGAGCATTATTGTCTGTATTTGTATTCATTTGAACGTGTCGTAGAGTTAGAATGTAATTAGATCGAGTTGTAAAGTCCAAACGCATTTACGAAATCAGTTACGTCAAGTAACTGAGTTACGTTCACGTAACTCGTGAGTTACGTGCGTAACTAGGAGAGTTACGCGCGTAACTCGTGAGTTACGTGCGTAACTAGGAGAGTTACGGGCGTAACTCTTCTAGGATTCCGTGCTGCCTATAAATAGCAGCCTCGGGATCATAAATGTTGTTGTTGAAAGTTGTCAGAGCATTCATAGCGAGATTAGTTACGTGAGCTAGGGTTTAGTGAACGTAACTCTTTGTTCTTGAGTGTTAAAGTCTTGTAATCGAGTGTTTAGGTTCTATTCGTGATTGTAAACAAACACGTAAGCTTAATAGAATCATTCATTTGGTTATTGCATCTGTTCTTCACCGTTTACTTATACATATTGGTTATTCCGCAATCAATAGTGTTTAGGGTTCAAAGGAGGTCCGAAATAGGCGACCAACAAGTGGTATCAGAGCCTCTATACTTGCTATAGAGGTCTTTGAATCCGTTTGGTGAAGATTGGGGCTGTTTTAGGCTAGATCTAAGATTTGGGTAAAGTGTACTTTATTCGGGATTTTTTAGATCTAGACATTTCTAGCCGGAGTTTGGTATTGGGGTTCAGATATTGTATTCTCAGTTGGTAGTATTTGATATCTGCAGAAGATGGGCACTTAGTTTTGGGTATTTCTACGTTTTCGGCGATTTTTGGAAAATTCTGCTGCACGTCACGTAACTGAGGTGTTTGTCACGTAATTAAGCTTTTCTGTCACGTAATTGGTCACGTAAGTAGGATTTTCGCACGTAATTCCCTAGTTACTTGACATTTGTTACGCACGTAACTAGTAAGTTACGCACGTAACTAGTGACTTACGCTCACGTAATTGGTGAGTTTCGTGCACGAAACTGTTCGCTGAAATTGTTCGTTTACTCCGTTTTCAAGCCGTTACTCTGCCCGTTTTTCGTTGGAAACGTTAGGTGGGTGTTAGATTAGGTTTTTGGGTATTCGTTAGTTGCTGTTTTTGGGTATTGGTGTGGTTTTGTGATGGCTCTCTCTACGAATTCGAATACATTCAACATGGAACCAAGCCGTAACCCTCAACTTCCTCCTTTATACAACCCAAACCGAAGTGTAGAGGATTGGATGATGAGCTTTAGGACGTATGTTGCGTGTACTGATCCGAGTATGTGGGCTCCTATCCTCACGAAGTATGAAGCTCCCTCCGACGTCAACACAGCCACCGGTGTTAGAACCTATCGAGCTCCGTCTACTTACACCGATGATGAGAAAGCTCTCTTTCTCAAAAATCAGAAAGCGTTAGGAACAATTCAGTTCTGTCTAACCGATGAGATGAGAGCTATTTTCCGGATGATCGATAATCCCCACGATCTATGGAACGCTATCGCGAAGAGATATGGAGGTACGGAGGCAATGAAAGAAATCAAAGTCGACATGTTGAAGAGGCAATTTGACAACTTCAAGTGTGGAGAAAGTGAAACTCTAGATATGCTAATTTCTAGATTCTGTCGGTTGATAAACGACCTATACGAGTTAAAGGTCGAGTATAGTAAGCTTCAGACAAACACGCGATTCTTGGATAGCTTGCCGCCACATTGGGAATTTCGGGTGTTACTGTTGAAAGAAAAACCTGAGCTAAGAGACTATGACTTTGAGGATCTAATCGACAAGCTGCGGATAGCAAAATCTGCAAATGCAGGAGAAAGCATATGGGAGCAACGTGTTCTCCTAGAAGGTACTTAGAGATAATGCGGGAGTTGCTTTCCTCTCGGATATCTCAACCCAAGTACCTCCTTCCTTAAGCTACTTGCCTCCGACTCCCAGCTTTCCGAGTGTTCAAGACAGTTCTCCAGTGTCAAGCTCGAGCGATACACTCTGTCCTACATGTTCTACGTGTAAGACTTGTTCATCGCGACGGGAAATGAATACGGCATTTGCTGCTCCCCTCCTAAAGTCTCAAGGGAGAGGAAAGCAAACGGGATTTAGTGCTTCTAGTTCCCAGAATATGGAACCTGATCGGTTACAGTCATGTTTCGTCGCAGCCTATAACGACTTGATCGACGGAAGGATTGCAAGTTCCGCTCTCAACGAGAAAGATTATGAGCAGGTTCATCCCGACGATCTAGAGGAAATGGATATTAGGTGGAACATGGCCATGATGACAAAGAGGATCAAAGGTTTTCTCAATCGCACAGGAAAGAAGTTTGTTGGGGGTGATAGAAAGAGTGGGATGGGTTTCGACAAGTCCAGGGTAAAGTGCTTTAAATGCAACAATTACGGCCACTTCGCTCGTGAATGTGGTCAACATTCACGCGAAGACCCTCGACATGACCACGGAGAGAGATATGGTCAACAACACCAAGGTCAAGCCCCTCATCAAGGAAGAAGCTATCAACAGGGAGGATATCAAGGTCAGGCATCTAGGAATCTCAGAATTCAAGATGCGGAAAAGGATGCAAGTGCACTCATGGCTGTGGATAACCGGGTTGACTGGAATGCTTTTGAGGATATCGCACCAAGTATGGAGCACTTTGCCCTCATGGCCTCTACTTCAGATGTTGCATCTCCTAAGCCTGAGGTAGATATTGATCCTTTCACTTCCGTTTGTACTAACTGCAGCGAGCTAGAGGCCCAGCTCGCTGTATGGAGTACCACGGCTAGAGAGTTAAGTGTTGAGGTTAATGATTTTAGATTAAAAAATGATGCCTTGTCCAAAGAAAACAGAATTTTAACTACTTTTAAGAAAGAAAAACAAGTTGAAATTTCTGATCTAAAAATTGTTATTACTCGACACATTTCAAAAATCCAAGAGTTTTCTGATGCTCTTGCAGCTGAAAAATTAAATGTTGCCAAGAAACAGAGTGAAATTGATACTCTACAGGCAAAGTTAGCTGCAATTGCAAACTCTAAAGAGATTTTGGCTCAATTGATCGAATCTCAACGAACGAACACAAAAGACAAGGGTGGACTGGGGTATTCTAGTATGCCTCCTCCAAGTCACTTCACCCCAATCCCGGTCGATGGTTCGTCCGTAGAGATAGCTCAATCTGCTTCTTTGACCTCTGAGGCTCCAAAAGCCGAAGACACTGGTCCAGAAGTTAGTATCAGTGAAAATGAGTCTAAAGTGACCTTAGAATGTCCCGACCAAAAATCAAAAGACTTGATCGACCTAAAAGACGTCCAATTATCTACATACCAAGAGAGTCTTTTCGAGAAAGTCTTTCAGCGCCTGGAGAGCCGTCTTATTACTAAGATTGACAAGAAGTTTGAACAACTTCAGGTGCGAGAAGGAAAACGGATTGTTAAACAATCCGACTCTAAGCAGTCCGAGTCAAAGTCCACAAAATCGAAGTCAAAGGGTAAAGAAAAGGTTGAGGAACCAATTCTCACTATTCAAACCCCAATGTCCACGATTTTCACTAAGGGAGTGGCTTCTTCTTCTAAGCCTACAAATTTCCCTCCCAAAGTGATTCGACCAACTACTTCTAGACCAGCTCCACAGACCATGGCACCACCTCGTATTCCAAACGTGTCTCATGTAGCAATTCAAAACGAGAAGATTCAAACTTCTCCGACTCCTATGGACATGTCAAATGATCCGAGAACTTGCTACTACTGTAGAAACGAGGGACACATTGCCAAGGTTTGTCCACGTTTGCAAGGATTAATCTTGAAACGCAAAGCATCCCCTAAGAAGGATCGACTAATCTCCAAAGTTGATACTTCTTCAGACCAAGTCATGACCGGGCCAAAACAAG
Organism: Senecio squalidus; assembly: GCA_910822075.1. NCBI lineage: Eukaryota > Viridiplantae > Streptophyta > Magnoliopsida > Asterales > Asteraceae > Senecio > Senecio squalidus. Next base: position 32,819,094 of record CAJVGC010000592.1, read on the forward strand.
TCGTGACCGAAGTTGTTAAAGAAAAACAAAAGTCACCCAAACGTCAGAATGCCACATCAACTTCAACCAACTACCAGAAAAACACCAAATTGGTTGATGTGATCATTCTCGACGTAAATGGACGACCCAAGTCTGTTAAGGCTTGGGTCCCCATTCAAAACTAATCCTCTATTTTAATGTGTAGGGGCGATCTAAGCGACCGAGCGGCAAGAATATTTGGTGTGTCGATAGTGGTTGCTCCAGGCACATGACGGGAGATTGTCATCTATTGACCGATCACATTGCGGTTGATGGTGGCAATGTTCTGTTTGCGGGGGAAAAGGGTGGCAAGATAACGGGACCGGGAAATATCTCCAACGGCGTAGTGACTTTTCAAAATGTCAACTACGTTAAGGAGTTAAAGCATAATCTTCTCAGCGTTTCACATGTGTGTGATGAGAAGTTCTCTACCCTGTTCACAAGCAAAGAGTGTATGATTCTGCGTGAAGGTTTTGTAATTGACCCATCCTGGGTAGTGATAAGAGCTCCGAGAATCAACGACATCTACTATCTGGATATGTCTAAAGCTACATCAAGCGAGGAACATCTGTGCTTGGTGTCTAAAGCTTCGGAGCGGGAGTAAATCATGTGGCATAGACGGATGGCCCACATTAACTTCCGAAGGATGAATTATCTGGTGAAGCACGAGCTTGTCACAGGAGTTCCCAACATGAGCTTTGCGATGAATGACTCATGTGTTTCATGTGTAAAGGGGAAAAAACACAAGAAGTCGCATTCGTCGAAGCTTGTGAACTCCATCTCTGCTCCACTGGAATTACTTCACATGGATCTCTTCGGTCCTGTAAGTGTAAAGAGTAAAGGTGGAAAATCGTACTGTTTGGTAGTCACGGATGACTACTCGAGATTCTCGTGGGTTTTCTTCCTAGCGAGGAAGGATGAAACAGCTGAACGACTAAAGTTTCTCCTTCTTCGACTAGAAACCCTTCTCGAGTTAAAGGTCAGATCTATTCGAAGCGATAATGGCACGGAGTTCAAAAACAACAACATGGAGCTGTTTTGTATATCTAAGGGTATCTCTCACCAGTACAGCGCTCCTCGAACTCCGCAGCAAAATGGGGTTGCAGAAAGGAAGAATAGAACTCTCATTGAAGCTGCTCGTACGATGCTTTCGGACTCTAAACTGCCAGTTTCATTCTGGGCCGAAGCAGTCAATACAGCATGCTATGTTCTCAATCGCGTTTCCTTGGTCAAACGTCATAACAAGACGAGCTACGAACTGATCAATAAAAGGAAGCCGAATCTGCAATTCCTCGAACCGTTTGGATGCCCTTGTAAGATCATGATCACCAAGGAAAGGATCTCCAAGTTTGGTGAAAAGACGCATCCTGGATACTTTCTCGGTTATTCGGCAGAGTCTCCAAGTAGACGGGTATTCGATAAGACCACGGGCACAATTGAAGAAGCGTATGAGGTGACTTGTTTTCGGTATACACCATCTACACCGGGTGATGGTCCGGAACACTTCTTCGATTATGATTCGTTGTTTCAGTCTTTCAACCTTGATTCTCCTAGTGCCTCCATTCCGGTTGCAAGAAATGAAGCGGTCGTGATGCAACGGGGATGAATTGATGATACTTTCTTTAACCAATTTCACACTCAAAGTGAAGATGCATCACCGTCCACTTCATCTGGTCCGATTCCGATTCAGGTCGTCATTGATCTTCCAGCTATTCAACAAGCTCCGATTCGGCCAGGATCGCCAGTCTTTGAAACTGCATCAGAATCTGCATCAGAAGCTGCATCAGAAGCTGCATCAGATGATTCTGAGAGTGATAACAATGATTTTCAAGACTCCGCAGCTCAGATTGAAGAAATTTATGAAGAGGAATCTAATGACATTGAAAGTGCTCCTCAACCTTCTACTGTTGGTGTCTCGAATCCAGCTCCACCTTCTGATGAAGCAGAAATTCCAGCTCCGGTCGTGGAGAATGTGATTAATTAGGAAGAAGGTGTACAAGAAAATGAAGGTGATGTAGAAAGAAATGAGGCTGAAAATGTCATCTCTCCGAGGAGATCAGTGAGAGAAAAGAAACGTCCTGCACACTTGGATGAATTCGTGGCAAGTCCCGCACTTCTGGAGGTCTTCGAAGCATGCTTTCTATCCCAAATAGATCCAAAGAACGTCATCATTGCACTAGATGATCCGTTCTGGGTAGAAGCCATGCAAGAGGAACTTCAACAGTTTCTAAAGCTACATGTGTGGGAAAGGGTCAAGGCTCCAAGGAGGGAAAAGATATTGAAGACGAAGTGGGTATACAAGATAAAGAGAGATGATAAAGGCGAGATTGTAAGGAATAAAGCCTGTTTAGTTGTTCAAGGTTTCGAACAAGTAGAAGGTCTAGACTATGATGAAGTCTACGCACCGGTTGCTCGTTTGGAATCAATTCGGCTGTTCCTTGCATTCGCTTCCCACAGGCGTTTCAAGGTTTATCAACTTGACGTTAAGAGTGCGTTCCTTTATGGTGAAATACGTGAAGACATTTATGTCTCTCAGCCACCGGGCTTCGAGGATTACGAACATCCTGATCACGTTTTCAAGCTGAACAAGGCCTTATATGGTCTTCACCAGGCCCCGAGAGCTTGGTATGGAACGCTCTCTGACTTCTTGACAAACAACGGGTTTGCAAGAGGCACGGTTGATCAAACATTGTTCACAAAGAAAAGGAAAGAACACTTGCTGCTGGTCCAAATATACGTCGACGACATCATCTTCGGGTCAACTGATGACTCGATGTGTAAAGATTTTGAGAAGTTGATGACGTCAAGGTTTGAGATGAGTGCAATGGGTGAAATGAACTTCTTTTTGGGCTTGCAAGTTCAACAATCAAAGAAGGTAATTTACATTCATCAGACCAAGTATGTGCAAGACATATTGACTCGTTTCGAGATGCTTGACTGTAGACCGGTTAGCACTCCTCTCGAGATCAATCACAAACTTGGTCCAGCACCTCATGATGAAGTTATAGATCTGAAGTTGTATCGGTCGATGATAGGCTCACTGATGTATCTAACGGCTTCTCGTCCGGATATCACCTTTGCTGTGTCTTTGTGCGCGCGCTATCAAGCTGCGCCTAAGGCATCTCATTTGAAGGCCGTGAAGAAGATTCTCTGTTATCTCAAGGGGAAACCAACTCTGGGTCTCTGGTATCCTTATGACGATCAAGACTTCGAGTTGACGGCGTATTCGGATTCAGATTATGGGGGCTGCAATTCTGACATGAAGTCCGCGACTGGTGGCTGTCAGTTCCTTGGATCGCGTTTAGTCTCGTGGCAGTGCAAGAAGCAAACCGCGGTATCCTTATCATCTGCGGAAGCTGAATACATTGCGGCGGGAAGTTGTTGTGCTCAGGTTCTTTGGATCCAGCATCAGCTACGCGATTATGGTTTGATTGTTTCTCGCACCCCTATTAACATAGACAATACAGCAGCGGTGTGCATCATACGCAATCCGGTGCAACATTCGAAAACGAAACATATCAGTATTCGTTTTCATTTCATACGGGATTGCTATGATAAGAACTTGATCACGTTACTCCAAATCGCTACCGAAAATCAAAAGGCCGATCTTTTGACTAAAGCTTTTCACAAGGGGCGATTTGAAGTACTGATCAAGTTAAACCGTCTCACCATTTTAGAAATCGCTTGACACGAACCAATATTTTTGTAAATATTTTAAAAATTAAAAAATTCAAAATTTTTTTTGGTTTAAGTTGTAGTTTACTCCCTAAGTTATTTAAAATTAAAAATACAAAAAGATTTTAACTTTTCTTAGGCTTATAGCTTTTATCTTTCAATTTTACGGTTCTCGTGTCTTTTGAGTGATTTGCAGTGACAGGAGGAAACATATGAGCTTATATACGCATTATGGATCACGTTATCCTGAAAAGACGGTTTCTAGTTCATTCTTGACGATTGGAAGGCTCCGAGTGCTTAAACATGCTCGACTGATCATATGCCTTCCCGTCAAGTGTAAAGGCTCTTTATCTCGAGATAAAGTGTAAAGGTTTGAGTGTATAATCATTTTTATCTCTTGGAAAGAGTTTAAAGGTTAAAAACTTGTTTTCTATTATTCGGTAATAGTTTAAAGATAAAAACATGATTTAAAACAAGTTTAAAATCGAGAAAACGCGCGAAAAAAAACACAACACGTAATTGAGAATTACGTGCACGTAACTCAGAAGTTACGTGCACGTAACTCAGAAGTTACGGGCACGTAACTCCCAGTTACGTGCACGTAACTGAGGAAGAGAGAGGGTATATAAAGGTTTAAAACAACTGTTTCCAAACACATTTCAAAAACCCTCTTGCAAAAATCCTCTCCTCTCCACGACGCTTTCTCGATTTCAAGTCGGATTTTCAATTTTCATACCATTTTCTTGCTCGGTTTCGTCATTTAATCATCACGGTATGCTCTTCTTGAATTTATTTCGAGTTTAAAGGGGTGTTTGGTTGGTGTTAGTCTCGGTTTGGGTTTTTAACCATAAAACACCCAAAATCAGTTAATTAAACATGAAATTAATGATATTTAATCATCAAAAACTGATTTCCGAGTGTAATGGGAGTGTTTCACTGTTGTTTTTCGGACTTAATCGATGGTTTAAAGAAATTTTTGATTTTAACCTAAAAAATTAGGTTTTAACCGCGATTTGTCTACATATATTGTCAAAATGATGTAGTGTAAAGACTAATGTGACTCGAAATATTGCTAATGACTTGATTTTAAGATAAAAACCATAGCGTATTTTGAGTTTTATTGAGCGTAAGAAAACGAGTGGTTACACCAAGTTACGGGCAAGTAATTGATAATTACGTGCACGTAACTCTGAATTACGTGCACGTAATTACCAAGTTACGTGCACGTAACTCTGACTTCATTTGTTCTTCTGTGTCACGTAACTCCATTTACGTGCACGTAACTCCCTATTACGTGCACGTAATTGTTAAAACAAAAAGTTCTCGACCGTTAAATTGTCCAGTTATGCTGCCCAAATTTTTCAAAAATCGATTACGTAAGACAAGTTAGGCGCGTAACTATACAGTTACTGGCGCGTAACTGTCAACAGATTCACATCTGTTTTGCAAATTCCATTTGCTTAACGTAATTGATTCTAACGATAGCAGCGTAACCCAATTTCAATCAAAAGTAGTCTATGCACGTCTAGGATGTTGTTTACAATGTCTTTTAGTAGTTTTTGTGCGTGTACTAACTTTTGTGCGAGTTTTTGTTGTCTTTTGTGTAGAATGGCACCTAAGACGGATGTTGCAATCAAGAGACACAACTCAGTGGCTCTTCTATCTGCTGTGAAAAGTGGCGCAGGGTTCGAAGGAATTATCAACTACTTGATTCGAAGCCCGATAGCGTATGCCCTCCGAGTTGATCCGAAACTGAAGCTAGATCTTATCTCAGAGTTCTGGAAGAATGCGAGAGCAAATATGACGGTTGATCCTCCTACTATCGACTCAATGATTGGGAATCTTCCAGTGGTTATTTCTGAGGCTGTCATTCGCACAGTACTTCAGTTCCGAGACTCAGCTGATTCTACTGATGTGCTTCCAGATAAGGTGATTTTTGGTTGTTTCAAGAAGATGGGATATACTGGACGTCTAGACTCCCTTCAGTTTTATAAGTCTCAGATGCCGGTACTCTACCGCTTCCTCATGCACACGATCATTCAGTGCATGTCTAAGTGGAAAGGAGGGTATGATGTCCTGGATCGAAAGGGTCAATCTTTGATGGTGTCTTTGGTCTTCAACCATCCGTATAACACCTCCAGATTCATACTCAACAACATGCTTTGGAATCTGGAATATAGGAAGCGGACATTCGATCAATACCCTCGCTTTGTGACCTTAATGATCGATCATCTCCTTCCGAACCTTGCTTATACCGGTCCGTACGGACAGGCCACGCACATAAACCCCCGTGTCTTTGCTGACTGCAGAGGGGGTGATGAGTTAGCACTTCAGCGTGCTTTGGTTGATGCCGCTTTTCAAGCACCGGCGCTCAATGCTTTTGATAATCTCATTACTCCTGACTCTCCAAAGCCAACCAGATCTAGGAGATCTTCCAAATCGGTGGCTACTGAGGGTGTTACAAGTAAAAGACAAAGAAAGGGTAAAGGGAAGTAAGCTGTCGAATCTGAGGGTGTTTCCGAAAAGATTAAGGATAAGGGAAAGCAGCAGATTGCTCTTGTTGATGTATCTGATCCTGAGGCTTCTGCATCAGACGATGATGAAGAAAGTGATGCCGGATCGGAAGAGACCGTTCAACTCTCCGATGCCGCGAGGAAGCTACAGCAGAAATTGAGTGATTTAGAAGTGCTCAAGAAGACCATTCCAGTGGAAGATTATGCTGAGAGACATCTTAGGATAATGAAGAAAGCAGCAAAGGTTGGAGCAAATTTGTTGGGTACTGCTCTCGAAGGGGGAGTTAAAGGAAAAGGAAAGGCTACAAAGGAAGCTACTTTCAAGGAACCACAACCGGTGATTCCTTCGCCACCGCCAGTCCGAACTGTCAGAATGAAGTCTGCCGCATTTGTTGGTGTTCAGCCAGGTACTTATAGCCAAGCTCCTCCAACTTCAGCGAGCAAGCGGCCTCGCTCCTCTCCCACTTCTCCAGAGGTTTCCCAAGAACAACCTTTGGTGAAGAGGTCCAAGCAATCCGTTACCACCACCACCGCACTTCTTCCACCAATCATTACCACTCCTCCACCAGTTATCACTACTACTCCTCCACCACCTACATTCACGTTCCCTCCACCAGTGGTAACCTCTACTCCATTAGGCAGCTCTTCTCGCCCGCAGATCACAGTCGGATTAGGTGATCTGGTGAATCAGATGCAGACTCAGCTCGCTACCTTCCAGGGTTCACTACACGAGCATGAAAAGAGGATAAAGCAGCTCGAAGGTCAAGTGAGGGCTCGAGATAAAAAGATTGCTTCATTGGAGACGAAGTTTAAAATTTTTGAGAATGATGTTTCGGTAGTTCGGGGAGATTATAAAATCTTCAATGATCGTCTTGATGAGCTGCTGAGTGCGCGAGAAAAGGAGAAAGTAGATGATGAAGATGAGGACGACGGAGATGAGGATGAAACTGAGAAAGAAGATAAGGCTGACGATGAGGCGAAGGACGATGAACCGAAAGATGACGCCGATGATCAAGATAAACCTGATGATGGTGGTGATGCCGGTGCTCAATCTTTTATGGGCTCGGGTGATCAGGGAATGGCTGATCCTTCAGAACAGGCACAACACGGTGAATCCGCGTCTGGTTCTGCCAAAGATCAGGGATCTCCAGCCAAAGAAGCACCACTTGAGGGGGAGACTGCTAACCTTAACGTTGATTTTGTTTTAGTCTCTGCAGGTACACAATCTCATCCGCTTCAGTCCGCACAGCCGGCGATGTCATTTCAAGGTTCTACCGGTGTAGTTCCTAAATTTGATACCATGCTGCTGCCAGCAGGAGATGCTGCCTCAATGGTCCAGGAGAGTCGTATGTTTGAGGACTCCGAGGATGAGGTCGACTCCGCGCGACTGAAGAAAGTCACTGCATCTCAAGTTCAATCGGGTGTTAAAGACAAGATTGCTTCCCCTTCTGGTTCAAAGGGGAAGTCTAAAGAAGAAGCTGCATCGGAAACTCCAGTTGTCCCCGCTCCTCTCGTGCCACCTCCTGTTCATTACGTTGATAGCAGAGGGAGAAAGATCGATCATTCAGTATTTGGGGAACCGGGTGTTATTGTCGGTTGTAATCTAGTGGGCCAGTGCAAGAGGATCATTCTTGCATGGCGTTACATAGATAACACCGACTATTTTGTCTTGCTGCGGGGTGATGGTGTGCAGTACATGCGGATGAAATACGCGACGTTCAACTCTCTTCCCCACTATGAGTTGAAGCGTCTTGCGGATTTGGAACCCACCAACCTTACTTCGGATGCGGCCAAGCTTTTCTTCAAAACGTTGAGATCCGACATCCATTATGGAAAGCTTGTGAACTTCAAGCTCACCATGCCTATCATCCAGAAGGCAAAGAAGAGGAATCCAAAGACTAAGAGGCGAGATTTGGAACACATCTATCCTGAGGTCAAGCAGCTCAGGCGGATCAGGTTGCCCTCGTTACCTCAGGATTTCTTGACTGACGTTGAGGCTTGGGGGTTTGACGACAAAGCTCGGGAGGTCGTAGTGTTTGGCAAAGATGGCAAAGTGCTGCTGAGGATCTATGATCCTATTCATCTTCTCTGCCTCTCCGAAGCTGATCTGAAGAGGCTAAATGAGAAGAAGATTTATTGTGCAGAAAATGAGACATCTTTTGGCATAGTCTTCTCGCATGTGGTTCACATTTGCGTCGAAAAGGGTTATCATTCACAGAACTTGCCATTAGTGACTGAAGAAGCAGCTTAGATTGTGGTTTGCAGGGTGTTAGCTGGTTTTGGTATTTCTTTATTCCAGCTCAAACTATATTCTTTTGTCTGTAATTCTTGTGAACATCTTTTGATATATATATGTTTATTTTGCTTGATTGTTTGTTTGTAATGTGTGTGATGCATGATTCGGTAGGCTTTTGATTCCTATTTGAATTATGTAGTCCGGTTTGCGTTCAAACTTTTACTATCAAGTTTAATTTACATGATTATATCTTAAGTTTAAAGTGTTTAGACTTCGCAACATATAACAGTTGCGAACTCGGAAAAAAACCGTTTTGCTTAAAAGCAAAACTCTTTTCAAAAGAGTCTAAAGTTTTGAAACTCATCGAGTCTAAAGTTAAATAATCTCGGATGAATCTAAAGTTTTTGAATCTCATTGAGTCAAAGCATAATAATCTCAATTGAGTGTCAAGTGTCCAAATGATAAAAACCTAAATCTTTGATCGTGACTTCGAAACTTTTCTTTTTAAGTTTTTAGGATTTGTATAGTTCCAAAATTAATAAAAATCAGAAAAACATAAAAAGAGGGGGAGAAAGTTTGTGAAAACCTTAGGAAATGATAGTACATCGCGGATTTTAAAAATCAGAATCATAAGTGTTTGTTCGATGTATTAGTAGGTACGGCCAATATCATATAAACAATTTTCCGAACCTGTTTCTAATGGGTAACACGGTTAAGTTTGTTCATCTCAATGATAAGCTGAAAACTTTCGGTGTGCCTGGAATCTGTCACCATAGGATTATATATATATAAATAAGTATCTGAGAGTAATAGAAAAAGCGAGGAAAAGAAAAATTGAGAGAAAATCAAAAAATATAATAAATCGTTTTTCCTAAAACTCAAAGAGTTTTTTATTAATAACTCCTAAACACCTTGAGGCGCTCCAGGATTCTATAAGGTTGCGAAATCATAGTTTCCTGCAGTTAGTATAAAGGTTGAGGAGCTAAGTAAAACTCGTATCCTTGAGGCGCTCCTGGATTCTATAAGGTTGCGAAATCATAGTTTCCTTGCAGTTAGTATAAAGGGGAGAGTAGAGTCAAATAAGAATTCCGTAACTCTTGATGCTTACTTGATAAACGGCAAAGACAGAGGGAGGAGTTCACGAGTCTATAAAGCTTCTTAAGCTTATAAATATATATATATATATATATATATATATATATATATATATATATATATATATATATATATATATATATATATATATATATATAGGGTGAGGTTCAATAGAGATCCCTTTTTTTCTAGAGATCCAGGGATCACCTTTAGAGCCACACAATTTCATTAATAGATCAAACCCACATAGGGGTATTTTAGTCATATTCAGAAAATATCAAAAGTTACACGCGCCCAATTTTACCCTAAAACAAAATGTACATGCGCTCCATATACCACCATCATCAAATTCTTCATTTTTCTGCTACTAATCTCAAATCAATCAATCAATCAATCAAATTAGGGTTTCATATCATCAAATTAGGGTTTCAATTTCATCAATCTCCACGCGCCGCTGGTTTAGCGGCTACGATTTTCCTGTAATTTCACTGTTTTTGTTGAATTTTGGATAAATTTAGATAAATTTGTTGAAATTAGGGTTAGTTTTGGTGAAATTGAATGGCATTGGGGGATTTAATGGAGGCTAGGTTTTCAAGTAATCAATTGTATTCCAATTTGAATCAAACTGTTGTGATACAAGATGTAATTGTTCATGATAACTAACGCCGTTACTACCAATACCAATGGCCACCTTCGTTCCTCCACCACCGACAACCTACAAATCCAAAGATGTAAGATTATTTCCCTATATCTAATAAAACCGTTAAGCAAACTTTTGAGATGTTTATAAAAATGTTTAACTTGATTCTTTATCCGTACATTCTTTAGCTGATGGGTTCGTTGTTCAAACCGGAGATCCTGAAGGCCCTGCAGAGGGTTTTATCGACCCAAGTACAGAGAAGACACGTACAATACCTTTAGAAATTATGGTAGAAGGTGAAAAAGCACCTGTATATGGAGTAACCTTAGAAGTAAGTTAACGTTTTTATTTATGTAACTTGCAACCCGCTTACTATGAATAATAAACAGACCCAAATTAACCCATTTTTTACATATCCGGGTTGAAATTGATGTTATCTGAAATTATAAAATTATTTGAGAAGAAAATATAGGGATGAATCACAGGTGTTTTCATATACATAGGATGGAATTGCTCCCTTTAGTATATACAGGTAGCTTTGTTTGAATAAACTTCAGAACAATCTCGCCTGATATTCCCATTTTTTCCCGACTTAACACCAACCCGTCCTAGTTTGGTCATAGCCGTTATAAATGCGTTATTAAAAGCTTGTTGGCTTGAAGCCCATGAGTTCACAGTCTGTTTTGACCAAGAGTCAGTAAAGAGAACCTGGTCAGAAGTAAACAATCCTTGTCCTTGTTGTAGATTCTTGTAGTACATATTGTCAAAAGTTCTTGGAGTGTTGGGATCCAATTAGTTTAACAATTTTTAAAACCGATTGCATTTTATTTTTAAAAGATACGTTAACACCAGTTTTTATTTCCCCTAGTTCTAACATCGTCCAATATGATAGTTTAAATGATTAAACTTACTTTGAAATCAAGTTTTAAGTTTTAAATACACTCTAAGATCAACTTGTCTAAAATTCAGGGAAGCCTATGATTAGCTATATGCCTCGGGTCAACATTCTTTGGACACAGTTGCTGCAATTGGGCTGCGTAACTTTTGTTTAGAGTTGGATCCACTGGGTTCTGCTTGCTGAAGTTGTATATCCTGTTTGCGAACTGATCACAGTGGGAGAATCCGAGGGTGTGTGCACCTGGACATGGTAATTAACTCGACTTAAAACATGTTACACTAATTAGAATATCGTGAGGTCTTGTTATTTTTGTATGATATTTGGCGGAGCTGGCAAAATGGGTGGGGCGAATTGGGTAATTATTGGTTCGAGTGAAACGGGTTGGGTTGACCCAAATCACTTTTTGTCCAATTTTTACCTCCTTATTTTTTGAACTAATTGCGTATTAAAAATATTTATAGGACTATATTATCTAATTTAGTTTTTCTCTGTAGTTGAATAGAGAAAAACTTCTTGTTTGAATAAACTTCTTGTTTCATGTGTCAGGTTTTCCATAAAGAAGTGTTTCAAATAAAACCTTCAATATGTTATTGTATGTATAAGTAGTTATTTCTTTGCAAAATTTACATTGCTGCTCGTCACATTGTTGCATTTCCTACTTTTTATTTACCATTTTAGTCATTCTTTTTGTTTGCCCTACTGATTGTAACAAGATTTGGGGTTTTTGAGAAATTGGAGAAATTTGGGTTTTATAAGTGGTGAAAATGTTTAGTAATCACATGTGATTGTATTAATTTAGTGCCTTAAATGTCATAAAAAATGTTTAGTAATCACTTGTGATTCTAAAGTTTTTACATTAAGAACTGTTTATAATTTAGTGGCTTAGTACCTTGATGTAAAATGTCACCAAAATGTTTAGTAATCACCTAGTAATCACCTGTGATTTTATTAATAATGTGGCTTAGTATGTTGATGTAAAATGTCACAAAAATGTTTAGTAATCACATGTGATTTTATTAATAATGTGCCTTAGTATGTTGATGTAAAATGTCACAAAAATGTTTAGTAATCACCTGTGATTCTAAAGTTTTTACATTAAGAACTGTTTATAATTTAGTGGCTTAGTACCTTGATGTAAAATGTCACCAAAATGTTTAGTAATCACCTAGTAATCACCTGTGATTTTATTTATAATGTGCCTTAATATGTTGATGTAAAATGTCACAAAAATGTTTAGTAATCACCTGTGATTTTATTAATAATGTGCCTTAGTATGTTGATGTAAAATGTCACAAAAATGTTTAGTAATCACCTGTGATTTTATTAATAATGTGCCTTAGTATGTTGATGTAAAATGTCACAAAAATGTTTAGTAATCACCTGTGATTTTATTAATAATGTTCCTTAGTATGTTGATATAAAATGTCACAAAATGTTTAGTAATCACATGTGATTTTATTAAATTAAGTCACTAAATATCTTAAATGTAATTTTGTAGTCAACAAATTGTAAAGGAAAATCACCTGTGATTTAGTGCCTTAATATCTTAATACATTTAAGGTTCTTAATTTAGTGTCTTAGTACCTTGATGTAAATGTCTATTAATCACCTGTGATTGTATTAATTTAGTGCCTTATATGTTGATGTAAAATATCATCAAAATGTTTAGTAATCACCTGTGATTGTATTAATTTATTGCCTTAGTATGTTGATGTAAAATGTCACCAAAAATGTTTAGTAATCACCTGTGATTCTATAGTAATCATCTGTGATTTTTTTAATTTAGTGCCTTAGTATGTTGATGTATAATGTCACCAAAATGTTTAGTAATCACCTGTGATTTTATTAATAATGTGCCTTAGTATGTTGATGTAAAATGTCGCCAAAATGTTTAGTAATCACCTGTGATTCTATAGTTTTTACATTAAGAACTGTTTATAATTTAGTGCCTTAGTACCTTGATGTAAATTGTCACAAAATCTTTAGTAATCACATGTGATTGTATTAATTTAGTGCCTTAGTATGTTAGATGTAAAATGTCACAAAAAATGTTTAGTAATCATTAGTGATTCTATAGTAATCACCTATGATTTTTTTAATTTAGTGCCTTAGTACCTTGATGTAAATTGTCACAAAATCTTTAGTAATCACCTGTGATTTTATTAATTTAAGTGCCTTAGTATATTTTTCTTTTAAACTAGTTGTTGAAGAGTAATTGAATGGCAAGTTCATCAATGAGTGCAGGGTTATGTTCTTCCTTTCATGGAACGCGGGGAACCTCGTTATCTGGTGAAGATTATTCCAACATGCTTGCAAAAGACTACATCAGCTTGGGTCAGAGTTGGGAAACCACCCTTAAGATATGGACCAATGATGGGAAATGTTAATGAAGGGAAAGGACTCTTCGCACCAGCAGTAGTCATTACTCGTAATATCGTTGGAAAGAAACGCTTCAATCAACTTAGATGAAAAGCAATTGCTTTGCACTCACAGGTATAACACAACTCTCCTTATACCCTTATACCCACTCTCATTCACATGCTTTCTTATATAGGTAATCACAGAATTTTGTAAATCGATAGGGGCAGATTCAAAGCAACGCCAAGGCTTGATTCGTTTGGCGAAAAAGAATGGAGAAAAACTTGGATTCTTAGCTTAATACAATACATGATAGATGAAAAGATTTGAATTCTATTTCAGTAGTTTGTAATATCATTATTTGAGTTCCCCTCAAAATACAAAACAGATTCATATATTCTTCATTTTAGCTGTAATATTGCAACTTATATTCTTTGCTACAAACTAGACCAATAGAATATAACATTCCAGTTTACCACAGAAGGTTTTGTTAATTAAATATCAAATGTCAATTCTCTTATTGTATTCAATAATCCATCCAAACATTACACGCCGAACAAAAAAATGCAGACAATACATATTTGCAAATGAATAAAAAAAGGAACTTTGCTTTTGATTTCCATATATTTACCCATAAATGGAAACCGTGAAAAATCAAACTGAAAACTGCAATGGTGGTCATTTAAGCAACATAGTAAAGAGAATTTGGGAGCTTGAATGCCCTCTTGGCAGCTGGTAGTCCTCTAATACTGCTCCATTGGTCAGCTAAGATTCCCCAAATATGGTAACCATTGTTGATCAACTGCTGCCTTACACGAGCCTTGTATGCCTGGACTGTTTTGCAATTGTTTTCCGCACCCCTAATTCAATATCACCGAGCACAAATGTTTAGCGAACAGAATCAATGTGTTTATGTTTGAGAAAAGACGGTTTGCATACCTTAGGTAAAGTGCCTTCCAACCATAGAAACCAGCATCAACAAGATTGTCGATGGTGAAATGAACCGCCTTTAACAACTACACTAACACCTGTAACAACCAAAATCACAAGTGATTATCTAAAATTATGTTTTATAAAACGCCAAAATCTCATGTAAGTAAAACAAACCATTTAAACAGTAAAAAAAAAAATTAAAAAATACCATTAGACGCCATGAGACTTTTGATGAAATGAACCGCCTTTAACAACTACACTAATACCTGTAACAACCAAAATCACAAGTGATTATCCAAAATTATGTTTTATAAAAAGCCAAAATCTCATGTAAGTAAAACAGACCATTTAAACAGTAAAAAAAAAATTAAAAAATACCATTAGATGCCATGAGACTTTTGATGAAATGAACCGCCTTTAACAACCACACTAACACCTGTAACAACCAAAATCACAAGTGATTATCTAAAATTATGTTTTATGCAAATATATCATGTAATTAAACTTGGATTCAAACTTAAAGTGTTCACATAACATCCTTATTTATAGATATGAACTGGTGCCTTCCTAGTTGTGTGTCGGTTTACCTCAAACGACACAACTAATAAACCGAATCATAATTGTTTGATACACGGAATCTGGGCACAAGCTAATTAAAAAACATAACTACATATAACCGAATATAACTAATAGTTGAAACTGCCATTTGGTTATACGTACCCATATTACTTGACCCATACATTTACGTAATAAACATACTATCATAACTATTAACATCTATTTACATTAACTGACAATCTGTTTGTCATTAGTTTCCAACACTACCAGCATTTCATACAAAAAGGTTACTCCTTATCAAACAAAGCAAAAAGGAGGAAAACATACTTGGTCGCATTCTACAAGCTATATTGGTGATCGATCTCCAGTAAACGATTTCGCAAAAATGCTATCCTTTGTTTACTTCAAGTATTGATGAAGCGCTTTCAAATGATTTATGAAATCATTCAAGGGGTTTACAGGATTTGCAGCCTTGCATCTTTCAAACCCGAATCGCATCCCATAACTCCTAGAACAATCTGTCCTTCAACAACAAGAGCTAAACCAACCTGTAATATTATGATCATTATGTCATCCTTCAACGTTTTATATATGTTTAATCTTTATCTAATATTTTACTTCAAAGAGAGATTTTAAAAAAAACTTACCACATATAAGGCGTCACTACCCTTGAGAAATCCTTTTGTGCCATCAATAGGATCCAAAACCTGCAATAGGTATGATAAGCGCTAGGGAAACGAGATGATATTAATAAGTATAGTGAGATATAGATTCTGGCAAGAGTGTGACTGACATCATTGTCAATTCTAAGTTATTACAACTTTAATGGGAGTACCTGAGGCTGCTTCAAAGAATTTACGTATTACATTAAAGTGTGAAAGAAAATATATATACCAGTCAAAATAATGCAAAACACACACCCAATATGTGGCTGGCTTAGATCCAAATGTTCCTCCTCTATCAATAGCTCCAAGTACATCAGCTTGTGTTAATGGTTTATCTCGGGAACTTTCCTTATCCAGAACTACATTTACAACAGAATCTACCAAATTATTTGAGCGTAAGAATGCTGAGTCCTCCTCAGCCACCAAGGGAATGGAAGGAAATAGCTTCCCGAGCTCTGCAATAATAAAGAAATTAGATACACATTAATATAACAGCAGCATTAAAATTTATATGTTTACCGAAGAAGTTTCCAGTGAGCAAACTGTCAACAGCGGTGGTAAAATTAAGAATTAACAAAGAGTGGCACAATGACGTCCTTATATAACTGTAACAACCAGAGATAAGGACTGGTACAAGAAAAGGAATATACCTAAGCTAATTAGAGCTTGAACTCCAAAATCAGCAATCGTGACTGGTGTCTGATCATTTTTTTCAATAATCTTTCCATCACCTTTGTTTACTTCAAGTATTGATGAAGCGCTTTCAAATGATTTATGAAATCATTCAAGGGGTTTACAGGATTTGCAGCCTTGCATCTTTCAAACCCGAATCTTAGCATTTGCGGAACAGAATAGATAAGACAGTCATCAGAGTGCCCAAAAGTTGAGCGTTCATGATCAACATATTCCCTAAAAATACGGAAGCATTCAGGACTATTCATAACGGGATTAGGATTCATAACAGTACTCGCATTAACTCTGTCTGACGAACATGTATTTTTCTTGCGATTTCCTTAATATTAACGATCATTTATCTAATATAACATGACTATATATCATTTCGGATTACCAGGTTACATTCATTTAGGCTCCATTCCTTACAAACAGATATTATAAAACGAAATCCAAAACGAGACGACTGGTGGGCAGGATCAGCTCCATCAGGCCCTTTTATTTACACACCATTTAGCAAACGAGAATCAGCTCCCACCACTAAACCCAGTCTCATATGGGTTATCGGCGAACCAGTCCAGGTTTTGGTAGAATTAGCAAATCCGTGTGGGTTTGACTTAGTAGTCAACAGTATTTATCTGTCAGTCCATTCTGATAATTTCGACGCATTTCCAGTCACTGTAACCAAAATCAACTACACTAACACCTGTAAAAACCAAAATCACAAGTGATTATCAGATATAAAAATTTATTGAAAACAAGATTGGAATAATATAAGCAACATAATATAACACAAATTGAAAATAATAAGAAGATTATAAGAACATAAATCAAAGCTTATGAAACGATTTAAATAAAAAAAACAAAAAATTACAGATCGAAAAATCACAAGATTTCAAAATTAAAAAGCTTTATTTCACAAAAAAAAACTTACACATCAAAAATTGCATATAATAATAATTGAGGATTTACCGTTTGATTCTTGAAAGCGAAAAGGAAAATGAAAATCAAAGGACTCAAAAATGGTTAAATAAAAAATAACTGTGATTTTGGATGAGAGAGAAAGGGGAAGACACTCATAAAGAAAAAAAGAAGAGAAAAAGAAGCGCGTGGAAACAAAAAACAAAATGTAAAATTACCATTAAGCCCCTCCGTGTGTTTTAGATGGATTTCATTAAACTCAACTTTTAATCTCAGCCACACATTTTATATAATCTTGTGGCTGGGAGGGTGATCCCTGGATCTCTAGCAAAATAGAGATCCCTATTGAACCCCAATCTATATATATATATATATATATATATATATATATATATATATATATATATATATATATATATATATATATATATATATATATATATATATATAAATAAAAAAAAAGAAGAAAAAGAAAAAAGAGCTTCTTTAATTATGAAAAATGCACAAGTGCTTAAACTTTATACTATAAGTATGCATTTTCAATACTTAGAGTAGTTAATAAAATAGGAATAAGGTGACGGGTGTCCTAAATAAATACTGGAAGTTTGATGACGCTTTGAGGGAAGTTCGGATTTAGTTAAGTGTAAATATAAGTGGGATCCATATAAACAGTTGTAATCTAAATAATCGGAAGATTTTTTATAGGATATATATGTTGTATTTAAGAGGACAAATATACTAATAATCGGCTGATTCTTGTGATTCGACTTCTGCGATATGATCCTAAAAGCAAACTAATCCCTATCCAAAAAGATTTGCCCTTTTGTAGGTTGCTAAAGTAGTGTGAATAACTTATAGTTGAAAACCACAAAAAGAGTTTCGGTTTTAGGTTAAGAAAACAAACAAAACTCCAAAAATATTTTATTTCTATGTTTATTTTCTTCGTTGTCACATATCGTTTATGGTTAAAAGGTTTTATCACGTGTTTTCTGAAAAATGAGAAATTTTGTCAGTTTAAAGAACAAAAACACGTATTTTGTCAGTTTTGTCTTTGTAAGCTAGGTTTTACAAAGTTAAGGATCGGATCTTGAAGAGTCTAGCACTTCATGGAAGTCAAGGACTCGAAGCTGATATTCATGGAGCCGCGTTGCTTAATGATGAAGATTAGCTGTGAGAAAGATTCGCAAGTTATCGGTTGCAAACTTTACACCGTACAAGTCTCTATGAAGTTTAAAGGACCAACTCTCGATCTCTCGACACCAAAAGTTCAAGACAATTTTGAAGAATACAAGCTACATCCAAGGGGGAGTTTGTTGGAGCATTATTGTCTGTATTTGTATTCATTTGAACGTGTCGTAGAGTTAGAATGTAATTAGATCGAGTTGTAAAGTCCAAACGCATTTACGAAATCAGTTACGTCAAGTAACTGAGTTACGTTCACGTAACTCGTGAGTTACGTGCGTAACTAGGAGAGTTACGCGCGTAACTGTCTTCCAGACAGTTACGTGCGCGTAACTCTTCTAGGATTCCGTGCTGCCTATAAATAGCAGCCTCGGGATCATAAATGTTGTTGTTGAAAGTTGTCAGAGCATTCATAGCGAGATTAGTTACGTGAGCTAGGGTTTAGTGAACGTAACTCTTTGTTCTTAAGTGTTAAAGTCTTGTAATCGAGTGTTTAGGTTCTATTCGTGATTGTAAACAAACACGTAAGCTTAATAGAATCATTCATTTGGTTATTGCATCTGTTCTTCACCGTTTACTTATACATATTGGTTATTCCGCAATCAATAGTGTTTAGGGTTCAAAGGAGGTCCGAAATAGGCGACCAACAATAGCCGCCGCCCCCCCCCCCCCCCCCCCCCCCCCCCCCCACACATAAATCTGATACATCTTAATTGTGTGTTTTAGGCATACGCTGAAAAGATGCTAGTTCAAAAGCTAATCTCTCTTGGATACACAAACCCAAGACATCAATCATCATCTTCTTAGAAACAAAAGGAAAAGGTCGTTAGTTTCGTACATGGCATACTTGAACGAAGCAAAAACCTACGAACATCTTTTGGCTTAAAGTACCACCATATTTCAATAATTTCTACTTATTAGAGTTACAAGGTTGGTTTCTTTCTTGTGCTGAAAATGTATAATCTTTTTTATGTAAAACACACTTGGCGGTTAAAAGAAAGGATGCGCGGAAGAATGGAGAAACTGAATCATATGCCTACTATTCATGCTCTCTCTCTCTCTCTCTCTCTCTCTCTCTCTCTCTCTCTTCAATTCTCTTCAATTCTCTTCAATTTGTCCAAAAGATGTCTGTATTTTGTTAGTAAATACATTGCAGATAGATATATGGTTGCTTATTTAGTTTCATTGCGAAAATTAGGCTTGATGATGTTTATTTGGAGAGAAGAAAACTGGTTACTGTTAAATGATTGATGGTACTTGTGGTGGTGAAGGAACAAATGAGGCTTCATCGACTGCATCTCATGTTTCCAGAAAGAAAGGAAACGAAACACTCAACAATTGAACCCAATTTACTATTTTAAAATTAGATTTGATAACAATCGCAGACAAATAAAATTAAAAAAGCCTAAAAATTACTACAAAACAAGCAAATTGTGTGTGTGACTTAATAATTTGAGACATACATAGACTAGTTAGAGTTTTATTTATTTACTTGAAAGTAAGAATCTTATAAAATTGATTACACACAATTCATGAGACTCAGTTTCATGGCACTGCTAATACAAATACATACGTCAAATAATTCAATGTTAATATTTAATATGCTGAATTACGACCAACGAGGCCCATAATGCGTGTGAAGGACTGCGTGTGTTAGATGAAAAAGGGGAAGGATTTATTCATTTGGTGGCTGCACTTAGGTTTGACTGGCCCATTGGTCCGTTTATTGTTGCTGGTCTGAGTCCCAATTTCAGAGCGGGCATTACTTTTTGGCAGGCAAGGTCGGTCAGAACTCACTTTGGCAAAATGAAAGAGCACCATTTACATACTCTGAAGTGTTGTGTGTGTTGCACTGGTTAGATTGGATGGGTGCTGTTGATCATCCAACACCTTCAAATCAGGGTGGAGTGGTGGACAAACGGCAGCGCAACTGTCTGCTGGATATTTGGGTGAAGCTGATCATAAAAGTGATCGATTGATCATTTGGTGTTGGATTTAGTTGGATGTGTATTTATATACATGGTTATGACCGATATTGCTCAACAGTTGCAGTTGAGCAAGAAGAAGAAGGTAGCAGGAGGAGACGAGAGACTAGAGGAATAGTAGATGTTGTCTAACCAAATATAAATACACCGTAGTAAACTTAGATTGAGATTGATAGATAAATATTGTGTTGATGATAACTAATAGTAACAGTAACAATAAAAACATTAGCTACAACTGGAAATGAATTTAGTCAAAAATTCTTACATCATTTATCAGTAGAAATAATATTTCATTAAAAGAAACCAAAACCAAAAGCAATTACAAAGACAATGGTGGTTAAGGACATAGGCTCTAACGGAACAACTAACAATCCATCACCAACTCTTCTGCCGGCGGTGGTACCTGGACCTGCAAAATAATCTGTTAAACACAGCATGTAACCCAAACTAATAAGTAAATAGATTGAAATCAAATAATTGTGTCGTTACGTTTGGTAGAATAATTACCACATTCCCTTGTGGAGTTAAGGGTGTCAGAACAAATGCAAACCATTCCTTCGGTTTCAACTTCAAACCCACAAGTTCCACCCGATTTCGTGCATCGTTCACATCCTGTATCAGGCAAACTATACGACAACTTTATCCCATATGACCAGTCCAATGGTTTATCATTCTTCAAGTTGTCGACGTCATAGAAGCTAGTATAATGAGTACAATCAAGTATATTCATGCTCATAAACTTGATTGTGTTATATGACGTAAAACAACAAGGTGGAGGAGTGTCATTGGAGAGCATTTGAAAGATCTTAAATGAAGTACATGAAGAGTAAAGATCATTACATGAATGAGTATCTGAGAAGTTGAAGCAGAGTGATTTATAGTGGTTGAGAACGGGGGAGTCAATGGAGCAGTTAATTAAGGCGAAAACAGTGTCGGGAGAGGGAGGAATGAGGGCAGATTGGATATCAGACATGAGAAAGTCGTGGTGGGGTTGAAGGATAGTGCATGTAGACATGGACGGGTCGTAGATGGTTAATGTATTAGAGGCGTAATCAATAGACTCCACCTTGTAGCTGCCAGATGGGGTTTGAAAGAAAAGCGCGTCCGTGGCTGGGGACGGAGGAGGGTTGTTGGTAATGGCATTGGCAGTGGGTGTTGAAAATGTGGGTGTCAGGAGAGGTGGTATGCTGGTGTTAGCTGATGATGTAGTAGGAGTGGCAACAAGAGGTTCAAAGGTGGTGGAACAGTTAAGCATGTTCCGATAGAGAGAGGAACCACAACCATCGTCGATACCAAAAGGATAGTCTATTTGGATAGAAGCACATGAATTACGGCAAACGGGAAGAGACTCGACAACAAGAACAAGAAGCAGTACTAGTAGTAGTAGTAGTAGAATGAGAGACATTGTTAGTGTTTCAAACAAGTGTACGAAAAGAATGAGTAGAAGTAGTAATGGTTACTTTCGGTGCATAAATCTCCGTAAATTACTCGTGCACTATGTCTGTTTGGTATCTGCAAAGACAACCCCCATCCCCATAAAGGCCGTTAAAAAGTGTGATTGATTTTTAGTGTTAATTTTAAAAATCTAGCATGATAATAATAATAATATGTAGTATATGAGGAGACAATTCATTCCACTCCACTCCACTCCACATATATTGAATTTGAAAGCATTACCGTCTTTTTCTTATATAATAATCAATTAAAAATGTAATTTTTGAAAGATTAATCAAACTATCATTAATATATAATAAAAGAGAGGCCTTAAATGCCACATGGCGAAGTAAGGACCCTTAGATGGGTTAACTTATTTGATTTCAACCGTTAGATCAAATTGATGATGTCATCAAACACTATTTTCATTTTAGTTGTCCCACATCGCTTCAGGTATGAAACTTTTTCATACTTCTAGCATATATATATATCATATGCCTTTAGTTTTTCCTACTTTGTCCCACATCGCTTCATGTATGAAACTCTTTTCAGACTTCTAGCTTATATATATCATATGTCTTTGGATTAAAATATAGTTCGACGGTAATTTTCAGGTCAATCGGGTCAAACCCGAAACCCGACAAACTGGAACTATTCTATCCGAAACCCGACCCTATTTATGAATCGGGTGTTGCCTTAAATGCCACATGACGAAATAACGACCCTTAGATGGGTTAACTTATTTGATTTCAACCGTTAGATTAAATTGATGATGTCATCAAACACTATTTTCATTTTACACTCTTTTACAAAACATAATTACATTATCTCTTTAATTCCAATCTCTACTTAAATAAAAACAAAATTCCAATTTACTTAAAAAAATTTCACTCAATTTGAACTATGATTTACATTATTTTTATTTAAAATCTCCTAATAAAAAATATTAAAACATGTGTATAAACGTAAAAGTGTTTATGTTATTATAACTATAAACAACATGTGTATAAACGTAAAAGTATATATATGTTATTATACGTATAACATTGTCTTTTTATAATAACCTAAAATCTACATAAACATAAAGTTTACAATTCAATTTTTATTTTTTTTCCGCGCTATCGCGGGACAATAATCTAGTAAATAAAATAAACAACAACTAAAATTAATAAAATATGTATAATTTATAAAATAAAGTGTTACTTAAAGCCTTAGATAAGTATATATTAAAAATAACATAAATGGTAGTGAACGGAGTCGAACACATTCTTTAATGTATTAGTGGCGCGACTCAACCACTTTGGTAACATGGTAAAAAATTGAAAATCTAATAACTTTATACAATAAACTATATTAAAAAAATAAAGATATATTTAGACTACCCGCAGCCGGTCGTTTTAGCCCGCGTTTTACCCCCATAAGTTGTGGTGGCGGTGTTGCCTGAGCAACGCCGCATTTTGTGTTTTTTTTTTTTCCGACGACCGTTGCAGAATTTTAAAAAAAAAATTGAAATCTTGCCTAAACAGTTATATTCAAACGGTTAAAAAAAATTTAATTTTTTTTTTTAATTTTTTTTTTTTTCTATAAATACCCAATCACAAACCAAAAATATTTACACCAAACCATTTCTTTCTCTCTACAATATTCATTCTATCCACAAAACCCATAAACACAAAATATTTACACCAAAATGTCTTCGACGCACGAGTTTGTGTACAAAAAAGTGGCATGGTTCACGTCCGAGTTGGCTGATAGTAGTCGTCAAAGTAAACAATCACTCCGGGTGCAAGAGCAAGTTCAACTTAATCCAATGATAGTAGAAAAAAGTCAACTTGTGTTAGTTATCGTTTCCGAAAAAATCAACTGACCCAACCGCCTTTAATCGAATCCCAAGCCGATTTAAAGTGATTTCCGCCCTTTCACAGTTGGCATTCGATCCCAACTTTCGAAACGGCGAAAATCACTTTGAATCGGCTTGGAATTCGGTTAGAGACGGTTGGTTCAGTTGACTTTTTCGGAAACGATAAGTAACACAAGTTGACTTTTTTCTACTATCATTGGATTAAGTTGGACTTGCTCTAGCACCCGGAGTGATTGTTTACTTTGACAATTATTATTATTACGCTACTTGGACGTGGACCATGCCACCTTATTTGCCCACAAATTCGACAACGTTAGGTTTTTTTATTTTATGTATTTGTATTTTTTTTTATTCTTTTGTATTTTTATTTTAATTATTGTATTTTTGTTTTGTATTAATATTAATAATGTATTAAAAATAATATGAAAAAAGGAAAGAAAATGAAAAATAAAAAAGGTGGTGGATCCCAGATTTTGGTGTTATGATTGGGGGGTTTAGTGGTGTTATGTTAAGTTGGTGTTATGCTGACATGGCAGCGGATAACACCAAAAATTGTGTTATGAATGGGAGTGGTCTTATAAGTATAACCTAAAAAAGGTAAATATCTAAAATTCGAACAAAAAAGAAGAAAAAAACGTCAAAACTAAAAAGAAAAGGAGTCCAATAATAAACACTACAATCTAAAAATGAATAAATAAAAATATCAGGTTGGCATTTAATAAATTATATAAGAAAAAATAAAAATAAAGACATAGCTACCTATTTAATAACTAAAGCAAATAAAACAAAATCTAAAACACGAAAAAAAAAATAACACAAAAACAAAGGCATCAAAAACATCAAAGCTAAAAAGAAAAGGAGTCCAAGAACAAAAAACTAAAATCTAAAATTCAATAAATAAAAAACTCAGGTTGGCATTTAATTATTATATAAGAAAAAATAAAAATAAAGACAAAACTACCTGTTTAATAGCGTAAAACAAATAAAAAAAAATCTAAAATACGAAACAAAAAAAATAACACGAAAACAAAGATATCGAAGCTAAAAAAAAATTAAAAAGAAAGTAAGCCCGATAGCAAAAACTAAAATCTCATGTGTAATTAAAAAAATTAAAGCATTAATCTAAAAAAAATAAAATAAGTCCTAAACTTTTTTAATTAAGAAAAAAAAAATTAAACAAATAGACTGTCAATTCTCAGCTGACAATCAACGTGTTTCACTTTTCATTGAATAGTGAATACACGAATGGATAGAATTTGAAATGTTAACTCACCACTTCAAAAATTATATATGAGGTAATTAACCACTTTAATTACTACATTACAGTGACATTCACAAAATTGAACATGTTCTAAACACACGTTTAATACTACTACTGCTACTACCGGCTAACGAAACCATCATAAACAAATTATTACGCCTAGCTATAATCAGAGTTATTTCATCTTTGACACATGATGGGCAAGCTAATGGAACCGGAATCACATATATCGCAAAAAGGATATGCATTCAAATATGATAATTACCTAGCTAGCGGTTAGGAATGTATAACATAATCAATGATTCCTCAAACTTTGTCTCATATTGTTTAAGTGTTTTGTATACATCCGTATATTATTTATCTTAAAGTATAAAATGTGAAGTTGGAAACAAACCAACATCTTTTGTAATTTACTCTAAAGAAAACTTTATGTCAAAACTTTTAACACCGAATTTCCTTTACGTTGGAAAAACACCGTTAAGTCAAGTCAAAAGCCGAGGATAAAAATATCATTTCACCCTTGAAGAACCAAATATGAAATTTGGACCAAACCGCGAAAACATTCTTCGAAATGAAGGACATCAATCCTACCACCATTCGTTGTCATTCCACACATGTGGCTAATGTTTAAAACAACAACCACTGTAGTCACGATCACTTTTGTCGAAATCAAATTCAGATTTATTAAAATCAACACACATATATATATATATATATATATATATATATATATATATATATATATATATATATATATATATATATATATATATATGTGAGATTGCAAATGTCGTTTTGTTTACATATGGTTGCATTTTGTCGATCATTAACATATATGTTAAAAGTTCCAAAATTATAGTCATCCAATATACTTTTCAAATAGTAAATGAAAAAAACATGAAATTTGGAGTAAATCACTTATCTAATTCTACTTTGTTGTTACTGTTTCTAAAAGTCATTTTTAATTTAACAAAAAGTATTGATTTTAAAATTGATGATGATGATGTCAATTGTGAAGCATAAGAGTACACGGAATAAACCCGTTATAGTCTCGTTCTCAGCTTGACAACGAGCGTGCCCATCGTTACCACTCCGCCCACTCATTGTGGGGGCTCGTTGTCACTCTCGTCGTTGCTACAACGGTCTGTTGTTAAAAAAAAAATTTATTTTTTTTTTTCAAACAATAATGTTTATAAAAAAAATAAAATAAAAATTTAAAATATATTACTGTTATATAGCAACGGCTATTTTTTAAATTTTTTTTTCACATTTCCTCTATAAATATAACATAAACTCTCAAACTAAAACCCACAATATTTTTCAATATATCTTAATCTTTTTCTAAACAATATATACAACAAAAAATGAGTTCACTTTCTTCAACCGATCCCGATGTTACGGATTCGTCATCGTCCGAATCCGAATTGGTCGAATTACTAGTTAAGGTGGTAAAAGCTGTTGAACAAATGGAGGAGGAAGAAAATGAGGCGGAAAGTTCACGTCGGACTGAGAAAAGGAAAAGGCGTTATATCAACCGCGATCGAACTACGGCAAACGAAAACGTGTTACGACATTACTTCTCCGGCGAAAGCACGTACCCAAATGAATATTTTCGTAAACGATTTCGTATGAGAAGACCTCTTTTCCTCAGAATAGTCGGAGGTATATCTAATTACTCCGTAGAACCTTTGTCCGACTATTTTAAATATTTCAAACAACAACCCGATTGTACTGGTAAAATGGGTTTTAGCTGTTTACATAAATGCACGTCCGCTATGCGTATGATGACGTATGGGATTACTCCGGACGCTTATGACGAATATTTACAAATGTCAGAAAGAACATCATCTGAATCCCTAGATAAATTTTTAAAACGTGTAATCCATCTTTATACAAACGTTTATCTAAGAACCCCAACACAAGATGATGTTAATCGTTTATATCAAAAACACGATGAGGTTCACGGGTACAAGGGTGTCTATGCATTGAAAATGAGATCAATGTCCAAATGCATACAAAGGGCAATACACACGAGGTGACCATGGTTATCCAACGGTTATGCTGGAAGTTGTTGCGTCATACGATCTTTGCATATGGCATGCTTACTTCGGTGTCGCGGGGTCGAACAACGACATCAACGTGCTTTAACTGTCACACCCCGCTCAGGCGGAAACCCGATGTGTACAGTAATGTAAGTATCAGAATACAAAGATTACATCGAATAAAAACTACAACATTCAAGTTTACATTAAATAAAGTGTGGGAGTACAATAAATACAACATGAATACAAATTGTGGCTTAAATAGAAACTAAACTACGTCTAGCTAAGAAATTAATTAAAACAAAGTACGAAACAATTAACTAAGGTGAATAGTGAATGAAAAGATGTTTGCAAAGGTTTTAAGATGTAATCAAATATTTAAAAGCAACGTTCACTTGGATTTACGTTTCACTTGAATTATGAATTATAAGTTTATGTATGAATCGGTTTAAATGTGATTTCTTCATTAACTAGACTTCCTATTAGAGTCGTCTAATCCTACAAATTAAGGATAGATGGTACGAACATCGTCGTCGTACATCAAGAGTTATCTTAGATTTATCCACTATAATTTGTGCATTTAGTTCACTATTATTAACAATTTAATCTGACGCCTACGAATTAACAAAAGTCTCAACTATTCAGTTACGATATAATTGTCATGTTCGTTTAATTTATTAGGTTACTATTATTCTTAGCCTATCTCAATTAAGTCTCAAGCTATAATTATTCAACAAGTTAAACAATTATAAATAACTAATAAACCTATATGAACGCTAGTTATGATATAAGTTTATTAATCACGCTAAGTAGTTAACCTAATAACTTCAAATAAACAAGGATTACGATTAAACGATAACAATAATGGAAAAACCAATTACTTCAAACATAGAACTTAGTAAATCATAATAACAAGCTAAACAATCCAAGCAAACACTTAATGGAATTAGTTCATGATGGATTGAAAGAATTTAGCAAAACAAACAAATAATAAAGACATATCGTTGTAAGATTAAGCTAAAATTAACAAACCAAGATGAACGGTTCTTCAAACACGATTAAACGATGTTAATCGTGGCTTCTAAACACTTCTAGGACTCCAAAAACCCTTTCTTGCAGCTGTTTTGTCGACTATGATGGTGGAAAAGTGGAAAAAGGGATCCCTAATTCGTAACCCCAAAGTTTGCTTAAATAGGGGTCTGGCCGGCCTTCCAGCCGCCGGCTGGACTTCTCCAGCCGTCGGCTGGCTTAACTTTCGTGCGCGTTACGCTTCGTTTGACCCGCGTTGACTTTTTCAGATTTTGGAATCCAGCCGTCGGCTGAGAGTGTCTGATGCATTTTCTTCCAAAATGAAAACTGTAGATCTCTCTTTCTTCTTTCTTCTCCAATTTGAATCACCTAAATTGGACATCGTATGAAGAAGTTATGATCAAAACGGTGAAGGTGCGTAAAACACTTTTCACGTATGTTCATCAACTTTGATTCTTTATATATTTTCTTCATTTAAGCTCCGTTTTCTACCGTTTTCAACTCCTTTTTGTTCCATGATCCAAGTTTAACTCTTATCTGCATATCTGTACGAAAACACTACCCAATTCATAACAAAATGCGATAAAAAAGAGTATAAATGAGAAATATGATTAAGAAAATGTCAATTATTTTAAGCATATCAAATACAATGTCAAAATAATATCTTGAATTATGAAATCTAGTGAGATCTATGCATAAACCTTAGATATCCAAATGTGCACCTGAACCGTACTAAAAAGCAACTTAACCCTCATCCTTAGTGTATCACACTAAGGCATATCACGAAACTAAGCGGCCATAACATCGACCCCTAGGGACCGCACACAAGTCAGAATCCCATAACAGCGATGAGAGGTTTGTAAAACCCTTATAGATCTATATATATGTACCGATGACTCAAAAGAGTTAACAGGTTTGCACCGAGGGCCTTATACTACCATCGAGGCCGTATAAGTAAGGGATACTTAATCTAAAGGCATCATAACCTACCAGCATAATCAAGATATATTTATATAAAAGTTTAACAACGCTAATCATGCCCGATGAAAAGATAAAAATGGTAAAAGGGCAACGAATAACTCACAGATCAGCAATTACTATGTCGGGTAGACACAAATAGGAGAATATGCTTCACCGCCTAAGTGCCCTAGTATAAGACATCAAATAAGTCTAAGTATCTCGATAAGTCTAGTTGGGTTTATCCTTGTATGATTAACGTTATATTGTATAATTTTATATAATATGTTCGAGTTAAAGATAACAAACGTAAGATAATAACATTTCAATTCATCGTGACGAATAAAAGTCAACGATATTCTGAGTCGAGGACGACTAACAGAAGATGTAAATAAGTGATGACAATACTGTCCACTAAGAGATGGCGATACTCCGAGTCGATACTGACTAATGGAAGATATCGTTTAATTTATGTCAATAACGACGATTAAAGGGAAATGATGTTACGAGCCAGGATTGACTAACAAAAATATCGATCGAAGGATGAACATCGACTAATAAGGGTTAGCCAACGTTCATCGAGTTTATAATTTAAGGAAGGTTAACTTTAGTCAAGTCAACTATGCACGATAAAGAGTCAAAGTCAACTAAAAAGTCAACGCTTGACGTTTTGAATAATCTTTAAGTAAAAATAGTTGGAAATTGTCTTTATATAAAGTTTAACGATAGTTGACTTTAGTCAAAGTCAACTATACGCGATAACGAGACAACGTTGGTCAAAAAGTCAACATTTAAAGTATCTTACGAGAATATGTCATAAGAATATGTTTCAAAGCGTTTTAAGTTAAAAAAAGTTTATTTCATAAAGTGTCAACGACAACAAAATAAGTTTATCACAAAAGAGTTTAAGATTACGGTCGATTTATAGGAAAAACGTACGTTTAAATGAAAGATTATATGTTTTTATCCAAAACCGTGTTAATAAATGTCATATTCGAGATTGTTATCACGTTTCGAGTCCGAAACGTATATTTGATAAAGTATATAATCTTAGATATAGTAGTTAGTATGTATAAGTAGGTTTGAGTAAGAATGAAAGGTTAAGTAACAAAAACGAGAACAAAATATGTTGCGCTATGGATGTTACGCTAGAAGGATGATGTTGCACTAATGTTGCACAGATGTTGCACAGATGTTGCACAGATGTTGCGCTGATGTTGCACTGATGTTGCGCTGATGTTGCGCTGATGTTGCACTGATGTTGCGCTGATGTTGCATTGATGTTGCGCTGGTGTTGCGCTGATGTTGCACAGAAATGGTGTATATTGGGTTTAGAAGTTTATGGTTATATTTTACGTTCAAAACTTTTATAAAGACATGAGTTTTGATGAAATAAAATAGTAGTTTGGGTTAAACCGTTATATAAAATTTCGGTTATAAAAATGTGTTATAAATCTCAGTTTATATTTCCAGTTTTATTTAGGTTTTAGTTTCTTATTTTAAAGCTTAGAAAGTTTAAAGAAAATAGAAGATTTAGAGGAAGTAAGCTTACCAAAAAGATGGAAATCGAGAGGAAAGTTGAACAAACGATTTTGTCTTCGTTTTGGAGTAATTTCTTGACGAAATGGAGGTAATTTTGGGCGACGAAAAAAATATGGATTTTTGAAGGTTTTTAGAGAGTAAAAATGGTGTTTGTAGGTGTTTGTTTGAATGGAGGAAGAAGATGGTGATATTTGGTGGAAAATGACAAAAGTCAAGATCCACCTTGTGTGGGCAAAAAGCCAAAAAGTGGTGGTCCCCCCTTTTTAACACCTCTAGTTAATAGGACGAATTTTGTAATGATTTTACCGTTAAGTCCCGTTAAAGGACTAGTTTTGTAATAAAATTTTACGTAAGATAAATAACTTCGAAAAATATATAAACGTTAATTTTAATCGTATACTTAAAGGCATAAAATTACCCAACTTATATTACGAGCATACTAAACTATAAGGCACTTAGGTATAAACTGTTTCCGTCACAGAGGCCGGAAACCAAACTCTAAACCCGACTAAGTAAATAATGCTTGATAAAATAAAATCTCAAATAACAATAGGGTCAAAACATAAATAACGATAGACAAACGACGGGTAGATAATCGAAATGATACCACAAAATACGCGGTTGTCACATTAACAATCGCGGTTGTTTCATGATATGCTCAACTCATCAATGGATTACAGATTCACCCTCAACGGCCATGAGTACAATAAAAGATATTACTTTGCAGACGGTATATATCCGGAGTGGTCTACATTTGTTAAAGCTTTTTCGTACCCATTTTACGAACCGCATTAAAAAAATTCAAATGTTTTCAAGAGAGTGCGAGAAAGGATATCGAACGGGCATTCGGTGTTTTTTAAGGTCGTCGGGGGATTATAAAACATGCAACGAGATTTTACAAGATGAACAAGTTAAGAAGAGTTATGTACGGGGGTATCATATTCCACAACATGATTATTGAAGACAACGGACCGTTGATTTGTGATGCCCAAGAATAGCATGCTCATCCGGTTACAGGTGTTCCCCGAACTTATAACGAGAGAGTGAATGAATGTATCCGGATTAATAGAGAGATTAGAGACAAACGCACACACATCAGACTCCGTGAGGATCTCGTGACGTACATTTCGATACTTGCGGATGACTATCGACAATGTTAGCTAATTTTATTTTATATATTTATATTTTTTTTAATTATTGTATTGTAATTTTATTTTTATTATATGTGTTTATATTTTATTTTAATTACTGTATTATAGTTTTATTTTTTATTTTAATAAAATCTTATACTTATTTTATTTAAATATTTTAAAAATAAAATAAAAATAAGAATAAAGTGAATCTAATATCTACCGTAACTCTTGTTATCATTCCACCAGAATAAAATAAACCTAATTATAAATTTCAGTTTAACTAAAAAATCTAACAATCATTCACTCGGTGTGTGCTAAATAGTCTCGGTGTGTGCTAATAGTTTTCAGAAGTGTTTTGTGGTAGTAGTTTTCAGTTGTACCCCTCTCTCCCTCCCTCCCTCCCTCCGACTTCCGTTTCCGGCTCCGATCAAGGTATATTTATCAATTGCGTTTCTGAATCAATAGTAATTTTAAAATTCCAAATTAATAAGGGTTTAATTTCAAGAATGCTGCTACTAATTTCTTATACATACACTTGTACTTTATAATATTTGTTGCTGAATGGAATTCCTAATACCAGTCAGTGTTTGCTTATGTTTTCTTTCGTTTCGTTTCAGCTATTTAATTAATTCACTTGCTGTTGCTTCTTCTTTTTCTGTCAACATGGTATTCTTTAATAAAATCATCATGCTATTTTATAATTATAATCAAACACCTTTATATTTATATTTATATTATTATATACGGTGTGCAGTATGAAATAACTAATCTATCAGATAGTGAAGATGACCTTAAACCCGCAATCCCTTCCTACTCTACCACCCACATTGGTGACAATGGTGCTAGCTCATCTGGAACCAATATACGATCTTCTCTCATAGCCATGGACTTTCCCCCCCATCTCGTTGACAAAGCTATTCAAATAAATGGCGAACAAAATATGGATTTGTTATTGGAGACTCTCTTTGCATATTCTGTAACTACTTCAAACCTTTCTTTCTCATATTCTTATATCCTTGTTCATTTTAATCATCTTTTCTTAACAAAACAGACCGTTCAAACCAGATCATTGCCCCTCAACAAAAACAAACAAATTGCTCAAACCAACGGAAAAAGGAAGGTAAACACATTCTTCTGCACCCATTTAAGAGACTTCTCTGTAACACTTATTTCTTTCAGTTGCCATTATAATAACTGAATCTCACGTTATCCATAGGCTGTTCTTATATCACATTCAGAAGAATCTTCTGACTCTCTCGAATGCTTATTTGAAGATGAAAAGGACATAAGCAGTCGGAGTACAGCTATTTGTTTAAAAGAGGTCAGTCTTTTCGTTTGTTTTCAGCAGACTTGTTCTTGTGAGTCTCTCTGGATGTTTTTTCGGTATTGTCCGATCTATGTAGATATTGGTTCCATAATAGCTGATAGTTTTGTCTTCAATTTATGCTGCAGGATCCTGATGAGTGTCGTGATGAAAAAAAAGCATCCTTACTTATGATGAACTTCACTATGGAGGAAGTCGACTTTGCAATGAACAAACTTGGTATTATCCTAAATCATACAAAACCTATTCACTACTTTATATTCTTTTCTTCTTCTTCTTCTTCTTCTATTTTGACCCAAAATTAGTAGGGGTTAGTAGTTTTAATACGAAAACCTCGTAATATATATATATATATATATATATATATATATATAATTTTCTCATAATATTTGACAGGCGAAGATGCTACTGTTAACGAACTTGTAGATTTTATCTTTGCTGCTCAAATGGCTTCCGCAGATGATTCAAACAACAACCATGTAACAAAGAATCAGGTCTCTCAACTTCCATTTACCTATTACTTTTTCTCGGGGTTTTTTTATGACCATATTATCATCAGGTTCTTTTACACGTTAAAAGGATCATTTTTAAAGCCTCGTTGTGTCTATTAAGGCACTGCTTTTGTTATTTTCCTCAACTCCACAAGTGCTTATGAGACATGTTTTTCAACAGTATGCATACAAATCATATTGTTTGCTTTAACACTAACTCAGCTTAAACTTAGCAGGATGTGAATACTGAGACCTTGTTTGGGACCATGAACAAGACTCTTAGATTGCTTGAAATAGGATTTTCCGAACAGGAAATTTCTGCAGCCGTTGAAAAATATGGTGACATTTGATAAATCTATGAGGTTGAAATATTAGCCCTTTTTCTTTAAAAAGTATTAACATTTAGTAAATCTTATATCAGGTTCTGAAGTTCCCATAACAGAGCTTGCTAACTATATTGTTTGTGATCGGATGGCCGGCCCTTACGTCAAGTCCGAAGAGGTTATCCTTTTTTTTTCACCTTAATCAGGATCTTACTTCTTCTTTCTGATTTGCCTGCCTATTTGTTAACGATGTTTGTTGACTTCACAGGATCCCTTCTCGGCTTGTGGAGACAATCCCTGGATGGTTGGAAATAATTTTAAGTCGAAGTCTATGGGGGCTGAAAAAGTGTTAGATGCTAGTTTTTATAGCAAATTAGCATTAAGAACCGAAGAAAGCAGTCAAGCCGCAGCTTCTAAAAGTAAAGCCTTGGACATTCTTGACAACCTAAACGCGAACCAACCAAAACAAGAACATGTTGATGAACCGATTAGTTTACAAAGACCGAAACCAGAGTTTGACGATTTAAATAGTTATTCTGGAAGAGGACGCAGTGTACCAAAGTCTCCGGCGAGTTCCAAGTATTTACAGAGACAACAGAAGTCTAGAGAAAAACGTATGGCAGCAGCGAGAGTGCCTAAACTCATTCAGCCTGCTTCATGTAGCAGTGTGGACAAAATGGTTGCCAAAGCTCCGTTGTTTTTTTACGGGAATGTTATGAACTTATCTCAAGATTCATGGGTCAAAATCTCTCAATTCTTGTATGCAATCGAGCCTGAGTTCGTGAACACTCAGTTTTTCTCAGCCTTGAGTAGGAAAGAAGGCTATATTCACAATCTCCCGACAGAAAACCGTTTCCACATTTTACCCAAACCACCGATGACCATAGAAGACGTGATACCTCA
The DNA here is from genome assembly GCA_910822075.1 of Senecio squalidus. Lineage (NCBI taxonomy): Eukaryota > Viridiplantae > Streptophyta > Magnoliopsida > Asterales > Asteraceae > Senecio > Senecio squalidus. The sequence continues at coordinate 32,853,743 of CAJVGC010000592.1, forward strand.
AACGAAGAAGTATTGGCCATCGTGGGATACAAGAAAACAGTTGAGCTGTATAAGTTCTGAAACTATTGGGATTTCGCAGCTATGTGACAGACTCAGACATATTTTGATCAACTCCAAGGGCGTGCTTTCCGTTGAACAACAAAAGGATCTTCTTCACCAATGTAGGACTTTGAATCTAATGTGGGTAGGGCGTAACAAACTAGCACCGATAGAACCTGAGTCGGTGGAAAGGATTCTTGGGTACCCGTTGCATCACACTGAGGCAGATGGACTTAGTCTAGGCGAGAGACTGCAATCTCTTAAACACTCTTTCCAAATCGACACTTTAGGATATCACTTGTCTGTTTTGAAATCGTTGTATCCAGAAGGGTTAAGTGTGCTTTCAATCTATAGTGGAGTTGGAGGGGCGGAAATCACATTGAATCAACTTGGGATTCGATTAAAGGCGGTAGTTTCAGTTGAACCGTCAGAAACTAAAAGGAAGATTCTGAGGCAGTGGTGGGATAAATCAGATCAGACAGGGGAGTTGGTTCAGATAGCAACCATTCAGAAGTTATCGAGTAGTGCGCTTGAAAATTTGATCAACAAGTTTGGTGTTTTTGATTTCATCATATGTCAAAATCCATATACCTACTCTCCTAAAAGTGTTACTATGGCTGCTGCAGAAACAGAAAGCTATACAGGTTTGGACTTTTCAATGTTTTACGAGTTTGTTCGTGTTCTGCAACGAGTCCGGAGTGCAATAAAGACAAGTTGATTTTTTTCTACCATCTTCAGATTATATTAGGTAATTGATTAATGTAGCTTAGTGTAACTTTCTAGACATTTAGTTGAACTTGTTCTTTCGTGTTGTGATTTGATCAATTAAGCCTAACAGATTGAGTCATCTATTAAATTGTGTTATTGGATTTGGACTGAATATAGAAATAGATGGTTCTGAAAAGTGAACCAAACCTTACCCTCCTCGACTGGGTATTCTTATTTTACAGACTTTTTCTATCCCCTGTTAATACACATCCTCCGATTTTATATGTTTATGTTAACATCCAAATGGTTGTATTCACATTCAAAGTGAAGGCCTGAGAAATGAGAAACTTAGTAGTATTGAAATTCCCAAAGACAATCGTTGCTTAATTCACAAGTACGTACTGAGAGAGAGAGATATCGAATGGTAGAAAAAATGATAGAAAAATTTATAAAACTACCTCGAGTTTCGAAACGATTATCAAAACTACCCGGGTTTTCGAGCTGGGTCCAAAACTACCCAAATCGAACCTAGTAGGTGCGACCCATGTAAAAAGAAAGAAATCTTTACATGGGTCGCACTTACTAGGTGCGACTTATGTAAATCTCACAAAAAGAAGCCGTTGTGTTGATGGGTCGCACGTAGCAGGTGCGATCCATCAACAACTGACACCCAGTAGAGGTGTCGCATTTGTCGCATGCAACGTAAAATCTGCCTATATATACACATACTACAACACAAACACAAACACTTAAAACAACATACACATCAACTCAAATATTTAAACACAACATACTTATCAACTCAATATTTTGATGGAAAACTCACGACTTGCACAACTTCGCGAACAACTAGTTATACTCGGTGAGCAAAGAAATAGAGTGCAAAATGAAATTAACGAGATTCTAAACGTTGTTGAAGATGATGATTCAAACTGTACAAGTACATGGATCGGCGTAATTTTAGCCGATTGTGCAAAGACATTATATCTTTATGGGGATAGAGGCAAAAGAGACGAAAAACAATACTGTCTTATTTCGTTATTACCAAAAAGTTTCAAATGCTACATAAAATTTTGGGGAGTTTTGCTTGGAGAGATGCAAAACAATGAATTGTGGGTTATGGTGAGTTTAATATCATTTGCGATTATTTAAAAATATTTAATAATTTTACTAATAATTTTTTTTAATGCATCATGTTGATTGGTGGATAAGAAGGTCGCTAATGGCTCATAAACGAGTTTTTCAAAGGGAATCAAGTAGTACTTTGCGTCGGTTTGTCGTTATGTCTACCATATTTAACGAAATGTTCTCGGATGCAAATAGGCACAAACTTGTAAAACTATCAAATGGAACTAAAACTCCATATCGTGCCTGGTGGGAGGTCGATTTCGTACTTATCCCCATATGTTGTCCAAATAACCACTGGTTTTTGTTGCACTTTAACATTTATACATTGGAATTTACCATTTTCGATAGGGATTATGCAAGTATTACGGGTGAATTTATTGATGAGGTCAAGACTATATACGAATATGAAATATTGGGCTTTTTGCATTTAATTACTTTTTTTTTGTAGGGGGAGACAATCAATTGGTGTTGTACCATTCACAAACGTTGCACAAGTCTCCTAATACCCGAGTAGTAACGAGAACTCGACATATTATATCTTTGTATGTTTATACATAACCTCCGAAAATATTCGAACCAAGAATACATACAAAGTGATGTATCCGAAGAGATCGTGCAGAATTTCCGCGAATGTATGGCCGGTTGTTTTTATAATAGACGTACGGCATAATGATTTTGTTGTTTTTATACCTTTGTATGTTTTATGTTGTTGTGTTGTATTTTATTTGTTTGGGTTGAATAAAATGTAATTTTATCTTTTGTAATATTTGGCTTATCTTTTAATATTTTATTTACGTATGTTAAATTATTTAAATTTCTAAGAACAATATTTGTAAATAACAATTAATAATAATAATTCCATAAAAAAAACAATCAACTTAATAGCCTGTAGTTTACATACATTATTGGAAAATCAGAATCGTTACTATTATTAAATTAGGGAGTTTACCGTCTACTTGGAAATTAGTTGCTATAAAATGTAAATAGTTGATTTCCTTATAAACTATCCTTTTATACAATGTAAGTTTGTAAATGTAGTCTCTCAGAAGTTGTCAAAGTGACAATTTAAATTGGATAAAACTCACACCAAATGTGAGAGGTACCTAGGGGTGTTTAAAATCGGATATCCGAAAATTCGGATAGTGATTTTCACTATCCGAAATTTCGAATATCCGAATTTCGGATATCCGGTTTCGGATATCCAATATATCCGAAAATCCGAAATTTTGAAAAAAAATATTTTTGTTTTTTGTTTTTTTGTGTTATTTTTGTTTGTTTCAAATTTTATTATACATTTTATTAACCACAACATTTAATATTTACATATATTTATCTAAATATGTTATTAAATCACCAAAATATTTACATTTACCTATAAAATAACTATAAAAACTTTTAAAAAAAAAAAATAATCGGATTTTCGGATAATCGGATATCCGAAATATCCGAAATTTCGAAATATCACTATCCGAATCCGAAAATCCGGATATCCGAATTTTCGGATAATTTTAGATCGGATTTTCGGATACGGATATTTTGAACACCCCTAGAGGAACCAAGTTCGAATCCTGTTGGGGACATTTACCGGCTCAAAAAGTCATTAGCGAAGTTTGTAAATGTAGTTTGGTTTTCAAATAAGCAAATAATTTCATACTATGTATAGTCATTTGGTTTTTCAACTGATAAGCTTCATAAGCCCGCAACAAAGCGTGGTAACCTACTAACATCGGTTTACACATTTTGGATAAAAAGTGCCCGTTTTGACCTGAACCAAAGAAAGACCCGTTTGACCCGAAGTTGTTTTTATATATTTCTTACTTTGGACTGCTTTCTACCATTTGACCAATATCCTTGTAAAGCAATTTCTATTAACTTACCCATTTCACCGGTTATCTCAAATTGTAAAGGTAAGCATGACAACCGAATATCTAAGTGGTCTCTTTCCATCCCAGGTGTAGAGATAAATAGCAGGTTCGTAATTCCATTTGTTTGACTTTTACAAACACATGGGTATACGGTGGATGAGTATAATCAGTAGATTTCTAGTGCATTTTCTCATAATACATAAAAAAAAAACCCAACCCCCGCTCTCTACCTAGAACCCGTACAATGTGCATCTGTTCAGATGATATCTCGCCTATCTATGTGCTATAACGAGGGCTAGAAGAATACGAACCTTCTGTATTAACATCATTTCCATAGCAGATCCCTCCGACGGAGCATTTCCGAAACTCCATCTTATTACACGTCAGAGTACCGGTTTTGTCCGACAAAACCATCTCCACCTGACCGAGCTCCTCGTTTAAGTTTGAAGTGCGGGCTTCAACTGATTTCCCAGACATTTCAGCGAAAATATGTCGATCTTTGTTTATAAGCATCGCTTGTAGGAACTTTACCACCTCGATTGATACATAAAGTGATATCGGTACCAAGTACCCATACAGAACAAGCGCCCTCAAGAACTGACGAAGCCCGAAAAATAGTTGGTTTTTCTGGATTGAACGGCGTATATAGATTAACTGTTAAGTGGAGGTACCACAAATCTTTCTCTACATGGTTAAGTGAGCCAATGGAGGTGATTATGGACAAAATGAGCAATACCAAGAACATGAGATAAATTATTATTCATCTTTCTCTCTACGCGGCTACGTTTAGAAGGTGACTTCAACGAATTTCTCATCACCTTAGTATCCGGTCCGGTAAACACAGCAACTCCATAAACGTAGTATGTGTTTTGAAACTTCGAACCACGGAGGAGAATCTGTGTAGGCTATAACGAGTACGAAGAGTTTGACTGGTCTTCGTCTTGACTGGTCTTCGTCTTCACCTCCAAACTCCAAATTGCCCACAAACGTGTATAGACTGGAATTTGGATCTTCACACCTAATAGTCGCTTTAAATCCCGTAAACTTACCATCTTCATCAATACCAGACGTGCATTCCACGCACCGTCTAGTTTTGATATTTGTTTCTCCGTCCAGATTCATCGTCTGGACGTAACAAATACCATCTTCATAACTTGAAGCTAATAGCAAGAGGTCACATGGAAAATATTGGTTTTTCGTGACCTTCACAATGTCTCCTACACGAAGTAGCTTCCACGATCGTTCAACAAACACTTCATTCCCAGCGTGAGTCCTCACCTTTCTTGAATTAATTTCCGAGTCTTGTGAAAAGCGATGCCAGTTCTCCATGCCTTCTTTTAGTAGGCTAATACCGATCACGAACAGAAGGGGAGCGATAAGGCTGATTGGGGAGACAGGAGCTAAGGGAGTGAGTGCCACTACCGCAACTATCAAAAAGTAGAGATTAGCCACCTTCTGAAACTCTTTGAAAAGAGATTTTGGTAAAAAGGTGACTATATTATACTTTGTTGTGGATACTGTGTTGTTTGCGTATTTGTATGGACCTTTTGCATGCAAATGTGAGTCGTTGCAGAACACGACTCTGTTTGATGAGGCACGAGACTGGCCTTAGTCAGTTTGGTGAAGATTGGTTGATGGTGATGGCCGCAAGTAGCGAAAACTAGGGGTGTTCAAAATTGGATATCCAAAAATTCGGATAGTGATTTTCACTATCCGAAAATTCGAATAGTGATTTTCACTATTCGAAATCCGAACCGAAATTTCGAATATCCGGTTTCGGATATCCAATATATCCGAAAATCCGAAATTTTGAAAAAATATATTTTGTTTTTTGTTTTTTTGTGTTATTTTTTGCTTGTTTCAAATTTTATTATACATTTTGTTAAACACAATATTTAATATTTACATATATTTATCTAAATATGTTATTAAATCACCAAATTAATTACATTTACCTATAAAATAACTATAAAAACTAAAAAAAAAAAATCGGATTTTCGGATAATCGGATATCCGAAATTTCGAAATATCACTATCCGAATCCGGAAAACCGAATATCCGAATTTTCGGATATCCGGATTTTCGGATAATTTCGGATAGGATTTTCGGATATTCGGATTTTCGGATATAGATATTTTGAACACCCCTACCGAAAACTGTAAAGATTGCTCCATTTGATCAATTTTCTACTATTCTTCTCCGCATGTGCATGTGATACATTTGTTCATTCCATTTTTCGGAGTTTTTTCAAGTTTCTTTTCGAGTTTTTTCCAAAGTTTTTCGAGTTTTTCATTTGGGAAGAACGTAAACAAAAGAGAAAAGTGAAAGATATGAAAGGAATTTTGAAAAGATTAAGTTACGTACATTAATAAGCATTCAAAAATCAGTCATCTCGTTTATTCCTTTTATGGAAATTGTTCAACTCATTACGTAGCCACTAGTTAAATATTACTATTATTGACAACGAACACGACCCAAATGATCCTAAACTTACATCTAAAGAAAAGAGAATACATTTAACATAGTTTGAACAAAATATTAGTTTTGGTTTATAAAATTAATTATGTTTGATTATTGTATTCAAATGATTATAAGCACAAGTTTTATAACATAAAAAACAACCATTAACATAAATGATTATCTTACAATATTTCCAACGATTTAGACAAATTTTGCTTTTTAAGCATTAACCGCTAATTGTAACTTTACTCTCTTTCATACAAACCAAACAAATTATACGAACAAAATTTTCGAAATGATGGAGGGAAAATTGCAGGAAATTATAATTAACTTTGACTAAGTTGTTATTTTAAGAAACCAACTTTGGTTTTGTCTTTTATTTCTATCAAAAACTTATAAATTTTAAATAAGCTATCATCATAAGTAAATTTCGACCGTTTAGTGATTGTATGTTGATATGGAGTCAATAATAAGTATATTATATTTCATATTTATCTTTTTTGAGAAAACTACATATAAATATAACGAACTTTCAATGAATTATCATTGAATAAAATGAAGTTAAAAAGTTGTCATTGTATTTAACAGCCTTTTATTTTGTTAACATTGTATGTTAAACTAAACATGAAATATCGCTATTATTAAAAGAAAGAATGAATTTATTTGTGATATTTTCATATTAAGTGTCATATATATTATAGTCAAAGTTTTAAATATCAGAAACTATTGCGCCATATTAGCATATATCTATGATAAAAATCCATAAAATAATATATTTCAAGTATTAACGATATTTTAAATAAAATTTAATATACAGTTACAATTTAGTGAAAATTCGGTAAATATTTTCCCTTATTATTTTCATTAATATTAGAATAGTTAACCGGTTACATTAGAAAAATGTCAAAATTTAGCTGCAATAACAAAAACCAAAAAGTTAAACTCGGTTTATACTTGTGCAATTATGGCATGTTTTGGATGGTACTGAAAGGGGCTAATCTACTGAGGCCCAAATATAACATATGGGCCGAATTTATGTTAGGGCTATTATAGATACAGGAGTTTATATATAAATCTGTGATAGCTGCCTTGAATTAGGGTTTCAAATTCATCTCTGCCGTTGGCCAATCTTCAAAATGGTAATCAGTCCTTAATCCTAATTCTTAATATTTGTTTTTTATTAACAATTAATATAGCCGATTCATGTTATGTTCATTATCAAACTTATTTTTGCAATTTTTCATCAGTGATTGTCATTTTTGTATCTATTTGGGATTGTGATTATATGATTAGTGATTAATTTTGTATGCGCGTTGGATTGCAGCTTATTATAGATTCATTTATGGTTTTGGTATTTTGTAATTTCAAAACTAGATTAAGATATATAATATATTTACGTTAGCAGACTTTGTTTAACATTATAGCTTATTATAGATTGATTTATGGTTTTATGAATTAGTAGGATTTTTTTGTTCTCGTTGTATGTGGTATTTAGTATTTTACATTGTAGGTTGTAGTAATGTATGTTTTATTTATGTTTCAGCCTAAGCAAATTCACGAGATCAAGGATTTCCTTCTTACCGCACGAAGGAAGGATGCCCGATCGGTGAAAATCAAGAGAAGCAAGGATGTTGTTAAGTTCAAGGTCAGGTGCTCAAAGTACCTCTACACTTTATGTGTTCATGATGCCGAGAAGGCCAACAAGTTGAAGCAATCTCTTCCCCCAGGTCTGAGCGTACAAGACCTTTGAGCGCGTCTATCGAGTTTTTCGTTGTTGAAAGGATTTTTGGTTCAATTTTCTTTTCTATATGCTGTTTTATCTTTAGTTAAGGATTTTGTATGAACTTGAATGATGTTTTGGTTATCAGACTTATTTGTTCCAAAATTAGTTGTTTTGAGTTTGTTTTCGTGCTTTTTCTTTACGAACCGTTACAATTGCTACGCACTTGCTAGTTACTACAAATTTGATCTAAAGATTATAGTCACAGTAACGTTTTAGTTGCACAGTAACTTTTTGTGACAATAGTTAATTTGATGTTTGTATCAAGTCTGTTGAAATTGAGGGTATACTTCTTTTAACTAGTTTTGTTACAACTGTTGGAGATTGAGGTATAAATAACGATAGGTCGAAAGAGAGGTCATAAGAAGTTGCAAAACTATACCAAATATTTTTTCGTTTATCTAAAATAAGCCAAATTTCTAATTTGTTTCGTGTCTTTTAACTTTAAGACTAACAGCCAGCCAAACAGATTTGTTTTGTTTGAAAGGCGTTGACGATTAGAAAATAGAAACAACATTTCAAATATAGCAAAACGCCAACCAAACTAGTAAAATTGCAGCAGCTTCGTTTGGAATGTTAGGTGGCTTTTCTAACGATCAACCACCAAACAGTTCGGTTTTAAATATTTTTTTAACCCAACTTTAAGAATGAATCTTGTCTGTGTATTTTTGCCGCAAAATTGAACTAGTACTCTTCTATTACAGTCTCCTATGAGTTGGTATAAAGTTAGCTGTGTTCATTGCAACAACTGTTAAGCACGCCTGGGCCTGACCCTTACACGCTGCTGTTGCCAATAAAAAAAAAGCTTTCCACTGCCTTCCATTTAACAAAATTGCGAAAGTCATCGATAGCCAGCAACCACATACAGACCGTTATTCCATGCCTAAAAAAATGTAATCACAATTATAACTTCTTTTCAATCATGCCTGAAATACCTATTTGCAAGGTTTGGTGTATATTTTATTCCAATTACGCCCTTTACAAGCAAAAAAGCTGCATTACTTACAACACTTCCCGCAGAAGCATGCTCCACAACTGCCGCGGCCGCCTCAGTGTGCATTGAAATCGTGCTGTGACCAAAATGGTAAGGGACCTTGTGCAGCTGTGCCTCTCTTCATCCAACCATTTTATATATTCGGTTACTTATTTGGGAATTGGATTGCTAGTGGTAGATCTATTTGTGCTTCCAAATCTTAAATGAACATCGACTTTGCTTGACCTATAAAATTTTATGGCCTGATATATTGCAACATAATTTGAACATATTTTTTTTTTTTTGTTGGTAAATGACTCATTTTGAGTTGGTAAAAGTCTTCAACAGGAATGCAGCCGGTGGGAATCGAACCTTAAATTATCACTTTTTGTGAAAGTTTTTCTAATTTTTAAATTAACATGAGGACAAATATTTTCTACATACTATTCTATTGTTAGTCTTAAAACAAGTGTTTGATTTTTTTCGTGTATTGCACATCTTGCCATGTAACCAAATACTTTTTTTTGAAATACACGAACACCATAGTCGATACAAGGTTAAAACGTAGCTAAAATAATAAATCACTTTTCTAGCTCCCAACTTATCAAATCCCGAGGTAAGGTTACATTAAAACCAATTGATTTCAAAATATTCTCATTCCCATCTATTCATATGTTAAAGTTAGGAGTTAGGAGTGTAAATATGGTGAGCCGAGGCCAAACTTACGTTCATTTAAGTTAAAATACAACGAGCTTGATTTGTTTAGAGTTTTAAGTGTAAATGTCGAGCATTGCTGGTGAGTAATTTTATGAGTTTGTGGTTTGGCTATATTAGTAGTTAATTTTAATATACATAATTATTTTATATATATGTATTTACAATGTATAACAACTTTTATTTACATGTAAAATAGATGGATTATTGGATGAATTTCAATATTAATTTTAGATCTTTTATATCAAAATAATGATGTCATATTACATCATCGTTAGCTATTTTAATTTTAGCACTTTTATTTTAAATACAGTTTTTAACCTTCAACTTTAATATAACATTTAAATAAAATTTATCTGACAGCATTATTTTAAATCTAAAATATATTTTATATATTAAACTTTTTTACATAAAAATTATTCACTAAACTTGGTTTTTTATACTTTTTAATACGGGACTATATTTTTTTTTAAATAATAGTTAAAAAAGTCGATTCTTTTTTGTTTTTGGTTTATTCTTTGTAATAAAATAAAACTAAACAAAAACTTATAACTGCGATGAAGAAAAAAAAATACATATATAAATTTTCAATTTATTACGAAAAGATCTTTATATATTATTCTATGTTCTACGCTTTTTTATATCTTTATACAATATCGATATTAATTTATTTTTAAATCATACTTAAAAAAATATATGAACCTGAAAAATACGTTCATATAAACAAAACGATAAATATTTAACATTACAACGTATATTATTTTATTTTTGTTATAATCGTATTGTATTCGATAAGATCTCTACGAAGTGAACCTGAAAAACAAGTACATATTAACGAAACGACAAATATTTTACATCACAACGTTTCCTGCATTACTAATGATATATACAAATATTCAATATGATTATATGTGTATACGCGAGAAATTAACTAGTTTATTATATAATAATAGATTTGTTGGGTCTAAACAAGCGACGACTTGAATCTTGAGCTCCACCTTATTCATAGGTTAGGATCGAGCTCGTTTAGACTTGATTTGAACTAAGATAAAACTTTTATTAAATGTGAGAGATATCAAGTCTGATTCTCATTATCTACATTCACTTCACAACTTTTTACTATTTTAGAAACTAATTATGTACCCTAATTACCAAAAAAAGTAATAAAAAAAAGAGTAAATTACACTTTTGGTCCTTGTGGTTTACCATATAAATGGGGGGAAATGACTAAAAAGCCCTTACGTGTAAAACACGTGCCAATCACTAACGGTTGTTTTAAATGTCCGTCCAAATTTTGGACCAAACATGTAATAAGTTACCCAAAGTTGGACTGCCAATGTAATATATGCACTTTAGGGATCAACGGTGTCATTTATGGTAAACCACAGGGACTAAACGTGTAATTTACTCTAAAAAAAATTAACTCACAATTAAGCACTCATACTGGTACTGCATAAGTGGTACCAAATTTATTTTTTATGAAGCATATGAATGGTACCAAGCAGAGACGGAGCCAGGATTTGATGTTAAGGGGGGCCGAATATGTTGCCAAAATGTTACGATATTAAAGGGTTCAAACAAAAATTGTACTTCACTATAACACCAATTCGTTACATTATTAACTAATCTACTACTAATAACACATAACATATGCTAAACATAATTTCTTTTTTACATAAGTAAGCATAAATAAACCGTAAACATCATAAAAGTTGTTTTAATTAAAAATAAAGTCTTTACGTGTTTAGTGTAATAAATTTTAAAGTAAGAATTTGAAAACTAAAACGTTATCTACCAATTATTTTCAAATAACCTTATGCACAAGTTTGATGCAACTGAAAGCAAGAAACTCCAAGATAACCGAAGTCTAAAATGTAGAGCGATAGATCGGAATTGTAATACAAATACAAGCAAATCAAAGTCTAGTTAAACAATTTACATGAATTGGTTAGCCCAAACTTGGTGTTTTTAAACATGTTTGTTCCCCTTATTTTATCAACTACTAATACAACTAAAAAATTGGGCAACCAGTGACATTAATCCCGGGCCCCCCACCACTTCAAATCAACACCTTCACGTGCCATCTGACTCAAATAATAAAAAAGAAAAGAAAAACAATAACCAAAGTAACTCTTCTTCTCCGATGATGAATACCGGACCATGGTTGCACCGGAAAAATTCATTTTTTTCGCTTTCTTTCTTAAAGATGTCTGATCTTTGGATGAACATATGAAAAAACCCCTCTAGAATAAGTATACATGGCTGTAAGTTAGGGGGGGCCAAGCACCCGCCAGCCCCCCTACTGGCTCCGCCTCTGGTACCAAGTATACTATCGGAATATTTCGGTAAGTACGATACTAAGCATAATACCTTCATATGATCGGTAGGGCTGTTCAAAAAACTGTAAAACTCAAAATCCGAGCCTAACCACTCGAACCGAATCTGAAATACCTAATACCTAAGAAACTCGATACTCGAAACCTGAAACCCGATTTATGACGGATCGGTTATGATTTTCAATTTTAAATACCCGCGAATACTCTAACCGGTACCATATATATGAAGATATAAGTTCTAACTAGATACTAAACTCTTATACAAGTGTTTATTCTTAAATACACCACCTTCTAAGTATACAGGTTTTTTTATTTGTAGAGATTAGGCATAAATTTTTTATTGTTAATCAAAGTCAAATGGATCTTTATAATTTAGTTGTTGTGTCGAAATATACTTTAGTCTTGAAACTTAATCAAATAAGAATCAAAATCTTGTTAAAACTATAAGGCTAAAGGGAATAAGCAACAAAACTCACCACCAACTCACCCTGCCACGTCAGCTTTCTCTCTCCAGAAAACAAACTCACCTTACTCAGGAAATAACACTCACCACGCACTCACCGCCAACTCACCTTACCAAACTCACCTTACCATTTTCATTTAAATACTATTATTTATAAACTAAAAAAAGTAATATTTACGTAAACGTAAACATTAAAAACGTAAACGAAATTTAAACTTTTATTCAAACGTTAAAAACGGTACACGAATATTAAAAAGACATTACAAATAAAGATTAAACTAATCGTAGCCGAATTCATTTTCTAAAAAATAGTGAATGTGTGAAGTGATATATTGAGAGAGTTTGGTATAAACTAAGAATGTTGTGTTTAAAAATTGTTGAGTTAGTGGGTATTTATATGTAAAAAAATTGGGGTTTAAAAAGGTTTTTTTTTTTTTTTTTAAACAATGCAATGGCTGAATTTTTTTGGGGGCCCACCACTACAAAACTCACCATGGGTGAGTTTCTCACCATTTGAAGCCAAAAGAAACCCTCAACTCACCTCCACGTCATGGTGACTTACTCATCTTTTGAGTAGCGGGATAAGACCCGCGCGTGAGTTGCAAACTCACCATAGTGAGTTTGCCTTTATTCCGTTTAGCCTAAGAACTTATGAATAATCACACGTTAATGATGTACGACTAAAAATTTATACATCAAGATTCAAACTATAATTAAATTAATGGATAGAAATAATTTATGTATTAAATCTTATTGGACAAAAATGTTTGCCTCTAAATGATTCTTAGAGTTTTTATTAAATGTTAATTTTTTTATTCTATGCTTCCTCTTTTAGTTTATTATTGTTATGCATTATTACTCAACTTACAATGTGATTAATATTTATCATATAGTTTGGAGTTTTTTTTTTCCCCACAATTCTATTACTCTTGAATATATTTCAATAATATTAGGGTATACGTTACTCGAATCGTGGAAAACCCTTTTTTTTAGGATATATAGTCATTACGGGTCGTGGTGATGCTATAATTTTATAAAAGAGTTAATTATATAAATCATTCCTAATGTTTGTTCAAATTACAGGCTTCATCATTAGTATTTTGAAAGTGTATATATCATCAATATAGGAAACCCTTTATGTGGTTATCATCCCTAACAAGGACGGTTTATGCAATTAATCCAATTAACAAGTCTAAGTCTTTTACATAAATCATCACTGTTAGGAACAATATTTACACAAAAAGCATCATACATTAATAATACATATACTTTCAAAATCCTAAATACGAAACTTACTATTTGAGCAAACGTTTATAAAAAGATTAAAAATGAGAAAATGGTGTGTGTATTATTGTATGCCCCTTCTTCTCCATAAACGTGTGGCCAAAAATGTTGCTCAAACACAACAAGCAAACCTCTCTTTCTTTCTTTCTTCCCCAAACCACCATTCTCATCATTCTCACAAAAACACAAATGTCTCTCTTACTCAACCACCCATTTCTCTCACTTTACAAAACACCTTCAATCACTCTCCCAAAACCACCAACAACAACAACAACAGCATCACCTTTTTTAAGAAACTGGTCACTAAAGTGTTCCACAGTTGTCGAACCTGCGATCGCAGCAGACGACGATGCTGTTCTTGTCGGTGAAGACAAAGGGAGAGTTGATGTGGTGGATTATGATTGGACAGAGGAATGGTACCCATTGTATTTAGCTAAGAATGTACCAGAAGATGCACCTTTGGGGTTAACTGTTTTTGATAAACAAGTCGTCTTGTATCGCGATGCTAACGGAGACTTGCAATGTTACGAGGATCGTTGTCCTCATAGGTATTTCTTTAAACATATTTTTAAGTAGTGGTAAGACGCTATGATGTCCTCATAAAAGGTTTGAACTTCCCTAGGTGATACCCCTGTTAAGTCGCATACATTTGAGTCAAATAACTCGCCCTACTACTTTCATAATCTAAATAGGGAAAACCGCGTTGTTTTAAAGGAGTACAATAGTATTTAGTCCAGCTTAGCTAACTAGGAAGCTTATATATCTAGCAAATATTTTTCCGTGATGAAATGTGCAATAAGTTGTGATGTTGACGAAATTAGGTTTTTTAATAGAGAAAAAGTACCTCTGAGAATTGGGAACAAACGGAAATTTGTGGAGACTTGTTTTTTGGTCTGAAACCATCAAACTTGGAAATCATGTTTGTTACATTGAACTAATTGGTAATATTCAAAACCTACTTCTTTGTTGTTTATTCGAGACACTATTTACATTCATTAAAACCCGAAAATCAAAATCGATGTCATTGTCAACAAAAGTAGAATGCAGCAAGCAAATATATACTGTATCTTATAATTTTTTTTTTTTTTTTTAATCATAATCGCTTCTAATTCAGGCTAGCAAAACTTTCCGAGGGCCAGATAGTGGACGGAAGACTGGAATGTTTGTACCATGGCTGGCAGTTTGAAGGTAAAGAGGGCAAATGCGTCAAGATTCCTCAGGTTGGTTTTCCTAACTAGGAGCGGCTCTTTAATATAAGGGTGTTTCAATGTGCGTTATTGAACTGATTATTCCCTATTTTAGAAATATGTCACCCATCTTTATCATTGTTAAACGAAAACAAAGTTAGAAGTTAATAACAGGTTTTATTTTACCAAATTTTAAATTAATAGTTATAGAAAAATAAATGTAATTGATCGGAAATAAGTTGTCATATGTATAAGTACTTTGATGATACATACAAACAGTCTTTCTAGTCATTTCATCTGTTAGCTGATATTCTGATTTTGATTATTCAATATTTGCTTAATAGCTTCCCGCAGCTGCAAAAATTCCTCGATCTGCTTGTACTAAAACATATGAAATAAAGGACTCTCAAGGTGTTGTTTGGATATGGATGTCACATAAAACCCCACCAAACCCAAGCAAAATCCCATGGTTTGAAAACTTTGCTCGACCCGGTTTTAAAGATTTTTCAACCACTCACGAGCTTCCATATGATCATTCCATTCTTCTTGAGAATCTCATGGATCCTGCCCATGTTCCAATCTCACACGATAGGACAGATTGGAGTGCCAAAAGGGAAGATGCACAACCACTAGCTTTCAAGATCAAAGAAAGAACGGATCGTGGTTTTTCAGGCTGGTGGGGTCGAGAAGCTGATAATTCTACACCGAATTTTTTAAAGTTTGAAGCGCCGTGTAATCTTCAAAACAACCGTGAGATTGTGGATAAAGACGGTGTGACAAATTACTTTTCTGGCCTCTTTTTATGTAGACCAGCAGGGCAAGGAAAGTCGATGCTTATTGTTCGATTCGGAAGCACAAAAAGATCACCTTTAGCAAACTTATTCCCTGAATGGTATTTCCATCAAAACGCGGGGAAAGTTTTTGAACAAGATATGGGATTTTTATCATCTCAAAACGAGATTTTAATGAAAGAAAAAGTACCCACAAAAGAACTTTATTTAAACTTACGATCTTCAGATACATGGGTAGCCGAGTACAGAAAATGGATGGATAGAGTTGGTCACGGAATGCCTTACCATTTCGGGCACTCAACTATTTCAATGCCAACAGAGCCTGCCGTTGTCGAACATGCTCCTGCTGGTTTTGTTGCAAGCATTGCCGCTACTATGCCTGCAAAGGGAGGAATTGGAATAAAATATGCACCAAATCTTGCAAACAGATATTTTAGGCACGTGGTTCATTGTAAAGATTGTAGAGGTGTGGTTAAATCCTTCGAGGCATGGAAGAAAGGGTTTTCTGTAATGGCGGCTATATCAGTAACTTTTGCAATTTTGTTAAACGCGAGGCAATGGAAGGCTCTTTTTCTCTTGGCAACCGCGGTGTGTTTGGGTGGAGCCTACACGTGCTCGACAGTTGTGGATATGAACACAACTAACTTCATACGAACTCATAGGAGATTGTAGAACGAAGAGAGTACTTGTTCAATTTTGTGGCAAGAATGAAGGATCACTCTGTTTAATTTGTGTGTGTTGCTAAATATACCGATTCTATCATACTTTAAAATGTATTTGTAAATACGGGATTCCTAGATAGCTATTTGAAAAGATCATGGTTGAACTGTTTTGTTGATTAATTTCAGAATGACCTGAAATGTGCTACAAGCTTCCTAATATAGCTTTATGACGACAACAATACTCAATCACACAAAGAGACCAGCCGACCAGGCATGTTGGGTACGAGGAAGCTGAGATGTACACAGTCACAGATTTACCAAATAGTAGATATAATTTTTAGTTATTATTAAGTTTTTGACTAGTTTTTCGCAAAGTAATCATGATACTTCTAAAAAACTTTGTGGTAATGTGGTCATCAATAGTTTTGGTTTTTCAATATAATGCTCCGGACTCTCTTAAGTTCATAGTCGTTTCACGTCATGTCGGTTTTCTAAAAAAATGGATATTAAAAGAAAAAATCAAGAAAAAAATATGTGTATTCTAATTGTCAAAAAATGAATATATTGGTTCCATCTCTACATGTCAATGTTAGGTCTCAATCTTTCTAAAATCACTATGTAGCAAACAAGCTTTTTGGGTTAAATTGGTGTAATTTTCTAACTGGAAAAATAGAAAACTCTTTAAATTAAATTTTTTAGTTAATTACATAAGTTGTTTTTATGGTTTACAATAATAATTTACAGATTTCGTCCACAAGTTTAGAAGATTATATAAATCGTCTATTTATAAAAACTAATTACGTTTTTCGTTCCTTAGTTTTAACTGACATCCGTATTAGAGATGAAATATGTAATTAGTTAACGATGATTTTAGCGAACATCCATTTTAAAAACAAAAAACGTAATTAATTTAAAAAGTTTGACAGTTTATACAATATTTTAAACTTAAAACAAAACTCATAATTTGAAATACATTTCATTTCAAAACTATATCCCCAAATATTTCATAAAACTTTGAAAACAAATTGGCGCTCCAATTCAAACACACACACAAAAACCAGAAATGAGCAGCGCCGACGACCACCACCCCGCCGTGGATGGACTCGTAAACCTGTTAACAAAAGCTAACAACGATCTAACTGTAGTCCACAACCGTCTCGACAAGGAGTTTCGCCAGATCTATCCAGATAACGTATTTATTATTATTATTTGAAATGAAATTTAGTTGATATGTGTGTTGATTTTATGAATTTTGTAGGCGAATCCGATGAAACTTGTGGCTAGGATTAAGAAGATACAAGATGAATTGCCCGCTTTAAAAGAGCAATGCCGCGAATTACTCACCGCGAAACAAGTTAGTTAAAAAACCGTTACTAGTGTTTTAGATATTTTAGGCTAATTGTGGTTTTGAGTGAAATTTTTGAAGGCGTTGTTCTTAGTACACCTAGTGTATCAGCTTATATTGGTATTGTCTTGCTGAACAACTATATTTATTCGTGTTTGTTAGTTAGTTACTTATTTAATGAGTTACACTACCTTACTAAAGCATTCACTGAAATTGTTCTGACAAATTATGTTAAGAAGCTGATATGTAAGGTTAATACTTATCGGGGTTGAAAGTAATGAGAATGAAAGGTTTTTCGAGACCAGGGAACTTCTATATTGCTAAATACATTATGATCAGGTGCATTTCAATGTATTATTGTTTTTACATTTATGATGTCGATAGGGTTAAGACCTTTAAAAATCAAACAGGGGGTTGAATTTTCAATGTATCATTGTTTTTTACATTTGTTGGTAATATATCGTACAAAAGTGTCAAATCTAGTATGGTCGATTTTGCTGTTGTGGGTTTTACCATGAAAAAAACTAGTGTTAAAGCACAACTAACATCAGTAATTTGAGTTTTTGTTAAGTTGTGTCAAGATGTGGAGAGATGGTATGCTGTATGCATGGTTTAGTTTTACAATAAAGGGAGCCTTGATTACCGAAAGTGTGTTTAAGTGCAAGCATATAAAAGTTATACCATTAGTGAGTGATTCTTGACCCCCATGATGTCAACGAGGATATTAGATAGGAACATTTTTAGACCTCAATAGTTTGCCTATTTTAAAGGCTTGGGACTTGGAACTTGCTACTTTATTTAGTTGTATTAGCTTTAAATCGTATAATTATTATTAAGCTCTTAGGCATCACGCCTGTTAGCTGAAAAGTGTATAAGTTAAACTCGTTGGAGGGGGTGTTCGCATGGGCTCTGTGGTCTTGTCGGGTCAAATGGGATGGATATACATACTTTGATATGCCAAAAAATAACAGGAATATCTTATAGAAGCTATTTGAACATAGCAATACAAGCCTTGGTTGTAGTTTAAAGCTAAAGCTAATATGTCCTCATTAGCCTGTCCAATACTAACGATGTTATAAAAAGTTGAACCATGGTGGTAGCCAACCGTCAAGACACCATGTTGATATAGATCCTACGGTGTCATCCATAAGGAAGTGCACTGTAATAGAGTATGTTTTGGTTTTCCTATTGTCCGCAAACCGTCCAAAGCTGGAACTGAACCTAATATGCCCTCTTCAGGGTTATTGTTTTTTTGTGGATTAAAAAAGTATTCAAATAGATCCTACGGTGTCACCATAAGGAAGTGCACTGTAATAGAGTATGTTTTGGTTTTCCTATTGTCTGCAAACCGTCCAAAGCTGGAACTGAACCTGATTTGCCCTCTTCAGGGTTATTGTTTTTTATGGATTAAAAAAGTATTCAAATAGACTTGATTGGTAACTTGCTTGTTAGGAATCGATCTGTTGTATTACATGGATTTGATCTTATGGTTTTGGTAGCAAATTCATAGTCTATTTACTAAAGTATAAACAATGTGTTGCACATATGAATGTATAGAACTTCTTAAGTCTGTATAACGTATAGTGGTTACATTTTACCTGGACAGGCATAATATCGAACATCTTTGTTGAATGTGATGTAGGATTTGATTGATAAAGCAAGGGCAACTATAGTTGGAAACCGCGCATCATTGCAAAGGTTGCAAATTTCAATGGGCATCCCTGTCACCAGTGATTCTGATGATCCTGCTTATACAAACTTCAATGAGGTGATGTTTATTTTTTTGAATAATTAAGTAATATATGCAAATTGTAGCGGAGGAGAAACAAAAAAGTACAATCTTCACTATTTTTGTATATCATTTTACCTGAACAGGCATAATAGTGAGCATCTTATTATGTTTATTTTTTTTTCACTTAAAGAAAAATATGGTAGCTTTTTAATCGAATAAGAGTGAAATAGATACATTGCTACATGCATTTAGTAACCTTGGTTGTGTTTTCCAAGTGGTGGTTTTAGATATTGCACCATTTGCCAGTAAACAACCTATATTTACAATGCAACATATCCCATGACGGTCACCGACCCTAAAACAGTGATGTTAAGATCTTAGGTGGATTATCTATTGATCCATCTCAATCTTTCTTAACTGTTATGCCTATTTATGGTTGGTAGCTGGGACTTGTGTTCTTGCGACATTCTTTTGTACCTTCATTTCTTTTATGTTGAGGATCTTGAACTGTGCTCTGGCATGGAGACTCATGTAGAACAAAAAGAACGTTTATTGACATTTGACGTGACTGAATATAATAAACAGGTTATTGATGAATGGGCTGTACAAGTCCGATCAAGAACAGGTAACATTCACCAAGTGATATTTGCTTTTGAAAGATTTCTAGTTAAACTTTTCCGATCTTTTGTCTATTATTTTATTGCTTAATATGCTCAATCCCTTTAATTAGATGACCTATTAGATATTTTCACAATGACAAAGACCATTTAGGTAGCCTATACACGAGTGTCAAACATTGTAATTTTCATGAGATGCTGGTAGTAGTGCATTTACTTATAATGGAATAATTAAAACATTTTTAACGTTAGTTGACCATTGCAGGAGAAGAGGACCCTGAAGGCTCGGAGGATATTAACAAGATGCTTTTCTCAGCAATCGTTCATGGGAACTGAATGTCTCATTCGGAACATGTTTTTTAGATTGAATCAAAATATATGATGTTACAACTAGTTAAGCTGCGTAAATGATCCTGTTTATGTATAGATGTTGTTTTTCATTGTTTGTACACGATGGAGGATAGACTTCCTAGTTCTGTTACAACCTTATTTGTTATCCTTTTCATTTTAAACGATAATCAACATTATTATAAAAGTATACTCATTCTTTATATTTAGAAATAAGGCAAGTCGTTCGGGGTTACAAGGACATTCAATTCTCATTCATCAATTGTTTGAATGTATGAGTGGCTTAACTCTTCTTTGAGTTTAAGTTATTGTATCCAATGATTGCTCGAGGAGTTAACTAGCTTTTCCGTGACGATTTCTTTTGCATCATATTTAACAACAAACTCGCAAATTAAAATACTCTGGTCTACACATTTTATATAACTGAATAAATCGTTGGTAAATACATATGTTCCTAATACAAGATAACAAAAATTGCTTAAATATAAACATAAAGAATGTAAGTAGTCTTAAAAAGACAAGAACATAATTTTTCAAGGCATGTATCTTAATCGCGTAAATATTGACGAAGAAGATGGACGCCCGAGATAATGACGTGGGCGTCGTGGTGGGGTGGTGCCTGATGGTAAGTTGATCGTCTCTCTAGCAATCGAATATGGCCCTGTGGCTCGGGCAGCCCACTCTAAATAACCTTCTCCAATAAGAAGGTCCCGTAATTCGCTGGTATCTGGCAACAAGTGTGAAGGTGGCGACAATGGTAGGAGTCGAAAAGTTATAAAGTAGATAGAGTTAGGTGGATGGAAGCAGAAGGGTGGATCTTGTGTTAGAATATCTCGTTGTCTTCTTATTTCGATAGTTTCTAGAACTCCTTCATAAGCATCGATACTCGGTTGTGTTTGTGGTTGTGGTTGTGGTTGTGGTTGTGGTGGAAAGACATGACGGCAGACGGGGCATGTGTTGTTTCTTGCGAACCAAGGTAAGATACAGTTACGATGGAATATATGATGACACTTTGGTAACCTGATAAGTTGCTCTTCACATTTAAAATCGTCAATGCAGATGGCGCAAGTGGTGTTACGAAGGGTTTTCATAAGGGAACGCGTTGCTGGAACTTTGCGTAAACTGTGACGGATGAAAGCCGCGGAGACAGGAGTCGAAGAAGAAGGCATGGTTTTGAAAGGTATGAAATAACGATCGCACGAAAGATTGCTTAGAAAGAAAGGGAATAGGCCAAGTCGAATGATGCTTTTGTTTGTATTTATAGGGTGTTTAGTTGATACCCGAATATTTAGGAGTAATTACGATTAATTTTGTCCTAAATCAATATAAATTCATTATCCAAATAAAAATGAAACATACAATAGTTTAGTTACCTGCTTGAAATAATATTTGAAAGGATTATGGTAATTGTAACTAAAGTTGTAGATAAGGTAAGGAAGATGTGGCAGGTATGGATAAAACTTTAAGTATTGTAATATATAACGGGACTATGTCGTTTTTTAAGACATGATTAGACGGTTAGTTTAATATATTTTATAATTTGTTATATATTTGTATATATGTTTTCTTATTATTAAGTTATACCAATATTAATAACTTATTAAAAAGTTAATATACATATTATATAGGATATAGTCACTAATTTATAATCAAATGATATTTATATTAAAAAAAGAATTAAAAGAATTAACAAGTTTTTCATAATACGTTACAAAAATATTTTGGGAATAACGTGATAATGACACGTTTTTTCAAGTTACGCATAACAAAAACGTTTTGCATGATTTCAGAACGGTTACCGAAGCCTCAACGCAATGAAATGTGAAATGGTCGTCGAGGCGGAGGGTAACCGTTTTGAAATCATGCAAAACGTCTTTGTTAGGTGTGACTTCCACAAATAGTGCCATGTCGTAACGCGTTACAAAAAAATTAATAGTTTTTCAGATTCTTTTATTTATTTTAATAATGCGTTACAAAAAACTCAGGTCGTAACATGATAGAGCGCGTCATGACATGTTTTTTGAACGTCACGGCTAACCATGACGTCTTATATGTTTTCGGGACATCAACCCCACGTCTCTGCGTCACCATGGCATGGTATTAGACATTTTTTAGTGGTTGGAAAGTTGTGTATACTTATCTAACAAGGGTAAAGGTCATTTTAACGCAACCCAATTTTTAATTTGACCTGGAAAATACTAGAATAGATAATAAATTAGGTTTTTTTTTGTGTTAATGTATATTACCAGCTTTGTAGCCACATATACCTTCAGGTCATCTTCTCCGACGGGTTTCACAACAATTGTGCTTTCCGCCAGGCTTTTTCTATCCAAAATAATGGTGGATTCTCCAAATCAACACAAAAGTTCAATCAAATTGCACACAAAGCTTCCACACTTCAAACTAAACATGTTTGTAGCTTCAAATTCATCAAACAAACTCGTGCAAATCAATCCAAAATGGTCATGTTAAAACCAAAACCCCCCAATAACTCTAACGTGATCAAAACTTGTTGTAACACTCATGAATTTCTTTTAATCATTATACGAAACTAAATAGACTCTAAATTTGATCTAGCAATCTCTTCAAGTATGATGAACACCAAATCGGATCTACATAGTTAAACTAAAACCCATTTTAACCTAACCATTTCAATACGCACTCCAAAAGTAAAACTGAATTATGATTTCTCCTTATCTAGCGATTAAGAAAGCGTAATCATCAAATCAAATATTCAAACACTTCAAACAAAATGATTTGTTGAATGTTATCCCAAAACTTGAATATGATGAATACGAGCTCCAAGTTTAAAATTGATTGAGGTTAAATGATCTTTGACTAGCGATTTAGATATTTTGATTCTTAAATTTAAAGATTTATGGGAATATTTGTATTACGCTGAATATAATAAGAAATTAATATGGTGATGATAAGGTGTAATGATGTTGTTTTATAAGAAATAGTATGGTACCCGCTACATCGTGCGGATGAAAAAAATCATATTCAACAATTTACATTGGGGTAATGATTTATGGTAATTTATCATTTGTCTTGTTACATATATGTAGAGTTTAATAATTTAAAGTTCGGTCATTCGGACAATATAAAAAGAATGTTGTGGTAACAATTTATGGTTCGACCATTCAGCGATAATAATTATTATGTCATATGATCGATTTTTTCAATTCTTCTTCACTACCCTAAGGAATCTCAAATTTGTAAGTAAAGAAAAATTTAGATTCCAACGGATTTAAATTCCTTCATAAACTTCAAACAAACATCTTATGGAAAAAGATCAATCAAATTCATTCATTTTTTATAGATTTCGTGAAACAAACACCCTCGCAAAATATTTTCCGTTCGAATCATTCAACCCATTGGGATAATTCGACTCATTTGAAGATTAAGCTCATTTACGAACATAACAAAAGTCTAATGTTCAGGTCATTTTGTTTTTTAATGGTGACGTCTAATAATTTTTCGTTCGGTCAAAAAGAGAATTAAATATATTTCTTGAATAATATTCCCGTTTAAACCCATGTTTTCCATAAATAAAAACTAATTTTCCTTCAACGATGCAACAACAATTAAAAATCTATTCAGACACTACGCTTTCTAATCGTTTATCGATCTGGTTTTCAACCCGAAAAAAATATTTGCATTCAAGACATTCAAATTCAGTCTGTTTTCATGAATCCAATATGGTAACACATACTTTCGAATGTTGTAATGAAAGATAATCAATATGGTAAGAAAGTTTGTTAACCTTAGAAGTATCAAATGTAATACTATTCAGCTTATTGGTATTTAGACTTATCGGTGACCAATAGAAGAATATATAAACTTTTGATGATAACCATCTTCCTAGAACTATAGAGCAACACGAACCACAAAACTGTCAACTAACTTTATAAAATTTAGATTATAAATCAAATATTAGAAAATTTACTCCATCAAATAACGTTTAAAGTTAAAAAATAATGGTTATATGAATACAAATTTTATATGAATTAATTTGAATTGCCTTTATTTCATATGGATACATATTTTTTTATGAAGTTAGTAATCGAATTAATAAAAGGAAATTAAGGTTAGTTTATATGTTATATTCATTAAGGGATATATTACTAATTATACTTTATTTAAAAATTTAAAATTTTAATAAAAAGTGAAAATGTGTTATATATTAATAAAGATAAAGATAGAGATAGTTATTATTATTTATTAGTTATTGTTGTAATTAAGAAAATGTCACTAATTGTAAATTGTTTTAAATGATAAATTTTGTGAAAGGTATAATAGGGATAGATTAGTAATTTCAATTACTTAAAATTTAAGATATTAAGATATTGAAGGAGATTCTTTATATTGCAGTAAAGATTAAAAAATCAAATTTATAGCAAGTCAGGTTCTGGTTAACGCTAATATTCTTTACATTCATTACTAATTTTAATATTTTATTTCCAGCTTATGTCATTTAAAATGCCTTATAGAGTTCCCTTTCACAATATATAGGTATTGCATATTTTAAAACGTAAAAGTAAATTTCTAAATAGTTCAATAAAATTATATTTTAACTTGTTTTAGTTTTACAATCCAAAACACATCCCAAAAAGCATCTACTCTATGCCAAGTAAAAGCCTAAGACTCAACGGAGTGGAGCGTTAAAATCACCAATAACGCCGCCACGTCGGCTAATAACGCCGGCACGTCGGCTAATAACGCCCCACCTCCACTCCGGTGGGGGCGTTATCGGTTGAATTTGGGCCACGGCGTGAGCAGAAACACGCCGTGGTGAGCGATTGTTTGTTGAGGTTAAATTATAAAATTGATCATAATTTGTTAAGGAATTGAGGTTTGTTCGGAAATTACCATTGTCGATTTCGATCTGTAATCTCCGGCGATGGCAGCTAGGGGGTTTTGTTAGTGTGATCTGGTTAGGGTTTGTTAAGATATATAGGATTTAATTTTGGGCCTGTTTTGATATTCTTTGGGCTTACCAAGTTTGGGTTTTGTCAATGTTTGGATCAATAAATGCTTTTTTTACTCCAACGTCATAAAAATACTATGTATTAAGTATTAACAAATACTGACATTCTAATCTATAGTTGTATAACCAATTATTTTTTTTTGTGTTTACTAAAAGATTACAATTTGATTCATGTATTTGAAACTAAAATTTTAAATTAAAATACAACTTTTACAAAATAAACTCTATCACTCCACATCATCATCACTTACACACAACCACTCCACCCATTTTTATCACTCCACATCATCACACATTTTTTCCTAAAATCACACTCTCTTTCCTACAAATCACCTCTATCACTCCAAATCATCATCACTTATCACTTACCACTCCGCATAGTCTAAGTTTGTGTTTGTTTGGAGTTATATAAGCAGCTTATGACTTATTGTTATTTCGGCTTATGTAACTGTTTATGTGCTTATTACTATTTATTATATAATAAACCTATAAACAATTGCATATGTTAAAAAATCCAAACTTATAAAACATAACTTGAAGCATCAATACGCCATAAGCTTCATATGTAAACAAAACAAACACCCACTAAAATAAAAACAAACACCCACTAAAATAAACAACCCACTGAAAACATTCTCATAAACAAAACATCAAGAAATTTGATCTCGTTGCCATGGAGCTAACACTAAACCAACTCAAGCAATACGACGGCACAGATCCGTCAAAACCAATATACATCGCCGTCAAGGGTCGTATCTTCAACGTAACAGCCGGGAAATCCTTCTACGGTCCCGGTGGCGATTACGCCATGTTCGCGGGTAAAGATGCGAGCCGAGCTTTAGCTAAAATGAGCAAAAACGACGAAGATGTTATCGGATCGCTTCATGGACTCACTGAGAAAGAATTGGGTGTTCTTGCTGACTGGGAAACTAAATTCGAAGCTAAGTATCCGATCGTTGGTTCGATCTCTTCTACTTAATTATATTACTGTCTTGTCTGTTCTTAAATATGTATCATCGTCTTAAGTTGATGTTATTGTATAAAAATAAATTCTGAATTATTATGTGTGTAATTGGCTTTACGATCCAAAAAGGTTTGCCCGTTTGACTTATGCCACTTTGTAAACTCTAATAAGTTATGTGTCTAATTATGTTTTTCATGGCTTCATTTTCTTGTAAAAAATTATATAGAGTATCGATAACAATAGCTCGATTGTGTTTAAAATGTAAAGACATTATTTAAAAAGTTGTACTTTGTATACATACGAAAGAAAAAGTGATATTCCGAAATACACTTATTGATAATGTACAATAAAATTATGCGTATTCGAATTTTCTGTTGAGTCCTTTCTTGAGGAGTGTTTGGGTATGCTTACTTTAGTTGCTAAATTAGCCTATTTTTTGGGGTATAATCAGCAATTCATCATCTTCATCTTCAACCTTTCCCCACCTTCATATTCTAGCACAATAACGACAGTTTGCACCTTCAGGCGGTGGTGAATATGTGGTTTTTGGAGCGTTTGGCTGTGCATATTTAACTGGTTATCAGATTACTATGACTTGTATCCGTATAATCAGTCTCACTAATTAGTTTTAGACTTTTAGTTCAAACAAGATGCATCAATTTGGTGTTGGGACGGTGGCAATTTGAAAATTAGATAAACTCTCACCAAATATGTGGGGTCTAAGGTTCGATTCTCACCGATTGGTTGCATTCAAGTGGAGGACATTTACCGGCTTAAAATGAAGCATTTATTAATTGCGCAGAATGTTTGTGTGTTCATAAGATGTCTTTTGTTTTTCTAACATTTTATCTATTAGATTATTACATACACAAAAAACTTCAAACAACAAAAACATGTCCAAATATATTATGTCCGTGTATTGATATCTCATAATCACTTCCAAAACGTACACTCAAACATCCCCTTTAGCTGTGAATTTCGGTCTCTTGTGATCTTTGGCACATTCCTTGTCACACACCTTCTTAGTCCCTGGCTTGCCATTCATGTCCAGCTTAAAGTCACTCTCAACGTCTTGTGATTCTGGAAGGGGATCTTTGCTTTCTAGTTGCTTTTACGTTTTGTTGGCACATTAAGGATGATTGCTGATCCTCGGGTTGAAAGTTAAAAACCTAGATTTTGTTTTTTGTAAAGATCATGACTGACTCTGTAGTTGCAATTCTACAATTATGATGTTACATGTGCAAATGACTTTGTACTCTGTTCATATGTGATGTTCAATCACGGTTCTCCTCAAGAATTGATGTGGTGTTTAGTTTCGGGTTTTTATTACGTTTTAAATTAAAGATATATTTTTCTACTAACTTTTTGTATTCTTATTCAATTAGCCACTGTAAAATGATGTTCAAAGTCTCAAATTTTATTTAAACGTAATAAAAACCCGGAAATGTGTACATAAAGTTCATCTGCAACATTCCGGAAATATATACAAGGATTAATAAGAATACAATATCATCCATATTTATTTAAAATACTACTCGCATTATCTTAAAGTTCATCTGCAACACCTACACGTCTTCAAATTCATAAAGTTAATTGCCCGACTTCTAGCAAAAGCCTTACTACGATTCTGATTTATATCTAAACATTGGAATTATGTTCTTAGAGAAGCTTGCTTTATGAACTTGAGATCACATAAAACCATCCCCCACCCTGGGAAACATTACGTCTCATAGACGACAATGTACCAATTATTATCTTATATAATTCGTTTATAGGTGCGTCTAAGACACTTCCCCTGCGACCACCGGCTAGTCTGTTTATCATCTGTGGATTTGGATATTGGTTTGACTATGATGCAAATGCAGACGACCTAATTATTGTAAGGTTTAGACAAAGGACTGATATTTGTGATGTCTACAGTTTCCAAAAGAGTTCTTGTAGTTCATGAAGCATATTAAAATACAAATTTAAATTCATTAAGGGGGTGTTTGTTTCGGCACTTGGTTTAGGTTTATGGGCTTATTTAAGTTTTGAAAAGCTCGTAGACTCATTTTTTATAGACATATTTCCTCCTAGATGTTTGAATATGTTTGATACGCATACTTAACTTAAATATATTTTTATTTAATTTTAAAAATCAAAATAGTCGATTATTCTATGTAACCTCGTATATAGTTTTGACAATTTACAAATTATTTGACTAGAAAAAAGTCAAATTTATGAATACTTTTTCAAGTTTCCAATAAGAATTTTTTCTATAAACAACACTGATGACGTACCTTCGGTCTGCCGATAGAAGTCTATCGGCTAAACCGATAGTACGACGAATGATGTAATAAGCTTGGCACAATCTTCGATAAAAGGAATCTAAGTAACACCTATTATCCGAAGAACATCCTAAGGACCAGGAGGCCGAATGATGACTTCTCGACAAAGAGTACAACACTTCGAAATACCTTCAGGATAAACAAGATGTGGTACTAAGAACATGCTATTATCCGAATCTCAAGGTCTATAAATACCAAGCTCACACTTCATTTCGAGGGTAACGTTTACACACATTCTACACTTTTACTTATTCTTTATCCCTTACTCTTCGATATCTTACTCTCACGCCCGAGGTAAACCAGGGGACCATCCCCGCCCCGTTTACTCGTGTGTTTGTTTGTCTGTGCAGTTGGTCTCGAGATCGAAGATAAGGACTAGGCTGAAGGTCTTCTTCGGATCAGCTCTTCCGGATCCGAACCTTCTACCCCCTTGTGTTAGCGATATTCCGGTGTCGCAACATTTGGCTCCATCCGTGGGACCATTACATGGCTTCTACAGGTATTACTTCAGGAAGTAATAGGGAACCAATCGTCGAAGACGAAACTCCAAGAAACGACCAGCGTGATAAGGAGAAAGCTACTGGGATCTCGGAGGAGTTCCTGGAAAAGAATTATGACGCGCTCAAGGCCATGTTAGAAGAACATGACCGAAAAAAGAAGAAAGATCGTTCCCGAAAGAGTCCTCCGGTGGTTCGAAGGATTATCTATTCGAGTGACTCAGAGCAGGATGATAGTGATGAAGAAGATGATCTGAACCTTCCTTATCAATCAGATTTTTCCTCCAAGTTTACCAGGAGAATTTCAACATTCTCGATACCTCGGAAAGTGAATATGCCTAGCATTGTGCGTACCTACGACGGAAGTGGTGACCCAGACGACCATTTAGCTATCTTCTCCGGCGCAGCTGATACAGAAGGTTGGCCTATGCCGATCTGGTGCCGAATGTTTGCTCAGACCTTCGTCGGACCGGCGAGAGTGTGGTTCGGAGAATTGCAGAGACAGTTTCAAAGACATGAAAAGGAAGTTTGAAACTTATTTCATGCAACAGCGTAGGTATACTCAAGGTTCTAAATAACGCGCCATGGCGGCGCCAAGGCGCGCCATGGCTTCGAGGCGCGGCGAGATATTACGAAAACATGCAAGGCGTCTTTGTTAGGCGTGGCGGCAAAAAAAACGTGGTCATGGCGTCCCATGGCCCGCCTTAACGCGAGTTTTTTTGTAACGCGTTATGAATTTTTTTTTTTTTTTTTAAAAAAAGTTTAAAAATAGTTAAAAATGGTTATAAAAATCATTTGATTGTAAATTTGTGACTATATCTTAGAATATATATATATACTTAAATGTTAAAACACACTTTTCGATAATTTATTGATATTTATATAACTTAATAATAGTAAAAATATATATAAGTATATATAAAATTATAAAATATATTAATTTTTTTTGCCGCCTTGTCACGCTTTGAAAAACGTCATGTCTCGCCTTTTCTTGCAAAGCTTGAGGCTTACTCATGCCGCCACGCCACGCCTTACGTTATCTGTAACCTTGATACTCGAGGTCCAACAGATATTGCTAAGATCAAGCAAAGGGAGAACGAAAGTCTCCAGGACTTTGTGAAAAGATGGAAGCGGGAGCTTCTGCAGATTAAAGGAGGGGATGATATGCTGAAGGTCTCGGGGTTCATGGAAGGGATTCGGATACCGGCCCTCATTGCGAAACTCAACGCTCGAGTGCCCGTTACAGTGGATGAAATGATGGACCGTGTTAAGAGATTCCTTAATGGGAAGGAAGCTTCGAGACAATACGTCGAGTCAAACACTGTTGCATCCCGAAAGGGGTTAAAAGTGGTATCCCCTGCTGCAAGCTCTCCATGGAGATCTTCCCCCAGCCGAAAAAGCTTCTCCCCCAATAGTCATGAACGGAGGTTCGGACGGGGACTTGCCCGTGCTTCTCCTTTCCCCCCACCTGGAGAAGCTCGGCGACACGTGAACTTCACAGAACTCAGCAAAACACCCAGTGAGGTCTATGCCACCGAAAAAGGAAGAGTCCATTTTACTGCTCCGGCCCCCTTAGTGGGCACCCCAGATAAGAGATTCCTAGACCGGTGGTGTGAATTCCATCGGGATAAAGGGCATTACACAAATGATTGCTTTCAGTTAAAGAAGCAGATCGAGGAGGCCGTGAGAACCGGACAGTTAGACCATTTGATGGAAGGAATCAAGCAGGGTGGCCAAAGGAAGCAAGGCTCGGCGCACCCCGGAAAAGGAAAAGGGAAAGAGATACAGATGGTTTTCTGCGAGGGAGAAAGTAGTGAACTCTGTGATGAGGGAACATAGTCCTGGATGATGCAAGACATGTATTTTCCTCCAGTCAACACCTCCAAGGGAGTCACGGATCCAATGATAGTGGTAGGAGATATCGGAAACCAAACAGTCCATAGAATATACGTTGATAATGGGAGTGCTTCGGAAATACTTTTCGAACACTGTTTCCTAGAGTTGGACGCCGCGGTACAGCGAAAGATGGGGAGATGCTCCCAATTTTTAGTAGGGTTTTCCGGAGAATCAGTTAAACCAATAGGTCAAATCCGACTACCTTTCACTATCGGGAATGAGAAAAAGTTTCGGACTGTGGAAATCGACTTCCTGGTAGTCCGGGCCAGCTCCCCATACAATGTCATTATTGGGAGGCCCGGAATAGCAAAGCTCCGAGCCATCGTGTCAACAACCCATTCTCTCATGAAATTTCCCACTCCCGGAGGAATCGCTGAAATACGTCCGGAAGCCCACAAAGTATTAGAATGTCAAAGGATTGAGAGAATATTGCAGAAGGATGAGGGAGAAGCGAAACCAGGAAAGGTCATCAGTCATCCAGGTTACCCAGAACAGACCGTTACTATCGGAGATGCCTGCACTGAAGAAGGCAAAGAGAAACTCATTACACTCCTTCGGCAAAGCAAGGACGTCTTTGCTTGGAAACCTTCGAATATGACGGGAGTACCAAGGGGACTAGCTGAACATAAGCTTGCCATCCAGAAAGGAAAAAATCCGATAGTGCAAAAGAAGCGAGGTTTAGCACCTGACCGAAGTAGAGCCGCCTGTGAAGAGGTTAAGCAGTTGACCGAAGCCGGAATTCTTCGCGAGGTACGGTATCGTACCTGGGTAGCGAATCCGGTCATGATCTTGAAGGGTGACAACACCTGGAGAATGTGCGTCGACTTCAAGGATCTCAATGATGCTTGTCCGAAAGACGCATATCCATTGCCGGAAGTGGACTTAAAGGTGGAAGCACTGGTGGGCTTCAGATTCAAATGTTTCCTGGATGCATACAAAGGGTACCATCAGATACAAATGGCAAAGGAAGATGAAGATAAAACGGCTTTCCACACTGACATGGGAATTTTTTGCTACAAAAAAATGCCTTTTGGTCTGAAGAACGCCGGAGCTACCTATCAAAGGTTGATAGATAAGGCTTTTTCTGAACAAATAGGAAGAAATTTGAAGGCCTACGTTGATGATTTAGTGATAAAATCCGTAACAGAAGAAGAAATGATCCAAGATATCCGAGAAAGATTCGCTAACCTTCGGAGGATAAACATGAAACTCAATCCGAAGAAATGCTCTTTCGGGATGGAAGAGGGCAAGTTCTTGGGTCATATTGTCACCCCAGAGGGTATAAAAGCAAATCCAGAAAAGATTCGGGATATTGAAGGAATATCGTCGCCTCGTACTATGAGAGAAGTTCAAAGCTTAAATGGAAAGGTCATAGCCCTGGGACGTTATCTCTCAAAGTCCGCCGAAAGATCACTACCGATCTTTCGAACTTTAAAGAATTGCGTAAAGAAGGTTGATTTTCGGTGGACACCTGAAGCCGAGGAGGCTTTGCAGGAGATAAAAAGATACGTAATGGCGCTTCCTACTTTGACCGCGCTAAAGGAAGGAGAGGTTTTAATCTTGTATCTATCAGCAACGGCCGAAGTCATTAGTTCGGCACTGCTGGCTGAAAGAAAGGGAGAGCAAACGCCTATCTACTTTGTTAGTAAGGTACTACAAGGCCCCGAAAACAACTATACTCAGATAGAGAAGATAGCGTTAGCATTGGTTTACACCTCCCGAAGGTTGAAGAGATGCTTTCAAGCCCATAGTATCCGAGTGATCACTAACCAACCACTGAAACAAATCTAAAGAATGTCGAAACAGCCGGAAGACTTACCAAGTGGGCCATCGAGTTAGGAAGCTACGATCTAGAATATGTCCCCAGGACATCCATCAAAGGACAAGTTCTGGCAGATTTCATAGCCGAAGTTCCTGATGAGATTGTTCCTAGAGAGACTAGTCCGAAAGAAACGGATACGGAACAACCTATGAAGAATAGAAAGAGAAAAAGATCGGCGGATTCCTGTCTTGAAGGAACAAGCAAGAAGCAAGGTCACACCTGGCGTCTCTTCACTGATGGATCTTCCAGCTCAGAAGGTTCGGGAGCAGGAATTCTCCTCATTAACCCGGAAGGAAAAGAGTTTTCATTCTCCATTCGTTTCAGCTTTGATAACACAAACAACGAGTCCGAATACGAGGCTCTGTTGGCAGGGTTACAAAAAGCTAAAGAAAAGGGAGTGGAACATTTGGAGATCAAAGTGGACTCCAAGTTGGTTGCCAACCAGATTAATGAAACATATGAAGCTAAGGAAGACCGAATGAACCGATACAAAGAAAATGCAAAGAGTCTGATGGCCACTTTTCAATCATGTACAATCGAACAAGTATTGAGAACGAAGAACAAGGTTGCTGACACCTTGAGCAAACTAGCATCAATAGCATTCGGACACACCACGATGGAAGTGATGGTGGAAACGCAAGACCAACGGTCAATAACAAACCCGAAGGAAACATTGATGATAGTAGAAGACGAAGGAACGACTTGGATGACACCAATCATAAAGTTCCTGCAGGAAGGAAGCTTACCACAGGATCCTAGCGAGGCTCGGAAGATCAGGATGAAAGCACCGAACTACGTAATGAAAGGTACCACGCTTTACCGAAAAAACCCATTTTCACCGCTACTTCGTTGTTTGGGACCGTTACAGGCTAACTATGTTATCCGAGAGATGCACGAAGGAGCATGTGGTATGCACGCCGGGCCACGCAGCATCGTTTCAAAGATCAATGGATTGGGGTATTTCTGGCCTACGATGCATTTCGATGCCATCGAGGTGATTCGTAAATGTGATTCATGCCAAATCCATGCACCCATACCCAGGCTTCCCAAGCACAACTTGGTGTCAGTACTATCGGCATGGCCCTTCCAAAAGTGGGGCATTGATATTGTTGGCAAATTTCCAACTGGAACGGGCGGAATGAAATTCCTGATTGTGGCGGTAGACTATTTCACGAAGTGGGTTGAAGCAAAGCCTGTTGTCCGGATCACCGGAAAACAAGTGCAAAAATTTGTATGGGAAAACATCGTATGCAGGTTCGGTTTGCCGAACGAATTAGTCTCGGACAATGGCAAACAATTTTCGGATAATCCGCTACGACATTGGTGCAGTGAAATGAAAATCAAGCAAACCTTCACTTCAGTAGCACATCCGCAAAGCAATGTCCAGGTCGAAAGAATCAACCGGAGCATAGGTGACGTTATAAAAGCAAGGTTGGGAAGAGAAGGAACAGACTGGGTGAATCAAATATCCCATGTGTTATGGGCACACCGAACCACCAAGAAAACAAGTACCGGAGAAACACCTTTTAGTCTGACTTACGGATCTGAAGCCGTCATCCCAGCCGAAGTAGGAATGCCAAGCCATCGCATGACATCCGAAAATGAACAAACCAATCAGGAAGAGATTCGGCTTAATCTGGTATTACTGGAGGAACGGAGAAATGCAGCAGCAGTCCGAGAAGCTAAGTACAAGGAAAAGCTTGAAGGGATTTATAACAAGAAAGTAAGGAAGCTGGTGTTGGAAGAAGGTGATTTGGTTCTCCGAAAGAATGAAGCAAGCCGACATGAGAATGAAGGAAAAATGGGACCAAAGTGGGAGGGTCCTTACAAGGTCACCAAGGATAAGGGTAACGGAGCCTATGAGCTGGAATACATGACCGGTGCTCCAATTCCGAGAACATGGAACGCGATGAATCTCCGAAAATACCATCATTAGCTGATAACATGTAATGTAACTTCTTTTTTATGAATGAAAGGCTTTCATGGCCAATTTTCCCTTCATTTTACTACTAGTACTATTCGAATGAATGTTCATGGCATTTGACGAAGTGTATGAACATACAATTAATTCAGATAGTCTAAGAAAAAATAAGGATGAGATTTTGTAACCACTGAGCCTAACCTCAATGAGTATCGGACCTAACTCCGAATGATAAATTGAGCCTAACCTCAATAAATATCGGACCTAACTCCGAATGATAAATTGAGCCTAACCTCAATAAGTATCGGACCTAACTCCGAATGATAAATTGAGCCTAACCTCAATAAGTATCGGACCTTACTCCGAATGATAAATTGAGCCTAACCTCAATAAGTATCGGACCTAACTCCGAATGATAAATTGAGCCTAACCTCAATAAATATCGGACCTAACTCCGAATGCAAAATTGAGCCTAACCTCAATAAATATCGGACCTAACTCCGAATGATAAATTGAGCCTAACCTCAATAAGTATCGGACCTAACTCCGAATGATAAATTGAGCCTAACCTCAATAAATATCGGACCTAACTCCGAATGCTAAATTGAGCCTAACCTCAATAAGTATCGGACCTAACTCCGAATGATAAATTAAATAAAATCCACACACAGTGTTCAAACAACATACCAAATCACAACAAATAAATAAAACAATACAAATGAATTCGGAAATCAAACGAAAAACTGAACATTATATTCATCATTACATGTCTTGTCGAAACATGTCTTCACAGGTCGAAGACATGCTTAATTGTTACATCGCAAAAGAAAGGATGGTACAAAGTTTCACTCCTCATCCGAAGGAGGACCAGCAGCGGGCTCAATAGCCTGAAAGTCTTCGAGAGGGGAACCATCGGTGGTAGATAATGCCTCAAGATAAGGGTAACTAAGGTCTGAAACATCGGCCAGGACCTTCTCCAGTTCTGAAGCAGCAGCGGAATTAAAGAACGGAGAAGATGAAGGTTTCTGCTTCAAACGGCCAAGGTTGACACCAGCAACTAGACCATCGTGACACCCAAGTCTATAGTTAAGCATCCGAATACTGTCTTGGGGACGGGAGTACTCATGACTGGAATGTAGCTTCTTAACAACATGCTTCGGACCCATTGTTACTAACCAACTTCTGTCCGAGCGAAGCACAACCATCTCCGAGTCTTGTTTCCTCAACCTTTCCTCCAAAGACTTGAGCACATTACCATGGGCATCATACCGAGCTCGAGTTTCGGCCATAGCAGCCTCATGCTCCATCTTCAAATTGGCTATGGCAGCCTCATGACTGGCTTTCATCTTCTCTACAGCTTCGGCCCGCTCACCCCTCAACTTCTCCAGCTCAGATTGATGATCACTCTTCAGTTTTTCGGTAAGCTCCCTGGCGGCAGCCTCGTTAAACTGAGAGGAAGAAGCTTTCATTGCCCCAAGCTCCTTTGACAAGCGGTGACTTTTGTCACGATAACGCTTTTTCTCGGTAAGGGCTTCTGAAAGATCTTTCTTCGCTGAAGAAAGTTGTTCTTGAAGTTCCAAGGCTCGGAATCTCTGCTCTTCCGTTTCCCGTGCCGACGATTCCATTCGGCGACGGAGGTCAGAACCAATTGCACATAATGAGGCAAGAGCAAAGTCAAATTCTCGGCCCGCTTGGACATTACCAAGTTTTCGTAGACGGAGGGCCTCAGCCGGAGTAGCAAAGTTCTCAACAAGATCCCGATTCACCTCGTAAGATTCGGCCTCGATCAAGTCTCCACATTTTACTTTGCTCAGCCCCGGCACAAACGGTGCCTCGGCCACCTCATCATCCAAACCCTCGGATTCGGATTCCGACTGATTACCTTCGGAGTGAATGGGCTCAATCTTCTTCCTCATATCTGGAAGAAGGCAAATGAAAAATTAATAAATGAAGGAAGGAAAATTAACAAAGAAAACAGGGAGACATAGCGTTTTTTACCTTTCACCCAAATCCGAGTACGAGCAGAAGATCCCGCTAGCTCCGAAGTAGGAGAGGGTTGGACAATGTCCAGGAAAGACCCTTCAGGTTGAGTTTCAGTCAAGGGTACAGTCTGAAGGATCAAATCCTCCGGCAGTGAAGACCCCGTGACTACAACATCCTCCTCCATAGTCACCACCTCCTCTTCCGTAGCTACAACTTCCTTCTCTGCAGCTACAACCTCTTCCTCCATAGTTACAACCTCCTCTTCTACTACATTCTCCGAACTAGCTAGGAGAAGGGGTTCATCAACCAACTTAGGAGCTATAGGCTCCTCATTCTCTTCTTCTATTGGCCCGGCTGAAGAAGTACCCTCCGAGGGTTTCTCGCCTACATCGCCGGCTTCGGTACTACGCCTCTCAACAACCTTCTCCGGACCAACAGAAAGACCTGTTGACAAAACGTCATCAACTATCAGTCCAAGAGCAATAGTCGTTTCGGAAGAAGTCTCGCAAGAGGAGGGATCACAATAGAGTTCCGTACCATCTAGAGAAAAATATTCCTCCTCCGAACTATCAAGGACAACAAACTTACTCTTAGGGTAAGAGGTTTGAGGGACAATCTCTTTATTCTTCTCCCCGGGTTGAGAAGTATCGGCCTTAGAAGCACCGGACCCTTGGTCCCCCCGTTTTTCCCAGATAACAACACCCTTAGCAGGCCCGGAAGTTTTCTTCTTCTTCTTCGGCACCTCAGCCCTTGGCTCAACCTCTTCTTCGGAAGCCTCAGCTTCGACATTCACAGCACCTTCATCAAGGGAGAACCACTCGCTGGTTTTCCTCTTCTTAACCGCTGCATTCCCCCACAGAAGATGAGGACTTTGCAAACAAAGCATTGAAAAGCAAAGGGATAGTATTATTACCACTCTTCATCGGCTGATTTCCACCACCCAAACCGTCCCAGGGGCTGGCTGGACAAAGTCTTCATCCGAAGGATCCCTCAAAGTATAGCCCACTGGAAAAACTGCATCAGCATCGGTGTAGGGGGGAGGAAGCTCGTCCTTAGACATATGTACCACTCTGGAATTCATCCGAACCAACCAAGTCGTTTCGCCATCCAGAATCGGGCGAGCGATGTACTGAACTCCATCCCAATGACTCAGTTCCAGAAAATCGATTAGAGGCAAGTCTACAAAAAAGAAAGAAAAGTCAAAATAATGATCAGCAAGGAATTATCGGTTGTAGAAACAAAAATACTTGACTCACCTCGCTCATTCATCTGTAAACAGGGCTTGGTAGCGTTAGATGTCCACACCCGACTCACACCAGCCAAAACCAAGACATGTTCCGGTAGCGTCCGACAGTCTATCTTGTGGGTTGTGAAGGCCTCGATAGCAGAGTCCGGAACAACCCCCCTTGCAACCGGCTCATCAGAAACAGACTCATCCTTGTGTTTCCACCTCATCCGGATGGGAGCCACGCCAGCATTGACAAAGAAAAACTTTGTCTTCCAGTTTTTTCTTCCGGAGGGAGCCCCGGAAGAACATGCAGGATTAGGTTTTCTCCTCTTATCAACGGTGAACCAGTCACCGACTTTCCCAAGTTTGTAGAATGTCCGAAAGAGAGCTAGCGAAGGCTCATAACCAAGAGCCCAGCTCTGAACCTCAAAGCAAGAAAGTCTCAAAGCCCCAAGAGGATTCATCTGTGAAGGCATGAACTTGAAGTACTCACAAACCTCCAGAAACAGTTTGGAAAACGGGAGTCTGAGATTAGAAAACTCGAACCACTCGGCATATACTCCTAGCTTGCCGGGGGGGGGGGGGGGGTCTAGAATGGTGTCATTCGGACCCGGAAGAACAGGGCCATACCCGGCACTAATGGCATATTTTGTGCAAAGGGCATCGAGATCCCCCTGGGTTAAGGTATTAAAGCTTCTCCGGAGGTTCTCCTTATCTTTCTTCGACATAATGACAGAATAAGAAACGGAAAAAGACGAAAGAAGATTTGAAGAAAGAGAGACACACAGTTAAAGGTGAAAATAAAGAAGCGGTGAAAAAACTTGCAAAAGGGGTATTTATAGGGAAGTGTAAGGCAGACGATGGGACGCGCGTCT
Source organism: Senecio squalidus (assembly GCA_910822075.1). NCBI lineage: Eukaryota > Viridiplantae > Streptophyta > Magnoliopsida > Asterales > Asteraceae > Senecio > Senecio squalidus. Next base: position 32,892,678 of record CAJVGC010000592.1, read on the forward strand.
AATCCCACCGACTCCCTCAGCCAATCGCGCGGCGACAGGTGGCACGAGCATTAATTACCACGGTTTAAAAAACTTCCCGCCCAAACTAAAACATAATTATCCCGCCTAAACAATTAAACACTTAGCACCTTTCCGAAAAAACACAAGAAACTTTCTTCTGGTAACCGAAAGAACACTCGAAAGAACCAAATACTTTATTTTTTCTTCTAGTCAAGCATTACATAGTCTTAACTACGTAATACTAGACTAGGGGGCTGATGACGTACCTTCGGTCTGCCGATAGAAGTCTATCGGCTAAACTGATAGTACGACGAATGATGTAATAAGCTTGGCACAATCTTCGATAAAAGGAATCTAAGTAACACCTATTATCCGAAGAACATCCTAAGGACCAGGAGGCCGAAGGATGACTTCTCGACAAAGAGTACAACACTTCGAAATACCTTCAGGATAAACAAGATGTGGTACTAAGAACATGCTATTATCCGAATCTCAAGGTCTATAAATACCAAGCTCACACTTCATTTCGAGGGTAACGTTTACACACATTCTACACTTTTACTTATTCTTTATCCCTTACTCTTCGATATCTTACTCTCACGCCCGAGGTAAACCAGGGGACCATCCCCGCCCCGTTTACTCGTGTGTTTGTTTGTCTGTGCAGTTAGTCTCGAGATCGAAGATAAGGACTAGGCTGAAGGTCTTCTTCGGATCAGCTCTTCCGGATCCGAACCTTCTACCCCCTTGTGTTAGCGATATTCCGGTGTCGCAACAAACACCAAATTAAGTGTAATATGACTTCTAAATTAAAAAGTTACTCTAAAATCTACACTATCATATTATATAGGGGTGTTCAGTTCGGATCGGTTTTTATATAAAACAAAATCAAACTGAAAATCCTAGAGTTTTAAAGGTTATAAACCGTTTGGTTTAGTTTTTTGGTTTTGGGTATCAACTTTGGTTTAGTTCGGTTTTGAATCGGTTTTTTTGGCTTTGAATAATTCGACTTAATAAGGAACATTTTATTTGTTTTTTTTCAAATCATGTATAAATTTCACTAAGTAATTTAGAATTATTAAACTATATCATTTTGTCATTCTACTAGGTATACTGATTTTGACCTAAAAACAAGATAATCATAGTAATTATATATACAATATTCTGATAATATATTATAAATAATCCGATTTGATCATTTCGATTTAATTTTGATATAAAATCAAAATCAAACCTAAAACCAAATATTTAGGTTTTAAAAAATTAAAAGCGGAATCGTTATTTTTTTGGTTCGACTTTTTCCATTTACTTATTTCAATTCAAATTTTCGATTTCCTACTCATCCTTAATATTATAGAGGTATATCAAAAATACTTGCTAAGGATTTTGATTTCCATTTTACCTTTTAGAAACCACTTACACCTATTAAAATAAAAGATCACACATGTCTCTAGAATGTAGCATTAAACCCTAATCTACACAAAAGAACATAGCCTTAAGAAAAAGTATAAAACTACTATTGATATTGATGTACAAATAAATTGACACATTATTATTGTTATTTAAAAGAGTTGAATACATAACTAGTCCCTGTGTTTGTTTCAATTTAGCATGTTTTATCCCTTGGGTCAAAATTCAAACGAATTTAGTCCATCCCATGAATGTCTATACATTTTTTCTTCTTTTGGCGGAAAAATGAAATATATTATAAAAGGTCGTCCTCAACAAGAGTTGAAGGGGACTAAAGATTACAAAAAGGATCTATGGAACAAACTATAAGTTTAACATTAAGCAACATGAATTATCTATGAGATCAGAATCTAAATAAAAAATTACTTCTACATATGTAACCACTTGCTAAACCCACTATAATTACGAAGACCAACTATTCCATTGAAAACCAACTGATAATTTGTTGATCCTTGAATTTTATTTTCAAGAATTCGAATTCCATAACACCATATGGATCATAGAAAAGTTATACCTCTTCATGGTGAAAAGGCAAGATTATTTGTACCTGCACCTTAATCCATCATATTTCTCATGAATTGCTCGAACTTCAGCATCTTGTCTTATTTTTTCTTAAAATTAATCATCTTTCAGATGGAAACACCCGCCTTCACCGAGGATTTTATAGAGGGAACATGACAATCATCATCTATGGTATCCTCCATATTCATCGTTTGAACATCTTCGTTAATATTTTGGTAATATCCTGTAAATTGTTACCTTCAATTAATTTTTTTCCATCATATAAGACGTGTACAAGTCACATGAGAAATAATTTAGGCTTGTTTTCTAGTGAGGAACATTTATGTAAATATTAACTAATTTTTATTTTATGCATGTTAACCAAGAATATTCCGTCTTCCTACATCCAAGTTTCGGTACCCTAAACCCTCGATCTTTGATAAACCAACCCCGAGTTTTAAAACCCACGAGCCATCGCTCCCAACCACTACAAGAAACCCACTTAACCACTACAACTCATATAAATCCATCAGTTATCCAAACAAACCTACCAACCATTGCCGCCACCATCAAAGTAATTCACCATAAGTAACTCATCGCCACCTAACAATATTTTGGTATATATATATCATCCTAATCCATCATCCTACAAATACTCCTAACAACAAGATGATCACATTTGGAGAAATCAAGGGATGAGATTAGAAAAGAGAAATAGTGGAATCCACATGTCATGTTCATATGGTTTTAGGAGGATTTGTAGGAGGATATTGTAGGAGGATTAATCATTTTCCATTTATATCAATTTGAAAGAACACAAGCAAGAGTAGAAAAATATAATCAAACAACATTGTTATCGAAGTGAAATGACATTGACTGTGTCCGATACAATCATTGGTATTTTTGTTCGGGCTTGTTATAGTGATTTCGTGAGCCATATGATTTGAGAGAGATACTAGAAGGAAGAGTTATACATATAATAAAAATGCCTAAAACACCCTCATGTAACGAGCACATATGTCATTTAATTTAACAGTAAAAGTTAACGAAATCTAGATGAAAAAACCAACTATATAGCCAAACATAAATAAAAGGGACTAAATCCGATTAAATTGAAACCTATAGACGAAAACCTGTTAAATCTATTAAAACACATGGTCTAGTTTGAATAAATATGTAGTAGTGTATGAAAAGAGCGGTAAAACGAAAATAGGTAAGAGAAGAGAGTAATTTAATCCTGATTTAGAACTGCTACTCTCCCCACTAAATCCATTTTCATCTTAACACAAAAACCCTAGTTTTCTTAACCAACAATGGCGCCGCCGACCAAGCGTAAAACCAACCCAAAACCAGACACAGTTTCGGACACAAAGACATCCACAAGAAGCTCGGCTCGTTTAGCCAACCTAGGTGTTACGAAAGTGGTTGTTGAAGCCGTACCCAAAACCAAGAAAGCTAAGGTGGTTTCCAAGGAGAAGAAGAAGCCCGAACCGAAAGGTAAAGTGACGGAAACAGCGCCGGAGTCGGTGCCGGAGGTGGAGGATAAGGTTAAAAATGGTGGTAAAACTGTTGTAATTGAACATTGGTATGTTTTTTTACCTTTTTTTTTTTTTTTTTTAGAAAGTGAAATTAGGGTTGTTTTTAATTTGTTGCGTAAATTTTAAGCTAAAAGATTAGGCCTTTTTATTGGTTAGAATTTTGATTAGGTGTAAAGGATACCCCGATTAGTCCGTATACATCTGAGTAAAGTTAACCTCCTCCATTTGGGATTATTTTTTTATTTTTTCATTAAAAGGTAAGTATTACATCAGCCACATAATAATTTACACTTTTTCTAACATACCAAACTTGAACCCGTAACGTTTAGGTCATGGGTCTACTCACATACTGTCGGGCGACAAGCCTTTTGGTTTTTATTAGTTGTTATTGTACATTTTAGGGGTTTTATAACTACTTGTTTTAAGTGTAAAATTAAATGTAATTTAATACGGAGTTTAATGGAAAATGAAAATCATTACGTAACATGATAACAAACTAGTATGGTACTAGCTTAGTTATTTTGTTTCTTAAATGTTTGAAACTTTTATTCATATACTTCCTAATTTATGAAGTCGGTATATGGAAATGCGTACTTCTTTATTATTTGTATATATTTCTTATATAAAAGGCCTTTTAAATGCAGCAAACAGTGCAATCAGTTTAAAATCAGGGCTGTGAAGGTGAAGGATGCTTTGGAGAAATCTGTATCGGGCATTACTGTGCTTGTTAACCCGGAAAAGGTAAAGTATTTTTTTTCTGCAAGTTGTTTATATCTTTCTGTTTATTGAGTTGGGTCAAGTATAAAGTGTCGCCTTATCATGTACCTTTAGAGCTACGGCAGAGTGTCTTCCTCTGTTTTAAATTTTTGTATAAAGGGTGTTTGGAATTGCGTTTTGATCCAAATACAGTAATCTCCGAATATTGTTTGACAAACCATATGAGAAAGTAATTATATGCGTTCTCTTTTAGATAAAATACCATGTCGAAAGAGAAGGTTGGGACTTGCGTATTGAAAACGCCATTTTGTAAATGCATAGCTTATTTGGAAATTGAATACCAGCACCTCCTTAAAGTTAGATATATGAGTTGAACCCGAATTTTTCTTAAATCTTTGGAGGGTAGGTTTGTTGATTTACAGTAAAGGGCGTATTTAGTGATCTAAACATCTTTAAAAGCTACCTGTCGTGAAATTACTTGTTGGTTTCTTATATTGACTAATATGTTTGAGTTCTTTTCATTGCAGCCGAGAAGGGGATGCTTTGAAGTACGTGAAGAAGGTGGCAAGACGTTCATCAGTCTTCTGGTAATCTTTTTATTATCTCTAATAAGCTATTAGTTGTATTCATTTTAATATTTCCAAAAATATTTTTCCATACAACAATTATTATACGGTCCTTTTGATTATTTCATGGGTATAATTTATATAGTATAACCATTTATCTTATTTACATACTGAGATCTGATGTGGATAATTCATCGTTGTCACCATTTCTATTCATTATAATTATTTGCATACCGAAATCTGATGGAGTATTACCTTGATATATGCAGGATATGAAACGACCATTTGCACCAATGAAGGCATTGGACATGGATGCTGTTATATCTGATATCGTTGACCAGGTCAAATGATCGAGCAGGTCATCCGGCCCATATGGGGTACTATGAATGACTTGTTGTAGACTTCTATTTTGATCAATGTTTCTTAGGAAAAACGAGTAAACCTTGTATTTTGTAACCAATTTGAAACTTTTCCTAGGTGTAATTCATTGCTGTTTAGCCCCTATGTTTCCTTAGTTCTGTAAGTTTAACAATTTCAGTTACTGAAATCGAAGCTTGTGTTTTATTGTCTGTAAAATTTACTATTTTGGGGGGTTTGGCCGTAGGGATGCAAAACTGTCGTGAGATCAACGTACTAGTTAGGACCAGCGGTTACCATCACTACCATGAGTGTAGCTAGGCTTTAATAGTGTTTTTAAGCGACATTTTCATAGACTTCTGGGACAAAACCTTTTTTATTTATGTAGGACCCATAATCCTCTTTTCCTTCTTTCGTCGCTTTATCAATAAAAAAACAACCAAAAAAAAACACGTCGACAACCGACGGTCGCGTTGCAAACAGTAGCCGAAACCGACGTGATTGTTAATGTCCATAACAATTATAGTATTTCTTAAAAAAATATCTTTATAATGATACATGCAACTAACATCACGAATCTTACATGTATCATATAATACCTCAACACTTTTCAAAAAAAAGATATATTAAAAGAAAAGTTAAACAATTTAACCAGATTAATACCGCTAACCAGACATACGGGTGTTATTCGGGTCAACCCGACCTTATTAAAGCTCATTCGGGTCGGGTCCAATCGGGTTTGACCTTTAGAAATTTGACCCTAACCCGATCCTAATAAGGATTCAGGTTTTCGGGTTCGGGTTGTAGCGGGTCGAGTAATTCGGGTTTCGGGTAATACTACCAAAAACAAAATGGGCCTAAGCCCAAAACATATATGATGCTATGCTGCCATTTTTTGGGACGTGTAAGTTGTAAACAACAAAATAAAATAAAACATCACTTAGCGTTGCTGGTTATATGTTAACAAAAAAAAAACACAAACAATAGCTTCTTTTTTATATATGAATAACTAGTTGGTAAAAAAAAATAGTACACATAATGCATTACTTACATAGCACACGTTTTATTTAACTTCCAATTATTATATATATAATGAGTCGTAAGAGCCATATAGCTTTCTTTCTTACTAGATGTCCACGTATACGTAGTCAAACAAACCCTACCTATGTTTTTCCTAAATGTTTCACGTAGTTTGTTTTTTTCCTCAACATACAATGCAAGAGAATCTTTCGTTACCGTGCCCCTACTAGGAACTTTGAAAGCCGGTTGATTAACTCTATTAAAGTGCCTAAATCCCGAACCCTCAACGTGACTAAAAGGCAACTCGTCTACTATAATCATATGTGCACAAGCTTTCCTACTTTTATTTTGATCAAATTTCCAAGCGGTCATTCTAGTTTCATCACCTTCCTCGAACGTTATTTTGGTTTGATTCGTACTTTGTTTATCCAAATATATTTGACATCTTTTCAAATGATTTTTCATATTGTGGTTACCATACTTTTTCGATTGACATAAATATTGTAACAGGCGGAAACTCGAGGTGTACAATATTGTAAGTATCAGAAAACAAAGATTACATTGAATAAAAAACTACAACATTCAAGTTTACATTAAATAAAGTTAGGAGTACAATGAATACATCATAAATACAAATTGTTGACTTAAATAGAAACTAAACTACGTCTAGTTGATTCTCTACGAAGTCCACACAAATAATAAAGAACTCGAACTACGTCTAGTCAGGTATCTTCGAAATCCTCAAAATCCATAACAAATAACGTACTCCATAATCGATGTAAAATCTCAATCTCCTGAAAAACGTTAAAAATAATAATACGACGTCAACATAAAATTGGTGGGTTATAGGCATTTTCATAAAAATACGTAAGTATAAAAGTTTAAGTAGTTTTGACCCAATAAAAAAAATCAGTAATAAAATGATAAAGACCATAAATAAATCCATGTAAACCTTAGATATCCATATTTGCACCTGAACCGTACTAAAAAGGCAACTTAACCTTCCTCCTTAGTGTGTCAAACTAAGGAAATCACAAAACTAAGCGGTCATAACATCGACCCATAGGGTCTGCAACTGAGGTCAGCACCCCTAACAGCGATGAGTGGTTTGTAAAACCCATATAGATCTATATATATGTACCGATGGCTCAAAAGAGTTAACATATTTGCAGTGAGGGCCTTATACTACCACCAAGGCCGTATAAGTAAATGGACACTTAATTTAAAGGCATATAATCTACCAGCCTAATCAAGATATATAAAGTAACTATTTGACAACGCTTAACATGCCCGAATAAATATTTAAAACGGTAAAAGGGCAACGTATAACTCACAGTAAAGCGAATAGCAAGTCGGGTAAAAGATAATCAAGCGGATGAAACTCCAACGCCTAAGTGCCCTAACAATAACACAATCAATAAGTTTAAGTATCTCTAGTCTAGTAGGGTTGCCTTATACGATTTAACGTTATGTGTTAAATTAATAATATCGTTTAAAAGTAGTATTTTAGATAATATAATACATTATACGCTTTAAACGACAACTTTATACTTTAATTATGAAAGGGTTTAAGATTTCGGTCGAGTTATTGGAGAAACGTATGTTTAAAAGAAAGGTTATATGTTTTTATCTAAAACTGTGTTAATAAATGTCATATTCTAGATTGATATGTGTTTCGGGGTTAGAACATAAGATTTGAAAGGGTGTAACACTTTACGTATGTTATAACGTCATTATAAATGGGTTTGATCAAAAACCTAAACAGTTACACTAGGAACAGTTAAACTAGGAACAGTTACACTACGTAACTAGCAGTTACGCTACGTAACTAGCAGTTACGCTACATAACTAGCAGTACGTAACTAACAGTTACGCTACGTAGCTAACAGTTACGCCAAGTGTAACTAACAGTTGCGCCAAGTGTAACTAACAGTTGCGCCAAGTGTAACTAACAGTTGCACCAAGTGTAACTAACAGTTACACCAAGTGTAACTAACAGTTACACTAAGTCGCGTTACAATTTAAAACGTCTCGTTTTCGACGATTTTTGGACTGAAAATGGTATATTTTAGCATCTATGGTTTTAGGATATGTTTAGGTACATAAACCCTCAATAAATTTCGGATTTTAATGGTTAAAAGTGTCGTTTTTGAAAGTAGATCTAGAAATAAAGTTTCAAACAAAATCGAAGAAAAACTTACCCGATCGAAGAGAAGTTCGGAGCGATGATGAAGATAAATATGGGGAACGATAAACAAGCTTCGGAAATGATTTTCGACGGTTAGATCTCGAGATATTATAGAGAGAAGTGGGAGGTTTGTACGTGTGTGTTTCTAGAGAGAGGGGGAGAAGATGGAAAAGTGAAGAAATGAAGGGATAGTGTGTAGGTAAAAAGGGAAGAAAAGAGGAAAGTTACTTAACAATACCGTTAGGTAATAATTTTTGTAAACTTTTCCGTTAATTCTCGATAAAGAAAGTTTTGAAATAAATATAACGGTGGTAAAATAATATAAGTAATGGTTTTAAGATATTAATATTAATAATAATAGTGACAATAATACATTTCTTTTAACGTTAATTTTCTCGCATAAATAAAGGCATATTCTACCCTAACTTAACTTACGAGCATACTTATTTCTACCAGGCACTTATGTACTATAACGTTTACGTCACGAAGGACGAAACAATAAAATAAATCCCGACTAAATCAAAATCGCGTGAAACAAAATAAATAATAATATTCATAGGGTCAAATAAAAATAAATAAAAATAATGGTAGACGATATAACGCAAAAGTGTTACAAAATATGTGGTTGTCACAAATATGTTTGGCCACAATGAATACACCTAGCTCTTTTATTTTCTATTCGCTCACCTTTTTTTAGTGTTTCCTCCCTAGGTTTTGAGGCTTGTGATTCTTGTTCGTTATTTTCATGTTGTTCCCCAAACTCCATTGATTTATTGTCCGACATCTTAGATAAAAAAAAAACAAAAAAAAACAAAACAAAAACAATATGAATTAATGAACAACCAATATGTAATTAGGTAAATAATTAAAACAATAATGTTAAATATAACTAACCTTTGTGTTTAGATGATCAAAATCTTCACTATAATCTTATGTGTAGCCTCCAAATATTAAAACAATTGTGTTTTAGGAGACAAAAAATTTCACAGAGAAGATTAGGAGTTAGTCGATTATTTTCAGAGAGAAGATTAGGAATTAGGGATTTAGGAGTTTGTTTAGCAAGTTTAGGAGTTAGTTTTTCAAATCAATTATTTTAATTAACTTTTTTAATAAGTGGGTGGGTATTATTTATAAAAAAAAAAAAAAAAATTAATTCAATATTTCAGGTTAAACGGGTCAACCCGAAACCCGATTCTGGGACAAAAACAACTCGAAACCCGACCCTATAAAGAATCGGGTCTCTCGGTTCGGGTCAAATCAACCCGAAACTTGAATACAACCCGAATTAAACCGACCCTAATATGCTTATCCGGGTCGGGTTCGGGTTTTTTTGACACCCCTAACTACTCATATCATTTTCGATTTTTACAAACCATAAAAAAAAAAGTTAATTACATAATTGGTCCATGTGTTTGTTCCAGTTTAACGGATCCAGTTCCTAGGTCACAAATCGTTCGGGTCCAGTCCTTGAGGCATATGTTTGGTTACACGTTTGGTCCTCGCGTATAACAATCGTTAATTTTTAACGTTAAATGTGACATGTGTCAGACATGTGATGGATAAAAAAAAGTAATTTCACATTTCCTGCTCTAATATGTTGCCTCGATTACACTATTCCAGTAATAATTAAATCAACTAATTCCATTTAAATCGTTCAAAAACCCTAAAACCTCCAATTCTTCTCAAATCACTGTGTGAAAGTAAAATTCTTCATCAATGGTAGCAACATTGTGGTATATCGTGTGAGAGAAGATCAATTTGACCCGTATGCGGTCTATGGTAAGTGTCTTTAATGTTTTATATTTTGCCCATATTATATAAAATGAAACCCGAATCTTTTCGATAGCGGAGCGGAGTTCTGCAGTATCCTTAACAGCTTTAAGATGATTAACAGCTCCCCAAACAACAGTCAACCGATCCATCATCTTCTCCGGCGGCTAGACTAATCTCGGCCACGATGGTTCCAAACTCTTCTCCAATTTACTCAAATCACTTCTCTAAAACATATTAACATTTTTCACCACGATTACTATAAACAAATCAATCAATAAATCAGAAAAAAAAACTTACTAGCTTGTTCAACAAGGCACGCATTCCAGGGCGAACATGATAAGCATCGATCGAATCGAAAGGAGGAAACTCGAATTCCTTTAGTAACGAATTATCTTCAGCGACGACGGCGGTCGACATTGAGGATACGGCAGCGGAAGGTGGACGGATTAGAGTGGCGCGTGACGACGATGTTTTGAAGATGTTTTGAAGTTGAGAAAGAAGGAGACCAGAGAGGACTGATTCGAGATTTGAGAAGATGTTTTCAAGTTGAGAAAGAGGAGTTAGGTGATTTAATTATTACTGGAATGGTGTAATTGAGGCAACATATTCGAGTGGGAAAGGTGAAATTACTTTTTTATCCAGCACATGTCTGACATATGTCACATTTAACGTTAAAGTTTAACGATTGTTAGACGCAGGGACCAAACGTGTAACTAATCATATACACCGAGACTGGACCCGAACGATTTGTAATCCAGGTACTAAACCCGTTAAATTGAAACAAATACTTGGACTAATTATGTAATTAACTCAAAAAAAAAGAAGTTGATTTTAGGAAAACTCATGAGTAAGATCACTACCAATATGAAGCACCCACGAATCTTCCAAATAAGGTCCACCACAAACCATGCCACCATGGCACAAATAATTTCACATCAAGGGTCAAGATCAAAACCCAACTAGGCCCCACCAAAACAATCTCAATCCAACGGTCCATCTTAACCCGCGTAGCTAACGAGAAGAAAACACCATTTTAGTCGGTCTTCTTCACCACTCCGCCTCCTTTTTCTTGATATTCATTTCATCACAAAAATAAAAATAAAAATCCAATTTTTAATTTTCTTGAATTATTTTTTTTCATCAAGATTTAATTTTTTTCAATTTTTTTTAATCTTTTTAATCAAAATATGTCAACAAGCTTAAATCCATGTAAGCATCTTTCAGATTACAAGATAAAAAATGGATCAAAAGGGTTTAATTTGCTAAAAAAATTTATAAAAATTAGTCCTTTTTTAAAAACCCATAAAAAAGATTCGGAGATACCCAGATGCAGTTTTTGTAATGGGTATGATGAAAAATTATATATTTGTTTAATCTGTTCATCAGTTTCTTGTTCAAATCATGCAATTTTGCATTCACAATCTGAAATTGGTCATGATATTGCTTTAGATGTTGAAAGATCTGAACTTTATTGTTTTGGGTGTCATGATCAGGTTTATGATCTTGATTTTGATAAATCTGTTATGATTCTAGGGTTTGGAAATGGGAATCTTGATTTTGGTAATGGGATTTCTAAAAAAAATAAAAGAAAAAGATTGTGTTTTGAAAGTGGATTCAATGCTAATTCTGGTGTTGTTAATGGTGGTGTGGAATGGGATCATGTTAGGAGGATATCGAAATCGTGTTTTCCGGTTGGATTAAGGGGATTGAATAATTTGGGGAATACTTGTTTTATGAATTCTGTGTTGCAAGCATTGCTTCATGCTCCACCTTTTAGGAATTATTTTCTTAGTGGTAGACATGATCGAGATTTGTGTCGTAAGACGAATGTGGATCGGTTGTGTTTGTCGTGTGATATTGATGTGATCTTCACTGCTGTGTTTTCTGGTGATCGGGTGCCTTATAGTCCAGCTCAGTTTTTATACAGGTCTTTCACTTTTCATTAGATCTATTTGTTTTATGATTCTATTTTTTGATTTTGATCGCATTTCCGTAATTATATGATCTCGTGAGATTAGTTTTATAACCATTGTGCTTAAACATTGATATATGTAAATCATGTACATTTTCCCCGAATTTCGACTAGTATAATGGTTTTTCCTTAGTTGTTACGCGCATCAAATGTTTTCTTCTTTTTTTTTGAGATTTTTACGACTATGGCGATTGATCTGATACAAAATTTTAAACATTAAGTGGTTGCAAATGTGATTCGCTTTAACTGAATCTGTTTGTATATGACTTTCGAAGAAGATGTGATTTAACTTTTGAGGTCAAATGGACTACATATCGATTTTATTACATATATAGCATCAATTTGTTTATTTTGTTTTGGACGGTGCAATTAATTTATTATTATATAAAATTTGAACCTCGTCTGATATTTGACTTTCATAATCAGTTTTGAAGCTTATTTTTATCTGAAGTGATTGAACTTCCTCGAGATTAACTGATATCTTGAGCTGATAATCGCCTGAAAAGAAATTTTCACCTGCGATTGTGGTTTTTTATGTGATTTTCTAAACTTGTTTGACCACAAAGTCAACATGTCCTCTAGTTTTTCTTTATCTTGTAGGTGGCCAAACATAGTGTTAGGTAACGGGTCAAAACAAGTATTTTTTTCGCTGCGGGTTGGTTGGGTCAGATTGATCTGAAAAATATTTTGTATAAATATTGAATTTGTTATATAAAATATAGTTAATGACGTATTATTTTTGCTTTATTTTCAATTATTTGAATAAAAACTTTTAGAAGGTTTTGTGTCATTAAACCCGACTGACTCCTTGGACTCAGTTGGCATGTTTCATTTAAGCTTCTTCTCTGTTTTTGCCTTTACCCTTGGTCCCACTACAGATAGAAGATAACCCATATCAACCCATTTATAATAAGTAAATGTGTCGGTCAAAATTTCCACTTTTATCCTCTTTTTTTTTTGTGGAATACTTATTTAAGTACGATTTTTGGTGACTGTAGCTCTGATTCTTTGCTTATACTGATACATTTGAACCTCTGTTTCTGCTTTCAGTTGGTGGCGGCTCTCAGAAAATCTTGCTTGTTATGAGCAGCAAGACGCCCATGAATTTTTTATGTCGGTGCTTGATCGAATCCACGAAAAAGAAGGAAAAACCAAAAATAAAAATAAAGGTAATTTTGTTGCCAATATATAATGGTATATATGTGTTCAATTCTTTCAGTCTTGCTGGCAAACTGGGCACCCTTTCTCGTACAAAAATGACAAATTTTTCAGGATTTCCGGGTTTTTAGAGGATTAAAATTGTGTCAAAATACTGATAAAAGAAAAGATGTTTTGTTTTTACACAGATAACGGAGATTGCCATTGTGTAGTTCATAAAGCGTTTTCCGGGTTATTAAGATCAGATGTTACATGCACAACTTGTGGTTTCACTTCCACTACTTACGACCCTTGTGTTGACATTTCTCTCGATTTCAACACAAACTTTGGCCAAACCTCGCCAAGCAAACCCCAAAAGTCTACCGAAATCTTATCAACTCTCACTAGTTGCCTAGACCTGTTCACAAGACCCGAAAAACTTGGGTCTGACCAGAAACTATACTGCCAAAATTGTCAAGAAAGACAAGAATCCGTGAAACAAATGTCAATTAGAAAACTCCCGTTAGTTTTATGTTTACACGTGAAACGGTTTGAACACTCTTTAGTCAGAAAAGCTTCACGAAAGATAGACAAACATTTACAGTTTCCGTTTTCGTTAGACATGACACCTTATGTTTCATCGTCGATTGTGAGAAAAAGATTCGGGAACAGAATCTTTGCGTTTGAAGGTGACGAGTCAGAGATTTCCACAAATTTTGAAGTTTTTGCTGTGATTACTCATTCGGGTATGCTTGAATCTGGTCATTATGTGACGTATCTACGTCTAAACGAGCAGTGGTATAAGTGTGATGATGCGTGGATTACTGAAGTCGACGATGAAGTGGTTAGAGCGTCACAGATTTATTTGGTTTTTTACGTTCAAAAACCAAACTCCGGGCATAAATCCAGTGAGGAAGTTGGTTGTCATCTTCGATCATCTTCTTCTGGTGACTCTTTTGTGTCGATTGCTGGTTGTTGTTAAATGGAAAACCAGACATGAACATGAGATTATGGTACACGAATAAATGATTCGTGGAAGTTGGTCCATGAAGTGCTGTACCATAGAAAGGACTCGAAGAGATTTGGTGCAAAATAAGATGGCCGATAAGAATGAACAGAGATTAAAGCCATCAAGATTCAAAAACCTTCTGCGGAGTGAAATTCTTTTGATCAGAAAGTGACAGAAGGTTGTTTTCCCATTGTCGAATTTTGCTGTTTTGGAATTTTTCTAACTTGGAATCTTGTTTTCAAATTATTGATAATTATTTATAAAATCAATCATATGGAAAAAGTGTTTTGTTTTTCTACGTTATTCGTTTTGACACGTGTTAAAATACTTCTCGCTTTGATTCAAACTATCTTATCGTATGATACAACGACTCGGTTTCCTATTTTGCCATCTTTAACGAGCTGAGGATGTCGTTTTCAGATATTAATCAAAATGAACCTGAAGTCATCCAAAAATACTATATCATGTTTACAAGAAATCATGTCTGTACTTTCACACTACAAAAGAGTAACAAGGTTAAGAAATTTGGTATAACTTTGAGTTTTTCACACTACAAAAGAGTAACAATATTTATACATAATCATGAAAATAATGTGTTATCGACTTCTTGTTATACATTGCAATCTGTAAACCAAACTGGATAACTCGGTTTCATACATTTCCAAACTCTTAGCCGTTAAAACCAGTGTTGTGTTTCTGTACCTTTTTTTTTCGTTCTACACATCAGTGTAAAGTCGGCAAAATTGATCACAAAGGGGTTTTAGCGTGAAAAGCAGAAGAAAACTTATTTGTAAAATCACAAGCCATCCAAAACCATTGCGAGTGAACTGGCAAAACTGAGCAGTGATTTTCACTAGACATACAGAACAGTAAATATCCTTGACATATATGCACTACGAATGACATAAAGAGCAAAAAAATCATGAAAAGAACAAACAAGAGCATGCATTCTAGACATAAACGATACGAGTAAATTTAAAAGAGCCTCAGCTAATACATACAGCATTAGCAACAAAAATATGGTCACATAGTTTAGATAAAAATCCGTCCCAACCTTGAAATAAATAATATGATAGCAATATAAATTATACCCTACTTTCATGTCTCACCAATAACAAAAATAAAACTCTCAAAAGACGCATCTTGAGAAAAGAATATTGATAACAAATAATCGTTTCTTGTCGATACCTCCAAAGATAAGTCAGCAGTCTCTTCACATGCAATGTGTACTCCCAGGTTCATCAGATACACAATTATAGCAAAAATGATGATCAAAAGCAAAAAACAGTTAGTTTTTCTTGTTTCTGAATTTCTCCTTGAGTGACGTAAATTGCTTTTTGCACTGGCTAACCGTTTTCCCTGGTACAGCAGCTGCAATTCGCTCCCAGCGTTGGTTAGCTTCTTTCGGAAATGTTTTCAGAGCTTGAACAAGTGCTTTTTCTTGAACTTCTGACCATGCATCTGGATCAGAATTTACAGAACTTGCAGCACCGTTTTCCACACCATTTGGAAAGCCGTTTGGTACACCATTTGGAATGCCGTTTGGCACACCACTTGCCACTATATCATCAGTATTTTGGCTCGGTTTAGGAGTGGAAGATACCCCCTCGGTTTCCTCGCGAGTTGTGAGGGGAGATGAAATTGAAGGTGAGGGTTTTCTCTTTTCAAGAAACGAATCAAATGCTTTAGTAGAGTCGGGTTTTTGGAGAAGAACAGTTTTGGTTGCTTTGAGAATCTCCTCTACTGATCTTCCTGTGCCAATGTACTCGGATATCACCTCCCACCTTCGAGAAGTTCCTTTAGGGTACTTCGCAATACCTTTTCTTAACATCTCAATTTCTTCTTTCCCCCATGATTTCTGCTTTTTCTGAGTGCTTTTGGGAGTGTTCCCATTCCCGTTAACTTTTACAGGCCCGTTTCGTTGACTAATATTTGAAACATTTTCAGAAATATCTGTGTTTCTAAGTGCCTCCTCAAGAAGTTCAGCTTGCTTACCCTCATCTTGACTTTCCATTTCGTCACATAAGTCTTTCAACTTTAAAATGTCAAGTGACATGCAGAGATTTTCGACATCATCTTCTTTAAGATTAAGCAAATGCTGAGTCACAACAATGGTTGATAAAGTTCGAAGACGAGCTCGTTCCTTGCGTAATAACTTCTTTTCTTTTTCTTTTATCTTCTTCTGATTTGAAGCAGCTTCAGCAGCTTGTTTGTCTGCTTCTTCTTTCTTGATCCTTTCCTCTTCCGCTACTCTAGCAGCTTCTGCTTCCGCAAGTTTCTTTTCCATAAACTTGGCTTCTTTTTTCTTCGCTTTTTCAGCCTTCAACAGTTCTTTTCTTTTTGCAACTCTCGGGTCTCTTTTATAAGCATTGTCAACAAGAGACCGAATTCTTACATACTCCTCTTTTCGAGATTTCTCTGAAAGCTTTGCATTCTGTCTTTCCATCCATCTTTTATGGTCACGTGACTCGGCTTGCTCAAGATCATAATCATCCTCATGCGGGAATTCTCTCCAACTTTTGAAAGCATACCAAAAATCATAGAAGGAATCGACATCTTTAAGAGAAGAATTTTCATCTCCTAATAAAGGTATAGGCTGAGTAACAGACCACCGCCCGTTCCTCATAAAAGCAGGCCCAAATACCTTGAAGAAATCTTGTGGAGCACAATCACTTGGAATTTCATCATCAAATTCATCTGTAGAGTCAAAGATTCTTCTCTTCACAGGGTCCATTAAAGCCTCGTAAGCTTCTTGAACCGACTTAAAATGATTCTCGATTTCATCTTTTTTCGCCTGTTTAGCAGCTTCAGTTTTCTCTAAAAGAAGAAGAGCCGCCTGTTTGTCAGGATGATGCCTTAAAGCGGTTTCACGGTAGCTTTTCCTAATCTGATCTTCAGTTGCCAAATACCTCAAATGACCCAAACCCAATAACGCATAATGATCCTGCTGCTCAGCTCCATCACCAGTCTTCTTCTTTTTACCTTTACTACTGCTATACGAATCAGCCGACTGCATATACTCATTTTCTTTACTTTTCGGAGAACTTTCATTATCGCTTTCTTCTACAGTTTCCTCCATGAAACAGCCACGAAGCTTAAGTGCAACATCGTGAAAAGAATGTCCCGCCGGCTCAAAGCGTGAAGCCTTAACCGGAAAGCAGTTTGACGAAATGTAGAGCTTCTCGCCATTTTTAAGCTCGTTTGAGTAAGTGATTTGAAGAATGCT
This sequence comes from Senecio squalidus, assembly GCA_910822075.1. Classification (NCBI taxonomy): domain Eukaryota; kingdom Viridiplantae; phylum Streptophyta; class Magnoliopsida; order Asterales; family Asteraceae; genus Senecio; species Senecio squalidus. The sequence continues at coordinate 32,910,149 of CAJVGC010000592.1, forward strand.
TGCTTGCGCTGTCATCGTTACAGCAAATCAAGCATCCACCGCTCCAAACTACATTATAAAATAAACACGCCCAAAAAAAACATCAGCGTCTAAAATTGAACACACAGAATTTTATCAAATTATACCAATTAAATATTAAAAAATCATACATTTCCTTTTTCAAAGTCCAAAAAAACAAAAATAACATATTAACGATAAAAATCAATGAAATTATAACCTAGATAAAAGAGCTAGTACAACGTGTTTTACGCAGCTATAAGTTAATTGTGTGAGTTATAACCCAACATATTTAATCCATTGTCAATACGAGGTTTATAAACATCAACTAAGTTTATCGAAACTAATTCAACAAAAAAGCATTACCTAAGCACAAACTAAGCTACCAAAAGCCTGCTAATATTCCGATATAAATAAATCATAACATAACCAAACCAAACTTAACAAAATCTAAATCACTTCATTAATTACAAACCTTAAACTTATACTAAAAACATACAGCACAAAATAAATCACAGTTTAATCAAATCAAATAAAGTTAAGTAATTGACAATCAAAACGGTTTAATTATAGCTTACAAATGAATAATTAGTGGAAAAAATTAACAGGATTTATTATGAATTATAATTAATTGAATAAGAATATTGAAGTGAATTGATTACCTGATAAACAAGGAGGAGATGGATCGAAGAGTGCGGCGAAAGGGGGAAAATGGAAATTAGGGTTTGAAGGAAAGCGGCTAATTTGTGGTTTTGGGGGGAGAGGCGGAAAAAGATGTGGGTTTAGGGTTGTTCTTATATGTTTTCTTTTTGCCTCCGATAGGCTTAGCTTTACATAATTGTTTTTTTATTTCTTAAGTATTAATCATTTTAGATATTTTAGGAAAAGAGTTTGTAAATCAATTGGAGTTTAACAAGTTATTGAAATGGTTAGGTGTATCTAGCCGGTTGTGGATGGTAAAATTTTATTTACGGATAAAGTTATGGGTAAAAAATGGATTTGTAATGGGTTATGAACGTTTACTGAAAATGCACTATTTGTCACGGATAAATTTGACTCATGAAACTTGTTATATCTGTGCTCGATTATTATTTTTTAATCTTTAAATTGTATTATATATTTAATTGTATTTTAGCTATTAGTTTAAGAAATAATGAAAATTTCACTAATATTGTAAGAATCAACGAAAAATAATCTATCAAATACATATTATTAGTTGTTTTTAGGTATTCTTTTAAATGGTTTTTCTTTTAATATTTGAAATATAATATTAGTTTATTGCAAGGTTATAGATAACGTAAGGCGTGGCGTGGCGGCATGAGCAAGCCTCAAGCTTTGCAATAAATGGCGAGACATGGCGTTTTTCAAGGCGTGAAAAAGCGGCAAAAAATTAATATATTTTATAATTTTATATATACTTTTATATATATTTGTACTATTATTAAGTTATATCAACACCAATAAATTATAAAAAGTTAATAATTTCATATATCAATATACAACTAATGTAAAATATAGTAACCAAGCTTTACAAAGAAGTTATCCATCATTTCGTGTCGGCTACTCCAAGCCTTGAGAAACGGCGAGACATGGCGGCGCCATGACGGCTACTCCAAGCCTTGAGAAATGGCGAGACATGGCGGTTTCATGGCGGGTTATTTAGAACACTGGTTTATTAATTTATTATTTTATTAACACATGTGGGTTTACTGTAATCGGGAGTACTCGCGAGTCACATATATGAATGTAAAAGAATACCCGTCAATTGATACTTGTGGGTTCGTGAAAAACATGCAGGTTCAAGGTGGTGGATAGAAAGTATCCACTTCCGCGACCCACGAGTGCCATCCTTGGGTGAAGATTTATAAAAAGAAAATGTTAAAGGAGTTGATGTTTGATATTAAAATTTGACCATCCACAATGAAAAATAAATTAAAATTACTTTGTATCATATATTTTAAAAAGCTAATTATTTCTATCATTTTAATTAATTTGAAAACTTATCATGTAATTTATTGACAACACGTGTTTTGACAATGAAAAATAAATTAACAATACTTAATATTCGAGCAATGCGCGAGACATATTATTTCCTGAAAAATCGTACGTAAATGATTTAATTTCATTTTGTTTAAATATTGTTGTTTGTATCGAGTTTTTTTATTTGATTGCGTTATAGATTCTTTATATTATTATATTTTTTTATTCAGTAAATTTTTGGCTGTAATATTAATTCAAAAGTCATATTTACATGTATTTTATACCTATTTATCGATAAAGTCATATACTATTTATATATATATATATATATATATATATATATATATATATATATATATATATATATATATATATATATATATATATATATATATATTAGTTAGGTGCGTAAAAGTTATTAAATATATACTCCGTATTAAATATAGATATAAATACCTAAATATTTTTCTTCTTTAAAATGATTAGTTGGTTATACTATACATAAACAAGTTATATAATACTAATAAAAAATATATTTGTAATTTACCTTTTAATATATTCTATTATATGTGGTTATTTTTATCCCACATTGGTGAGTGAGTAAAAAAAACTTTGTTTATAGGATAAAGTTTACAACAAATGTTTGAAAATCTTTGTACGATAACTATGCATTAGTATTAGTATATATAATAAAATATTGCACTTAGCACTTTGCAAATTTTCATCATTTATTTTAAAAACTAGTTATTACTATTATTTTTATTAATTTGAAAACTTATCATGTAATTTATTGAAAATTTATGAGATTTAATAATCATTATTATGAATTTAACCATTTATTTGAAAGTTACAAATTACCACTAATAGTAACTTTTGAAAACTTAATTTTAAGAGTATTTTAAAATTAGAATATATCAAATTTGATTTATAGAGTAGTATAGATGTATGAATAAATTAGAAACATATAATTACATATTAACATAATTATTTAGTACATTTGTATCATTTCTTTTAAAAAGCTAATTATTTCTATCATTTTTATAAATTTGAAAACTTATCATGTAATTTATTGAACAATTATGAGATTTAATAATCATTATTATGAATTTAACCGTTTATCTAAGAGTTACAAATTACCAATAATAATAACTTTTGAAAACTTAATTTAAAAGTAATTTAAATTATAATACATCAAATTTGCTTTATAGAGTAGCATAAATAAAAAAAACTTAAAATCATAAATGAATTATGTAGTAGTAGAGTTATGTAATTGCCAATTAATTAGAAGCGACTACATTTTAGCCATGACCCACTCTAAAAGAATTAGCAACAATGTATAAGAGCATACGGTATGAGAATCGTGATTCTGGTGATTATTGGATATTTTTGCTGACGTGTCATTGAGAATCATGATTGTGAGTTTTTTAGTGGTGTGAAAATGATGAGTGTGGATGATTGTGGGAGATGTGGGACCCCCAATTTTTTTTTTTAACATTTCAATAAGATAAATATAATATTTTATTAAAACTAAAAACTGTTTACTTTTTAGTTTTAATAATTTGTATTGTTCAATCTCATACATTTTTCAATCATAAAAATGTCTTCGACGCCTGAGGAGGTGTGCAAAAAAGGTGGCATGGTCCACGTCCGAGTTGCCTATTAGTAATTGTTAAAACAAACACTAGCTGCAAGAACAAGTTCAACATAATATATATAGAGACCTTGATCCGATGATGGTTATATAAAAAAGGCAACTTGTCTTACATTTAGTTTTTAATGGTTCAACTGAAACAACTGCCTTTAATCGAATCCCAAGCCGATTCAAAGTGATTTCCGCCCCTCCAAGTGTCGGAATTTTTAGTTGGAGGTGCGGAAATCACTTTGAATCGCCTTGGGATTCGGTTAAAGGCAGTTGTTTCAGTTGAATCGTTAGTTACTAAACGTAAGACAAGTTATCTTTTTTATAACCATCATCGGATCATGGTCTCTATCTATATTAGGTTGAACTTGTTCTTGCAGCTAGTGTTTGTTTACTTTGACAATTACTATTAGGCAACTCGGACGTTGATCATGCCACCTTTTTGCGAAGACATTTTTCCGATTGAAAAATGTATGAGATTGAGATTATCGATATAAAGATAGAATGAGATTGAGAAATAGTGTGATTTTTTTGGTTAAAATGGGGATGTATTTGTAGGTGAAATTATGGGTAAATAAAATTAAAAAAAATTCTAACGACATTTTTTTATAGCCGTTAGGGTTTTTAAAAGTTTTGTTTTTTTTGTTTGGCCGTTAGAAACAAAAAAAAATATACCCAAACGATTCGTTATGGTGAGAATCATGATGAGAACGAGCCCCCACAACGAGTAGGAGCAAAGTAATAACGAGAGACTAAGTCTCGTTCTCGAAGCCATAGCGAGCCACAATTTAACCACACCGGGTGCTCTAATGGGTTTATTTTTCTTGTTTTGTTAATCTCGTCCCAGCCATAATTTTGTTTTTCTACGCAAAAACTTTATCGTATCAACTATTTTGATACTAGAGAAGCATCTCGATATTTATTGTTATTTACTAAGCTTGTTTTCCTTACAATTTGGTATAACACAAACTTTATTGGTATATTTTGTTTTTAAAGTTTTTGTTTTTGCAATTGTTCGTGTGATGAATTGTTTTGGACCATCCTAATAAAAATTTATGACTTCGTCACTTCATTAAACATTACCAAAATGTTTTTATAATACTTTGTTTAAATGCATAGAATATTCCGTTTATAGAAGATGAATATTCCGCTACTTTTTGACACGTCATTTTGGAAATAGAAATTAGAGGAAAGACACTATATTCATATTGATAAACTAATATGTTTGGAGCTTTGAGGTGTACCATTTATATCGTCTACATTCAACTATAATTAATTTTATATTCTAATTGTTGGGGGGTTAAACCATCGTGTACCAAAATTACTCTTTTTAATCATTTTGTTTTGCTAATTATATAAATGGTCTATGTAGTTTATCGGGTTTTACGGATTCAGTCCTTGTGTTTTTAGAATTGTTCGGGTTCAGTTCTTACGTCGTTAAGTTCGTTAGTTTGTCGTTAAATGAATGGAGCAAACCCGAAAATCATGACAAGTCATATGGACCATTTATGTAAATATATACGAAATAACATATTAAAAAAAATATTTGGCTTAATATCATATGTAGGGGTGTTAATCGGGTTAACCCGACCCGAATAAGCTTAATCGGGTCGGGTCTAATCGGGTTTTCAAAATTCAAAACATGACCCGCAACCCGACCCTAATAAGGTTCGGTTTTCGGGTTCGGGTCTATTCGGGTTCGGGTTTATTCGGGTCGGGTCTATTCGGGTTCGGGTTGGATGAAAACAAAATGCAAATTAACTTGTCCAAATTAGTAGATAGCTATTGGTTCTTAGATTAATAAACAAAACAAATTCTAATAAGTAATTTCTTAAGAGGCACAACAATATCGACCAAATAAATTTTAGAATGTTGCAAAAGTTATAATGAACATTAAATAGAATAAAAATATATAATGTTGCAATGATATTATATATACAAAATGCTAAAAATGATAACGCAAATAGAAATAATTTGTAACATATTTTGGCCACTATCAGGTGTATACATTACTTTTGCAAATATTTATTTGACTACTAACATTTATAAAAAAAAAGGTCCAACCATTTAATATATAAAATAACCTTTAATGCGAAGTTGTGTTTTGTAAAAAAAAAAAATGTATGTTTTCGAAGAGTATGAATTTAGAAGAAACATATGATAGGTTTTTATTTAAAGAAAGGATCGACGTTTACTTATCAATTTATTAATGAGTTGTATAATATATTAAGCTTATTAGTAAACGGAGTAAAACAAAGAAAAAAGTATTATTCGGGTTATTCGGGTTGACCCGAACCCGAATAAGGAGGCTTAAAAAGACCCGCAACCCGACCCTAATTAAGTTTCGGGTTAATCGGGTTGACCCGAATAACCCGATCGTAGGTTCTAGACACGACTAACCCGACCCTAATAAGCTTATTCGGGTCGGGTCGGGTCGGGTTAATCGGGTTCGGGTTTTTTTTGACACCCCTAATCATATGTATAAACTTATAATTGACTTAATATCATATGTATGAAACTCATAATTAAATAAACTAGTAAAAAAATAATAGTTATATATTTATATATGAAATATAAAACAAAAGTAGTTTATTATTCGTTTTTTTGGAATATTCGATTTTTCTATGTGAAAAAAAAAACAATCCAAAATAATAATTCGGTTTTGGTCATATCGCAATCAAAATTGTCGAATTGGTCAACTCAATTTTATCCAAATAGTGAATACCTCGAGCTCTTATTCGTCAATCAACAATCAAAACCTTCACTAAACAATATGACACCAACTTTCATATTCGGAGTTATATTTGATCCATAAAGAATTATCTTTGATATTTTTTATACAGTTTTTTTTAATATGTTATTTCACACATAATTTTCTTTAAAAATAGTTAATTACATAAATGGTCCCTATTGTGTTGTCATGATTTTGTATTTCGTCCCTTCATTTAACGACAAACTAACGTACTTAAAAACGTATGGATTGAACCCAAACCATAGGGCCATAGATTCGAATCTGTTTTGGGTACAGAGGGCCATAGGTTCGAATCCTGTCACTTTGATGTGAGGCATTCCATCAGCACTCAAAATATAAACATCTATCGACCGTTTCTGGAATTAGCCGCGGCTCGCAAAGCAAAAGTTAACCAAAGAAAGAAAAGAAATGGTTAAAAGTTATCGAACAATATTTTGTGAAGGTTAATTAAATCAAACTAAAAATACAATTGTCCCATTGGAAAGGTAGGAAATGGACGGATGTTAGGTATGCGAACGTGGTTATGTGGCGGTATTCAACTGGTTCATTATACGCAGGCCATTTGTGAGATGATGTCGACAAAAAAAATTAAAAAGCATTTTTTGTTTTTTTGATCACTTTTATAGTTTTCCCTAGTTGGACACTAAGCCACAAAAAATTACATATGATAGAAAAAAAAGTTGATGATAGCATGCTATGACATATGTTGTTTAAGTGGTATTTTTGCTTAAATGTTACACTAGAGGTTAATTTGTTGTAGCTTGAATATTAACATAAATCATTGTTAAGTTTTCGAGATGATGAATTTGAACAGTCCCTGATGGACTATATTTGTATCAAACTTTGATTTACCATGTTAATATATTAAACCGTGGATAATTCTAAGTTAATTGTTCAGTTTAGATTATAATTTGTTTTTATCTTAATTTCTTATATAGTTTTGTATTTAGTTTAGGAAATTTGAGAAAGACCGGATAAGGAGGGTAGTCGATAAGTGCAATTGTTTTAAAAAGTTAGCGTCACATTTATATGCCCTTAATATATCATCTATATCTATATCTATCTATATCTATACTACTATATTAAGCTTATAACTCATTTCAATTTTAAGTTTGGATTTTAAAGAGGGGAAATATTAACCATTCATGATGGATGGAGATGCCCACTCTCAACTATATACGTATTTGTAACATAGTAGCTAAACTAAAACACATTTTCGGTCTTTAAATAAAAATTTAAAACATATTTAGAAAATCATGTTTCATTTAAGAACTACACAATTTGTCAATAATCAAAATCTTTTATTATTTATCTTGTTAATTTTTATTTAACATTATTACTTTGTTTATAACGACGACCTCCCTAAATCGATATTCATGGCTACAAACAAGGTGACTATAAGACGAATCATGACATAATATAAGTAAGACTTTCATACATTTGCTTTGAAAAGAATCTTAAAAAAGAAATTCTTCTATTTTGTCCAAAATGGATTATTTTAGTAGAAACAAAAAAGTTTAATTTAACAAAAAAAACCCTGTAATCTAGTTATGTTATCTAAACGCATCATGTCCAAACATACCCAAACTTAGAGGAAAACCTTGATTGTAGTCAACAATGGCATAAATTATTCCACCCACTTTCCAAAATATAATTTTGACAATTTTTACATCAATCTAACCAAATAAAAAAAAAATCTTATCTTTTTCACTGTCATGTCATCATTAATCAATACCCATGTCATAGATTTTCCTAAAACACCTTCAAATCAGATCCCCAAGATCAACATTTCAGAACCGTTGACTTTGACTTTTTAACCTTCCTTTAAACATTTCCAACACTTTTCAAGCTAAATTCATACAAATCTCAGAAATCTTGAAAATACCCATTTAAAAAAATCACATTTTTTTCAATTCCCACATTTTTTTTTTTTTTTTTTTTTTAATGGTGGAAGAAGGTGAAAATGAAATCCCAAAAAAAAGATTTTTTTTTGGGTTTAATATTTGGGCACCAATTAATTGGTTTAAAATGTTATCAAAAGAAACACATTGGAGTTTTGTGGGTGGTGTAATTGTAATTTATGGTATAAATCAAGGATTTGGTGGTGCTCTTGGTAGAGTTGCTACTGAGTATTATATGAAAGATGTGCAAAAAGTACAACCATCTGAAGCTCAAGCTTATACTGGGATTACTAATATTCCTTGGATTATTAAACCCATTTGGGGTCTTCTTACTGATGTTGTTCCGGTTTTCGGGTTTCGGAGAAGGCCTTATTTCGTTCTTGCCGGTAAAACCATATGTGAATATAGTTTTTTCATTCATATATTGCATATCTAAAAGGGTGTTCTGAAATAAGTGCGTTCTGAAATAAGCACCGAGGTTGCGCTTAAAAATAAGTGCGTTTTTTAATTCTTAAAATAAGTAAAAATGTAGTTTTACCTAAACACTTAAAACTGCGTTATGTGTTTAAAAAAACGCAATATGCACCAAAATTTTAAATATTGAATCACAAAATGCGTATGTGTAAGTTCGTTAGCTACTTTTTTGCAATATTAGATCATGTATAGTGCAATAGATAAACTTGTGTGTTATCGTTGAAGGGTAATTTTGGGATTTTACAGCAAAGTTTTCTGGGTAGGAGGAAGTAGAAGATAGATTTAGGGCTGTTTTGGCTTGAGAGTATTTTGCCTAATGAGCTCGTTGTTGTAAAGATCATGGATTATATATGACAACGGTTTGCCTCATGGTGCATGGCTAGTGAGTTTTGGTGTCATAAACCACTCACAATAAAGTATATATTTCAAGAATCTTACACAATAAAGCTGTTATGTCTTTTAAATAAGTTAGTTTGTTTGTTTAGGATATATATATTCTTCTTTGGTTTCGAAAAGAGGTGCATTGTGACGTTAGTGCTGTGTTTTCAGTACAAAGAACTTTATAAAAGGTTTTTATCCCAAACTAGTTAGTAGAAGTTGTTTTTTTTCATAAAGCCCGTAGTATTCTTGGGAAGAATAGATATGAAAAGCGGTCAACTTGATTGTAAAAGTCTATGAGCACCACTTATCTCGGAAAATAGTATACTAAAAGAATGTTTATCCTTTCATGGTGTTGCTGTCAAACATATCATCACGAGATTATAATGAAAAATACTTATCACTTTATTCCTTAATATGTTAACACTGTTTGACTTTTGATTGTCAAAAGCCGTAGTTTTTAGCTTAGAAATTATTGTGAATTATTCATGACTGAAATTTGTAAGTTATATGTTTGCAACCAGAAGTCGGGGCATCAAATATATTGGTGCTGTATTGGAATATTAGAAGTGTATGCACTTATCTGTATTACAGTTTTGAATGACTGACTAATAATATATTTCCATTTTTTTTAGGTATCATCGGAATTCTATCAATGTTTTTCTTGTCATTTCATGAAAAGTTGCATATTGTATTAGCACTGGTGTGTTTAACAGCCGGAAGTGCCGGAGTTGCAATAGCAGATGTGACGGTTGATGCGTGTGTGGCACAAAATAGCGGTATTCATCCTTCTCTTGCTCCGGATATGCAGAGCTTATGTGCCCTGAGCTCTTCCATAGGAGCTCTAATCGGATTTTCTTTAAGCGGTGTCTTTGTTCACCTAATTGGTCCAAAGGTGGCCTTCTTTTTCATTTTTTTATCCTCTCCTACGTAAACTGCAGTACGTGTTTACTTATATGTCCAATGATAACTGTAATATATTTTTTCGAAAAGTTTTCATGTTAGCTTTTTTCTACTTATCATCTTTTCTGAATTGTATTTTACATCAAGTTAGAGATGGCAAAATGGGCGGGTCAAAAGAAGTACATATTTGTCCATTTTTTTTTATTTATAAAAATTTATTCTTTTCTCAAATACGATTTACAAAAGTTAAGTTTTGTAAATCAAGTTAGAGATGGCAAAATGGGTTGAAGTTGACACGTCTAAGTTAAACGTTGCAATTTATGTGGGAGTTTATTTTATGTGGAAATATGTGACTTCGGTGTTTCTAAATACTGTTTTCTGCATTGAAGGGAGTTTATGGCTTGCTAAGTATACCATATGCGCTCGTGTTGCTAGTTGGCCTTGTGCTCAAGGAACCCCACACACCGACCTTTGCTTATAAACAGGTTCACACGCGTAGCCTTTTAATCGTTCAGATTTGTATTATATTATGATCTATTATTTCTTTATAGTTGAAAAAAACGTATGCTTTGCTACTCCATTTATTCTGGAAAACTTGTTTGATATCAGATAAGTGAGAAATTTGTTAGTGCTGCAACAGCTATGTGGACTACTCTGAAATCCGAAGATGTTTGGAGACCATGTTTGTATATGTATCTCTCGTTCGCGTTAAGTTTAAATATCTTCGAAGGGTTGTTCTATTGGGAAACTGATTCAAAAGCAGGCCCATCTTTCTCCCAGGCACGTTTCCTTTCTCTTCGGTTCAACAAGTTACTAGTAAAATTCTCGTACAATAACTTATTTACTATAAACATTATGTATGCAGGAGACTATTGGTTTCATATTATCGATTGGTTCAATTGGATCCCTTTTAGGCGCAATATTATATCAAAATACTTTAAAAACTCATCCTTTCCGAGCTCTACTATTTTGGTCACAATTATTTTTCGGCTTATCAGGAATGCTTGATCTTGTCTTCATACTAAGACTTAACCTAAAACTAGGAATACCCGATTATTTTTTTGCGGTTATCGACGAAAGTGTCTTTCAGTTTGTTGGTCGTTTGAAATGGATGCCACTTCTTGTCTTATCTTCACAACTTTGTCCACCTGGGATCGAAGGCACATTTTTTGCTTTACTCATGTCAATTGACAATTTTGGCCTTATGTCGTCGACTTGGTTAGGTGGCTTACTTCTGCACGTGTTAAACGTCACAAGGACACAATTCGACAATTTATGGCTAGCTATTTTGATCCGAAACATTTTGAGAATCACACCTCTTTGTTTTCTGTTTTTGGTGCCGAAAAATGGTCCTGAGAGTTCAGGATTTTCTCGTATGGAAGTATTGAGTGTTTTAGAAGATAGTGAATCTTGTATAGAAGTACCGAGTGCTATAGAAGATAGTGAACTATCGCAACCTGATGAGGTGGAACTTAAACCGCTCGTTAGTAGTGTTGGTTAAAAAGTTATAAGCATTGTGAAGCATTTATTCTTTCATGTTACATTATTTACCAAAGTGGTATTCGATTGAGAATGGGAAATTTTGATATCTGTTTATCGAGAAGACGATGAAGAGACTTGTTAGAGAAACAACTTTCGGGTTGAAACTACTTGTTTTTTCAACGTTTGTATTTTAGATATACATTATTCAATGTAAGCCGAAAAAACATTTGGTAAAATGTTTTTAGATATAGAATATGTGACTATTCATTATACTTTTGTGTAAAACACTTATAGAATTTGTATTTTGTTTACAGTTGTTTTTGATAATATAGTTGTGGAGCAAATAAAAAGAAGGAAAATGTTGTTTACGGTCACATATATATGTTTAAAAGCGATTAAACAGTTAAAATAAAAATGATGAAGCATGAACCCTTGTATTTGGTTGATAGTTTTTTTGGTGGTTTAGTTTTGATAGTTACGGTTTGTAGAAGCAAATTATTGAGCTTAATTTATATCTTATCTACGGCTCGATGATTATGGTTAGCAAACTTATAAAAGCAATTGCTCTAGTTTGTTAGTATGAAATGGGCTATCTTGTAGGTGGATATTTATCAATTTCACATTCCTACATCCTACAATTCTTTAATACTTGGGTTTATGTTATAAAAATAGCAATGTAATTTCATGAATGTATCGACTAGATATCTTAACTTTAACTGTTTTAGTATATGTTATCAACAAGGGGTTAGTCCGTGGTCAAGGGGGCTCTTTTGAAGTAAAAAATAAACAGAGAGAAAAAATAACCCATTTGTAGCGTAACTAAGACAAAACATCGGTATTTTTTATTAAACGAAACATTACCTTAAACTAAAAACTAATTAACCTGAAACATCCATTAGAAATAAAAATTATTAAAAAAATAAAATAAAAAATAAAAAATATTTTATTCCGACCCGATCAGACCAGGGCCGGCCAAAAACTTTGAGTCGATTCCTACTCTCGAACAGAAAGCAGGTAAGCCCTTCAAAGCTTTTCTTAGAAGCGGAGACTATTGGTGGCCTAGGAACAATGACATTTACCACTTGTTAAATGTTAATATGTAAAAATTGAAAAGTGTTCAAACCAGCACAAACAAAGCTATACATTTTCACTAACAACCATCCTATTTGAGAAATTAAAACTATACAAGCAAAACTATCATACATTCTAGTCTATACTTTTTTGTTGCAGAAATCTTTGATCATCTTGACAGCGTCAGCAACAATCACTTGCATCGTGCACATCTCATCCTTTAACTGATCACCCACAATTCCATTTGACAGAATCCCAAGCACAGTATCCCTCTTATTAATTGTGCACCAACCCATTTAACCCATACACCAAACCATCTTCCCCATTCCACTTAAGGTTCCATACTTGACCCCTGTTCCGGACTTGTACCGAGTCTTTAAACTTGGTCTTTTGATTTACAAACATTCTTCCAAGAAACTATTGATGTACCTTTAGCTTGATCACCTCCATTCCATAAGAATTCTTTAAACAACTTCTGGATTTCTTAACTTAGAACTAGGGAGTTTGAACCCATCCATCGTAGACTTGTAAAGATGACAACATTGATGATATTAACTGTAATCTTCCTGCAAATGTTAGACTTTTATTCTTCGAGTTATTAATTCTACTCCTTACTTTATCAACCAGAATTGTACAATCTTTGACACCTATCTTCTTATCTATTAGAGGAACTCCCGAGTATCTTACTGGCAATTTCCCTACACTAAATCCAATCCCCTCTTTTATTCCTTCTTTGAGAATGTTTTGGAAGATTCACCGTTGTAAACCTTCAATGGATCTTTAACATCCTTTTTCGAATCTTTTTCAAGAGTTTTAGATTTTCGCTTTACCTCATGTGAAATGATTGGGGTTTGTGGTGAAACCGAACCATTCATTTTCAACATTGAATCAATCTTTTGCTTTAAAACATCAATATCTTTGTCTTTTGCAAGCAAAACATTTTGAAGAAATGATATCTTAGCAAAAGATTGTTCATTCGAGAAGGAAGATGTTGTAGATTCTTGTTTTGAAAGATTATTAATTTTATCTATTGTTTCCAATGAAGATTTGTCATTTGAAGTTGAAGATTTATCAAGTGATGCTTTTTCAAAAGACGCAATTTTCTCTAAAAAGTTACGTTTTTCATTCTCAAAGTAGTTAGTTTGACATTCCAACTCTTGTTCAAGTTCTGAAAATTGTTTTTCTAAAATAAGAGTTGGAACGTATACTTTTTAAAAAACAACTTATTCCAAAACATCGGAATGAAGTTCCCTTTCGTCATCATTTGGAAAGTAATCATCCGAAAGAGGAATTTTCCTAGTTTTGTAACTCTCATTTAATGATTTGTAATCAAAAGATAATTGCGTATTATTCAAAAGTGGTTGTTTTGCATCCTCTTGTTCTTCAATTTCTTTTGATGATATAATGAAAGCCATTGTAACATTTGCATTTCCCAAAGATTTTGTGTCATAAAGACCGGGAGCATGATACATAACTTTCTTTACATATTTTGAATTATCATGACCCAAACCTTCTTGTGAATTGAAAAATCGAAACTCTTTCGGTTTGTTTGGAAAAATGAGTTGATTTGTTTGCTCTCTCAAACCATTTCGCTTTAAAGTTTCAACTTCAAGTGCTTGTGATTGTAAAAATTTAATTTCCGTTTTATAATCTTCAATTTGTTTTCTTAAAAGCATAAGATTATCGTTAGCACTAAGTCTCTTATTTCTTTCATTATTTAAGTCGGTGATTAACCCCATTCTTTTAAACCTTTCATTCGTTCGTTCTTTAAGATTCTCGAGTTCCAATAAAACACTTTGATTATATTTCCCCTCGTCAAACTTTATGGGTTTTGATTGTTTTTGAAGTGTATTGACTAAATCCAATTTTCATTAAGTTCATTTGTAAGGATTTGAATATTAAACACACTTTTGTCCAATTTCCCCTTCCAAAAAGTTGCTAACTCTTTAAACTCTTCGAGTTTTGAAATTGGTAAGGTTTAAAGCTTGAAGTTGAGATGTCAAATTTGAATTTCATTTGAAAGCTTAGAATTCTCATTTAAAAGATTAGCTTTTTCGTTTGGAAATCTTAAAACCAATTCAAATTTAATTTGCAACTTCTTTTCCAACTCAATGATGGTAGTTTCTACTTTAAAAGATGAAGATTGTACCTCATTTGCGTTGGCTTGACATGATGAGAAGTTTGAACTCGTTACCGTTGACAAAAATTCTCGTGTTCGTTTAGCGACGTTTCACATTATATCCAATCTAACATGACCGTTCCAATTAGAAGGAGATAATTCATTTCCAGTGTTGTCACACAACTTCTCTAGATCCTCTAGTTTTGTCCAAACTTGATCCGGTAAACAATAAAAGCCCTTGATCGTTGTCAATTGTAAAATCCAAAACACTTCTCAAAATGTATTTCTTCATGATATAAAATTTGATGGCGAAAATCCCTTAAAAGTTGAAAGAAAATTTCTCAATGCTGAAAATTTGAAGAAAAAGCCGGATAATATTGACCCGTGGTATCTCACGCTCTTACAATCGTTTTTCCCAAACCTTGTTGAAGAAAATCGCTAATATAACACCGTTGAATTCGCTTTTCAATTTCTATTCCATAAATATAAACCTCGTATTTTTCTGATGCTTGAATCTCGTCAAAATTCGTCGCGTAAGATTAACCGGTATCCGAAAACTACCGAAAAAATTAAAAATTGCTCTCTTTGAAAAACTTCTTATTTTTCGATTTCTTCTCTAATGTGAAAACGTGGAATCGGCAAACTTCACTTTTTTTCGATGTTAAGATATTTTTTTTTTGTAAAGTTTTGAAACCCTCGTTTTCAACTGATCGTGATCTTTTGTGCTCGTTGTAAACACCTCTCCGTTCAAATGACTTGTAATCTTGGTCGAATGACATTGTGTTCGAATGTCTCCTATTCGTGTATGATAAAATACTGGTCGAATGCCTCCTATTCGTGTATGATGAAATGCTGGTCGAACTATCTTATTCGTGTATGCACAAAACCCATTCGAACCAGTCTATTCGTGTATGTAGGAAATTCATTCGAACTAACACTTAGGAAATTTTCAAGATTGGATTAACCTTTGACGTATTCGTGTAAATCACCGTGTTCGATCAAGCCAAAATCAAGTTCGTGTCCAGATTGTCTAATATACCTATTCGAATTCAGCTATTCGAATTGTTCTGGTCGAATGTGACAAATTTCATACGAATAACCCATTCGAACTCTTTTTCAACACAAACAAATTAAACTCCAATTCGAATGAACATCACACGAACTCAAATTACTCTAACACGAATTAAAATCCCATTCGCATGATTTTCAGAAAAATTCCACACGAACCAAAAATGCACTAACACGAATTACAATCCCATTCGTGTATGTACAAAAGCTATTCGAATGATCCTATTCTTGTGACTCTAGTCGAATGATCCTATTCGAACAAGGTGTTTTTGAGCACCCCGCTCTGATACCAATTGTTGGGTCTGATCAGTTTAGAGAGAGAAAGTAGATTTAGCTTTACAAAGACTTCCTAATTATTACAGTTATGCCCCTAATAACAAATACAAATACAATGTTATGAATATTCTATTCCTAACAGACTTCACCCGATCGAGAGTTTGTTCCACTATTCGTCTCTTTCTACCAATAAAGAATAAAATTGTATCACATAAACCAAGTTCCTTTAGAAAGGCCAGGAACCAACCGAACTTACTTGTATCCCGACTCTAGCTCTTTCTTTCTAGTTTTGCAATGCTTACAAGATTTGAACTTACACTTACTTCCTCACTTGTAAATTGTAATCACAGACAAACCTTCACTAATTTTGTGGACTTAAATAAATTTTCTCACTCACATAATTATAACTTGCATATATTCAAAACTCTCACTAGTTTTCTTGACTTATAAGTTTGAATACGAACAATGAACAAAAGAGCAATAAAAGATCAAGACTCTCTTATAATAACATGATATGAAATGTACAAGAACTAATGAGTTTGTTAAATGATCTTCAGCTTTGGAAATCATAGAATGCAAGAGGTGAGTCTCAATGAAAAAGTCTTTGAGTATTTATATGCCATGCCAAAAAGGTTTAGTTCAAAAATATGCAAAGTCCCACAACATTATTCCTCCCTCTCTTGGTCCTCTTTCTCTTGGTCCTCTTTCGAGTCCTATACCTAATACTCATTCTTGATCAAATTATGATTTTCCTCCTACTAATTCTTCTTATGTTCCTTTAAGAAATTCTAGTAGATTAACTGTTTTACGAAAATGGCTTCTGGTTTTTGTTTTTCCTAAATCTACAAATAAAAGTGTTACTCGTGTATATTATTTATTTACTTATACAAACTTTGATGGGATTCCTCAAGAACCTTTAGCCTTTTTAGCTTATATCTTCACATTATTAGAACGAGATTATTATTTGCAAGCTGATAAACACTCATGGGTAACAACATTGCATCCAAGAGTTTTTCGCTCTTGAACATGTGAATTAACAACTCTTCGTTCTAATCACAAGGCTATTTCTTCAAAAGGGTTTTTAAAATAAAATACAATCTTGATAGAACATTTGAAAGGCTAAATGCAAGTCTGGTCATAAGAGATTTTGATAAAAAAAAAAGAAGAAGAAGAGAAGGGAATGATTATAAACATTCTTTCTCTCCTGTAGCTAAGTAGCTAAGTTGGTTACAGTTAGAGTGTATATAGATTTAGCAACTGCAAAAGACTAGCCTTTACATCGGTTGGATATTAATAATGGATTTTTGCATGGTTACATTGATGAAGACATCTATATGCTTCCACGAGAGGGATATTCTAACTCACAACCACGCATATATGCAAATCGAAAGGTCTCTTTATGGTTGAAACAAACATCAAGGCAATGGAACCTTGAGTTAACGACGTTTCTTACCATATTAGGCTATACAAATTCTAAACGTGACTATTCATTATTTCTTAAATCTAAGGGATATGAGATGACTAATATATTTCTGTATGTGGATGATGTACTTATTACTAGAAATTATGATTTGGAAATTAAGAATGTCAAAACAGCTTTTGATAAGAAGTTCACAATTAAAGTTTTGGGTTTAGCTAAATATTTGAACGACATTGAAGTATATGGAACTTCCACTGGTATTAATTTGAATAATGTACATTCTATACTTGCTTCAAGATGCAAGGTAACAACTGTTAAACTTGTTCCCTCTCATATGTTTACCAATCTCAAGTTGTCTCTTGCAAAAGACGTTCTTTTATTTGCTTTTCGACCTCACTATGACTAAACCTGATATCTCTTATGTAGTGCAACATCTTAGTCATTATGTGTCGGTGCTTCATTTGCTTAAGTTTCTCAGAGTACAATTTCAAAGGGTTGTTTTATCCTGTTAAACCACACTTGAAGTTAGTTGGTTTCGCATATGAAGCTTGGGCTTCATGTAATATGACATTTGAATAGTTGGTTTCGCATATGAAGATTGGGCTTCATGTAATATGACAAGGGAATTTTCCACATGGTAATGCATCTCTCTGGGTCATTCTATGGTAAACCAAGATAAAACAACAATTTCTAAGTCATCCATGGAACCTCAGTATAGAACTATGGCAGGTACTATTAGAATGATAAAAACCCCTTAATCTTTATTATTACTAATCAAACATATTTATAAGAGTACAATAGAAACCATAATCAGAACTCTAATGGACCAAAGTCCATGGGTCGGATTTGGTCCCCGACATTCTGATACTACCCGACAGTTCGAGTGGCGAATCGAAAGCTCGAACTGGAGAATAAAACCATAATTAACAAAAAACATATATAAAGTAAAAACTAGATAGTTGTTGATAAAGACTCTGACTGCAAATGATTCGTTGCGTGCGGCGGCACATGACGACGGATCGGAGTTGCATTCATTGCTTTTTCCGGTTTGCTTTTCTTCGAAATTTAATTACGAATCTACATCCGTTGACGACATCATCTAACTCAAAGCAGTTTGAAAATTATAAGCAAAACATTGAGTATTTTTTTTTCCTAGGGTTTGGAACCTAGTCAAGCTAGGCGGCTCATCCCCAAGCCGATTAGGGTTTGAAGAAAAATAGAGACGATATCAGAACCGCTCTGATACATATTAGAATGATAGAAACCCCTTAATCTTTATTATTACTAATCAAACATATTTATAAGAGTTCAATAGAAACCCTAATCAGAAACCCTAATAGACCAAAGTTCATGGGGTCAGGTTTGGGCTAACATATTCTAATAATATGCATACACTTTTTGATAAAAATGGAATCCTATTTCGTTTTTCGTGTCCTAAAACATCTCAACAAATGGCAAATCGAAACGTATGATTCGCTCTATAAATAATTTGATTCGTACACTTTTATTTCAGACGAATTTACCTCATATTTATTGGGTGGAATCACTTCTCATGGCAACTCACATTTTAAATATATTGCCTTCCACATCCATTAACAACGAAATACCATTTACAAAATTCTTTAACAAGCCATCGTCCTATTCACAATTAAAAGTTTCCGGGTGTCTTTGTTACCCTTATCTTGACACTAAACAGAAATTAGAACCTCGATCTACTCTTTGTGTATTCCTTGGTTACCCTATTAGTCACCGAGGCTATCGTTGTGTTGACTTAGTCACCAAGAAAATCATTCTTTCTCGCCATGTTATCTTCGATGAAACCACGTTTCCATTTCAAAACCTGATATCTCAAAACACCACACCTACCTAAACTTTCCTTGATGGCACTAATGATACGTCACTAGTTGACCTTATTCGATCACTACTCCCACGTCACACTGCACCCGCGCCTCACTCCGAACCATCATCCCTCGAACCCTATTCGGCACCCCTATCACCCGAACCACATCTGGCACCCCTCTCACCGAACCTATGCCTACCGGGCCTCTCCTATTCCGCCAGCATCTCCTATTTCGCCTCCCTCTCCACCGCCTACTCACCATATGACCACACGCTCTAAGCGTGGTACCTACAAACCCATTCAACGCCTCAACCTTCATACTAGTCATCATTCACCTATCCCTCGCTCTCATCTTGAATCCCTCAAAAACCCTCATTGGCGGAACTCTATAATAGATGAATATAATGCCCTTATTAAAAATGGTACTTGGAAACTTGTTCCCCGTCCCTCAAATGCAAATGTTGTTACTTATATGTGGTTATTTCGTCATAAATTTCACGTAGATGGTTCTCTCAGTCGCTACAAAGTCAGACTTGTAGATATTGGGTCGGGTTTGGGCTAACATATTCTAATAGGTACCACATGTGCATTGATATGGCTGTCTTAATAGCGTAAGGATCTTCATATTCCGATCACTTTGCCAGGAATGTTGTTTTGTGACAACAAGTGTGCCCAATAGCCACTAATCCATGCTTTCATGATAGAAGTAAAGTTTTTGAAGTTGATTGCCATTTTACAATAAATAAGATCAAATTTATTCAAAATGCTTATATTCTTTCTAATATGTAGTTAGATGATATCATGACAAAAGCTTTGCATACAATCTCTTATCCCACAAGTTGTATCTTATTTATTCTTGAGTTTGATGAGGGGATGTTGAATTTATATGATACTTTAAGGACCGGAAATATAGTTCTTATACTTATGAGTTGTTATGTTTGTGTACATAGTATCATAGTGTGAAGGGATATCATGGAAATATGTCATCTACGTAATTATATAGCGGTTAAGAGTTCGTTAGTTGGTTAGGGTACGGATTAAGCAAGTTTGTTAGCTTCGTTTTCTAACTTATTTGTATACAATTCGATGTGTAGACATCTAATTGAATAAGAGATTGTTAACCGTCAATCATATGCTTTCCACGGGGTTCCGTACGTATAATTAAATAGGCATTTATCATTTTGTTTTTAATACGCTATCTATACCGTGTTCAAAAATTTTAAATCAACACTTGTTATTAAGTTAAAGCCGGGAAATATCCTTTTATCAACCAACTCGATCTTGCCAAAATTTCAAGTGATCTACTACGTACCTACTCACTTTATACTTTTGTCGAAATCTCAAAAGTCATATACCAATCGATAGATGCGATCTAATAGCTAGTGACATTAGAGAAGAATTTGTGATTCTTAACCAATCTCAATAGTTCATTTCCGACAATAGCAAGATGATACTTACTTACTATAGGGAAGATTACATACTCCTTCCATCCCCGAAAAGTGCTTAGAAATAAAAATGTCGAAATATAATGGATGAAATTAATAAAATATATTTTCATTAGATTACATATACTGATAATGTGACATAAGTTGCTTTTAAAGTCCGAAAAGTTAAAACTTTTAAAAATAACATAAGAAGTTTCTATATATTAAGTATACATATAAAAAATATACGATAATTTTAAAACAAACATAATTAAAAAAGTTAACATAGCTCATGAGTTGGTAACTAACATTGACCATAACTACATTAATTTATTTTCTAGGGCTGATACCTTGTAGTTCATTAAAACTTAAAAATATTGTTCAAATAAACTGTTATGCCCTGCAAATTAAGTTAATTATTGTATAAGAAGTAATATTATAAATTTAGTTATTGTGAATTTTATGATTTTTCTTATTGGATTAACATGTTTATAGTAAAACTCTAATTGCCAAATCCTCCCTGGCTTATGTTGGTAGTTATTTTAGTAGCATAATCTTAATGCAATAGGTAATAAATATCTTGAAATAAATACTATTTAAAATTAAAGATGATTTCTTATTTATTAAAGGTTTGGAATTAACACTTCCATAAAAGCCACAAATTCATTAAAAACGTCTTCACATTCAAAATTTTCCTTTCACATAAGTTAGCTCGAACAATGGTTTCTCGGATTTACAAAAAAAAATATGAACAAACGTATTGGAATCGGACAAATTACCTTGAATACCAATTTCAAATTTGTATTAAAATCGGACAAATTAAACTAGTGAAGAAAAACATAAGTTGGTGAAATTATATTTTTTGATATTGAGGTTTGAAATCCAATAAAAATATTTCTAATAAAAGCATTTTCAAAATCATTATTTCTATATTTAGGAAATTAAATACTTAAAATAAATAGTGTATACAGTATACGTAATAGAATTTATATAATTTGAAAGTTTTTTTGTTTTCTTCTTAAGAAGAATTAATTAAAAAAATAGGAAAATTAATCCCGCCTTGGCTTTTAGCCAATAATTTTGAAATTTATTACATTAGGAAAAACAATTACCGTTGTAGCTAGCATTCATGTTTATTGCACCATATATACCACCACCGAAGAGTTTCATTTCACAACAATTCTCACACATTCTCGAATTTTCGGTCTATCAAAATTTCGAGGATGGTGCAAAACGAATCAGAAGGATCTAAAAGTCAGAATCAATCAAACAAAAAGCATGATCGAGCTGACGAAAAAAAAGAAGTGATGCCTTTTAAGAAAAGAGTCCGATTTTTTGTCTCTGATGATATCAAGGAAGTGAGTCAGGTGGAAATTAACACTGGTACTAAAGGTAAACAAATAATTTCTTCAACTTCTGGCCACACAGACGCCGCAAAGGAAAATAAGAAGGAGATCGTTCCCAACAAGGAGCGCACGACTTATGACAAGGACGCTGCTGGTGCAACTTCGTCACTACCAGCAATGAGGTTTGTATGCTGTTCTTTTCCATTCAAAAGTATTTAATTGAATTAAAGAATAGTGTAATTTTGAGTAGTGTGTGTTGTTTTATTTTTTGCGATTAATTGGCCATTCGGGGTTTACCCAGCCCGGATGTATAAGTAAGAATATTTTTTTTATCAAGACATAACAATGTTCTTTTTTTTTCTTTCCTCCTAGAGTTGTTAGTATTTTCTAATTTTAATCTAAACTAAGAATAACAAATAGGGTTTTATTGAGCACAACTATAAATTATAGGGTTTGATAACTTTGGTGTGGTGCAGGAAAACAAAACGTAGAATATTATCATTCGCCACGTTGAGGGTCAAGGAAAACTGTATGAAACGGAGCACAAGAGATGAATATCTGGTGGACGATTATGTATCCAGAAAGATTCATATTGGTGATCGTAGTGGAATACAACATCCGGGTGAAGGTGGGTCCCATGAAGGATGCCGTGGTGTTGGTGACCCGAAACAAGTTGTCGGAACAAAGGAAATTATAGAGCATGAAGGTGGTGGTAGTAACGAGTGTCCACCAGGAAGTAAAGAGGAAAGGAATAAAGGGAAAAAACCAGTGGAGTATATTGATTCCACAATCGTTCATGATGGCAAAAGGCCTCGGGTTGGTGCGCATGGAAAACAAGTGCACGGAGTTTATCCTGGTTATGAAGAAGAACAAGAGGATTCACTGGAAGAAGGTGAAATCCGAAGCAACGAGGTTGATACTGCTATAAGTTTTTATGGCGAAAAACAAGTGCACGGAGCTGAGCTTGAGATAAATGTTGTAGAAAGCAGCAAGCACTCACCAGTTGACATTGCAATTGAGACTACTAATGATGAATATAGCAACGGGGGTTTCCATGAACAAGACCAGGTCGCGGCAATGGAATATGTAGGTGGCGATGAAAATAATAATAGAAACACTGAACGAGTCGATGATGGTGTATTCACAATGGATCATGATGGAGGCTGGGGCGGAGAACAAGTGCACATACCTGACCCTGCAACTAATCCTGAGGAAAGCAGCTATCACTCACCCATTTATATTACAATTGAGAATATAAATGATGGAAATAGTCTAAAAGATAACCATGAAACGGAACAACAGATTGAAATGAATAACGTTGGTGATGGAAATGGTGGAATCAATGAAACTGTATGCGGAAATCAAGACAAAAAAGGAAAAAGATCGATTGAGTATGTTTCATGGCCAATCATTCAAGATGCAGCCAGTGGCCGTGGCGGAAAGGAGCCTGAAGGTAACGACTCCAATGCACCTATTGTTAGTGCTGCTACTGATAGAGAGCAGTTGGAGTTGGAACTAGCTAAGCTACTAGCAATCCCTGTACGTATTTTAAAGGAGCTAGAACGGGAAAGTAATGCACCACATGTTGGTTGTGAAGGTGGTGTTCGCGTAGGTACCCCCACCATTCTTACTCCAGGGAGAAGTAGTGATGCAATTCATGAACCTAATCATGATGACCAGATACAACAGGCTTCACCTGAAGTTCGTGATGGTGGAAACAACAACGATGTTACTATTCCACATGGGTGTATGCCCGCTCAAGGACGTGGTGAGATTAAGATGCTAGATCCATTGGTAACCAGGACATATAACCAGAGTATACATGAGCAAGGTGAAGCATCGCAAGAAAAACCTATAGTAACAAGGAAAGTAATGGAGCTAGAACCGGAAAGTATAAAGGAGCTAGGACGGGAAAGTAATGCACCACATGTTGGTGGTGAAGGTGGTGTTTGCGAAGGTACTCCCACCATTCTTACTCCAGGGAGAAGTAGTGATGCAATTCGTGAACCTAATCATGATGACCAGATACAACAGGCTTCACCTGAAGTTCGTGATGGTGGAAACAACAACGATATTACTATTCCACATGGGTGTATGCCCGCTCAAGGACATGCTGAGATTATGATGCTAGATCCATTAATAACCAGGACATATAACCTGAGTATACATGAGCAAGGTGAAGCATTGCAAGAAAAACCTATAGTAGCAAGGAAAGTAATGGAGCTAGAAGGGGAAAGTATAAAGGCGCTGGAACGGGAAAGTATAAAGGTGCTAGGACGGGAAAGTAATGCACCACATGTTGGTGGTGAAGGTGGTGTTCACGAAGGCACTCCTACCATTCTTAGTCTACGGAGAAGTAGTGATGCAATTCATGAACGTAATCATGATGACCAGATACAACAGGCTTCACCTGAAGTTCCTGATGGTGGAAACAACAACGATATTGCTATTCCACATGGGTGTATGCCTGCTCAAGGACGTGGTGAGATTATGATGCTAGATCCATTGATAACCAGGACATATAACCTGAGTATACATGAGCAAGGTGAAGCATCGCAAGAAAAACCTATAGTAGCAAGGAAAGTAATGAAGCTAGAACGGGATAGTAATGCACCACATGTTGGTGGTGAAGGTGGTGTTCGCGAAGGTACTCCCACCATTCTTACTCCAGGGAGAAGTAGTGATGCAATTCATGAACGTAATCATGATGACCAGATACAACAGGCTTCACCTGAAGTTCCTGATGGTGGAAACAACAACAATATTACTATTCCAAATGGGTGTATGCCCGCTCAAGGACGTTGTGAGATTCTGATGGTAGATCCATTGATAACTAGGACATATAACAAGAGTATACATGAACAAGGTGAAGCATCGCAAGAAAAACCTATAGTTACAAGGAAAAATAAACATGGTTGTGGTGGCGGTGGTGTTTGGAGAGCGTCGGTGCAGAAGCATGCTAATGATCATAGAATAAGGTTTTCTGGTCTTGACATTCCTCATGTCAAAGAACATGAAGAATTAGAAATCATGCAGCCGTTCAGATTACTTGGTGTTGATATTCTAGTCCCCGAAAAGGAGTTACAAGCATCTGCAACAGTAATTAAAGATGAAGGAAGTAGCGACGACCATGCACCAGGTGCTGGTGGTTATGGTGAGTTACCAATGCAGCCGCCTCAACATGGTCTGCGTCTGATGGGTTTTGATCTTTAAAATTAATATTTTCCGTGCACCTGTGAGATTATGAGACGAATGTAGGAGTGTGGCCGGCTATTTTCCATTTTGTGGCCGGTATCAGTTTTCCTTACGAATTTTTACTTAATGCTTTAGTATGTCTTATGAAATGAAGTTATGTATACCTTTTGTTTGTGGTTTTAGAAAATTCTCTATCTTGGTAATTAAGATTAATTATTATAATTATCAGCCTTATACTATATAACTGATTGATGAAGTTCTTTCATATCATGTATCACATGAGTAACGAACTACCGATCATACATTAATTGTAGAATTTATATTGAACTGAAGCAACCGTGTCATAGAGTAAAACTAATTCTATATACAATGCTCTAACAAGTCGATACAAGTCAGTTACGGATTGAATTATGCTCTTGGATTTTCATAAATGTGCTTTAATTGATATTATTAGAGGTGACCTTGCAGATGAGAATCCGATTCAATTCTTTGGGTTCAAAGAATTTCAACTGGTGTTCGCAAATATTAGATTTTGAACTTTAGGCCTATGTGGAATTCGAGAAAAGAAAGCCACGTTTAAGGGTACGTATTTCCATCTCCAAGACTCTATATCAGCTATCAGATTTAGTAGTTCTTTGACATATGGTACAATGTTTTTTTTCATTATGTGAACAGTGTTCACATTTAGTTGATATTTTTAGAAAATTACCGGAAAAATTGACAATATTTTGTTTTCGAGTTAGTTAAAATGCTCATTCATTAGTTGAAGTTCAATATATCTATTTTCTTCTATGAAAAGTTAAAACTTTCTAGAGAAGTATATGAAATGTTTCCGCTACCTTTATATAATCACTTAGAGGAAGGCCAGGGTTTGTAATCCTGCTATAGCTAGCTTGTTAACTGTCTTGTATTCGATTTTGCATTTAGCATCTTGTTAGTAGCTAATAAACTTTCATCCATACCAAAAAATGTACTCGCTTAGGAGAGTAGGAAATTTACGTAGATCCATGTAGGTACTCTTGTCTTCGATTTTGCCTCTAGCATCTAGATAGAATTAATTTCCTTCTATTTTAGTGTGGTACCCTAGAATCACCAAACTTGCATACACTGAGAATCTTCATTTTCATATGTTGTAGGATTCCTCCATTGCTTAGATACTACTTTGTTGCTCATTTATCAGCATGAATTAATTGTTTCTTAGACGGAAAACAAAACCTAAATCACGTCGTTCTTAATAATTAGTCGAGACGAAATTAAATAGAATAATAAGCATTTCGGCGAGCTATTATATATATATATATATATATATATATATATATATATATATATATATATATATATATATATATATATATATATATATATATATATATATATATATATATATATATATATATATATATATATAATTAATAAGCATAATTGAGCAATAAGAATGTTACTTATTCTAGACAAAAGAGAACTTACTTCGCAACGTCACCAAATACACTTATTTCTAATCAATCAAAATATGGTTTAACAGCTGCGATTTATATTACTTTCATATATTTAATTTTAGTTTGATGGTATACCGAATTACTGATGGTCATGTTATATGTTCTTTCCTGCTACAACAGCAAGCCAATGACCCAAAACAGCCAATCCAGTACTGAAAAATGGATCTCCATTCACATGAAAATCACCTTCGGTGAGCAACAAAACCATATATGTATGACCAACACCATAGAAAAATGATGCCGCATACACATGAAATTACGACTTAATTAAGTTTATATCAATAGATAAGGAGGACGATCACCATAAAATAACATCATCCACATATTGAAGATCTGAGATTTGCAATCAATCATTCCCCGGTCGGAACCATATAAAAGAATGGACGCTTGCTCATCTAAGAGGGTGACTGTTGGTCGCCTCTTTTCGGACCTCCTTTGAACCCTAAAAGCTATTGATTGCGGAATAACCAATAACTATAAGTAAAACGGTGAAGAACAGAAGCAATAACCAAATGAATGATTCTATTAAGCTTACGTGTTTGTTTACAATCACGAATAGAACCTAAACACTCGATTACAAGACTTTAACACACAAGAACAGTTACTTACGCTCACAAACCCTAGCTCACGTAACTCTTCTTGATTTGACAGCTCTGACAATGTTCAACAACGCACATTTATGATTTCGAGGCTGCTATTTATAGGCGGCCCGAAACCCTAGAAGAGTTACGCGCACGTAACTCTTTGGAAGTGAGTTACGCGCGTAACTTAACTCATGAGTTACGTGCGTGTAACTCAGTTACTTGAACGTAACTTGTTCGTAAATGCGTTTGGACTTTACAACTCGATCTAATTACATACTAACTCTACGACACGTTCAAATGAATACAAATACAGACAATAATGCTCCAACAAACTCCCCCTTGGATGTAGCTTGTATTCTTCAAAATTGTCTTGAACTTTTGGTGTCGAGAGATCGAGAGTTGGTCCTTTATACTTCATAGAGACTTGTACGGTGTAAAGTTTGCAACCGATAACTTGCGAATCTTTCTCACAACTAATCTTCATCATTAAGCAACGCGGCTCCATGAATATCAGCTTCGAGTCCTTGACTTCCAAGAAGTGCTAGACTCTTCAAGATCCGATCCTTAACTTTGTAAAACCTGGCTTACAAAGACAAAACTGACCAAAAACGTGTTTTTGTTCTTTAAACTGACAAAATTTCTCATTTTTCAGAAAACACGTGATAAAACCTTTTAACCATAAGCGATACGTGACAACGAAGAAAATAAACATAGAAATAAAATATTTTGATTTTTGTTTGTTTTCTTAACCTAAAACCGAAACTCTTTTTGTGGTTTTTAACTATAAGCTATTCACACTACTTTACCAACCTACAAAAGGGCAAATATTTTTGGATAGGGATTAGTTTGCTTTTAGGATCATATCGCAGAAGTCGAATCACAAGAATCAGCCGATTATTAGTATATTTGTCCTCTTAAATACAACATAGATATCATATAAAAAATCTTCCGATTATTTAGATTACAACTGTTTATATGGATCCCACTTATATTTACACTTAGCTAAATCCGAACTCCCCTCAAAGCGTCATCAAACTTCCAGTATTTATTTAGGAAACCCGTCACCTTATTCCTATTTTATTAACTACTCTAAGTATTGAAAATGCATACTTATAGTATAAAGTTTAAGCACTTGTGCATTTTTCATAATTAGAGAAGCTTTTTGCTTTCTTTTTTTTTTTTTTTTTTTATTTATATATTTTTTTTAATTATTTTTTTTGAGCTTAAAAGCTTTATAGACTCGTGAACTCCTCCCTCTGTCTTTGCCGTTTATCAAGTAAGCATCAAGAGTTACGGAATTCTTATTTGACTCTACTCTCCCCTTTATACTAACTGCAAGGAAACTATGATTTCGCAACCTTATAGAATCCAGGAGCGCCTCAAGGATACGACTTTTACTTAACTCCTCAACCTTTATACTAACTGCAGGAAACTATGATTTCGCAACCTTATAGAATCCTGGAGCGCCTCAAGGTGTTTAGGAGTTATTAATAAAAAACTCTTTGAGTTTTAGAAAAAAACGATTTATTATCTTTTTGATTTTCTCTCAATTTTTCTTTTCCTCGCTTTTTCTATTACTCTCAGATACTTATTTATGTATATATAATCCTATGGTGACAGATTCCAGGCACACCGAAAGTTTTCAGCTTATCACTGAGATGAACAAACTTAACCGTGTTACCCATTAGAAACAGGTTCGGAAAATTGTTTATATGATATTGGCCGTACCTACTAATACATCGAACAAACACTTATGATTCTAATTTTTAAAATCTGCGATGTACTATCATTTCCTAAGGTTTTCACAAACTTTCTCCCCCTCTTTTTATGTTTTTCTGAAGTTTATTGTTTTTAAAACTATACATTTCCTAAAAACTTAAAAAGAAAAGTTTCGAAGTCACGATCAAAGATTTAGGTTTTTATCATTTGGACACTTGACACTCAATTGAGATTATTATGCTTTGACTCAATGAGATTCAAAAACTTTAGACTCATCCGAGATTATTTAACTTTAGACTCGATGAGTTTCAAAACTTTAGACTCTTTTGAAAAGAGTTTTGCATTTAAGCAAAAACGGTTTTTGTTCGAGTTCGCAACTGTTATATGTTGCTAAGTCTAAACGCTTTAAACTTAAGATATAATAATGTAAATTAAACTTGATAGTAAAAGTTTGAACGCAAACCGGACAACATAATTCAAATAGGAATCAAAAGCCTACCGAATCATGCATCACACACATTACAAACAAACACTCAAGCAAAATAAACATATATATATCGAAAGATGTTCACAAAAATTACAGACATAAGAATATAGTTTGAGCTGGAATAAAGAAATACCAAAAACCAGCTAATACCCTGCAAACCATAGTCTAAGCTGCTGCTTCAATCACTAATGGCAAGTTCTGCGAGTGATAGCCCTTTAACACGCAAATGTGAACCACATGCGAGAAGACTATGCCAAAAGATTGCTCATTCTCTGCACAGTAAATCTTCTTCTCGTTTAGCCTCTTCAGATCAGCTTCGGAAAGGCAGAGAAGATGAATTGGATCATAGATCCTCAGCAGCACTTTGCCATCTTTTCCAAACACTACGGCCTCCCGAGCTTTGTCGTCAAACCCCCAAGCCTCAACGTCAGTCAAGAAATCCTGAGGTAACGAGGGCAACCTGATCCTCCTGAGTTGCTTGACTTCAGGATAGATGTGTATAAAGTCTCGCCTCCTAGTCTTAGGATTCCTCTTCTCTGACCTCTGGATGATAGGCATGGTGAGCTTGAAGTTCTCAAGCTTTCCAAAGTGGATGTCGGTCCTCAATGTTTTGAAGAAGAGCTTGGCCGCATCCGAAGTGAGGTTGGTGGGTTCCAAATCAGCCAGACGCTTCAACTCATAGTATGGAAGAGAGTTGAACGTTGCGTATTTCATACGCATGTACTGCACACCATCTCCTCGCAACAAAACAAAATAGTCGGTGTTATCTATGTAACGCCATGCAAGAACGATCCTCTTGCACTGGCCCACTAGATTACACCCGACTATAACTCCCAGTTCCCCACATACGGTATGATCAATCTTTCTCCCTCTGCTATCAATGTAATGAACAGGAGGTGGCACGAGAGGAGCGGGAACAACTGGAGTTTCCGGTGCAGCTTCTTCTTTAGACTTCCCCTTAGAACCAGCTGGGAAAGCAACCTTGTCTTTAACACCGCCTGATTGTGTTGCGGTGACTTTCTTTAACCGAGCTGAGTCCACCTCGTCCTCGGAGTCCTCAAACAAACAACTCGCCTGGACTATCGAGGCAGCATCTCCTTCTCGCATCGGAAACTCCAGTTGTTCCCGCTCCTCTCGTGCCACTGCTGGCTGAGCGGACTTGAGTGGATGAGATTGGGTACCTGCAGAGACTAAAACAAGATCAACGTTAGGGTTAGTAGTCTCCCCCTCAAGTGGTGCGTCCTTGGCTGGAGATCCCGAATCTTTGGCAGAACCAGACGTGGATTCACCGTGTTGCGCCTGTTCTGAAGGATCAGCCATTCCCTGATCACCCGAGCCCATAAAGGATTGAGCACCGGCATCACCACCATCATCAGGTTTATCCTGATCATCATCATCGTTCGGCTCATCGTCCTTCGCCTCATCGTCACCCTTATCGTCTTCATTCTCATCATCTTCGGCGTCCTTATCTTCATCGTCCTCGTTCTCCTTTTCTCGCGCCCTCAGCAATTCATCCAGACGATCATTGAAGATTTTATAATCTCCCTTAACCACCGCAACATCATTCTCAAAAACTTTAAACTTCGACTCCATGGAAGCAATAAACTTATCTCGAGCCTTCACTTGACCTTCGAGTTGTTTTATTCTCTTTTCATGCTCGAGTAGGGTACCCTGGAAGGAAGTGAGCTGAGTCTGCATTTGACTCACCAGATCACCTAAACCGACTGTGATCTGCGGGCGAGAAGAGCTGCCCAATGGAGGAGAAGTGAATCTAGGTGGTGGAGGAGGCATAGTAGTGACTGGTGGAGGAATGGTGGTAGTGGTTGTAGGCGGAGGAGCGGTGGTCGTGGGTTGCCTAGATTTCTTTAACAGAGGTTGTTCAGGAGAAGGCTCTGTAGAAGTAGTAGATGGGTGTGGGCGTTTACTCGCTGAAGAGGGTGAGGATGGCCTAAATGTACCCGGCTGAACACCCCTAAACTCTGCAGATTTCATCCTGACTGTACGAACAGGTTGTGGCGAAGGAAGCACCAGTTGTGGTTCCTTGAAAGCAACTTCCTTTGTAGCCCGCCCTTTGCCTTTAACTCCCTCTGCGAGAGCAGTACCCAACAAATTAACCCCAGCCTTCGTGGCTTTCTTCAACAGCCGATCATATCTTTCTTTGTAGACCTCTACCGCCAAAGTCTTCTTCAGAACTGCTAGTTCACTGAATTTCTGCTTCAGCGTCTTCGCAGTATCGGCCATCTCAACAGTTGCCTCCGAACCATCGTCACTATCATCATCATCCTTATCTCCTGATCCAGAACCCTCTGAATCAGATTCGTCAAGAAGATTAACCGCCTGCTTGCCCTTATCCTTTAACTTCGCTGACACACCCTCAGAATCAACGACCTGCTTTCCTTTACCCTTTCTCTTTCGCTTGCTTGAAACATCCTCAGTTTCGGTAGCCAACGATTTGGTAGATCTCCTAGATCTCGACTGCTTTGGAGAATCAGGAGTAATTAAATCATCAAAAGCGTTGAGCGCCGGTGCTTGAAAAGCAGCATCAACTAAAGCACCCTGAAGTGCTAACTCTTCACCCCCTCTACAATCAGCAAAGACCCGGGGGTTTATGTGTGTGGCCTCTCCGAGCGGACCAGTATAAACAAGTTCCGGCAGTAGATAATCTATCATTAAGGTGACGAAGCGAGGGTACTGATCGAAAGTCCGCTTCTTATCCTCCAGATTCCAAATCATGTTGCTTAGAATGAATCTGGAGGTGTTGAACTTATGATTGAACACTAGAGACACTATCAAGGATTGGCCTTTTCTGTCCAGGACATCATACCCGCTTTTCCACTTCGACAAGCACTGAATGATCGTGTGCATAAGAAAGCGGTAGAGTACCGGCATCTGAGACTTATAGAACTGAAGGGAGTCCAGACGTACAGTATATCCCATCTTCTTGAAACAACCAAAGATCACCTTATCGGGAAGCACATCACTAGAGTCAGCTGAGTCTTGGAACTGAAGGACTGTACGAATGACGTCCTCAGTAATAACTACTGGAAGATTCCCAATCATCGAGTCGATAGTAGGAGGATCAACCGTCATATTCGCTCTAGCATTCCTCCAGAATTCGGAGATAAGATCTAGCTTCAGTTTTGAATCTGCTCGTAGGGCATATGCAATCGGGCTTCGATTTAGGTAGTTGATAATCCCTTCGAACCCTGCCCCACTTTTCACAGCAGATAGAAGAGCCACTGAGTTGTGTCTCTTCACTGCAACGTCTGCCTTAGGTGCCATTCTACACACAAGACAACAAGAACTCGCACAAAAGTTAGTACACGCACAAAAACTACTAAAAGACATTGTAAACAATATCCTAGACGTGCATAGACTACTTTTGATTGAAATTGGGTTACGCTGCTATCGTTAGAATCAATTACGTTAAGCAAATGGAATTTGCCAAACACAGATGTGAATCTGTTGACAGTTACGTACGTAACTTGTCTTACGTAATCGACTTTTTTTAAAAAAAAAATTTGGGCAGCATAACTGGACAATTTTAACGTTCGAGAACCATTTTCTTTAACAATTACGTGCGTAACTCATGAGTTACGTGCACGTAAATGATGTTACGTGCCAGTTAAAAGTTGCTTGAGACAAGAATTACGTGCACGTAATTCATGAATTACGTGCCTGTAACTAAGTTACGTGACATTCAAGAACAACATTTATCAAAGTTACGTGCACGTAACTTGGTAATTACGTGCACGTAATTCAGAGTTACGTGCACGTAATTATCAATTACGTGCCCGTAACTTGCTTGACCCTTCGTTTTTCAAACGTTCATGAAACTCAGAATTAGCTATGTTTTTATTCTAAAATCAATTCAATAGCATTATTCCGAGCAGCATTTGTCTTTACACTACACGGTTTTAAGTATTTGTGTAGAAAACTTAGTCAAAATTAGGGTTTTTAGGTTACAAACCAAAAATTCTTTAAACCCTCGATTTTGGCCGAAAAACAAACATCAAACGTTACCATTATGCTCGAAAATCAGTATGTGATGGTCAATTTCATGTTTCAACAACTGATTTTGAGGTTTTAATCTTTGGCTACCCAAACCGAAACAGATATTAACCAAACACCCCTTTAAACTCGAATTTAGGCTAATAAAATCATACCGTGATGTTTAGATAGAGATTCCGAGACAGTAGATGATAAAAATTGAGTGAGTGAGAGGTCAATTCGCCAAATCGCCGAGAGAGGGTTTAAGTAAAAGAGGGTTTTTGATTTGAAATGATGTAACAGTGACCTTAGACCCTATTTATACCCTCTCTCTTACGTCAATTACGTGCACGTAATTGATGAATTACGTGCCCGTAACTTCTGAGTTACGTGCACGTAATTGTCAATTACGTGCACGTATCTCCCAGATACGTGCGTAAGTGTTTTTCGCGCGTTTTTCCGATTTAAAACTTGTTTTAATTCATGTTTTTATCTTTAAACTATTTCCGAATAATAGAAAACAAGTTTTTAACCTTTAAACTCTTTTCAAGAGATAAAAATGATTATTCACTCAAACCTTTACACTCTATCTCGAGATAGAGAGTCTTTACACTTGACGGGAAGGCATTTGATCAGTCGAGCATGTTTAAGCACTCGGAGCCTTCCAATCGTCAAGAATGATCTAGAAACCGTCTTTTCAGGAGAACGTGATCCATAATGCGTATATAAGCTCATATGTTTCCTCCTGTCACTGAAAATCACTCAAAAGACACGAGAACCGTAAAATTGAAAAGAAAAGTTATAGACCTAAGAAAAGTTAAAATCTTTTTGTATTTTTAATTTTAAGGGACTTAGATATTAAACTACAACTTAAACCAAAAATCTTTTTGAATTTTTTTAATTTTAAAAGAGTTAAGAATTTACAAAAATAGTGGTTCGTGTCAAGCGATTTCCAAAATGGTGAGACGGTTTAACTTGATCAGTTCTTCAAATCGCCCCTTATGAAAAGCTTTAGTCAAAAGATCGGCCTTTTGATCTTCGGTGGCGATTTGGAGCAACGAGATCAAGTTCTTATCATAGCAATCCCGTATGAAATGAAAACGAATACTAATATGTTTCGTTTTCGAATGTTGCACCGGATTGCGTATGATGCATACTGCTGCTGTATTGTCTATGTTAATAGGGGTGCGAGAGACAATCAAACCGTAATCGCGCAGCTGATGTTGGATCCAAAGAACCTGAGAACAGCAACTTCCCGCTGCAATGTATTCAGCTTCCGCAGATGATAAGGATACCGCGGTTTGCTTCTTGCACTGCCACGAGACTAGACGCGATCCAAGGAACTGACACCCACCAGTCGTGAATTTCATGTCAGAATTGCAACCCCCATAATCAGAATCCGAATACGCCGTCAACTCGAAGTCTTGATCGTCATAGGGATACCAGAGACCCAGAGTTGGTTTCCCCTTAAGATAACAGAGAATCCTCTTCACGGCCTTCAAATGACATGCCTTGGGCGCAGCTTGATAGCGCGCGCACAAAGACACAGCAAATGTGATATCCGGACGAGACGCTGTAAGATACATGAGAGAGCCTATCATTGATCGATACAGCTTCAGATCTACAACATCATCGTGGAGTGCTGGACCAAGTTTGTGATTGACCTCAAGAGGAGTGCTAACCGTTCTACAGTCTAGCATCTCGAAACGAGTCAAGATGTCTTGCACATACTTGGTCTGATGAATATAAATTCCTTTCTTCGACTGCTTAACTTGCAAACCCAAGAAGAAGTTCATTTCCCCCATTGCACTCATCTCGAACCTTGACGTCATCAACTTCTCGAACTCTTTACACATTGAATCATCGGTAGACCCAAAAATGATGTCGTCGACGTATATCTGGACCAGCAGCAAGTGTTCATTCCTTTTCTTCGTGAATAAAGTTTGATCAACTGTACCTCTTGCAAACCCGTTGTTTGTCAAGAAGTCAGAGAGCGTTCCATACCAAGCTCTCGGGGCCTGGTGGAGACCATATAAGGCCTTGTTTAGCTTGAAAACGTGATCAGGATGTTCGTAATCCTCGAAGCCCGGTGGCTGAGTGACATAAATGTCTTCACGTATATCGCCATACAGAAACGCACTCTTCACATCAAGTTGATAAACTTTGAAACGCTTGTGGGAAGCGAATGCAAGGAACAGCCGAATGGATTCCAAACGAGCAACCGGTGCGTAGACTTCATCGTAGTCTAGACCTTCTACTTGTTCGAAACCTTGAACAACTAAACGGGCTTTGTTCCTCACAATTTCGCCTTTATCATCTCTCTTTATCTTGTATACCCACTTCGTCTTCAATATCTTTTCCCTCCTTGGAGCCTTGACCCTTTCCCACACATGTAGCTTTAGAAACTGTTGAAGTTCCTCTTGCATGGCTTCTACCCAGAACGGATCATCTAGTGCAATGATGACGTTCTTTGGATCTATTTGGGATAGAAAGCATGCTTCGAAGACCTCCAAAAGTGCGGGACTAGCCACGAATTCATCCAGGTGTGCCGGACGTTTCTTTTCTCTCACAGATCTCCTCGGAGAGATGACATTATCAGCTTCATTTCTTTCTACATCACCTTCATTTTCTTGTGCACCTTCTTCCTGATTAATCACATTCTCCACGATCGGAGCTGGAATTTCTGCTTCATCAGAAGGTGGAGCTGGATTCGAGACACCAGCAGTAGAAGGTTGAGGAGCGCTTTCGATGTCATTAGATCCCTCTTCATGAATTTCTTCAATCTCAGCTGCGGAGTCTTGAAAATCATTGTTATCACTCTCAGAATCATCTGATGCAGCTTCTGATGCAGCTTCTGATGCAGATTCTGATGCAGTTGTGAAGTCTGGTGAAACGGGCCGAACCGGAGCTTGTTGAATAGCTGGAAGCTCAATGACTAGCTCCGGAGTCGGAATCGGACCAGATGAAGTGGACGGTGATGCATCTTCACTTTGAGTGTGAAATTGATCAAAGAACGTATCATCAATTCCTCCCCCTTGCATCACGACCGCTTCATTTCTTGCAACCGGAATGGAGGCAGTAGGATAATCAAGGTTGAAAGACTGAAACAATGAATCATAATCGAAGAAGTGTTCCGGACCATCACCCGGTGTAGGTGGAGTATACCGGAAACAAGTCACCTCATACGCTTCTTCAATTGTACCCGTGGTCTTATCAAATACCCGTCTACTTGGAGACTCTGCCGAGTAACCGAGAAAGTATCCAGGATGTGTCTTTTCACCAAACTTGGAGATCCTTTCCTTGGTGATCATGATTTCACAAGGGCATCCAAATGGCTCGAGGAATTGCAGATTCGACTTCCTTTTATTGATCAGTTCGTAGCTCGTCTTGTTATGACGTTTGACCAAGGAAACTCGATTGAGAACATAGCACGCCGTATTTAATGCTTCGGCCCAGAATGATACTGGCAGTTTAGAGTCCGAAAGCATTGTACGAGCCGCTTCGATTAGAGTCCTATTCTTTCTTTCTGCAACTCCATTTTGTTGCGGAGTTCGAGGAGCGCTGTACTGGTGAGAGATACCCTTAGAGATACAAAACAGCTCCATGTTGTTGTTTTTGAACTCCGTGCCATTATCGCTTCGAATAGATCTGACCTTTAACTCGAGAAGGGTTTCTAGTCGAAGAAGGAGAAACTTTAGTCTTTCGGCTGTTTCATCCTTCCTCGCTAGGAAGAAAACCCACGAGAATCTCGAGTAGTCATCCGTGACTACCAAACAGTACGATTTCCCGCCTTTACTCTTTACACTGACAGGACCGAAGAGATCCATGTGAAGAAGTTCCAAAGGAGTTGAGATGGAGTTCACAAGCTTCGAGGGATGCGACTTCTTGTGTTGCTTCCCCTTTACACATGATATACATGAGTCATTCATCGAAAAGCTCATGTTGGGAACTCCTGTAACAAGCTCGTGCTTCACCAGATAATTCATTCTTCGGAAGTTAATGTGGGCCATCCGTCTATGCCACATGATTGACTCCCGCTCCGAAGCTTTAGACACCAAGCACAGATGCTCCTCGCTTGATGTAGCTTTAGACATATCCAGATAGTATATGTCGTTGACTCTAGGAGCTCTTATCACTACCCAGGATGGATCAATCACAAAACCTTCACGCAGAATCATGCACTCTTTGCTTGTGAATAGCGTAGAGAACTTCTCATCACACACTTGTGAGACGCTGAGAAGGTTATGCTTTAACTCCTTAACGTAGTTGACATTTTGAAAGGTCACTACGCCGTTGGAGATATTTCCCTGTCCCGTTATCTTGCCACCCTTTTCCCCCGCAAACAGAACATTGCCACCATCAACCGTAATGTGATCGGTCAATAGATGACAATCTCCCGTCATGTGCCTGGAGCAACCACTATCGACACACCAAATATTCTTGCCGCTCGGTCGCTTAGATCGCCCCTGCACATTAAAAGAGAGAATTAGTTTTGAATGGGGACCCAAGCCTTAACAGACTTGGGTCGTCCATTTACATCAAGAATGATCACATCAACCAATTTGGTGTTTTTCTTGTAGTTGGTTGAAGTTGATGTGACATTCTGACGTGTGGGTGACTTTTGTTTTTCTTTAACAACTTCGGTCACGACTTGTTTTGGCCCGGTCATGACTTGGTCTGAAGAAGTATCAACTTTGGAGATTAGTCGATCCTTCTTAGGGGATGCTTTCCGTTTCAAGATTAACCCTTGCAAACGTGGACAAACTTTGGCAATGTGGCCTTCGTTTCTACAATAGTAGCAAGTTCTCGGATCATTTGACATGTCCATATGAGTTGGAGAAGTTTGAATCTTCTCGTTTTGAATTGCTACATGAGACACGTTTGGAACACGAGGAGGTGCCACGTATGGAATACGAGGTGGTGCCATGGTCTGTGGAGCTGGTCGAGAGGTAGTTGGTCGGGACACCTTGGGAGGGAAATTTGTAGGCTTAGAAGAAGAAGCCACTCCCTTGGTGAAAATCGTGGACATAGGGGTTTGAATAGTTAGAATTGGTTCCTCAACCTTTTCTTTACCCTTTGACTTCGATTTTGTGGACTTTGACTCGGCCTGCTTGGAGTCGGATTGCTTAACAACCCGTTTTCCTTCTCGCACCTGAAGTTGTTCAAACTTCTTGTCCATCTTAGTAATAAGACGGCTTTCAAGGCGCTGAATGACTTTCTCAAAAAATTTCTCCTGATGGTCAGTGAGATGGACGTCTTTCAAATCCTTAAGGTCTTTGGACAGGTCTGGACGTTCTAGGACGATTTTAGACTCATCTTCACTGATACTAACTTCTGGACCGATTTCTTCGGCTTTTGTAGCCTCAGAGGTCAAAGAAGCAGATTGAGCTATCTCTACGAATGAACCATCGACTGGGACAGGGGTGAAAGTCATTGGAGGAGGCATACTAGAATACCCCAGTCCACCCTTGTCCTTTGTGTTCGTCCGTTGAGATTCGATCAATTGAGCCAAAATCTCTTTAGAGTTTGCAATTGCAGCTAACTTTGCCTGCAGAGTATCAATTTCACTCTGTTTCTTGGCAACATTTAATTTTTCAGCTGCAAGAGCATCAGAAAACTCTTGGATTTTTGAAATGTGTCGAGTAATAACAATTTTTAAATCAGAGATTTCAACTTGTTTTTCTTTCTTAAAAGTAGTTAAAATTCTGTTTTCTTTGGACAAGGTATCATTTTTTAGTCTATAATCATTAACCTCGACACTTAACTCTCTACCCGTGGTACTCCATACAGTGAGCTGGGCCTCTAGCTCGCTGCAGTTAATACAGACGGGTGTAAAAGGATCGAAATCTACCTCAGGTTTAGAAGATGTAGCATCTGAAGTAGAGGCCATAAGAGTAAAGTGCTCCATTCTTGGTGCGATATCCTCAAAAGCGTTCCAGTCAACTCGGTTATCCACAGCTATGAGTGCACTTACATCCTTTTCTGCATCTTGAATTCGGAGATTCCTAGATGCTTGGCCTTGGTATCCTCCCTGTTGATAGCTTCTTCCTTGATTAGGTGCTTGATGACCTTGGTTTTGTCGACCAAATCTTTCTCCCTGATCATGTCGAGGGTCTTCGCGTGAGTGTTGACCACATTCACATGCGAAGTGGCCGTAATTGTTACATTTAAAGCACTTTACCCTCGACTTGTCGAAACCCATCCCACTCTTTCTTTCACCCCCTACGAACTTCTTTCCGGTACGGTTGAGGAAACTTTTGATCCTCTTTGTCATCATGGCCATATTCCATCTAATGTCCATTTCCTCTAGGTCGTCGGGATGAACTTGCTCATAGTCTTCCTCATTGAGAGCGGAACTTGCAATCCTTCCATCGATCAAGTCGTTATAGGCCGCGACGAAACATGACTGTAAGCGATCAGGTTCCATATTCTGGGAACTAGAAGTACTAAAAGCCGTTTCCTTTCCTCTCCCTTGAGACTTTAGGAGGGGAGCAGCAAATGCCGTATTCATTTCCCGTCGCGACGAGAAAGTTCTACATGTAGAACATGTAGGACACAGTGAGTCGGTTGAGCTCGATACTGGAGGACTGTCTTGAACACTCGGAAAGGTGAGAGTCGGAGGTAAGTAGCTTGAGGATGTAGGTACTTGAGTTGAGATATCCGAGAGGAAAGCAACTCCCGCATTATCCCTAAGTACCTTCTGAGCAAACGTATTGCTACTAAAAGCCTTTTCTTGCATCTGCAGATTGGCTATACGAAGTTTGTCAATGAGATCCTCAAAGTTATAGTCTCTCAGCTCAGGTTTATCTTTCAAAAGAAGCACACGAAACTCCCAGTGCGGCGGCAGGCTATCTAAGAATCGTAAGTTTGTCTGGAGCTTGCTGAACTCAACTTTTAATTCAAAGAGATCATTTATCAAACGACTAAATCTCGAGATAAGCATATCTAGAGTCTCATTCTCTCCACATTTGAAGTTGTCAAATTGCTGCTTCAACAT
This sequence comes from Senecio squalidus, assembly GCA_910822075.1. Lineage (NCBI taxonomy): Eukaryota > Viridiplantae > Streptophyta > Magnoliopsida > Asterales > Asteraceae > Senecio > Senecio squalidus. The sequence goes on from CAJVGC010000592.1 coordinate 32,950,687, forward strand.
ATCTGCTTTGACTTCTTTCATTTCCTCCGTACCTCCATATCTCTTCGCGATAGCGTTCCATAGATCGTGGGGATTATCGATCATCCGGATAATAGCTCTCATCTCATCGGTTAGACAGAACTGGATTGTACCCAATGCTTTCTGATTTTTGAGAAAGAGAGCTTTCTCATCATCAGTATAAGTAGATGGAGCCCGATAGGTTCTAATACCCGTGGCAGTGTTTAAGTCGGAGGGAGCGTCATACTTCGTGAGAATCGGAGCCCACATACTCGGATCAGTACAAGCAACATACGTCCTGAAGCTCAACATCCAATCCTCTACACTTCGGTTTGGGTTGTATAATGGAGGAAGTTGAGGATTACGGCTCGTTTCCATGTTGAACGAATTAGAATTCGTAGATAGAGCCATCACAAATTCACACAAATTCCCAAAATCAGTAACTGACGAATACCCGAAAATCTAACCTAACACCCACCTAACGTTTCCAACGAAAAACGGGCAGAGTAACGGTTTGAAAATGGAGTAAACGAACGATTTCAGAACACTAGTTACGTGCACGAAATAGTGAATTACGTGAACGTAAGTCAACAATTACGTGAACGTAATAATGAAATTCGTGAACGTAATAAGGAAATACGTGAACGTAATAAGGAAATACGTGCACGTAACTTATGACTTACGTGATCAAGAGGCTCAATTACGTGACAGAAACCTCAGTTACGTGACGTGCAGTAGAATTTTCCAAAAATCGCCGTAAACGTAGAAATACCCAAAACTAAGCACCCATCTTTTGCAGATATCAAATACACCCAACTGAGAAAACAATATCTGAACCCTAACACCAAACTCCGGCTAGAAACGTCTAGATCTAAAAAATCCCGAAAAAGTACACTTTACCCAAATCTTAGATATAGCCTAAAACAGCCCCAATCTTCACCAAACGGATTCAAAGACCTCTATAGCAAGTATAGAGGCTCTGATACCACTTGTTGGTCGCCTCTTTTCGGACCTCCTTTGAACCCTAAAAGCTATTGATTGCGGAATAACCAATAACTATAAGTAAAACGGTGAAGAACAGAAGCAATAACCAAATGAATGATTCTATTAAGCTTACGTGTTTGTTTACAATCACGAATAGAACCTAAACACTCGATTACAAGACTTTAACACACAAGAACAGTTACTTACGCTCACAAACCCTAGCTCACGTAACTCTTCTTGATTTGACAGCTCTGACAATGTTCAACAACGCACATTTATGATTTCGAGGCTGCTATTTATAGGCGGCCCGAAACCCTAGAAGAGTTACGCGCACGTAACTCTTTGGAAGTGAGTTACGCGCGTAACTCTCCTAGTTACGTGCGTAACTCATGAGTTACGTGCGTGTAACTCAGTTACTTGAACGTAACTTGTTCGTAAATGCGTTTGGACTTTACAACTCGATCTAATTACATACTAACTCTACGACACGTTCAAATGAATACAAATACAGACAATAATGCTCCAACAGTGACACATAGTGTTTATGTAACAACTATGACTACTCCATTTTCCGATCTAAATTCAGCCTTATTTTCTTAGGTTATCCATTCACCCAAGAAGCATAGCCAAACCTAACATCTTGCAATCTATTTTTGGCACTTGGTCAGGTGAGGGTATATATGTAGTGTGTGGGTGAGGACATGTATGCAAAACAAGGCGGAGGTCAAGGGTTCCGTGTCCTTTGGCTGCTTTATAACGTAATGTACCTTCCCAATTTGGTCGTGAGATCTCGGTTGGTGGAGATACCCTATTTTCTCTACTTGGAGCCATAACCCAGTTGATTAGGTAGGCACATTATTAAGAAAGATTTAATTTTAATGTGCCAAAAACCTCTTATATCATTGTTGAGCATTCATTTAATGTACCTAAAACCTGTTAAATTATTGTTGAACATTCATTCTTTTGACCTTCCGATCGAAATCTGATAATGAAATCGGGCCCAGGAATATATTAATGATATCTAAGAGGAGTTACAAGCAATGGATTTGGGCTTCATATCTAACTGATTAACAGGCATAGTTGATGAATGCATATCCACTTGTATCCCAAATCTTTTGATAAATCGAGAAGCAACTCTTTAGGGATTAGTCGTCTCCGAAAGTATCAATAAGCTCCATTAAATGAAAACAATCCCTTGTTTAGAGAGAGTCCAACGAAGTTGAATATGATGAAAATAACAAACAAGAATCTCATTCACCGACTCGAGGATTTCCTATATATGTGTTCTACCTATATATTGAGTTAAAACTAATTGCCAGATCTATAACTACAAGATATAGAAATTTAATGAATAATGATAAAGTGCCAATCAAAAACGAGTCACTAACGTCTAACAAAGTCATGAAACTCAAAGCTCTGAAGTTTGACATCAGGATTCAGAGAAAAATCATTTTTAACAAAGACTCCCATAAGCTACTTGATTTTAAAAAACAATGTGGATTCTCTCGATCTAAAAGCCCAAAACGGCCTCTTTGTTCCTTGGACAAATAACTTTGAATCTATATCATGGACGAGTTTGTGAGCGTCTTATAGTGCAAGATCTCAAGCAAAAGCATAAGTGACATGGGCAAAAGAAGGTGACGAAAACTCAAAGTTATTTCATGGGATGCTTAACAATAAGTTACAAACGGTTTTGTAGTTTGGACGTATGTGACTTGGCTCATCAACCTAGAGGTTGTGATTTCAAGTCTCGTAGACAAAAGTGTGAATATTTGTTGTGTGTGAGTGTGAGTGTGAGTGTGTGATGGAGTACTTGTCTTTCAAAGAAAAGTAAGTTAAGGTGATCTCGCATCAATGTGCTTTCAATCGATAGCTTCCGAGTACGGAGCCTTGAGTATCAAAAATTTCATTTTCAATTTCTACAAACGAAAGTTTGATGAACCAAACACTAGTCGCCCCTCGTTTACTAGCGGTAGGTTTAAAAGTTTATCAACTCATGAATCTTCTTTCCTTAAGCTTCCATTTTCATTCGATAAGATCAAAGAGGGGGTTTGGAATTGTAGTGGTCAAAGTTTTCGGGAACTTATGGATTCACGTTCAAGTTTATCAAGCATCACTAACGTTCATGATATTGTTCAATTTTTAAACACTTTGAGTCATCGTGCAATATTCCAGTATGATGTAATCCCTCTTTTATTGCTTAATCCTGAAAATTAGGGATCGTATTTTCATCGATGACTTTAGGCCTATAAGTTTAAGTCGGTGTCAATATATAATTATATATAATTATAGCCAAAATTTTCGATAATAGGCCAGGTCATGTGATTTCTTCGGCGGCAAGTTAAGTGCAAACCGTGTATTTTAAAGGTAAGCAAATTATTGATAGTTCGTAAATGAAATTATCTCGTAGGCTACAGAGAAAAAAAAAAAAATTATTGATTTTCAACGTTAAAATTTTGAAAAAGATTTTGGCTCACTAGAATGAATTTTTTGGATTCCATCATCAATGTCATGAATCAAACGGGGTTTGAGTAGATGAGAAACAATTGGATTAATGACGTCTTAACTCGGCATTTGGATTGTCTTAGCCAATGAATCTCGTACTTTGGAATTTAAAATAAAAGAAAGGGCTTCGTCAAGGCGACCCATTTTCTCCGCTTCTATATATTTTATTTTGGCGATGGAAACTTTGAGTGTGGGCAATTATAGAAGTTAAAGAGATAAACATCTTCCATTGTATCAAAGTTGGCAAATATTTTATCCGTATTTCTTATTTACAATTTGTTGTAGACGCTCTAATATCAAGGGAATCGTGTTAAGAAAATGCAAAGAACTTGTTTTGCATTCTTAGATGCTTTCATATGGCGTGCGGTCAGAAAGCCAACTTCACGCAAAAGTACGCTATTGGCGGTGAAAGTAAACCGTCGGAAGTTGAAAGGTACGCATCCATACTCGATTTCCAACCATCACATTTTCCTCGTACTTATTACATTCATCCGAAAATATCAAAATACGGCTACAGAGTTTGGGATACTAAGGAATTAACAAAAGCAAAATAAATTCCATGCAAGTAATCCACGTAGCCAAGCAAGCATAACGTCAAAAAGTGTAACCTCAAATCCCTGAAAAGCGTTAAAATACGACGTCAACATAAAGTTTGTGAATTATTCGCAATAATTAAAAAAAACATAATAGTATAAAAGTTTCAATACGTTTTGACCCTAAAGTGTTATGATTTGAAGATAAGTCATTTGAAAATGATGTTTCCAAGTATACGTGAAGTATACAAAACCTTTTGGTAAAATACTCATACATATACCATAAAAATACCATAATCATTTCATAAAAATAGCATACTGGATAGATAATAGCCTTAGGTAAATACTGTACACCTGAACCATAACAATACTGGCAACTAACCCCACCTAGTGCATTACGCTAGGTTGTCCTCGAAATCAACGGTCATAACATTGCTAACACGGACAGGGCGCATCCATCATCCATCGTGTTAACAATGAGGGTTTGTTAGACCCATATAGCGCTATATATACGAACCGGCGGCTAAAAGCTAACAGGTGTGTATACGGGGCCTCGTTCTACCACAAAGGCGGAACAAGTTGGGTAATGCTAACCTAAAGGCATTCATATCCATAATACATAACCATAATACATAATATACCATAAAATACCTTTATACAACGTTAATCATGCCCAAAAATGTAAAAGCGGTAAAAAGGGCAGCGAATAACTCACAGAATAGCAAAGCAATCCAAACACGATATGTCAGGAAATAATCAGATACGGTCAAGCTACCACGTCTAAGTGCCCTAAACATCACGTAAATAAACATGTCTAAGTATCTCTAAGTCTAGTAGGGTATGCCTTAACGATTAACGTTTTATACGGGCTTTAAAATGACCAACATGAACATCGATTTAACAGAATTACTAACATTTCGAAAAGTCCGGAAGTTAGTTACGTATCACGTAACTAGAGTTACGCAACACCTAACTCAATTACGTGACTAGAGTTAATTACGTGCACTACAAGTTACGGGTTTGGCATAATTACGTGACAAAGAAGTTAGTTACGTGACACACAAGTTTAGTTACGTGAATTACAAGGAGTTACGTGACTAGGAAGCTATTACGTGCTCAGTTACGTTCACGTAACACAGTTACGTGACGTAACTGGGTTTTTACGAAAAATTACATTCGGGATTCGATTTCTGAGTGTTTTAGGTGTCAAAATCATCCCATATTGGAAAGCTATGTCCAGAATACGTTTAGGGACAATAACCCTCAATAAAATCCGAGTTTTGATGGTAAAAAGTGGTGTTTTCGAGTTTGAATAAATAAAATAAAGTTTAAAACAAAATCGATAGAAAACTTACCCGATCGAAATGAAAATTGGAGGAATGGTAGAGATGAATACGGTGAACAATAATCAAGCTTCGAAATTGAATTCCAACGGTCGGATCTCTAGATAATTTAGAGAGAAGGAGGAGCTTGTGTGTGTGTTTTTGTGTGTGTTTTTAGAGAGAGTGAGAAGGGGAAAATGGGGAAGAAAAAGGGTAGGTGATAGGTGATAGAAAAGACAAAATGGTTGGTAGTAATAAGACAAAAAAGTTGGTAGAATACTTTAGGACTATTTTTGTAATAGAAATTCTCCCATAGGACTAGTTTTGTAATAAATTTCTGAAAGGACTAAAATTGAAATACTTTTTAAACGTTAATCTTAATCGTATAAATAAGGCATAATACCCCTAAACTTATCATAAGAGCATACTAGACTTATACTAAAGGCACTTAGAACTAAACGTTCCCGACATAGCGATTCGAATCACATAAAATACAAATACGATACTCATAAAATACGAGAATACGAATACGATACTCATAAAATACGAATACGATAAAACATAAAAGGAATACAATAGGGTCAAAACATAAACATAAATAAATAAAACGAATACGGGTCGGTAGAAGTATACCTAGAAATTCGCGAATGTCACAGGATGGTTACCGAATCGAATCAACACCGACAAACAAAAAAAGTATCAATCTTCATTCAACCCGGTGCCCAATATGTGACGATGATCGATTATTTGTTGAGTACTCGATTGCTAAAGGAGTATGGAAGTTCATTACTAGATGGTGGGATTTGAATCTTACCTCCAAGCACTTGTTACTTATACGGATTGCTCTTAAATCTAGACGATATTAAATGAAACTAAGTTCTGTCGCGGTGATGCAAACCACTCTTTAGATTTTATGAAGATACTAGAATATAGTCACTTTCAGTTTTAGAAGGTGTAGAAGTGATACTATGGATTGCGACGCAGCCGGGGCGTCGGACAGAAAAGTTAAAAGCACTTTTTTCATCAATCTTGAGATCCACAATGCTACATTCACGTGACTTTGGCCTCGATTCTCCCCAAAATAGTGTGTTTCCAAATTTTAGATCTAACACCACCTTCAAACTCTCTTTCATTCCAAAACTAACATTTTACATCTCTTTTTCTTTTTCTTTTTCATTTCACCAACTCAATTCTCTCATTTCTCTTTACATTTCCAGAAAAAAGAAAGATATACATCAAACATTTGAGTGAGTTTTATAACATAAGAAGATCCTACATCTTATACATCATCTCCTTGATTTCCTTCCATTTGATAAGTAATTTCTAAAAAACTCTCATCTTTTCTATCTCTTCTTTTTCTTCTTTGTTTATGTTAGGAATTCTAACATAAATCTTGTGTATTCTTGTAAGGATTTATCCTCCATCTTCACCTTCATTTTCAGATTTTGTCCACCATCATGGAAACTTCACCATCTTGAATTTTGGTAAGCAAAACATCCCTAATTTCTTAATCTATTCTTTATTCTAAAAGCTTCTATTCTAACAAGTGGTGTATTTGTGTTTGGAGCTTTGATTCTCATCACCACCACTTTTGGAGCTCATTTTCGAGAGATTTCGAGATAACTCCGCAATTTTTGGTTGGTTTTGCGGAGTTCTTCGGTACTCTCTAATTAATTCCTAAATCTCTTTTCCTTTTCTTAAACCGCACTAATTTCGTCTAAGTATTATATAAATGGATGAATATGGTTAAAAATGGAAGAAACACAAATTATTAACATATTAGACATATTATTTACGTATTATAAGTTATTGGTGATTTATAACCTAAAAATGTATAATATGAACATAAACTTATAAAACTAGTGATTATTTGTAAAATATGTATAAATCGTAAACATAAATAAATAAAACGAATACGGGTCGGTAGAAGTATACCTAGAAATTCGCGAATGTCACAGTCTCCCCAAGTAAAAAGAAATTTCGTCCTCGAAATTATCACTTGGTACTACTTCTGGGAGAAAGGTGAGGATACTTCCGCAGAATTTCATCTTCGCGTTCCCACGTGAACTCAGCTCCAAAACGGGAATTCCAACGAACCTTGACAATCGGGATCTTACTTCGTCGTAGGCGCTTAACATCACTAGCAACGATCTCGATCGGTTCCTCAACGAAATGAAGCTTATCATCGATCTGGAGGTTCTCAAGCGGAACTAATAACGTCTCGTCAGCCAGGCATTTCTTCAACTGAGATACATGAAATACATTGTGTACGCTGCTCAGTTCTGCCGGCGAATCTAGTCGGTACGCAGCTGGGCCGACGCGGGCTAAGATCTTGAACGGACCCGTGTATCTCGGACTCAGCTTGCTGCGCTTCACGAATCGGACAACCCCTTTCCATGGAGAAACCTTCAATAATACCATATCTCCAACACTGAACTCAAGAGGCTTCCTGCGCTTATCAGCATACTTTTTCTGTCGATCTCTGGCAGTAATTAATCGTTCCTTGATCTTGAAGATCTTGTCAGTGGTCTCTTGTATAATCTCCGGACCAGAAATCTGACTATCTCCAACTTCTGCCCAACATACATGCGATCGACACTTGCGGCCATACAAAGCTTCAAAAGGTGCACGCTTGATACTCGTGTGATAGCTGTTGTTGTACGAGAACTCGATCAACGGCAGATGAACGTCCCAACTACCACCAAAATCAATTGCACAGGCTCGTAGCATATCTTCCAAGGTCTGAATAGTTCTCTCACTCTGACCATCGGTCTGTGGATGATAGGCGGTACTCATATCTAACCTTGTACCCATAGCAGTCTGGAATGTCTTCCAAAATCGTGAGGTGAAACGAGCATCACGATCGGAAATAATCGATACAGGGACTCCGTGTTTCGATACAATCTCTGCAATATATAAACGCACGAATCTCTCCATCGGATAATTCTCACGAATCGGTAGGAAATGAGCAGACTTCGTCAATCGATCAACAATAACCCAGATACTGTCATAACCACTCGAAGATCTCGGAAGCTTCGTAACAAAATCCATAGTAATACGCTCCCATTTCTACTCAGGAATCTTCGGTTGTTGGAGTAGTCCAGACGGTTTCTGATACTCAATCTTCACTTTGGAACAAGTCAAACATCGACTAACATACTCGGCGATCTCACGCTTCATACCCGGCCACCAATAGAATTCTTTCAAGTCATGATACATTTTGTCGGAACCCGGATGAATGGAATAGTTAGACTTATGGGCTTCGTCTAGAATCAACTGACGGATACTAATCGGAACCCAAATACGCTCGAGGAAATACAGAACTCCATCCTCCTTCGGTTCTAATTCCAACGCCAACTTATACAACCTTTCCTCTTTAACATGGTCCTCTGTCATAATACCTTCTTGTGCTTGAATAATCCGAGCCTTCAAGCTCGTCTGAATAGATACCATCATTGAACGGATACGGACTGGTTTGACTGTTTCCTTACGACTTAGTGCATCAGCAACAACGTTCGCCTTACCAGGGTGGTAGCGAATGTCGCAATCATAGTCGTTCAATAACTCAACCCAGCGTCGTTGTCTCATGTTCAGCATCTTCTGATCGAATATGTGCTGAAGACTCTTGTGGTCGGTAAATACAGTACACTTGGTCCCATACAGATAATGCCTCCAAATCTTCAATGCGAATACGACGGCTCCCAATTCTAGATCATGAGTCGTGTAATTCTGCTCATGGATTTTCAACTGACGCGAAGCGTAAGCTATAACTTTACCATTCTGCATAAGCACACAACCCAGACCCTTGTGCGAAGCGTCGCAATAAACAACAAAATTCTCGGAACCAACTGGCAGACTAAGAATAGGAGCGTCACACAACCGCTGCTTCAATACCTGAAAGGCTCTCTCCTGATCGGAACCCCAAACGAATGGTTCACTCTTCTATGTCAACTTTGTCATAGGTGAAGCGATCTTGGAGAAGTTCTCGATGAATCGGCGATAATACCCAGCAAGACCCAAAAACGAACGGATTTCGGTCGGAGACTTTGGTGCAACCCAGCTTTTAACAGCTTCAATCTTAGCAGGATCAACGTGAATACCCTTCGCGCTAACCACGTGGCCAAGGAATTGAACTTCGGATAACCAGAACTCGCACTTAGAAAATTTCGCATACAACCTTTCCTTTCGAAGCACTTCTAGAACAAGACGCAAATGCTCTTCATGTTCCTTGCGACTTCGGGAATAGATAAGAATGTCGTCGATGAATACGATAACGAATTTGTCAAGATACGGACGACAAATACGGTTCATTAGATCCATGAATGTTGTAGGGGCGTTTGTCAGACCAAACGGCATCACCATGAACTCGTAATGACCATACCGAGTACGAAAAGCGGTCTTAGGTATATCATCTTCTTGAACTCTCAACTGATGATAACCAGAGCGAAGATCGATCTTAGAGAAATAGCAAGAACCCTGAAGTTGATCGAATAAGTCGTCAATACGAGGAAGGGGATAACGGTTCTTCACAGTCAGCTTGTTTAACTCCCGATAATCAATACATAAATGCATGGAGCCATCCTTCTTCTTAACAAAGAGGACAGGAGCACCCCACGGGGAGAAACTAGGACGGATAAAACCCTTATCGACCAGTTCCTGAATTTGCTTCGACAACTCGAGCATCTCGGAAGGAGCCAAACGATACGGAGCCTTAGCAATAGGCGCTGCTCCAGGAACAAGATCAATACGAAAGTCGGTTTGTCTTTGGGGAGGGATTCCAGGTAACTCTTCAGAAAAAACGTCAGAATACTCGCGAACAATCGGTACACCATCAATCTTTATCGTAGAATCTTTCTTCATCAAGTGAGCGAGATATAAGGAACAACCTTGACGGATATAGTCGCGAACTTTCAAACTGGAAATGACTTTAAGGCGTTTCCCTGTCTTGTCTCCGTGTACGTTCATCTTATCTCCATCCGGCTTCTGAACACGAATAAGCTTCTCATGACAGACTATTTCACCTCTATGCTTCGCTAACCAATCCATACCGATTACGACATCGAAACTACCGAGTTTCATAGGAATAAGGTCGATGGAAAAAGGAATATCGGCTAATACGAGGGGAATATCACGAATAACTTCTCTAACACAAGCACATCTACCATCAGCTATTTCTACTTCATAAGCAGGCTCTAAAGGACTAGAAGCACGGCTTACTAAGGGGCGGAAATCACTAGATATAAAGCTTCTATCGGCACCCGAATCAAACAAGGTAAAAGCAGGATAATCATCGACAAGAAATGTACCAGTGACTACAGTAGGATCATGGTGAGCTTCAGAAGATTCCATGGCGAAAGCTCGGCTTTTGGCAGGATTTCCTCTTGCACTAATACCAGCACCATGAGTAGGAAGGGGAGTAGGTGCTATAAGCTTGGGACACTGATGACGGCGGTGACCTACTTCTCCGCATTCAAAACACGCTCCAGTAGCCCTTCCACAAAACTGCTCAGTGTGGCCTAACTTCTTGCAGCGTTTACAAACCCAACAAGCCACATTTGCTGCATGAGCACTGCCGCATGTACCACACTTCGGGCGCACGCCCTGATAACCAGCTCCAGCACCAGTCAAAGCATACACTTGAGGAAGTTGGGGTCTCTGATCCTGACCACGACTTCTCTTCCTCGAGTTACCCATATCTCTTCTATCAGATCTTCCAGCATCTCTTCGGCTCACAACCGGCTGAAGAACACCACCACGGATCATGCTTGCGATCAACCGACCAGCAATATCAACCGCACTCTGTAGAGTACCCGGAAGGTGAGAAATAATGTGATCTCGCATAGTCTGGGGAAACCCTTGAGTGAAGCGTTCGATTCTCTCATTCTCCGTGCGAACCAACCGAGGAGCCAAAACACACAAATCATAGAATCTATTCACATACCCGCGGAAATCAGAACCTTGCATAGTCAGGTTCCATAGCTCATTCTCCAACCTTTGCGTCTCAGACGACGGCACATACTCTTTCCTCATCATAACCTTCAGATTTTCCCAACTCATCAAGGTAACAGCAACTCGGCCCTGAACCCGTTTCACCGAGTTCCACCAAGTTAGGGCTTTACCTTGGAACAAGAACGTAGCATACTTAACCTTGCTGTCTTCAGCACATCCCGAAACGTCAAACACAGACTCAATCTTCTCAAACCACTGCAGGGTAGCAACCGCATCCTCAGTACCCTTAAACTCAGTAGGTTTGCAATCCAGAAAAGTCTTATACGAACAGCCTCGGGGTGGATCCTCAATAACAATACTCGGTCCACCGACTCCCACATGCACTGCTCTTCCCACATCAGAACCATCGCGCCCAGACGCCGTACCTTCTGATCCAATAACCTGCATCACAGGTTCTTCAAACCCTATGTCGGCATCCTGCACCGGTGTCTCTTTGAGCTGTGCCACAATCACGGGTATTGCCGCTGCAATCTGCTCCGCAATCAACTGACTGATATTCGGAGTAGCGGTAGTAGCACTGGGGGCAGCAGTGGTATTCGGAGTCGTAGCACCCGCTCTCACACTGGCGCGACCTCGTCTCGTCGACCTTCTCGTAGCAGTGACGGCCAGAGTATACCTAGTAGAAGCTCTCTTTGGCGGCATCTTCTACGAATGTCAAACAGAATAGATAAGAATGATAACCGGATGTGCGACTAAAACAAACAGGCCTCAAAGCATAAAATGCAAAACAAAAGCACATAAAGCATACGAATCACATACAGTCCCACAAAAGAAAGAAATGCGCACATAGAGTAAATCAGATAGGTCCAAAAGCCTAGGTCATAGTCTAAGTGATTCCGTAAGGTCACTTAGTTCGCTATAACCATTGGCTCTGATACCAACTTCTGTCACACCCCGCAAAATGGCGGAACCGAGGTGTACAGAGAATACGGTATCAGAGATTCAAAGGTTACATCAACATAAGTAAACCAAACATAATCAACATAGATAAATAAGTTTAAAATAGCATACTTATTACATTCATCCGAAAATATCAAAATACGGCTACAGAGTTTGGGATACTAAGGAATTAACAAAAGCAAAATAAATTCCATGCAAGTAATCCACGTAGCCAAGCAAGCATAACGTCAAAAAGTGTAACCTCAAATCCCTGAAAAGCGTTAAAATACGACGTCAACATAAAGTTGGTGCATTATTCGCAATAATTAATAAAAACATAATAGTATAAAAGTTTCAATACGTTTTGACCCAAAAGTGTTATGATTTGAAGATAAGTCATTTGAAAATGATGTTTCCAAGTATACGTGAAGTATACAAAACCTTTTGGTAAAATACTCATACATATACCATAAAAATACCATAATCATTTCATAAAAATAGCATACTGGATAGATAATAGCCTTAGGTAAATACTGTACACCTGAACCATAACAATACTGGCAACTAACCCCACCTAGTGCATTACGCTAGGTTGTCCTCGAAATCAACGGTCATAACATTGCTAACACGGACAGGGCGCATCCATCATCCATCGTGTTAACAATGAGGGTTTGTTAGACCCATATAGCGCTATATATACGAACCGGCGGCTAAAAGCTAACAGGTGTGTATACGGGGCCTCGTTCTACCACAAAGGCGGAACAAGTTGGGTAATGCTAACCTAAAGGCATTCATATCCATAATACATAACCATAATACATAATATACCATAAAATACCTTTATACAACGCTAATCATGCCCAAAAATGTAAAAGCGGTAAAAAGGGCAGCGAATAACTCACAGAATAGCAAAGCAATCCAAACACGATATGTCGGGAAATAATCAGATACGGTCAAGCTCCCACGTCTAAGTGCCCTAAACATCACGTAAATAAACATGTCTAAGTATCTCTAAGTCTAGTGGGGTATGCCTTAACGATTAACGTTTTATACGGGCTTTAAAATGACCAACAGGAACATCGATTTAACAGAATTACTAACGTTTCGAAAAGTCCGGAAGTTAGTTACGTATCACGTAACTAGAGTTACGCAACACGTAACTCAATTACGTGACTAGAGTTAATTACGTGCACTACAAGTTACGGGTTTGGCATAATTACGTGACAAAGAAGTTAGTTACGTGACACACAAGTTTAGTTACGTGAATTACAAGGAGTTACGTGACTAGGAAGCTATTACGTGCTCAGTTACGTTAAATTACATTCGGGATTCGATTTCTGAGTGTTTTAGGTGTCAAAATCATCCCATATTGGAAAGCTATGTCCAGAATACGTTTAGGGACAATAACCCTCAATAAAATCCGAGTTTTGATGGTAAAAAGTGGTGTTTTCGAGTTTGAATAAATAAAATAAAGTTTAAAACAAAATCGATAGAAAACTTACCCGATCGAAATGAAAATTGGAGGAATGGTAGAGATGAATACGGTGAACAATAATCAAGCTTCGAAATTGAATTCCAACGGTCGGATCTCTAGATAATTTAGAGAGAAGGAGGAGCTTGTGTGTGTGTTTTTGTGTGTGTTTTTAGAGAGAGTGAGAAGGGGAAAATGGGGAAGAAAAAGGGTAGGTGATAGGTGATAGAAAAGACAAAATGGTTGGTAGTAATAAGACAAAAAAGTTGGTAGAATACTTTAGGACTATTTTTGTAATAGAAATTCTCCCATAGGACTAGTTTTGTAATAAATTTCTGAAAGGACTAAAATTGAAATACTTTTTAAACGTTAATCTTAATCGTATAAATAAGGCATAATACCCCTAAACTTATCATAGAGCATACTAGACTTATACTAAAGGCACTTAGAACTAAACGTTCCCGACATAACGATTCGAATCACATAAAATACAAATACGATACTCATAAAATACGAGAATACGAATACGATACTCATAAAATACGAATACGATAAAACATAAAAGGAATACAATAGGGTCAAAACATAAACATAAATAAATAAAACGAATACGGGTCGGTAGAAGTATACCTAGAAATTCGCGAATGTCACAGGATGGTTACCGAATCGAATCAACACCGACAAACAAAAAAAGTATCAATCTTCATTCAACCCGGTGCCCAATATGTGACGATGATCGATTATTTGTTGAGTACTCGATTGCTAAAGGAGTATGGAAGTTCATTACTAGATGGTGGGATTTGAATCTTACCTCCAAGCACTTGTTACTTATACGGATTGCTCTTAAATCTAGACGATATTAAATGAAACTAAGTTCTGTCGCGGTGATGCAAACCACTCTTTAGATTTTATGAAGATACTAGAATATAGTCACTTTCAGTTTTAGAAGGTGTAGAAGTGATACTATGGATTGCGACGCAGCCGGGGCGTCGGACAGAAAAGTTAAAAGCACTTTTTTCATCAATCTTGAGATCCACAATGCTACATTCACGTGACTTTGGCCTCGATTCTCCCCAAAATAGTGTGTTTCCAAATTTTAGATCTAACACCACCTTCAAACTCTCTTTCATTCCAAAACTAACATTTTACATCTCTTTTTCTTTTTCTTTTTCATTTCACCAACTCAATTCTCTCATTTCTCTTTACATTTCCAGAAAAAAGAAAGATATACATCAAACATTTGAGTGAGTTTTATAACATAAGAAGATCCTACATCTTATACATCATCTCCTTGATTTCCTT
Source organism: Senecio squalidus (assembly GCA_910822075.1). NCBI lineage: Eukaryota > Viridiplantae > Streptophyta > Magnoliopsida > Asterales > Asteraceae > Senecio > Senecio squalidus. The sequence goes on from CAJVGC010000592.1 coordinate 32,965,689, forward strand.
CCATTTGATAAGTAATTTCTAAAAAACTCTCATCTTTTCTATCTCTTCTTTTTCTTCTTTGTTTATGTTAGGAATTCTAACATAAATCTTGTGTATTCTTGTAAGGATTTATCCTCCATCTTCACCTTCATTTTCAGATTTTGTCCACCATCATGGAAACTTCACCATCTTGAATTTTGGTAAGCAAAACATCCCTAATTTCTTAATCTATTCTTTATTCTAAAAGCTTCTATTCTAACAAGTGGTGTATTTGTGTTTGGAGCTTTGATTCTCATCACCACCACTTTTGGAGCTCATTTTCGAGAGATTTCGAGATAACTCCGCAATTTTTGGTTGGTTTTGCGGAGTTCTTCGGTACTCTCTAATTAATTCCTAAATCTCTTTTCCTTTTCTTAAACCGCACTAATTTCGTCTAAGTATTATATAAATGGATGAATATGGTTAAAAATGGAAGAAACACAAATTATTAACATATTAGACATATTATTTACGTATTATAAGTTATTGGTGATTTATAACCTAAAAATGTATAATATGAACATAAACTTATAAAACTAGTGATTATTTGTAAAATATGTATAAATCGTAAATCTATACCATTATGAGATTATTTTGGACTCTTGGACTATTTTGGACAATTTGGGACCAATTGGATTTAAGTATACATATTATTGTTAATTAAACTCTAATTAGTATAATCACCTATTATTATGTACAAACTTACTTATATAAGCTATAAATAAAGTTATAAAAATATTTATACATAATATACATTCGGGACATATTAATATTAAGACTTAATATAAAACGTTAACGATACTAAAACGTAAACGAAAAAACTCGTTTTTGCCACTGACGGCCTACTGCGCCGTAGCGGGCTACGGTCACAAACTAGGTGCGTAGCAGTGAAGTCCCTGCGCGCCGCAGTGAGCCCCTAAACTAAAACGTTGTATATTTTGAGCGAACATAAGTATATATACATATATTAATATACGTGGAATAGTATATATTGATAAATATACACTTTGGTCTCAAAACGTAATCGCAATCATAAACGTAATAGTTATTATAATTGATTTTACACTTGGCAACTTTTGACCAGCCATATAGTTAAAAATTGCAGCTGTTAACTGATGGATGATATTAAAACCAAGGCATCCACCAGATATACATTTTTCCAAGGTTTTTATGTGAAACTGCTTCAGCAATTAAGCGACGAGCTTGTCCTTCAACACCCAGAGGTAAAGATGGTGCTGCTCGAACACCAACAACGATACCTTGCAAACGTGCTTCGATATTGCTTATGGCAAGCTGAAATTTCAGAATAAGAAAAGACAAAAAAAATAATCAGCTTATAATATCCTTATTTTAAGGAAAGCGAAAATTGTTTTATAACTACCTGAGCATGAGGGTTCTGAACTTCTACTCCACTGGATTTGTGAGATTTAGTCCACTCGACAAGAGGGTCATGTATGAAAGTCTCGAGAACACTCATTAAAGTTTCTCTGTGTTCCCTTAGTACTGAAAGTGTAATCTCACAAACCTTTAAAAAGGTGCCTTCGTAGCCCGTAATGCCCAATCCATCAATCATATTCTGCATGCATCATACCATCATAACTAGGTTAATGTCTGACCATCTGAATACATATAAGTCCAACAAGGAACAAACAAAATGAAAAGTAATCCTAATCAAACTTTGTATCCGGATCCAAAGGTTATACAGCTTTCCATTTTTCGAACATTACCAGGTTAACAGCAAACATCAAAAGGATAAAGTTCAATGTTCAATAACCAGTAAAAACTGCTAAATACTTTTTTTTGGGTAAAAAAAACTGCTAAATACTTGGCAAGAGAAAACATTTGCTATTTGTCAAATACCTCATAACCCATTGATATAAAAAATGAGCTAAAACTAATCTGGTAATAAACCATCCCTGTATTTGTTGTACGTTTTATGGGATGGGAAGTGTTTAAAAGTAAACTCATTATTATAGATATAAGTTTTAATTTTTATTTTCCATTCAATTTTTATCTGTACTTATAGTTAAATTATGAAATAACCTACAAATGGATATAATATAGTTACACAGGGGGGAGTTTGTCACCTGCGTCAACCGGAAAGGTACAAGTTCTGGCTTCTCTAATTGTAAGCCTTTGTCAAATAAGCAACTGAAATCAACATGAACACAGTCACCTGTGGTTGAATCAAAAAGAATATTTTCTCCATGACGATCTCCAAGACCAACTATATGCCCAACCATTGACCAAACAGCAGTAGTGTGTGCATAAGCAACACGAGCCCTAAACCACGCTGCTGGTTCAGAAAAAGTGTTCAAAAACCACTTGTGGAAAGAAGGAGGGAACATGGGAAGGATTTCATTCTTCAACATCTCATCTTCAGCATTTTTACGTGGGAACTGATCATATATACGCTTTATTTGAGGGTTTGTCTTCTGGCGATCAAACTTCCCAGAGCTTATATATATGTCTTGAAGAATATGACGAAGCCCACGAGTGTGAGGGACCCATTCTACCATCCCACAATCTTCTGTTATTGGAACCACAGCAAATGTACGCACATACAGCTTCCTTCTACGGCTTTCTGGACACTTAGATAGTAACCGATTTATCATAGCGTTAAACTCCATCATTCGTGCATCTTTCCTAAGGTCGTCCTTGGGTTTGCATAGGAATGGCCGCTTTACACCATCACTGCCTAGTAAAATAATCTGTAGAAAGAATCAACATCCGTAAATGAATATTGTGGCCGAAATATAACCAACACACAAGTCACCATACCTTTTTTGGTCGCTGAAGAGATGAAAGGATTTCAGCTTCATCTGCTATTCCTGTTATAGTTGGAAGATCAGTAGCTGAGAAGAATCCCGTTGTACTTGTATCATAAGTGGAGAAATTAACATTGATTGATCCTTGAGTAGGCATTATAATTTCCAGCGGCATCATCCTTTTGAGGGAACTAAATTCAGTTGAAATGTTGATTGTTGTTGACTTGGACTGGCTTGCATAAAAGCATAGCTTCATTAACTGGTCAATCAGGCTGGGAAACTGACTATACAAAGAGTTAGGTGATCCCTGGTTGGACCCTTTCCGTGCACTGTTTATAATCTCTGCAGCTGCTGCCCGCCTTGAACGGACAGTAGAATTTAAAACAGCCGCCATAACCCAAAGGGCTTGTTGTGTATATTGCTTGACAACAGATGTGATTATGGATTTGACCATTCGCACAACTTCATCATTTTTATGGCAGATTCTAGACACCAATTGTGGCAGAACTGTCAACCATTGATAGGTAGGCAAATCCTTAAGACACCCACGAATAATGTTCATCACCTGCCAGTGAAGAAGAAGTAGATAGTTTTATCACATAAACTAATATAAAAATGATTGTAATAAACAGAAGAAAAAGCAAACTACCTTCTCATGAATAGATTTCATATCTTTTGGCGATGATGAACCTTTCCTCTCATAAACGCTACCAAAATCAAACCATAGTGTCAATAACCTCGGAAGGGCTTGAAATAGATTCTTATGACCTCTATGAAGCCCCTTAGCATAAAATAATATGACCTCGGGAAGATAACACCACCAAGGCTTTTCAGCATTTGTTTTTGTACAACTTGAAGAAACCATCCTGGGACCACCATCAGAATTTTCTTCCTGCCGTTTCCTTGCATCAACAAAGACCTCGTCACAATACTTGGCAGCATAAAAAAAACCTTTCTCCCATTTGGGCTGCAGCTCTCTTACCCTAGAGAAAAGACTCAGTACATCTTCCCTCTGCTTCAGCCCAGTATAATGAATCCACCTCGAGTATAACAATAATGTTTTCGCAACATCCCGATTCTCGTTCGATGCTTGAGTATTACAAGTTAACGGTGGTGGTTGGTTTAGAGGAACCAAGGAAAGGCTAGTGATTGATGACATGGTAGCAGAGCCAATGACTTCAATAGGCATGTTCAGAAGTGACTGTTGTAGCTCCGCAATAGCCCCATCAGACCGCCTGGTGCTCCATAAGAGCTTAGCCTTTTCCATATGAACATTCGCAGCACCTGAAGCCATGGCTTCTAAAATGGCTCGATTAGCTGTTTCATAGTGACCAGCCGAACGACACAGTTTTGCATATTGGATCCAACAGTTGCCAACTTGACCACCAAGACCACTAGCACCAAAAGCTAACCTACGGAAAGACAACAGTGGTTCACGAGTCCAGAGAGACGGTTGGGTAAATCTTAACCGGTCCTCCCAGTTTTCAGTTACTTTTAAAAACTCGGGTTCACCAATAAACGATTTTTCCAGGAAAGACTCACCGTTGAGAATAGAATGGAAATCCTCAAGCTCCTGTAATACATGAAGCTTGACAACAAAAGGGTATGCTCGTGTATATGAATCCATACCAGCAGCAGCTAGAGGAGCTATTAGAGCTTGTTTTGATAATGCAATTTTCTCACCAACTGTAAACAGATCTTTCATTCTCATTGCTCTAAGGATCTTAGCAACATCCATGTCAAATGAAGCGTTACTCTCTGAGCTGCTACAAAGTAAACCGTCTGCATCAGCTCCATCAAGGTACTCATCTGTTAAGTCCCATCTACCTAGTCTCCAAGCTGCTTGAACTCCTTGCATACACCATGTCTTTTTATACTGAGGAATTCTAGATATCAACCCATCAACATGAGTAACCACTGCCTGCAAATGACACATATTGATTAAACAGTTAACAACATCTGAATGCCTCTGAACAGAAGTGGGTTCCATTTGTAACGCTTGTTCACAAGAAGTTAAAACTTCGGCCCAGTTTCCAGCTTTCTTATTTATTAAAATCTGATCTTGTAAGCTTTTCGATTTACGTAAAGACGCCAAACCCGATAACCCATCTGCCTCATCTAAACCACTGTAGATTTTCATTAAAAACGAGACATCTTCATCCTCGAAAATCCCACTTTTTTCAGCTGATGGGTTAAACGATCCCGACTTTTCACGCACGTGACACTCGAAGTATAACAAAGACCGAGCATAAGCCTGACACCTAAATGAGGCCTTAGCTAGGGTCACTTTTGGGATTGCAGATAGTAGCTTTGAAACATGTTTGCACTGTATAGATAATTGGTTTGAATCCGATGAGTAATTATCCTTTAATTTTTGCTTTAAATTGGACCGAGATAAAGCAAGCTCTTGTTCGATATCATCCACCCATTGGCCAAGATTATCAAGGAGAGTAAAAACAGCCTGTATGCAAACTTCACTTTGACCAGAACTAATTCCTGGAACATTTTCTGAAGCTGCAGCTGCATTTAGAACTGAAAGAATTTCTTGTGTTATTCCATGGCGTGCATCTTCAGTCCCATGTAACACAGCATTTAATACCAAATATGGTAGCAGATATGTTGCGGTTTGCATATCATGGCGCCCAATACCTCGACACGCATTAAATATGCTTGCTCGTGAGCCAGTTGCATGAACAGTAAGTTTTTTTACCCAATTAAAGATCCATCTGCGAAATGATAAAGAAGGCCTGTAGATAGGACCAGAAGATGCACAATCAGCAACATTTGGAAGCTGAAACCTGGATGTTAAACAAGGAGCTATTATCTCTTTGACATAATTAGAAAACCTGTCCCACAATCTCTGACCCCTCCCGTCCATCTTAGTTGACTCGTTGACTTTTAAACTTCGAGAAGCTGAAACATTTTCATCAAGAGATGCCTCACAACCAGCAATTTTCAGCAACTCCTGTATAGCAAGAGCAGCCAAGTCTTGAACTATGGTGTCAGGTGCTGCTCTAAACGCCCGGGCCAAATGCTTGTGGATTAACTCGAAGATTAAATCATCATCTGAACATGCGATTTTGAACCGTTGATTGGAAAACCCTTTAACCTTAGCCGGATCCACTGCTCCAAGCAATCCGAGACAATCAGCACAAACTAACTTTAGCCGTTGTCCAACTATAGTTCTAGATTCTTCTGCACAGCCTCTAAGTAATGATGTAATCAAAGAGCTCAAAACATCCATATCTGAATCCTTTTCTCCATTAACCATGACAGTGACATCATCTCTTTTCGCTTTTAGGAATTTACTTAGCTCACAAGCTACCATATATCTAACGTTTAAGTTTTCATGGTTCAACCCGTCAACAATATCTTGTAATTGGTCCTTTACGGTCATGGCTCCACGTGCTTCATCTATTACTTTGTTGACTTCCGCAAGGGCGGGAATGTTGGGCAAAGGAGGAAATTCATATATATGTTGTTTTAGGACGGATTCATTCTCGAAAACAACTTCTTCCAAGATTTTCACAATTTTGATCATATGCAAAGAAGAATGTTCTTTTTGTTTCTCGAGTAAGGGAATAAGTGCAGCAAAAACATGAGAGATGACATGTTTGATGCTAGAAGGGGATACCTTTGACAATTGTTTGATAAAACAATGTAAGACGGCAAGCCCGTCACCCTGGAGTGGTTCTTTATCAATTGCATGCATGAGAAGAACCATTAGTTTTGGTACATAAGTGCTGAGGTGGGAACCCATCATATTTATCAACATTTCTATACGTTTCGTTGCTTGTACTTGAAGTGAAATGTCATCTGCATGCAGCATTTTTCGGTCAATGCTATTAAGAAGAAGAACGAAATGATTCCTTAAGAATCCTGGAAGATCCTCATTTCCAGTCAAGATTTTTGCAATTTGTTTTATCATCTGAGGCACCCTTGATAATCTGAAAGCCAAAAACAGAAAGCTCAAGTGACTAATAATACTGGCTTAACTAAAGTAATAGAGACCACAAATCAAGCAAAGTCTTAGAGAATGCATAATTTCTCATATAGCCGATTCCAGTACATTTACACCTATAATATTCATACGCTGCCAAAATCTGATTTTTTTTTGTTTTGTTCAAACTGTAAATGATGTGACCTGTTTAAGAAAGAGTTGAGCACTTCTTTAAGAAGTAAAAAAAATCACATATTTGTTTGTTTGGGGCCTAATGGCCTATGAAAGAAAGAGTTGTGCAACTCAGAAAAAAAAAAGTAGCCTTTTATCGATCCATGACCATTTTCATGTCTACTTTTTTTTATACATAATTAATGTGTATATTATGATTACTAAAACAATTATATTCATATAATAATAATAAATATTTTAAAATATAGATGTAAGAGGTTGTATGCAATAAAAATAGACTTTGGACGCCTTTTCAACCCATTTGATCCATATCCCTTTTATCTAAAAGTAATTTATTTGACCCATTTGAGATCAAACTAGAATCCAGATCGACCCATTCATAGGCAAATGGGTCAAAAATCAAACTTGCCACCTCTAAACAATACAATGGCCCGTGATAAGAACTTAAATGCATTTTTAATTGATATTATACATTCTACCTTATGCTGGTATCAAGTGAATCATCCAAATCCACATCCACAGAACAGACTAATTCATCCAAAAGCGCAGGTAAAGCAGCTGCAAAAATTTCTTTCTTATCAGAGCCAGTCTGATCACGATAAAACTGCAGCGCACAATCTAACTTGTGCCCGTCTGCTTGATACAAAGCAAAAGCAAGAACCTTTGGTACCCAGTAGATTATAAGTTGCACCATGTCTGTCTTCAAACTTTTGGCCAACTCATATAAGGTAACCACTGCTTGATCATTATCCTGTTGAGCAATCACAAGCTTCGGAAGAACCACTGGAACCATTTTTTTTACAAGTTCTTCAACTTTAACATCAAGAAGAGTTGCTGCAAATTCTTCAACCATTTGTGGCCTTTTAGCAAGCTGTAACGATAGATAACTATATACTTCGTAACGAATATGAACAAATTTAGCAAGAATTTGATCCAATCCTCCTTTGTGGTGAAAGAGGCAAGATTTGTGTATCAATTTAGATGCAGACATTCTCACGGTCACATGTGGACTGGCAAGTTGATCAAGCAACAAAATAAGACAGGATAAAAAGAGTCGCCCATTTATATCTGCTGCAACCATGATACCTGCTGTTGCTTCTAGAAGAGTTTCAGATACTTCTGGATCATTTGCTGCTTCATACCCATTTCTAACCTTATCCAAAAAAGATTGCTCGTCTACAAACAAACTAGTCAAAATTTTTTGGTCAACGAAACAACTAATTTGTCTGCTAAATTCTTGTCTCACGGACTTCCTTTTACTGAGCAGTAAATAATCAACAGCTTTTATCCACTCAGTTTTTGTTTTATTTAAAGTATTTGCAGCTATGTGAAAAAGGATCCGTTTAACAATTGCCACACATGAAAGCTGAACCTCTTCAGATTCGTCATAAAGGAAAGCGAAAAAGAGGTGGAGAAGACTGGTGTGATCAAAAACCAACTTATTATGGAGTTCGGGTATTATTGAAAATGGCTCATGGTTGTGATGGGCATTTATGTCACACTTTGAACACCAAAATCCCTGCAATAGATGATCCCCTGCCCAGCTGTGTTTACTGTTCTTCTCTTTTAAATATAATTTGCACTTGTTTTCATCTAGACTTGCAGAGCCACAGAGACATGCCAAGTAACCAAGAGAAATGGTGACGGATTTCTTAACTCTTTCATTTTTTTCTTCTGACAGGAATCTGAGAAAAACATATGAAGTGAAATCTCAGACAACAAAAAGGAGAAAAGGAAGCAAAATTACTTATTTGTTTGGTCAAAATGGGCATATGGGTAACAGGTCAAAAAAGACAGAAAATTTGGTACGGGTCGAAACAAGTTGGGTTGACCAAAAATTATTTTTGTCCAAATAAGTAATTAACCAGACAAAAAAAAATTAGGGTTGAGAAATATTGCAAAAACAACTGTATACCAATAACAATATAAATTTTTATGAATAAAACGATTTAGGAGTTTATATGCTTTCAACAATACACTTTAAGCGACTTTCGACCTATTTGACCTTTTCATTGATCGGTTTTTTCTTAGTTTAGCACTTTAGCCGTTTGAGCTGTTAGAGATATAACATAATTGACCATTCATAAGTAAATTAGTCAAAACTGACACATATTTCTTAAAAATAAGAGAATGTATATGCAAAACTACTATGAATGCATATGAAACAGAAAGTTTTGCTTACTCCAATCTCTTACAAATCAGCGGCAGAGTACCAAATCTGCACATGACAATCAATGGCATAGCAATGATGGCTTCACTTCTAACTTCTTCTGCTTCATCAAGAAGACACAAGTCCAAAATACCTAAATCACTCTCATTCTGAGACAAATTTACCCTCATAGAATGAATCTGAAGGCAGTAACACTTTGTCTTCCATAGCAAACAGGGTTCAACCGCCTGAAAAGAATGATCCCAGGGAATCTTTATCACTAACGGCAATAGATTTGCAGCATTACCATTATCTCTAAAAAGCTCATCCTTCCCAGGAAGAAATCCTAACACAAAAGGAGCCACACTTTCAGATATTATGTATATATATATATATGGGTAGAGTATCACCCTCATTATGGAAGATATATTCATTCGCAATAATTTGCAAGTGTAGAATTACAGATTTACAGTGCACTAATAAAGCTTACGCATCCAGGTTAATTACTTAAACTGGTTCAAAGTATCTAAAACAAGCCAAAACTAAAAATGTATTTAATTGGTGTTCAAGTAGTTCCTGTTCTTGCTAAGACACACATCTGAGGGGCAAAATGGAGAGGTACACACATTCATATATTCAATAGTTTAACGTTGAGGAACAAAATGGACCACTACATACATTCAGACATTTTTACGGGTTCAATTTTCAAACAGTCTTTAAGATTCTGCCTTCACGCTTCAAACAATGCCTCTTAACATTCAAACCTGGTTCATTTCAGAACTTAAGCACTAAAAAAGAAGATACCCTTACTCTGTTTAAGCAGTAAACTATGAAGTGCTTCAAAATAGATAGATAAATCTAGTCCAGCTAACTTTTCTTTGTTTGCCTGCAAGAAAAAGCCCTCGCTTTGATCATTTAAAAAAAAAGTTTTATACAGTACAAGAAATAATACCTGCTCCCAAATCCAAGGAATCCATTCAAGCATCTGACGGGAAATTTGAAATGACAATTTTGGCCGAGGGCATTTGCACAAAACAATGCATAGCATGCTAAGAGCTGTCAAAGAGATTTCTGGTTCTAATACATTAACCTTCCCAGCAGGAGGTTCCAGGCATTTAATAAAGGAATCAAGTGAAGACCATATATATTCAGCAGATTCTTTTTTTCCTTCAAGAGGTTGGTTATAAACATCGTTCAGATTTTGTGTACCGCGCTTGAAATTTTCAGATTCGTCTACCCTTTTCCGCTTAAAACTCGAAACATTTGGAAAATGAATTGGTCTTTTTTCTCCAACTCGTATCGGTTCATGTCCACTGGTTATTGACAGTGATGTATCTGAATAATCTTCTTTATAGGTTGTCTTTCTTGTAAGATCGGGATCAAGGACAGAAAGAGCCACTTCAAAACACTCAACCAATCCATAGTAGGGTTTTGGAGAACAAAGAATAGAGATTAATGAATCAGGCTTCCAAATATGAGGGGGGCATACTTTAACAATTCGAACATATGCACAACATAATGCGGCCTGAAACCATATAGGAAAGAAAAAAGAAAAATTATTGATACTACCCCTGATACATCTAACTCGGCCATTCTGTTAAACCCAAGATATGCATTTCAAACATGGAGAGGTGGGGAAATGGGCAGGAAAGGTAGGTTTGGTACAGGTCAAAAGGGGTACCTATTCTACAGACGAGGATGGAACGACCCAAAACTCTTTTTGTCCCACATTTTTAGCTTTGATGTAAATAATTGGTGTCATATACGGTTACAAGATTGACATTATTTCCATAATAATATAATCTTTTGAATAATATGATTTAGGATATTTTAAGCAATTTAAAATACACTTTGGGCGGGAATTTTAACCCCTTTCCTTTAGCCAGCTGTTTTGATGTTATCCGATAGAGATAATGCATAACATTTATCAACCATCCATAAGTACATGGGTAGAAATTGCCACCTCTAATATCCATATATAGATATTCAAAACCATACCTTGAGCTCGGGACTTTCAGTTTTTTCCATTGAATCGGAAAAGACATCGACTATGTCAGCCGCTGTCAGCTTGACAACATCGTCACCACAACTAGAGTATAGTGCTTGAAGGCAACCACCCAAGGAAGAATCGTACGTTGGTTCTCTGCAAAATATGGTGTACTCGTGTTCTAAGACAATAATTTCCACTGACTCTTAAATTTACAAAGCTTATAGTGCAGTAAATAAACATACAAAAGTAAAGCAAAATGAAAACTACAGTTCCTTTACCTAGACAGAGATGAGAACAACCGATGAACATAGTTCCCATCAAGACAGCAGTTATTTTCTCTGCTCAACTTCCTAATTTCTCACAGATTCAGGTATACGGTACAAGCTACTGTGGTAGCAGGTTTTATTATTACAGAAATCCTTAACAATCCTAAATAAAATATTTTCAGCATTACCTTGCTAGACAAGGCCCTTGCGGATTCCATCTAGGGTATATTAGACAATTAGTTAAACCTATGTTTACGTAATTAGGTAATTCATATATATGGATTTGGGGATATTGTTTTATTATGCTTGTCAGATATTGACTTAAGGCTGCGTAAAGCATTATTGGGGAGAACCTACGTACCGAAAGTATGCCAGTTTAAAGAGACGGTTCCCTCGAGTAGCAGAACAATTTTGTATTTTGTTTGTATTTCCTTCATTACAATGTAGTAAAATCAATCAGGCCCTGTCATATATTCAATTCCAACTTCCAGAATGTGGAGTCGTTGAAATACATTCTCGAAGACATGAATTATATCTAACTATTACACGAACCAAGCTAGTGTGAACCACCTATGAGGCTGAACTTATATAATGCAACTGAATGTAAGCGAATATTTTACTCAAGTTTTTAAATTAATTGATAAAATCTATTCTGAAAATTATATCTATATGATTATCTCTTCCACTTGACCAATCATTAAATAATTAATTAGGAACAGCAATATCAGTACCTGTACACAGGGCATCCGTCTTCCGCTCCACTCAGTATGGTCGATATTGTCATAATCATCTTTTCACTAGGTATTATGTCATCACTTACTAATGCTCCCAGGATACGCACCAAGTCAAAGCAAGCCTTCATGACGTTTGTTTATCAGAAACCAATTCAAAGTATAAAACGAAACCAAAACGATATCCTAGATTAATGTAAAACGAACTCAAACTAACCATTTGCAAAACAGCATCTCCATAGCATATTAGTTTACACGAGGCCAAAACAAACGGCACATTTATCAGCCCTTCCACATTAAGAGCTCCTTCAGTTAAGCATTTATACGAAATTTTAATCATCCAAGCAGCAAAAAGCCGCCACCTAGCAAGTCCTGTGAGGTTGATCACAATACCGAAACCATCAACCGGTTTATTACATGCTGGTAGTTCAGTGAGGACAGTAGAATCCGTTGACATTCCAGATAACGAGTCACGGAAACACCTCAAAGACACATCCACGTCTGGTTTGCTTCCGTCGATGACTATTGAAGCCATAGTCAACAAATCTAATTCCGTACCAAACACACAAAACACATATTAATCATCAATTTAAGATAAATGAATCAATAATAACACAAGTTTAGTGTATTTTTTCACTTTGTACCTTGAACTACAGTCATAACATCTTGAAAAAACAGACGATAAGCATCACGATCACCAGAACGAAGCAACGATAAAAGTGATCCTAATGTTTCAAAAATGATTCCATAACGCGAACTGAAAAAGCAACACATTACACCTTACTTTCAAAAGCTTCTAAAATACTAAATTAATCTCGTATCACTCACGCAAACGAAGGTTGAGCGAAAAACGGCAATATACGACAAATAATCGGTAAAACCGCAGTAGCCTTTCCGTGAAAAAAAACTCCTGGAAAATTCTTCACTGTATGAGTTAGTAATTTGAGTACAGCGATCACTTCTCGTTCGTTCGCTGCGAAATCGGAGCCGAAATGTTTATAATTATTAATAAGTAATAACGAAAAAGTAAAAAAGTAGAAATGAAGGAAATGATTAAAGTATACCTGAAGAAGATGGAATGACGTAAGCTTGTAGGAGGTTAGGGATAACGGTGCGAAAACGGAGTTCTAACGAAGCGTCGTTATCTGATTTGTTTGGAGGTGTTGATGATGAGGCTGCGATTCGTTCACGGAGTTCGTGAACTAGGCTTGATAAGTTCGCCATTTTTGCTGATGATTTTGGTTTTCGTTTTGTTTTTCCCTCTTTTATTTGGAAGTAGAGGGTATACGGAGGGGTTTTGAATTCGAATTTATGGAAATGGAAATGGAGTTTGTGTACTCTAGGATTGACATTTCACACGTTCCCTTTAACCGAAACATCCGAACCCGACTTAACTATTTTGGATTTCTTTGTCGGTTTATCGGTTTATGATCTGTTTGTCGTTATGCTGGAAAGGAAGTAGGCATTGTGACCAAAGTTTTAATTGATTCCAACGAAAATATAGACTTCATAAAGAAAATAAGTAAACAACAACTTTTAACTTATTTGAGAAGACTCACACTAATTACCAAAGACATTACATTTGAGGGGAAATCAGTCGGAAACAACAAAGAGATTTACCATCAAAACGTGCATACTAAAAAGTATTAGTGTGTTGATCATGGTTTTGAAAACCGGGTCGGACATTGAATCAATAAATTATTTTTCTGGTCGGACCGGTGGAACCAATATACTAAATCAGATGTAAACATAAATTTAATATATATAAACTTATCTAATTTATACATAATATAAGTCAAATAATATCAATTTCTAAAAATTATTAGCTAAAAAGTTAATCTAATTTTAATGTAATACTTTTTGTCAAAAAGAATAAAATAAACTAAATATATATCTTACACTAACTAATTAAATTCAAAATATATTAAATATACAATATATGATGTTCTAACAACATTTGGAAGATAGCTTAGATGGTTAGCATCATGTCGATAGACTCATTCTATTTCAAACCCGAGACCCTACCGATCCGACCCCCTGACCCTTTCGAACCGTCCGACCCAAAACAGTCCAGATTCCACCAATATGACCTTTCGAACCAAATTAGAGAAGTCCAACACTTTGTTCCTTAGTTTAGTAAGGGCCTTATATGTTTGAAGGTCGACCCTTGACAGCTTGGATTTTCCTTTTTTCGTTTCCATTTCAAAACTAGGACCCCTTTTGAACCGAATCAGAGAACTCCAACACTTTCTTGTCGAGTTTAGTGAGGGAAGAGAAAACGTATAACTATTTTATATTGATACCCTAGTTCTTATTATTCAAAATTTAAACGGTAATATCTATTTTGGCCTTTCTTTATAACTTTTGTAAATTTCACATAATTCAAATCGTTAAAATTCAATATATATTCAAAGATACAATATGCATGAATCTAAAAAATACAATTTAAATAATTCAATATACCAATTAAATAATTCAATATAAATAATTGAAAATATTCAAAGATATAATATGCATGAACCTGATAAACACAACTTAAATAATTAAAAACTCAGTTAGATCAAACGAGAAAGATATTATACACAAATAATCAACAAGTACATGACAAGTTGTTTCTATAAAAATCACATATGTTATAAAGAACAAAAAAAATGACGAATTTAGTAATTTACACTGAGTAAGTTGTGCAGAAGACCATTGACATATGCTACTCTCTTGAAAGTTACCGAACCAGCATGAATCTTCACATATCCTCTTGTCATAGATACACCATTGTCTCCATATCTAACTTGAGGACCTCCTTCTTCCTTGTAGTCTGACAAGAAGGACTTCATTCATGTCATATGCCTTGATGCTCCACTATCTAGAAACCATTTAGTTGAATCCTGTAAAAATAGAAAGATTTAATTAGTTCTTTTTGGGAACCCACTTTGAGTGGGTTCATTTGCAAACTTTCTTTCCTTTTCAAGTTCAGTATAAGAAACCATCTTCCACTCAGACTTAGAATTCTCATAATTCCATTTTTTTTTCTTTCTTTCATACAGTTCATGGAATAATGTCCTATTACTCCACAATATTTACACGGTTCATTGGAGTTGAAACTGACTTTTGTTTAGGAGGTGAAACTGACTTGACATTTTCCTCAAAGACTGACTTGTTATACACAATAGAAGGTTAATTTTGAGATGATGTGTTTGATGAATTAAATCTAGGTCTACACTGAGTATGTTGTTTGCAAAATACAACCTCATGCCCTCTTTCAGCACAAGTATAACAAGTTCTTTTTGGAGGTGTCCTAGGTCTGATTTGGTTTGGAGATTTATTTCTAACCAATGACTTCACAATATTTGTTAATTGTAAATGTTGACTTCCAAATTGGTCAATTGCTTTACTTTCTTTGACCGACTCCTTTTCAGCGGTTTTGAATCTGACTTGTTACTTAAAGCCTTTGGTCTGACTTGATTGATTGGTAACATAGGTTTGGTCTTTTGACTCATAGGTTGGTCAGGCTGACTGGACTTTGAGGATTCACATTTTCTTGATTCTTGTGAGATGACAGGTTTAACAAAAGCATTTGACATTTTTGTTTTATCTCCTTTTATGTATGTAAATGTGTTTGGAAGAATTTCAGGTTTAAAAATAATTTTCTTTCTTTCTGCCTGTTCCTCTTCCTATGTCATGTACTTCTTGAGACTAAAGTCATCTCCTAACATAGCTTGTACTTGTCTAGGGACTCAATCTTCTTTTTTCAAAGAAGAAATACACAAAGATTTGCAAATGCTTTTATAATGTTCAGTTTCTTCTCTAAATTTATAATTTTCTTTTGCAAAATCATTATAAGCTCAGACACAACATTTCTCAGTATACTTCTAGCCCTTGGATCTAGATTGAACAGTTGTCTATCTAGATCAGTCCATTGAGATTTTGCAGTTTGAACCCATTAAGCACGTTGAATGACTTTATCACCTTCTTTCACTTCAGGAATTTCCTTTCCAGGAATGATAGGACCTTCAGTAATTGTCCTTATCATTTCATCATGAAGACCAGACAAATACCATTCAACTTTAAGTTTTCAGTGAGCAAAATTGTGTCCATTAAAGATAGAAATACCTTTTCCAGCCATAGCAGGAGTTTGAGATGAAGATGAAGACATTTCTAGTTATTGAGATTTTACTGTTTGATCGTTTAAGATTTATGAGTATTAAAAATTAAATCTTATTTGCTATGCTATCAGTTGTTAGGTCATAATAAGATCCCAATAACTAGATATTCAGTTTATTAACTTAATATTGTATAGATTGAATTAATAAGCAAATCAACATTCAACTGTTAATATCAAGTATGATAAAGATGCACAATATAAATAACACAAGAAATGAATAACACTTAGTTAATTCAATATGATTACGAAAATCAGCACCGAATACAAAGACGCAAGCTCTCTATTTATACGCAATGATAAAGAGCTTGATAAGATCAAATCTAAACAAATCTTCTAAAAAGATAGAAGATTCGCTTAACAAACTACCTTAAAATTCGGTTAACACATTCTGAGTCAGATGACTCAGGTCACTCATACCCAAAATGCCCTAGTCTACTTTTTGTCACTCAGACTCAACTAAGTCAAAATCAATATCTAAACAGATTTATAACTTGGTTTCAATTGCTAGTTTTCCCAACAATAAGACATATCAGTGTAATGGTTTATGGGATGATCAATGTGTTGTAGATATGAGGCAACAAAAATGTGTTTGTAGAAGATTGGGACTGACTGGTATCCCTTGCAGTCAAGGTGGAGGCAAGAGAGGTGGTGACAGTCAAGGTGGAGGCAAGATAGGCGGTGGCAATCAATGTGCAAGTAGAATGAGAAAAAAAGCCAGTGCTAGTCAAGATTGTGGTGGTGCAAAGAAAAGAAAGAAAGGTGGTGGCAGTTAAGTAGTGGTACTTGTGTAGGCTTGTAGTCTTTGGGCAGTTAAGAAGGTAATGGTAGTCTTTTGATAGGTTTGTAGCTTTCGACACAAGATGGTTGATATTATTGTCTTTTGGTAGGTTGATAATGTTGGTAGTGAGTATGACCCAAGATGGTTGATAATGTTGTCTAGGTAGGTTAAACTGGTATTGTTTAAATGTGGAATTGGTAGGTTGATAATGCTAATTGACCAATTCGTATTGTTCCATTACTGTTTTTTTTTTGTTCAATATGTGCTATTTTTGTGCATTTTGTGATATATTGTTTCAACTAAATACTGAAATTGGTAAAATAAATAGCCTTTTCATTCATTCTTCAAAACTGACCATTACAAACTACTAATACATAAACCACAAATACCTAACCTAAACTAATTCAACAGATAAACCACAAACAAAGTCCAATTGATTAACAAATACATCTTCAATCGACGACCCTTTTCTTCTCTAGCTCTTACTATTTCTTAAATGTTGTTTCGAGCCCTTAACAAGCCAGAGATAATAGCAACTTCTCTAGCACACATTGGTGGATCATGTGATAGGAGAGCACAAAGTGGTGTTGCAGGTGCAAGTCAAAGTGGTGAAACTGGTGTTGCAAGTGGCAGTCAAGGTGGTGAAACTAGAGTTGCATGTGGCAGTCAAGGTGGTGGCAGGAGAGGTGGAAGTCAAGATGCAAACAGGAGAGGTGGCAGTCAAGGTGGAGGCAATAGAGGTGGTGACAATCAAGGTGAAATCAAGATAGGTGGTGGCAATCAAGGTGCAAGTAGAATGAGAAAAAGAGGTAGTGCTAGTCAAGATGGTGGTGGTGCAAAGAAAAGAAAGAGAGGTGGTGGCAGTTAAGTAGTACGGTACTTGTGACAACCGTCTAAACTAAGGTCGAGAACGCTAACTTATAACTTCTAAGTGTTTATTTTGATGCCCGTTATGACTAATTTTATGTGCTATGTGGTTATGTAGACATAACACTTAAGCTAAGTTCGTTGTAACTCACGCAAAACTCTTAAACGAAAGTTTACTTTATTTAAACCTTTAAGCGCGGATCGGGATCGGAATCAAATTATGTAAGTCCTAATACCAAGAAAACACCTAAGGAACTTTCCTAAGTTCATCGCAAAACAAATCGAAGACTTTCAACTAACGAAACGCTTAACAATAAAACAAACGAAAAACGAATAAGGCGAAATATGCCCTCCAGCCGCGCCGGGGTGAGCCCAGTGCGCCGCGGTGGAGGGTACAGACAGCCAAGTTTTAAAAGTTGTGACTCACCTTCAAACGTGTCAAACTTGGAGACACCTGTCTTTGCATGCCTGGTAACCCCCTTTAGATCAGTGATTCACTTCCTAACACCCCATTTCAAGACTTTATCTCATTCAAACATTACATACACACACTTACACACTCCTTGCTCTCTCTCTCTCTCTCTTTGCTACACATTCAAGAACTCACACCACCCCTTTTTCCAGTGAATCTTACCAACAAAACTCAGTAAAATAACCACTTAAAAACACACAAATCGTTCATCAAGAAAAGAGGGAGAAAGGAGTTGCACCTATTTGGGTTGAAAGTTGATTTCTAAGCATTTTGGGTCAAAATCACCAAGGGTTTACTTCAATCATCTTCAAACCACTTTACTCTCGGTAAAAATACTTCTAACCTACTGTCTTTACAATAAATACTCATTGCATGTATCATCTAACACCTAAAAATGAGTTTGTATGGAGATTTTGGGTTATTTATGAACAAAACGGGATTTTTGTAAATGCATGGTTAGATCCTTAAATTTGTGGTTAAAAACACTAAATAAACTATAAGACATCAATTTTCTAAGTTTATATCTGGTTGCATGTCGAAATCCAACTTAAAAACATCAAATTTCTTCAAAAACGAGCTTGACCAAGAACCTGTCACAGTGACCGCGGCGCAGTCGCTTCACCGCGGCGCGGTCAAGGTAAAACCTCTGACCGCGGCGCAGTCCTCCCACCGCGGCGCGGTCATGCTGCTGACAGACTGCACAATAACCTAAGTTTAAACCGTTTTGAATCGTAACGCTAAACTAGTCATTTATACACATGATCAAAACTGAATCAGTAGTGAACTAAACTTATAATCATTCAATCTTGGTATTATTATAGGATTCCCGTGATTCCGGTCCGTCTCGATTACTCTCCGCACACGTAGCTTATCTTTGCAAACAGTGAGTTACAAACCCCTACTTTTTATAAACGCTTTTGATACTTTTGGGGTGAAATGCGAGTCTTAGGCTTAACTATTATTTAAGCTGAAAAACGATTATTACTTGAATGCTAAACGAGAACTATTTGATACGCAATGCCATTACCAAAAACATTGTATACTTTGAAAGCTATTATGAAATACTTTGATATTTTGAACACTTATATGAAAAACTATTTTGCCGGCATTGTTGAGGGTTTTGCCAACAATGTCGAGGACACGAAAGCTATATTTGCCAATGACTAAAGCAATCGATCGTCATGTTGCGGACTTTGTACAACATGGACGTGAGAAACCATTGAAAACTCCCGAAAACTACCAAGAACATTAGTTGCTATTAATCCCTTTGGAAAGGACCGTTAGTAGATATGGATAGCGCTATTAGGGTAGAGTGACCCTCACCACAACGACTTATAACGATGGTGCATAATACTAAATGGGTAGGCTTTAGGCTTAGCAACGATCATTGGGCAAACTTAGGATTGTCACATAGTCGCGCTATGTGGTCAATGCCTATAAACATAAATTCTATACTCTATACATTTTTATGTGACAACTATTTTCAATGCGATACTCTATGCATGGTTATGCGATTACAATTTGAAAACTTATGCTTTACTAAAACTTGTAGCTCACTAACTACGCCTCCCGTAGTTAGCACTTGACTCGTATTTTCAGGAAACGAGTAAGCTTGTGCTGATGACTTTACGCTTGGGGCTGATGACTTCAAGAACGGGATGGGTTTGGGTGGTTTGGTTATGAATACCCTATTTTGAATTCGGATATGTAATCGATATTTTAAAACAATTATGTAAACTTTGTTGTAACTTTTATTTAATATAATTTGGCGTTTATCTATATCTTGCTATCGAATGCTATTGCTCTTCACATCCTGCGTTCCACTTTAGCGGGGTGTGACAGACTTGGTATCAGAGCGCAAGGTTATAGTGAATACCGATTTTTCAAAAATCAAACTATAACCAATTTCTAAACGAAAGATTTTATTTAACCAAAACGTGAAGGCATTGTTTAACTTGAATTATTCGTTGTCACACCCCGCTTGGAAGCGGAAACGCGAGATGTTCCAGTTATAATATCAAGAGTCAAGATTACAACAATATAACCGATAAACAAAACATCAAATTCAATAGATCATGCCAAATGTTACAAAATACATCCATAAGTCAGGGGCGGTACGACGCCTAGTACAAATACAATTCCAAAAGAAATCAACAAAAGGATCGTCATGGAAATTACAATAAAAGTTCAAATTCAAATTTCCACGAAAGCAAGCGATCCAAAAACAACTATGGCATGATCAACGGAAATCCTCAATTTCCTGCAAAGCGTTAAAACGACATCAACAACATGTTGGTGAATTATTCGCAATTTTAAGTAAAAGTTGACCCAACGACAAGTTTAAGGTGGACCTATTCGCTTAGGTAAAAAGGTAATCAGTAGCGTCTAACGATTAAGCAGACAAGAAAATACAACAATGTCTAAAATTTTAGTAGGCAAGATATAAGATAACGTCTAGCAATTTATTAGTAAACAAGATAGCGTCTAGTGTTAAGCAGACTAGATGACGTCTAACAATTAGCAGACGAGATGGCGTCTAGCATATAAGCAGACAAGATGACGTCTAACAATTAGAAGACGAGATGGCGTCTAACATATAAGTAGACAAGATGACGTCTAACATTTAAGTAGACAAGATGACGTCTAACATTTAAGCAGACAATATGACGTTTAACATTTAAGCAGACAGGAAATACATTACGCCTACTATTTAAACAAACAAATTTTAAAGTACGCTTTACAACCCTAAAATAGTAAAGACAAGGGCTACGAATAACTCACAAAACAATCTTCAGCAAATCTCGGGTAAATCAATCACAGGATCAAAATCCCACCGTCTAAGTGCCCTAAAACAGTAATTAATATAGTCTTAGTATCTCTATAATTCTAGGTCCGGTTTAGCCTTGTCGGTTAAGATTAAGTTAAATAAGATAATCCAAATATTAATAAGTTTAAATGAGGTGACGTATTTATAAGGCGATGTTCCGCGTCAAACAGGATCGTCCGGAGAGATATCGGCATTCCACGTCATAATCGTCAACTGGAAAGAATGATAATCCGAATCGAAAATGATTACTAGGAGTATCGGTTAATAGAATATCGTTATCAAGTTTCAGTAGATCGACTAAGGTCAACGGAAACAATGTTGACTTGGTCAAAGTCAAACGTAAGGAATGTTGACTTTATAAAAGTCAAGGTCGCAGATGTTGACTTATGAAAGTCAAAGGTCAATTATGTTGACTATAAAGGTCAAATGTCAAACATGTTGACTTATAAGAGTCAAATGTTAATTATGTTGACTTATTGAGGTCAAAATCAATTTAAAAGTCCAATTTGACAATTTGGATAATTTGAAGTGTTTTCATACCAAAATATTTAGAGTAAAATACCTTTCAAAACCATTTTATAAGGCTTGTCGTAAAATCACATTTTGATGACTTAAACGATAATTAAATTGAGGCAAAGTTTAAAGTATCGCAAAGATGTTTAAAATGTCCGTTTTAAGTAATATTATGACATTTGTGATTGCGTTGGTGTCTTTGAGTCCAAAGACAATGTTATTGTAAAATATGTTACTTTTGTACACAATATATTTATATAAGTGTTTTAATGTTGTAAAAAGTTGTGAGATGGAATTTCGGCAGCGCTTCCGCGTCATAAAATATTCGTCCAAATTTTCAAACACTTTCCCGCTTAACAACAATTTCAAGTGCAATTAAATCTTTGTCATAATATATAATATGATATAAATTAAATACGTTACTTATGGTTAAATTCACATTTTAACGTATTTTAGTCCAAAGTTGTCCAAATCCGATAATACCAAGCGTTGGTCTAATAATTATTCCTAACCATTTTTCAAGGCTAAAACCGAACGTATGAAAAATGAGAAATTTGGAAGAAAGTCAATTCTTACCGATAACAACCGCAATTTAGCAAGCTAAGAACTCGGGACAAAATCCTTTGATGGTGTGGTGATGAGATTTCTAACTCCAAAACACAATATACCATTTGTTAATATAGGTTCTTAAGATAACGAGCTTACGGTTACGAAAAACAGCGAAACAAAACGAAAACGGGCAAACTGTCCTCTGAATACGCCGCATGTGGACCATGGGCGGCGCATTCAGTGCAGTCTCTGCACCGAAATCGTTTCTAAGTTTAGTAAATCGACTTTTGATGGTAGATCTGGGACATGCAAGTTATAATATACTCAAAAACACTTTCAAATAACACTTTGGTAAAGCTTTTACAACCATTTAATCAAGATCCATACACCTTTTTACCAAAAACTAGATTTTCACACATATTTTACCATCAAACTTTGTTAAATCTCATTTTCTTTAGTTAGATCACACATGCAATGAATAAAACTTAGAAAATACAGAAAGTTTAAGTTGTTTTACCCCAAAGAAAATGAAGATGTGAAGATCAAGCAAGAAATGATGAAGATCCTTGATGTGAGACGGTGATTTCGACCCGAAAACGGAATAACCCAAGCAAACCTTCAAATGGATGAGCAAACTCTACTTCTCTAGATGAAAACAAAACTTTTATGGTGGTGAAATATGTGCTTAAACTCTGGAAATCACAGCTACAAAAAGAAAAGGGAAAGAAATGTGTGTGTGTTTGTGGGTGTTTGGCATCAAAGAGAAGAGAGAGTGAGTGGTGAGTTGTGTGTGTGAAAGTGAGAATGAAATGGGATAATTGGGGGGTGTTAGTGACCATTTACTGGACCAAAATGGCCTTAAGACAAGTATAGACCCGAGACCAAAGTTTTAGGCCCGTTTAAGAAAGATTGCAAAAGTTGAAAAATCACCAAGTGCTGATCTGCACCTGAATGCGGCGCATTCTAGGTAACAGGCGGCGCATTCAGGGCTCCAACAGCAAAAATTTATTTTTCGGTATAAGTTATGGTTACGCACGTTCGTTCTTTAGAGTTACCGATTGTTTTACATATGAACTTAGGCAAGTTCATTATAGGTATTCTTGGTATTGTAATTCATTATATGATTCAATTTAAATTCCAAAATGGAAATACATACTTCTCGGTAAAACATAAACACGAGCAAAGCACGATTTCTTTAAAACAGGGATTCGTTAACCGACACATTTGGCAAAAACCTCCTAACTTATTTCCATGAGCATACTAACTATAAGGCACTAGACAAGGCATAATATCACGTCTCTAAGGACGAATCAACAAATACCGAAAACCCGATACTCGATAATAGTAAATCGAGAGCAAAACAAAGCGAAATACAAGGGTCAAACCAATTGCGAATAAAGTTAAAATAATGACGGTAACATAAGTACTCTAAATTGACGGGACGTCACATTCGTAGCCTGATCACCTATGAATAATTTGGACTAAATCATGCCAGAACGGGATTGGTAAACATTAAACGAACTTTCCCGAGAATTCTTGAAGTCAGACCCACACAGACCTAGATGCTACTTAAGATACTCTATGTGCTCAGCTTTTTACTAACACTAACATGAGCCGTATCTTCGAACTAACTCGTTATCGATTTAGGGTATGTCGAGAGGGAAATAGATAGCTACGTCAGACAGCGAGACCGAACACTCTCACGAATCCCAATCACGCTCTAGGAGTCAGCAATCGTCATCACTCACCCTACCTTACCTCCGTCGGGACAGTGAAGGAAGCTCACGATTACCAACACGCCGCGCACGGCACCCACCTAATCGGCACCCGAGACCTCAGATAAGTACGCCACAACCACCCCCTGAGCGCGGATTGACTCCTGAGGAAATTCAAGCGCTTTGTAACATGTCCGTCGACCTCCGCGGATACACACAAGTCGTGAGAGATCACTCCCACCAGATACGTGGTTTGTACACCGAGGTGTTACGCACAAAGGCAATGGCACGGAAGGCAATTCGAGCAGCACGCAACTTGATGCTGATTAACATAGTACTAGTATTCCTTATGGTTGTTTTGGTTGTAATTAAGGTTTAGAGGTTGTTGTAAGATGTCTTTAGGATTGTAAGCGTAGTACTTTATGTTTGGTTGGTGATGTACGACAATAGTCGATGATGTTGGATTTTGTAAGAGC
This sequence comes from Senecio squalidus, assembly GCA_910822075.1. Classification (NCBI taxonomy): domain Eukaryota; kingdom Viridiplantae; phylum Streptophyta; class Magnoliopsida; order Asterales; family Asteraceae; genus Senecio; species Senecio squalidus. The sequence continues at coordinate 32,990,102 of CAJVGC010000592.1, forward strand.
ATCAAATTTTGAGCGATATATATAAAATGGACGGATTATAATTACGATTGTTGTTGTTCTTGTTATTTCCCATTATATGAATCTAAAGTGATATATCAAAACCCTAAATCCGAGTTCTCTCTTGTGTAGGAAAATGGCCGAACCCAACGATGAGCGCATTGTCCAAAGGATCAACGCCCGTTTGAACGAGGCGATACCCGACATCATAGCCCGAATCAACGCCGGTATCCACCAGGGAGGACCAAGGGGAAATAACAACAACCAAGATAACAACAACCAAGATAACAACAACCAAGGAAACAACAACCAACGAAACAACAACCGGGAAAATAACAATTAGGGAAACCACAACCAGGGGAACAACCAAGGTTGTAGCTACAAGACCTTCATATCTTGCAGGCCAAAGGAATTCCATGGCACTGAGAGCGCCATCGGACTATCGCGCTGGATCGATAGTATGGAAGTCGTATTGAGGATCAGCCAGTGCGCTGAAAACAAGAAGGTGGAATTCACTTCCTGCATGCTTCAGGGACGAGCCCTAACCTGGTGGAACAGCCAACTTCAGGTCCAAGGTCCGGACGCTGCATACAACATGCCATGGGCAAGGTTCAAGGAACTACTAGTGATTGAGTACTGTCCCAAGGAGATCCTAAAGAAGCTCAAGAACGAACTCTGGAATCACTCCATGATAGGAACTGACATCGACACCTACGCTGCGCGATTTCATGAACTCGCAAATCTAGTACCTGAACTGGTAACCCCGGAGGACAAGCGAATTGAGCACTTCATTTGGGGACTCTCACCCGAGATCAGGGCTATGGCGACGGCTACCGAGCCAGCTACGATGCAGCAGGCTGTGAGCCTGGCCAATCGCCTAACCCAGGATTGGATAAGGAATGGGGGAATATCAAAGCCGGGTGCAGAGGACGCAAAGGGAAAGCGTAAGGTTGAGGACACATCGGGGAACAAAAAGGAACGGTTTAACAAGAAGGCTAGAACGGTAAGGAACTACGGAGTTGCTACGGCAGAGAACACCGGCTACCAGGGAAAGGCACCAAAATGCGATAGGTGCGGTTATCACCACGGAGGTGAATGTCGGTCATGCACCAACTGCAACCGCCTCGGTCACTGGACCCGACACTGTAAGGCCGTGAATGCTGGACCGCAGCAGGCGGAAAGGCAGCATAATGAAGGACCACGACAAGCTGGGAGGCCACAACAGAACGATAGGCCTCGCCAGGGAGAATGTTATGAGTGCGGTAGTAGGGATCACTACCGAAATGCTTGTCCTAGGCTAAACTCTGCCCGAAACCCAAACCAGAACCGCAATCAAAACCCTCCGCAGAACCAAAACCAGAACAATCAAAGGGGAAACGATGGGGGACAAGGCCGTGGGAGAGCCTTCGCGATTGGTGCCGAAGAGGCAAGAAACGACCCCCGGGTGATTGCAGGTAAGTTTCTCCTTAACAACTACTATGCCTCAGTACTATTTGATTCAGGCGCGGACAAAAGTTTTGTGTCCCTAGAGTTTAGGCCCTTGATTGCATTAGAAACCGAACCTCTAAGTGAAACATTTACGGTAGAATACGCAAATGGTCAGGAATACCAAGCTAGTGACGTAATTAAGAATTGCACAATAACCCTAGCTAACCACTCTTTCGAAATAGACCTAATCCCCATCGAACTTAAGAGCTTTGACATAGTAATAGGAATGGACTGGTTAACCATCCGAGACGCGAGGATATTTTGTTTAGATAAGACGGTACGAATGCCATTAGGAGATGGAAAGGAATTGATAGAACAAGGAGATAGTTCGGGCCAGACTTCGAAGCTTATATCGGTGATGAAGATGCGCAAGTACTTGAATAAGGGCTGCTTTGCGTTATTAGTGAACATAAAGGACAAGCAGGCAAAAGCAGCAGACCTTAAGGATGTACCGATAGTTAGAGACTATCCGGAAGTATTTCCCGAAGAATTACCTGGACTACCACCTCAGAGGCAAGTTGAGTTTAGAATCGAGGTAATTCCTGGAGCGGCACCGGTGGCAAGGACGCCATATCGGCTAGCTCCGACTGAGATGCAGGAATTGTCCAACCAAGTTCAGGAATTATTGGATAAAGGATTTATCCGACCAAGCTCATCACCATGGGGCGCGCCGATTCTATTCGTAAAGAAGAAGGATGGATCGTTTCGCATGTGTATCAACTACCGAGAATTGAATAAACTAACCGTCAAGAACCGATACCCTCTTCCGCGAATCGATGACCTCTTCGATCAACTACAAGGCGCAACCTACTTTTCAAAGATCGACTTAAGGTCCGGATATCATCAAGTGTTGGTTTCAGAAGATGACATACCGAAGACCGCATTCCGCACTAGATACGGACACTACGAATTCTTGGTAATGCCATTTGGACTCACGAACGCACCGGCAGTATTCATGGATTTGATGAATAGGGTATGCCGACCGTATCTAGACAAGTTCGTTATTGTATTCATCGATGACATCCTAATCTATTCGCGCAACAAGGAAGATCACGCAGAGCACTTAAAACTATTATTGGAATTACTCAAAGAACAACAGCTCTACGCAAAGTTTTCTAAGTGCGAATTCTGGTTGCGTGAAGTCAAATTTCTCGGTCATGTAGTCAATGGATCTGGAATCCACGTTGACCCATCAAAAATCGAGGCTATAGAGAACTGGAAAACTCTCAAGAGTCCGACAGAAATCCGCCAATTTTTAGGATTGGCTGGGTATTATCGGCGATTCATTCAGGATTTCTCTAAGATAGCTAAACCCCTAACAAAGTTAACACAAAAGAACGAGAAGTTCAACTGGGGAGATGCTCAAGAGCAAGCCTTCAATATCCTGGAAACGAAAATGTGCAATGCTCCGATCTTAACACTTCCCGAGGGAAATGAAGACTTCGTAGTTTATTGTGACGCATCTAACTTAGGATTAGGTTGTGTATTGATGCAGCGAAATAAGGTCATAGCTTATGCATCGCGACAACTTAAGAAACACGAGGTCAACTACGCTATACACGACTTAGAGCTAGGAGCGATAGTTTTTGCCCTTAAGATCTGGAGACATTATCTCTACGGAACCAAATGCACGGTGTTCACGGACCATAGGAGTCTGCAACACATACTAGATCAGAAGCTACTCAACATGAGGCAAAGGAGATGGTTGGAACTCCTTAGCGACTACGACTGCGATATTAAGTATCACCAGGGCAAAGCAAACGTCGTAGCAGATGCCTTGAGTAGGAAGGAGAGACAACAGACGACTCAAGTACGTGCATTAGGAATCTATATCAAACCCGATTTGAGGACGCGTATAGCAAAAACCCAGCATGAGGCTTTGAAAGCAGAGAACATAAAGGTCGAAACCTTGCACAATCACGACAAGGATTTTGTAAGGAAGAGCGATGATGTTTATTACTTTAAGGACCGAGCCTGGATTCCTACGACTAGCGAATTAAGGAAGGCCATTATGGACGAAGCACACCGAACGCGATATTCTATTCATCCAGGGTCAAGCAATATGTATAAGGACCTCAAGGAACATTACTGGTGGCCTGGGATGAAACGAGATGTTGCTTTATACGTAGAGAAATGCCTCACTTGTGCGAAGGTGAAGGCCGGATACCAAAAGTCATCCGGATTACTACAGCAGCCAGAAATTCCCGAGTGGAAATGGGAACAAATTACAATGGACTTCGTCACCAAGTTACCTCGAACATCAAAGGGTAACGACATGATCTGGGTTATAGTAGATCGACTAACGAAGTCAGCACACTTTATTCCCATCAAGGAAAGTTTTAACGTGGAAAAACTTGTCCAAATATACATCAACGAGGTAGTGACTCGTCACGGAATACCCACGTCAATTATCTCGGACAGAGATACTCGCTTCACTTCCAGATTCTGGAAAGCATTCCAAGAGTCGTTTGGCACACGATTGGACTTGAGCACGGCTTACCATCCGCAGACCGACGGTCAAAGTGAGCGCACTATACAAACATTAGAAGACATGCTGAGAGCATGCGTTATCGACTTCGGAGGAAGTTGGGATAACCACTTACCATTGATAGAGTTCTCTTACAATAATAGCTACCATGCTAGCATCAAATGTGCGCCCTTTGAAGCTCTATATGGAAGGAAATGCCGATCTCCGCTGTGTTGGTTGGAACCAGGAGATCGACAACTAATTAGCATGGACATAGTGCAAGAAACGATTGATAAAATCACAACGGTCAAGGAAAGACTTAAGACTGCGAGAAGTCGACAAAAGAGCTATGCCGATATGCGCAGAAAGGATCTAGAATTTCAAGTCGACGACAAAGTACTTCTAAAGGTGTCACCTTGGAAAGGTGCAATACGCCGCGGAAAGCATGGAAAACTCAGCCCAAGATACGTGGGACCGTTCAAGATACTCGAAAGGGTAGGTCCAGTTGCGTATCGCTTAGAACTACCGCAAGAGCTCGGTAACATGCATAACACTTTTCACGTGTCGAGACTGAAAAAGTGCCTATCGGACGAAACGCTTATCACCCCTTTAGAAGAGATACAACTAGACGAAAAGCTCCAATTTGTCGAGGAACCGATTGAAATCATAGATCGCGAAACTAAGAAACTAAGGCATAGTAAAATCCCCATAGTGAGGGTACGATGGAACGCAAAACGAGGCCCCGAATATACATGGGAACGAGAGGATCAAATGTTGCTTAAGTATCCTCATCTCTTCACTTCTCCCACAACGAATTCTACAAGTTGAAATTTCGGGACGAAATTCTTTCAACGTGGGGAGAATGTGACAACCGTCTAAACTAAGGTCGAGAACGCTAACTTATAACTTCTAAGTGTTTATTTTGATGCCCGTTATGACTAATTTTATGTGCTATGTGGTTACGTAGACATAACACTTAAGCTAAGTTCGTTGTAACTCACGCAAAACTCTTAAACGAAAGTTTACTTTATTTAAACCTTTAAGCGCGGATCGGGATCGGAATCAAATTATGTAAGTCCTAATACCAAGAAAACACCTAAGGAACTTTCCTAAGTTCATCGCAAAACAAATCGAAGACTTTCAACTAACGAAACGCTTAACAATAAAACAAACGAAAAACGAATAAGGTGAAATCTGCCCTCCAGCCGCGCCGCGGTGAGCCCAGTGCGCCGCGGTGGAGGGTACAGACAGCCAAGTTTTAAAAGTTGTGACTCACCTTCAAACGTGTCAAACTTGGAGACACCTGTCTTTGCATGCCTGGTAACCCCCTTTAGATCAGTGATTCACTTCCTAACACCCCATTTCAAGACTTTATCTCATTCAAACATTACATACACACACTTACACACTCCTTGCTCTCTCTCTCTCTCTTTGCTACACATTCAAGAACTCACACCACCCCTTTTTCCAGTGAATCTTACCAACAAAACTCAGTAAAATAACCACTTAAAAACACACAAATCGTTCATCAAGTAAAGAGGGAGAAAGGAGTTGCACCTATTTGGGTTGAAAGTTGATTTCTAAGCATTTTGGGTCAAAATCACCAAGGGTTTACTTCAATCATCTTCAAACCACTTTACTCTCGGTAAAAATACTTCTAACCTACTGTCTTTACAATAAATACTCATTGCATGTATCATCTAACACCTAAAAATGAGTTTGTATGGAGATTTTGGGTTATTTATGAACAAAAACGGGATTTTTGTAAATGCATGGTTAGATCCTTAAATTTGTGGTTAAAAACACTAAATAAACTATAAGACATCAATTTTCTAAGTTTATATCTGGTTGCATGTCGAAATCCAACTTAAAAACATCAAATTTCTTCAAAAACGAGCTTGACCAAGAACCTGTCACAGTGACCGCGGCGCAGTCGCTTCACCGCGGCGCGGTCAAGGTAAAACCTCTGACCGCGGCGCAGTCCTCCCACCGCGGCGCGGTCATGCTGCTGACAGACTGCACAATAACCTAAGTTTAAACCGTTTTGAATCGTAACGCTAAACTAGTCATTTATACACATGATCAAAACTGAAGGCAGCAACTATAATCAGTAGTGAACTAAACTTATAATCATTCAATCTTGGTATTATTATAGGATTCCCGTGATTCCGGTCCGTCTCGATTACTCTCCGCACACGTAGCTTATCTTTGCAAACAGTGAGTTACAAACCCCTACTTTTTATAAACGCTTTTGATACTTTTGGGGTGAAATGCGAGTCTTAGGCTTAACTATTATTTAAGCTGAAAAACGATTATTACTTGAATGCTAAACGAGAACTATTTGATACGCAATGCCATTACGAAAAACATTGTATACTTTGAAAGCTATTATGAAATACTTTGATATTTTGAATACTTATATGAAAAACTATTTTGCCGGCATTATTGAGGGTTTTGCCAACAATGTCGAGGACACGAAAGCTATATTTGCCAATGACTAAAGCAATCGATCGTCATGTTGCGGACTTTGTACAACATGGACGTGAGAAACCATTGAAAACTCCCGAAAACTACCAAGAACATTAGTTGCTATTAATCCCTTTGGAAAGGACCGTTAGTAGATATGGATAGCGCTATTAGGGTAGAGTGACCCTCACCACAACGACTTATAACGATGGTGCATAATACTAAATGGGTAGGCTTTAGGCTTAGCAACGATCATTGGGCAAACTTAGGATTGTCACATAGTCGCGCTATGTGGTCAATGCCTATAAACATAAATTCTATACTCTATACATTTTTATGTGACAACTATTTTGAATGCGATACTCTATGCATGGTTATGCGATTACAATTTGAAAACTTATGCTTTACTAAAACTTGTAGCTCACTAACTACGCCTCCCGTAGTTAACACTTGACTCGTAATTTCAGGAAACGAGTAAGCTTGTGCTAATGACTTTACGCTTGGGGCTGATGACTTCAAGAACGGGATGGGTTTGGGTGGTTTGGTTATGAACACCCTATTTTGAATTCGGATATGTAATCGATATTTTAAAACAATTATGTAAACTTTGTTGTAACTTTTATTTAATATAATTTGGCGTTTATCTATATCTTGCTATCGAATGCTATTGCTCTTCACATCCTGCGTTCCGCTTTAGCGGGGTGTGACAGTACTTGTGTAGGTTTGTAGTCTTTGGGCAGTTAAGAAGGTAATTGTAGTCTTTTGATAGGTTTGTAGCTTTTGACACAGGATGGTTGATTTTATTGTCTTTTGGTAGGTTGATAATGTTGGTAGTGAGTATGACCCAATATGGTTTATAATGTTGTCTAGGTAGGTTAAACTGGTATTGTTTAAATGTGGAATTGGAAGGTTGATAATGCTAATTGATCAATTCGTATTGTTCCATTATTGTTTTTTTTTGGTTCAATATGTGCTATTTTTGTGCATTTTGTGATATATTGTTTCAACTAAATACTGGAATTGGTAAAATAAATAGCCTTTTCATTCATTCTTCAAAACTGACCATTATAATGACCATTACAAACTACTAATACATAAACCACAAATACCTAACCTAAACTAATTCAACAGATAAACCACAAACAAAGTCCAATTGATTAACAAATACATCTTCAATCGACGACCCTTTTCTTCTCTAGCTCTTACTATTTCTTAAATGTTGTTTCGAGCCCTTAACAAGCCAGAGATAATAGCAACTTCTCTAGCACACATTGGTGGATCATGTGATAGGAGAGCACAAAGTGGTGTTGCAGGTGCAAGTCAAAGTGGTGAAACTGGTGTTGCAAGTGGCAGTCAAGGTGGTGAAACTAGAGTTGCATGTGGCAGTCAAGGTGGTGGCAGGAAAGGTGGAAGTCAAGATGCAAACAGGAGAGGTGGCAGTCAAGGTGGAGGCAATAGAGGTGGTGACAATCAAGGTGAAATCAAGATAGGTGGTGGCAATCAAGGTGCAAGTAGAATGAGAAAAAGAGGTAGTGCTAGTCAAGATGGTGGTGGTGCAAAGAAAAGAAAGAGAGGTGGTGGCAGTTAAGTAGTGGTACTTGTGACAACCGTCTAAACTAAGGTCGAGAACGCTAACTTATAACTTCTAAGTGTTTATTTTGATGCCCGTTATGACTAATTTTATGTGCTATGTGGTTATGTAGACATAACACTTAAGCTAAGTTCGTTGTAACTCACGCAAAACTCTTAAACGAAAGTTTACTTTATTTAAACCTTTAAGCGCGGATCGGGATCGGAATCAAATTATGTAAGTCCTAATACCAAGAAAACACCTAAGGAACTTTCCTAAGTTCATCGCAAAACAAATCGAAGACTTTCAACTAACGAAACGCTTAACAATAAAACAAACGAAAAACGAATAAGGCGAAATATGCCCTCCAGCCGCGCCGGGGTGAGCCCAGTGCGCCGCGGTGGAGGGTACAGACAGCCAAGTTTTAAAAGTTGTGACTCACCTTCAAACGTGTCAAACTTGGAGACACCTGTCTTTGCATGCCTGGTAACCCCCTTTAGATCAGTGATTCACTTCCTAACACCCCATTTCAAGACTTTATCTCATTCAAACATTACATACACACACTTACACACTCCTTGCTCTCTCTCTCTCTCTCTTTGCTACACATTCAAGAACTCACACCACCCCTTTTTCCAGTGAATCTTACCAACAAAACTCAGTAAAATAACCACTTAAAAACACACAAATCGTTCATCAAGTAAAGAGGGAGAAAGGAGTTGCACCTATTTGGGTTGAAAGTTGATTTCTAAGCATTTTGGGTCAAAATCACCAAGGGTTTACTTCAATCATCTTCAAACCACTTTACTCTCGGTAAAAATACTTCTAACCTACTGTCTTTACAATAAATACTCATTGCATGTATCATCTAACACCTAAAAATGAGTTTGTATGGAGATTTTGGGTTATTTATGAACAAAAACGGGATTTTTGTAAATGCATGGTTAGATCCTTAAATTTGTGGTTAAAAACACTAAATAAACTATAAGACATCAATTTTCTAAGTTTATATCTGGTTGCATGTCGAAATCCAACTTAAAAACATCAAATTTCTTCAAAAACGAGCTTGACCAAGAACCTGTCACAGTGACCGCGGCGCAGTCGCTTCACCGCGGCGCGGTCAAGGTAAAACCTCTGACCGCGGCGCAGTCCTCCCACCGCGGCGCGGTCATGCTGCTGACAGACTGCACAATAACCTAAGTTTAAACCGTTTTGAATCGTAACGCTAAACTAGTCATTTATACACATGATCAAAACTGAAGGCAGCAACTATAATCAGTAGTGAACTAAACTTATAATCATTCAATCTTGGTATTATTATAGGATTCCCGTGATTCCGGTCCGTCTCGATTACTCTCCGCACACGTAGCTTATCTTTGCAAACAGTGAGTTACAAACCCCTACTTTTTATAAACGCTTTTGATACTTTTGGGGTGAAATGCGAGTCTTAGGCTTAACTATTATTTAAGCTGAAAAACGATTATTACTTGAATGCTAAACGAGAACTATTTGATACGCAATGCCATTACGAAAAACATTGTATACTTTGAAAGCTATTATGAAATACTTTGATATTTTGAATACTTATATGAAAAACTATTTTGCCGGCATTGTTGAGGGTTTTGCCAACAATGTCGAGGACACGAAAGCTATATTTGCCAATGACTAAAGCAATCGATCGTCATGTTGCGGACTTTGTACAACATGGACGTGAGAAACCATTGAAAACTCCCGAAAACTACCAAGAACATTAGTTGCTATTAATCCCTTTGGAAAGGACCGTTAGTAGATATGGATAGCGCTATTAGGGTAGAGTGACCCTCACCACAACGACTTATAACGATGGTGCATAATACTAAATGGGTAGGCTTTAGGCTTAGCAACGATCATTGGGCAAACTTAGGATTGTCACATAGTCGCGTTATGTGGTCAATGCCTATAAACATAAATTCTATACTCTATACATTTTTATGTGACAACTATTTTGAATGCGATACTCTATGCATGGTTATGCGATTACAATTTGAAAACTTATGCTTTACTAAAACTTGTAGCTCACTAACTACGCCTCCCGTAGTTAACACTTGACTCGTAATTTCAGGAAACGAGTAAGCTTGTGCTGATGACTTTACGCTTGGGGCTGATGACTTCAAGAACGGGATGGGTTTGGGTGGTTTGGTTATGAACACCCTATTTTGAATTCGGATATGTAATCGATATTTTAAAACAATTATGTAAACTTTGTTGTAACTTTTATTTAATATAATTTGGCGTTTATCTATATCTTGCTATCGAATGCTATTGCTCTTCACATCCTGCGTTCCGCTTTAGCGGGGTGTGACAGTACTTGTGTAGGTTTGTAGTCTTTGGGCAGTTAAGAAGGTAATTGTAGTCTTTTGATAGGTTTGTAGCTTTTGACACAGGATGGTTGATTTTATTGTCTTTTGGTAGGTTGATAATGTTGGTAGTGAGTATGACCCAATATGGTTTATAATGTTGTCTAGGTAGGTTAAACTGGTATTGTTTAAATGTGGAATTGGAAGGTTGATAATGCTAATTGATCAATTCGTATTGTTCCATTATTGTTTTTTTTTGGTTCAATATGTGCTATTTTTGTGCATTTTGTGATATATTGTTTCAACTAAATACTGGAATTGGTAAAATAAATAGCCTTTTCATTCATTCTTCAAAACTGACCATTATAATGACCATTACAAACTACTAATACATAAACCACAAATACCTAACCTAAGTTAATTCAACAGATAAACCACAAACGAAGTCCAATTGATTAACAAATACATCTTCAATCGACGACCCTTTTCTTTCTCTAGCTCTTACTATTCTTAAATGTTGTTTCGAGCCCTTAACAAGCCAGAGATAATAGCAACTTCTCTAACACACATTGGTGGATCATGTGATAGGAGAGCACAAAGTGGTGTTGCAGGTGCAAGTCAAAGTGGCGAAACAGGTGTTGCAAGTGGCAGTCAAGGTGGTGAAACTAGAGTTGCATGTGGCAGTCAAGGTGGTGGCAGGAGAGGTGGAAGTCAAGATGCAAACAGGAGAGGTGGCAGTCAAGGTGGAGGAAAGAGAGGTGGTGACAATCAAGGTGGAATCAAGATAGGTGGTGGCAATCAAGGTGCAAGTAGAATGAGAAAAAGAGGTAGTGCTAGACAAGATGGTGGTGGTGCAAAGAAAAGAAAGAAAGGTGGTGGCAGTTAAGTAGTGGTACTTGTGTAGGTTTGTAGTCTTTTGGCAGTTAAGAAGGTAATGGTAGTCTTTTGATAGGTTTGTAGCTTTTGACACAAGATGGTTGATTTTATTGTCTTTTGGTAGGTTGATACTGTTGGTAGTGAGTATGACCCAAGATGGTTGATAATGTTTTTTAGGTAGGTTAAACTGGTATTGTTTAAATGTGGAATTGGTAGGTTGATAATGCTAATTGATCAATTCGTATTGTTCCATTATTGATTTTTTTTTTCAATATGTGCTATTTTTGTGCATTTTGTGATATATTACTAAATACTCGAATTGGTAAAATAAATAGCCTTTTCATTCATTCTTCAAAAGTGACCATTACAACGACCATTACAAACTACTAATACATAAACCACAAATACCTAACCTAAACTAATTCAACACATAAACCACAAACAAAGTCCAATTGATTAACAAATACATCTTCAATCGACGACTATTTTCTTCTCTAGCTCTTACTATTTCTTAAATGTTGTTTCGAGCCCTTAACAAGCCAGGGATAATAACAATTGCTCTAGCACACATTGGTGGATCAAACTAGTCGTGTCGAAAAAAACCGAACCCGAACCGAAACCGAAAAAAAAAAACCGAAACCGAAACCGGGTCAAACCGGGTTTGACCAAACCCGGTTCGAGTTTGACCAAACCCACCGGTTTGTAGTTTATATGGTGAGATCGGGTTGAACCAGAACCGGTTTCAAAAGGAGGACGCCCGTCCTGACGGGTTTTTTTTGACAAACTAGGTAGCCGTTACTAGCCGTTGGAGACCCTTTTTGACCGTTTTTTTTCATGTTTTTTACCATTTTGCTATTCCAAATTTACTATAAATATGTGGTAGAGTTTGGGATTAAACACACACTTTTAACTCTCTCAAAACACTCTCAAAAGCTCAAAAAAGCAAAAAATACCTTCGAAAAACGTTTGAAAAATTCTCAAAAAAACATCAACAATCAAATGGCAACTCAAAGCTCTACCGCTTCAACCGGTTGTGGTTCGTCAAGTGAAAGAACAATCGTAGAGGCTCTCACAACAACCCGAAACCAAAATGTTTGGCAACATTACCGGATGGTGCTTTTGTCCGATGGCGAAATTATGGCGCATTGTAATCATTGCGCCCTTTTTTTAAAACAAAATTCTAACACGACGTTGAAGAATCACATCGAAAAGCATTGCAAAGTTCTCCATAGAGCACAACCGGAACCGGGTCAAACATCGATGGGTCAAGACTGAGAGTGTTTTTGTTTATTCGGTGGAGAGGATGCGTGAAGAGTTTGCGAGTTTTGTAATTCAATCCGCCTTGCCATTCAATCACTTCGACAACCCGAGGTTCACTAGGGTGGTTCAAAAGTGCCTCCAACCGCGATATACGCATGTAAGTCGTAATACTCTTCGTAAGGATTGTTTAAAAATTTGGAAAAAAGCTAAAACAATGATATTAAATGGTTTTGAAAATCTAAATACAAATGTAAACTTAACAACCGACGTTTGGTCGGCTCCTCATGGTTTGCCCGATTCATACCTTTGCGTTACCGCACATTGGTGTGACCCCGAATCGTGGCAAATGATGAAGAGGGTTATTGCTTTTGACCAATTTCCTTATCCTCACTCGGGTCATAACTTATTTCACATGTTAATGGAAGTTTTACAAAGATATAATTTGGAAGAAAAAGTGTTTTCAATTGCATTTGATAATGCAAGTAATAATACAAACGCGGTGGGTAAACTAAAGCTAAAATACAAACCACCAATGGACGGTGACTTTTATCATGGTCGATGTATTGCACACATTATTAATTTGTGTAGGATCGATATGATTACTTAGATCAAGATTTATCAAAGAAGTTCAGCAGCGGAGATGAACACTTTGATATTCACAAGTTTATGATAATCAAATATTGTATATAAAAGAACAATAAGAACAAACAATAATGATTACCATCAAGCCTCAATCTATTAATAAATTAACAGACGTGTTTCTTTACATACAAGGATCTATAAAAGATCTTGAGGCTAAACCTAGCTTTTCTAGGAAACATCTAACACAACCTCAATCTATTTGATCAGAATAGACGTGTTTCTTCTCTTTACAAGGATCAATTTGACCTTGAGGCTGAACAAAGGGGAAACGATCTCAAGTGGTGAGATCGTTTGGTGTTTTCCTAAAGAATAAACATAATGAAAACCACACTTATACAATGTCTAGAGATCTCTTTATATATAGAGTCTCATATGACTTACATAAGGAAACCTAGTTATATTAGGAGACTAAATCTTTTTAGATCTTTATCTTGAAATTCAAGTCTTCCATAACTGAGTTGCGGGAGTAGTAACTTGCAGGAGTAGTAACTGATGTGGAACAGTAGTAACTGAGCAGTAGTAACTGAGCAGTATTAAATGTGTTCTTTTGAACCGCGCAATATTAACTGTTGTATGTAACGCAACTCTAGAATAACAATCTCGACAATTTAATCCTAACAATCTTCCCCTAAACTTATGCTTTCTACATGCAAAGCAATAAGTTTATTCAATGTAAATTGTTGATGGGAATGCTATCACAACTACTATTTCAACTTTGTCTTCTTCATGTTTCCTTGATGTATAATCTCAGTTTATATTTTGTCTCATCAAATCAAAATCAATACTCTGGATAATAAATATCCAACAATCTTCCCCTATTTGTTGATGACAAAAAAAAAAACACTAAACTGAGAACTTTAAAAACTTCCCCTTCAACTGAGACTTTCTTGTGGTTGATACTTCTTCTACCGTTGATATTTCTATCACAACACGGCACCTATTTTTTTTTTAAGTAGACTTTCGATATTTTGAAGCCTTCAAATCTTGTTCCATGCCACCACACTTTATATCTTCCCCTTTTTGTTATCATCCATTAGGGGAACATCTCTCTACAAACTTCTTATTTGAATCGAGAGTTGTTCTTCTTTCACGAGGTTAAATCATGTTTCACAAGTAAGAACCTTTTCCTCAAGTGGTGCATGTATGAGATCACATCTTCCCCTCAAACGAATATTTAGATATTAATACCTCCTTTATAGTAACCATGAAGAGCAAACAAGCAGTACTAACATAGAGAAGCAATACTAACTTCACCATCGAACAGAAAAATGTGTATTGTAGAACTAACAACGTAGCAGCAACATCAATATAAGCCCAATACTAGCTAAAAACTTGCAGCATATTAAAATTTAGGTAACTTTTCATTGACAACTCCGATCATGCTCAAATTTTAGCCCAAAGTAAATCTGTGTATCTCGAACCACATATCAAAAAATCAGAGCAATCCAACGGTTAACGAATACACAAAGATCTTTTTACCACAGCTGCGCTCAGCAAACAATAAACATTCAACATCCGATTTTGAAATTGTATATCTCCTTATCTAAACATCCAATAACGATCAAATTTTAACACAAAGTAGATCCGTATTCCATTAAGCACATATCCAAAATTCGCCAAGATCCAATGTGTAACGAATAAGCAACGATCGTTTTATTATACATAAACACAAAATAATTTAACCTTTCAACAGCAGATTTAGAAAATTAATACCTCACTAATAAAAGCTCAGATCGAAAATCCCTTCTGTCAGATTGTGCTTTTATATATGAAAAATCTACAGTCCAAATTTCGTCCAATTCCGACGGCTAACGAATGAGTTATGCCATTTTTACTACGGCTGCCCAGATTATGACGAACATAAACCCTAATTCGCCAATTTTGAAGATCTCCTTCTTTCTTCTTCGTCTTCTTCTTGTAAACTTGTGGATCTTTGATCTAGAGCACCTCCTGTGCTCTGATACCACTTGTAGGATCGATATGATTACTTAGATCAAGATTTATCAAAGAAGTTCAGCAGCGGAGATGAACACTTTGATATTCACAAGTTTATGATAATCAAATATTGTATATAAAAGAACAATAAGAACAAACAATAACGATTACCATCAAGCCTCAATCTATTAATAAATTAACAGACGTGTTTCTTTACATACAAGAATCTATAAAAGATCTTGAGGCTAAACCTAGCTTTTCTAGGAAACATCTAACACAGCCTCAATCTATTTGATCAGAATAGACGTGTTTCTTCTCTTTACAAGGATCAATTTGACCTTGAGGCTGAACAAAGGGGAAACGATCTCAAGTGGTGAGATCGTTTGGTGTTTTCCTAAAGAATAAACATAATGAAAACCACACTTATACAATGTCTAGAGATCTCTTTATATATAGAGTCTCATATGACTTACATAAGGAAACCTAGTTATATTAGGAGACTAAATCTTTTTAGATCTTTATCTTGAAATTCAAGTCTTCCATAACTGAGTTGCAGGAGTAGTAACTTGCAGGAGTAGTAACTGATGTGGAGCAGTAGTAACTGAGCAGTAGTAACTGAGCAGTATTAAATGTGTTCTTTTGAACCGCGCAATATAAACTGTTGTATGTAACGCAACTCTAGAATAACAATCTCGACAATTTAATCCTAACAATTTGGTTGTGCAAGCCGGACTAGAAGTCACCGTAGTAAAAGACGCCATAAGTGCTTATAGAACCATGTTGCACGATATATTTTCAAACCGCAAAAGTAGATACAAGGCATATATGAAACTTTGTAAGGAAACGAATTCCGTCTTTTTGGCACCTAATTGGGATGTTCCTACAAGATGGAATTCGACCTACAATATGCTTATTTGCGGTTTAAGGCAACAAGCTAGTTTAAGGGAATTTCATAACGACTTAGTGGTAGCGCATCGGGGTATTGTAGACTTTCCTAGTGATAATTGGCAAATTATTCGTAAAATAAGTGAATTGCTAAAAGTTTTTAAAACCGCAACAACTTTGTTATCGGGTGTTTATTATCCCACGAGTCATTTAGTCCTTAAACAACTAACTTTTATGGCTACAAAGTTAGACGATTATGAACATAGAGGGAGTTTGTATAAGTTAATGGTAGCCCCGATGAAAGAAAAATTGACAAAATATTTTTCGCAAATGTCACCTTTAATTACCGTTTCCGCCGCACTAAACCCGACTTTGAACAAAATTGGGGTGGAATACAATTTAAGAATAATCTATGAAAAATTGAATCTCACCAACATGGAAACTCAAGCTTTTGCGGCTTTGCCGATAAAGCCATAATCGATTTTGCTAATCATTTTAAAGGGTTATTTGGTGTTTATTTTGACAAGTTTAGAACATCAAATGTGGGTTAATCAAGTTCTTTTGTGACCGAATCCTATGAAAACTATACTAGCACGAACCCGGAAGTTGACATGTATAACGAATTAAGACGAGAAACCGCAAAATGTGCTAGGGGGGAGGGGGGTGACCAAACTAATACCGAATACAGGAGGTATACGGGAACGGATTTTTTAGCCACTATGGGGGTTGAAGAATTCACAAACTTTGAGGTTTTGGCTTGGTGGAGAGCACGGGAAGCTCAATATCCCGTTCTAGCAGCCATGGCCAAAGATGTTCTAACCTCCCAAGCTTCTTCGGTAGCTTCGGAATCCGCTTTTTCTCTTAGTGGCAGGGTATTATCTTTACGAAGAACAAGACTCACACCGATGGCATTGGAGATGTGCATTTGCTTGAAGGATTACTTAGACGCCGCCCAACGTACACAAGACCACCAAAATCTTGAAGGTGAACTAGATTATGAAGGCGAAGTACTCGATATCGAGGTGGAAGAAGGAGTTGCAATATAACTTTCCGATGAAGAAATCGCTTTGGATGAAGCTAACCGAGCATATAGCTCCGAAGATGAAGTTCCCGTTCAAGATCAATTTATTCAAGTAGACCAAGATTGAGAATGAAGAAATATGAAGATTGGATGAAGATGAAGACGAAGACGAATACGAAGACGAAGATGACTTTCCAATGTTATTACTTATTCCGCTTTGTTTATTAATTGTCGAATTATGAAACTTTGAAAATTTGTTGTTTCTTATTCCGCTTTAGTTTCCAATGAAACATTTGTTATTAAATGCCATTCCACTTTACTTATTCCGCTTTGTTTAAACACTTTTTAACTGTTTCTGCCGTGGGACGGGCGTCCTAAGCACAGTGACGGGCGTTCCAAGCGTATGACGGGCGTCCTAAGCCCAGTGACGGGTGTTCCAGACCAGGTCCACTGCTGTTTATTTGGCCAAAACGCTTGTGACGGGCGTCCCATAGAAGGGGACGGGCGTCCCTCGCAACCGGTTTGGAACCGGTTTCTATAAGGTTGGGTTTTTTGGACCCCAAACCCGGTTGAACCCGAACCGGTTTGAACCCCGAACCGGTTTGGTATGTTTGACCAGAACCCGGTTCGGGTTTCAAACCCGATTCGGGTTATGGTCAAACCCGTTTTTGACATCTCTAGATCAAACCAGCGAACAAAGCCTCAATTCCATGTCTATTACATGTAAGACAAATTTTTAGATCTACTAATTATAAAAACGAAAACAAGGTTTCAATTATCCACCGTTTGGACACAACTATAATAACGACGACCCGCTTTTGCATTTGTCCAAGATGTTCGAATACCTGCATACTTGCAGGGTTCCCATACACGCAAAATTCCATGCTTTAATTCAATCGCGATTTGGGGGAAACTATCTAGGGTTTGTTCATTCGGGGGAAAAAAAATAGCACTAATTTGGGGAGTCAAAGTGGTTTGACTGTATTTTTATAAGCATTCATGAGTAAAAGGACGAAAATACCCCTACATGAGTTGCACGTGATAAGACTTAACGGTCAAAAACTAACAAAAATTTAATAGAAGGACAAAAAAAATGAAAATTAACATCTTATTTTATAATAATATCATTTAAAGAGAACGAAGGTTAAACAAAAAGTATAAATAAAAATAATTTAAGAAAATGAAAGAAAAAGAATTAAGGTAGTGGAAGTTGAACTTATTATCCCTTGATTTAGAAAAAGGTTACTTATTACTAAAACAATAGGCCTCCTTTGTTTTTCTAGTTAAGATCTTAAAATGACATATTTGTATTATTCGGTCAGTGCAATTCTAATTAAGATGCTTTGAAAATTATTTCAGATAAAATCTATATATCTCTGATTATCCTTCTATTTGATAAACCAAATTTTAAATCTTAATCCCTCTTATTAAAACTAATTTCCACGCTTATTGTGTTGTCTATTTTTTAACTAGTATTTCAATAAAATAAGAATTATTATTACTTTGGTTTTATATTTAGGGGGTGTTTGTTATAGCTTATAGAAGGGGCTTATTAGCTTATGTAAGATAGATAAGCCCATTTTAAGTGTTTGTTTGAGCTTATTAGCTTAGGCTTATGAGCTTATGTAAGGGGGTTTTCATAAGCTCATTTTGTGTGTCTTATGGGCTTATCAAACATTTTTACCTTATCATAAGCTAATAAGCTCATAAGCTACTCCAAACACTTCATAAAATTTTTAAAACTTATATTTCATAAGCCATAAGCTACTTATAAAACACCATAAGCTACTTATAAAACATAAGCCTAAAGCCTAAAAAATAAGCTTACACAAACACCCCCTTATCTAGCATTTTTTTAAACAAGCGGCATAACTGAATTTTGATCATTTTTGTATTTCCTAATGAGCAATAACATTTTTAATGATAGTTAATGTTTTTTTTTTTTTTTTTTTTTTTTTTTTTTTTTATAATCATAATGTAATTTAATGTTATTGTTTTTATGCAATTTAGCTAGTTTAATATCATTAAAAATGATAAGAGAAACCAAGAGAGAAAAGAAAAAAAAATTAAAATAAACATATTCATACTATTTTTCAAACAGTCTGATCATATTTTCAGGTTTCAGTAGTGTCTCTTATCATTCAGAACTGGTTTTCAGATTTGAGACTTAAGTATTTAGAAAAAACAAAAGACCATCTGTGTTAAAATATTCTAAATAATAATTATATATTAATTTAAAATAATAGTTTTATTTTGAAATTTGAGTATATAACTAATATAAAAGTTTATATTTGGTTATCTAACACAAATAAAATATTCCTAATTCTCTTTTCAAGAATAGAATAAAATAAATAAAATATTGTTTTGGATTTTAGTTGGGCCGATCTAGAAATATACGGCCTGATCTTATTACCAACGGCCGATTCAACTCCACTCCACTCCGATAACCACGATGAAGAAACCGGAAATCTGTAATTCACAACTACTGTAAACAACAATGAATCGAAAGTGTAGAATCTGGTGGCCAGCTCATCTCTCCCCCAAAACTCAACCAAAATTCTCCGCCTTCTTATTCGGCTGGTTCATTTCATCATCATTATCTGCTTCTGTTCCACTCGAAATTATCGTTGCGTTTTCAATCAATGAGCCTGAATTCTCATCTATCGGATCTGACGTTCAGGTATTAAACATATGCTGTGAATCTATTGATGCAATGCTACAAGTTAGGTTTACATTTTATACAAATCGATATCGAAATTGATAACTGATATAGTTTAAATTTAGGTCATGTAGGTCCTCTTTTTTTTGGCGTTGAATGAATTATATTGTTAACTAGTTTAAGTTATATGTTTACATTCTATAATGAATTTTTATGTTCGGTTAAACTCGAAATTAGTAGTGTTTTGTTCGTTTATAGGAATTCATGAAGATTAGACTATAATGTTAGTTAAACGGAGTCAAAGTGAAGTAAGTAAATAAAACGGTAACATGAAATTTTTGTGCAGATATTTGGATAACCGAGTATTGATTGGGTTTGCTCTGTTCCTAGATAAGGGTTATAAAAATAATTAATATACTACTTGTAAGTTGCAAAATTAATAAGTGACATATTACATAAACAATGGAGGAATTTTGACTTCTTGGAATAAGCCCAATTCAATTAGCTCAAAAGCCATTAAAATTGAGCTTATCGACATTTACAATGTTCAATAAACTCATAAGACCATTATATTAGCTAATCCAAACACCCCCTTTAGAATCCATATCTCCGCTTGTAATAATACGTTGGATTAAATTTCAGATGGAAGAATTATATGTCTATACCTTGAACAGCTTAAAAAGCTCTTAAAGGTGCTAGTTGTGTTAAGCTGACACTGAAACAACTTTTCAAACTTCTCTTATTGATCAGGGAATACTTAACAAGATAAACAAAAGAATGCCGACATCTTTACAGAATAGATGTGGGCTTTCTATGCTGGGTTATTGCTCAGCAGATTCTACTAGCAACGGTGAGTTGAATTTGCACCGGGAAACAACAGCAGAAAATGGCCAAATTAATCACTTACGTGACAATTTAGGTCAACCTACTGAACAAAATATATTGAAGGATAAAAGTGAACACTGGATATGTGGATGCAGTAAAGTTGATGGATTGTTAAAACAATATAGAAATTGTTCAAAAGGCGATCCATTCCAACTTGTATATGGTTCTTATATCTATTCCAGTAAAAAAATGGGGTGGGTTCCTACACTAAATCACATTCATTGTGATGGACAAACTGTTTCCCATCTTGATCTCCACGTATGTAAGTCATGAAGACCTTAACGGCATATGACCGTACGTACTTTATACGTCTTTGTATCTTGATATTTACTATTTATTGTTCTGATTCAGATAGTAATCTACGGAACTCCTAAATTTGGTGATCACCATTTCTCCTTGGGTGGCCAACCTGCTTCTGAACACACAAAAACTTATTCGAAAAAACCTAAGTGGGTGGAAGACCTAGCCCAAAAGAAATCTGTTCTTGATTTGGTAAGTAGGATATTTGATCCGTTATTTGTGTGTATGTTTTTACATTATTGCCTAACTTATAGTGTGTGGCAGGATGCCGTCATTCTTGCCACCAATTGTGCTTCTGCTGTCGCCTCATTCTTTGAAGAACAAATGTCGCCCAACAAACCTGCACTTTGGTTTCATTGTGTATGCATGTAATTTCTTTGATCTTCTGTCACCCATCCCCACTTTAATAATTTTTAATTTACTTTTTGTTTACTTGTAAATGTTCTAAGTTCTGATTTTCCAGGTTTATCACTTTGATATGGCAACTGTTGGCTGTATGTGTTGCCTCATTTTCGACATTCGTATACATAATTCTCCAGCTACTTCATTTCCTCTTAACTTACGGATCAGAGTCGTGCATATATGTCACATTAGAAAATCTATTCATTCACACATGGAGGAACATAAGTGTCCGATGTTGCCAAATCTTGTACTGGCCAATTTTCCTTCAAAACAATGAATCGAGGTAATGAAGTTTTATAAAATTTAAGCGGAAATAGTTCCACTTGATTAAATTAAATGTGTTTCCTTGAAGTTGCAAATACTATCATCACATATGTTATAATTTTTTATGCTCATTACTTTATTGATTTGTAAGGTCCGAATCATGTGTGGAGTATGCAGAGAAAGCGTCACTATGCAAACATTCCATGTGGTTGGGTGTAATTGTCGACTTGCTCTTGGGGAACCTTTTTGGCCTTGGATTGCTGTCTCATGCCGATTCTGTTTGTTTGTTGATTTTCACCATCACAAGTGATATTACAAATAACTGGTGGCTCATAAGCTGTGCACGGTTAATGGGAAACCCGGCTGGGTTTAAGTTGAACACTGAGCTTGCAGGAGTGCTTGGTAATTTTTCTCTTAATGCAATTCAAATTTGGTCTACACTATGGGGCTCTCTGCGTGTTCTGTTTACTTTTATTATCAAAGGACTTGCTGTATCTGGGGTTCTTTTTGGTTTCACAACCCCTGCTGCACTGACCGTTGATGTGATTACTCTTTCGACAACACATGTTTCGACCCTGCATTGGTTAATATCCCTCCTTTATTCAAGACAGATTCAGGCAATAACAGCCTTGTGGCGTCTTTTCAGGTACTCACAGTGTCTACTTTCAGATGAAGCAATTTTGACCCACTTACTTATAAATGGGTTATTTTAAACTTTTGGTTATGTTTTTCTTCTAGCGGGTCAAATGGGTAAAATAAGGAAATGTAGCTTTGATGAAAATGGCCAAAAATCGCCAAAAGTGTTTTTAATGCATAAAAACTTTTAAATAATGCTACCTTTAAATATTATGAAATTCTGAGTTTTATAACTGTTTGCAGGGGTCAAAAATGGAATCCTCTTCGTGAGAGGTTAGATAGCTACGATTACACAGTGGAGCAACACATAGTTGGATCTCTCCTGTTTACTCCTCTTCTGCTTCTGCTACCAACTACTTCAGCTTTCTATATGTCCTTTACCATTATGAATTTGACAATTGGATTTATTTGTTCGCTCATTGAGCTCACCGTATCTGTAATCCATGCTACACCCTACACCAAAATTTTCTTCTGGTTGCGGAGGCCAAGCAGATTTCCTTGCGGAATTTGGTTTGAGATATCTTCTATTAAACAAGAAAAAACTGATTTAATGACCACTAGATCAGATGTTCTGGTGTCAACTCTCCATAGTTATCATTATAATATAGGTAAGATCTGAGCTATATCTTCTTTGGTTCAATCCAGTACAATCACGTTTTTAATCTTAAGTGGCTTGAAAACTAGTATTAGAATTTATAGTTATCAGAAGAGAACTTACATGAACTCTTTTGTTACTCAGGAGAATTGGTGTTGCCACACTTTAGATACCTACTATCTGCTGTTCCAAGATCATCAATCCGTGCATCAGTTTACGGAGTTTTCAGTGGAAGGTGAGTTTATCCTCTCTAAATGTGTGGGTCATCACGGTTGGGTAATGGGTCAAAGTGGGTGGTATATTATACAGTCACGTGTGAGTTCGGTTGACTAAAGACATTTTTTGTCCAAGCTCTTTCAAAATTAATATTATTTCAATAAATAATCTAATTCTAATGATTTATGTGGCTTTATGCATTAAAAGCACACTTTAGGTGCGTTTTTGACCTGGTTCTTTTTAAGCTTTATTTTAACCATTTGGTCCGTCAGAAAATAAATCATAACTGAATTGATCCGTTTGTAAGTAAATGGGTCAAAATTGTCACTTCTACTTGAAACTGAATATGTTTAATTACTTGTACAGTTTGGCTTCTCCACTATACAACTTTCCGTTTCCTCCTGGTGCGGGTCTTCCTCCTAAAATGCAATGGATGTCCCTCCCAATCAAGGAATATTGGATCCTTTGTCATGACGCCGTTTTTGCATGTAACCCGTTCCACACACGCACTAAATGTTGATTAGAAGGTTTTTGATATCAACTTAGTTAGTCCTTAAATCTGGTTATCCTCCCGATTTGTATATTGTTGGGATTTTTCGGCTACCATTGAGGATCATAGTTGTAGACAAATAGCTAGTCATCCATCACTGTCTAGGTTTAACTTGAGGAATATAGGTTATTATTGTTTATCACTTTGTTGTTCACATGTGTACATCTCGTGAAATTTTGGTATGTGTTGACAATGTTCCAGATTTATGTAATTTTGTTATCTTTTTCATGTTAAAAACCCATTTGTTTCTTGATGTTCGATCAAATCGTTTAGCTAGATTTGCATAGTAAGTACCACCAGTTTTCAAATTTCCGTATCACTTAAATTACAGATTCGGAAATGCTAAATAAAACTTGGCATCTTGTTCTTATTATTAGGCAATAGCTATTCCTCTATCGCTGTTTTAGGATTAACTTGAGGAATATGGTTCATTCTTTGTTGTTCTTATGTGGACATCTGAAGAAATTTTGGTATGTGTTAGCAGAAAGTCCAGATTATGTAATTTTGGTAATTTACGGATGACGGGTTTCTGCACCTCGCAGTCTATTCTATTTTAGGCTCGTAAATGTGGTGACATAAATTCCAACTTTTAGGAAGAACCGATCATCTTGTCATTTAGAAATTCAAAATGTATTTTCGCTTAAAAGAATTAAACATCATTTCTTCTTATACCATAGACAATGATTAACATTAAATAAGTTATTAGTAATTTTAGCTAACAATTACGATAAATTCAAGTACTGTAAAATTCATCTAAGATTCTTAGATCTAAGGTGCGAAAAATTCTACCATTAAATATATGCACAACGCAGTACTCTGCAATAAATCTTTACATCAAGGTAAATTTGATTGATATTAACATGTCACGATATAATATTACCTTTTTACAATATGGTTCCCTAGGTTAAGAAAATCATTATATTCATCGATGAATAAAACATTACCTTAAAATCTTAAACATCTGCAACACAATACTGGGCGATAATTCTTTGTAAAAATCTATCCGGAACTATACCTTCTTTAACCATACGGCTATACAATGACTTGGCATCACTTAATCTTCCAACCTTACAAAAACCATGAAACATAATCCCATATGTTATAACATCAGGCAATAAACGCTTTCCCAAAGCACCATTAAATACCAATAATGCGTCATCCATTAATCCCCGTTTGCAAAGACCATCAATCAAAATGCTGTAGCTCACAATATTTGGAGAAATATCATTTCTAAGCATCATTTCATGTAACTCGAGCGCAGTTTCCATTTTTAACATTTTGAAGTTCCCGTCGATTAAACTACTGTAAGTAACCACATTAGGTGCTAAACCTCTTTCCAACATTAGTAAAAATATCGACATTGCATCTTCCACTTTCCCTTCTTTGCAATACGCATCAATCAAGATAGTGTAAGTAATTTCATTAGGATTCTTAACCTCTTCGTAAAGTTGAACAGCTTCATTAAGCATTTTTAAATAACAATAGCCACTAATCATTGTGTTGTAGGTCACAATATCAGGATCGGGTCCATACTTTTGAACATGCTTGAAAAACTCCAACGCCTTTTCCATTTGACCATTTTCGAAAAAACCCTTTATCAAAACGTTATAAATGTCGATATCAGGTTCAACTCCGTTTTCAATCATCAATTTAAGAATCCATAATCCAATAGTAACATTCCCGTCTTTACAAAATCCGTCTATAAGTGTGCAATATGTAACACGATCAGGGGAAAAACCTTTCATCAAAGCTTGAAAAAATAAAATTAAAGCCTCGCGTGGTCTCCCTGACTCAATAATCGCTTTAATCAGCACCGTGTAAGTAACTATGTCAGGTTTTAAATTATATATACCCATCTTTATATACAACTTCACAGCATCTTTCATTCGCTTTAAATTACAGAAACCGTCAATCAAACTGTTGTAAGCAACTATACCAGGTTTAAAATCACTGTTTAAAGACTGGTGAAATAATCGAATAGCATCAAGCATCATACCTTGTTTCGTAAGACCATTTATAAGCACACTATAAACCGTTGCATCTGGAGTATAACTAGAGCTTACCATTTCATTATATAACCGAAAGCCATATCTCAAATTTCCAGATTTACACAATCCATCAATAAGACTGCTATAGATTTCGACAGATGGGTCAAAACCCTGTTTCATAAGTTGACCGAAAACGCCAATGGCTTCATGAACACTCCCTTTTTGACACAATCCGTTTATAAGAATTCCATAAGTAACCATGCTCGGTTTTATCTCTAACTTAAGCATCTTTATATATACTTCAAAACCTTTTTCCAGATTTCCTTGTTTTATGTATGCATCTATCATTGAGCTAAGAACCACTACGTCTAATACGATCCCTTTATCTAAAGCAACTAAAATTACTTCATTTCCTTCTTCTATTTTTCCTGCTCGAAAAAGACCATCAACCAAAATACTGTATACAACTAAATCAGGAACGATTCCTGTCAGAACCATCAGATCATAAAGTTTAAACGCTTCTTCTAGTTTTGATTCTTTGCAATATGCTTTAATTAATGTGCTAAATGTTACCACTGTCGGGGTAGGACCAACGTCAGTTATCAAAGATAAGAAGTCGTATCCAATTGTTAAACTTTTGTCGTTGCAAAGTCCTTTCATGATCTTATTACAAGTAACTACATTAAGCAGAAGCCCTTTTTCGATAATACCTTTATGGAACTCAAATCCAAAACTTGCCTCACCTTTTTTGAAAAACCCACCCATTACATACCCGTATAAATTCGAACACAAATCCTTATTCTGTTTACAATCATTACCTATTTCCAAATACACATCTACTAAAACTCCAACCCTCTTCAAATCAACCAAACAGTTCGCCATTCTCATCAACGCATAAGGCGAAACAGAAACACCCATTCTCGCCATCCTAAAAAACACCTCAACCGCCTTCTCAACCTTCCCATCTCGACAATACCCATCAACCAAAAAGCTATAAACCGTCACACCATTCATCCCATATCTCCCAACACCCACCCCAAACCCCTCAAACAAATCAACCCCATCAAACCTTCTCGTCATTTCATCAAACACCTTGCGTGCATGATCAAACAATCTTTTCTCAAGCAACAAACAAACAAG
This sequence comes from Senecio squalidus, assembly GCA_910822075.1. Lineage (NCBI taxonomy): Eukaryota > Viridiplantae > Streptophyta > Magnoliopsida > Asterales > Asteraceae > Senecio > Senecio squalidus. The sequence continues at coordinate 33,016,680 of CAJVGC010000592.1, forward strand.
AAAGCAAAAAGACTCAATCTTTTCACACCCAGACACTAAATAAGCATCACACCATTCAAAGAAACGGATGGCGGTGACGGGTTTTGCTCGTAAAGCGAAAAGAATCGGGTTTATCTCATGGGGTTTTAAGTTTTTGAGAGATGGGTGAGTTAGTAAGTGTTGGGTGTGGTTTTTTTGGTGGAATGATGTGATTATGTGGTTGATTAAATGTGATTGTGAATTTGGTGATTTGGAGTAGAAATGTGGCGATGGAATTGTGATGAATTTGAGGATTTTAGGGAGATTTAATTTGGGGAATGAAGAACCAAAATAGAGCATTATTTTTGTTTAAGGGTTTAAGGATATTCAAAGTTTTTAGTTGTTGAGTTTAGGGGTTTAGGAAGGTTTTATTGTCTGCCACGTTAACTTTTTCTTTTTCTTTCTTTTTTTTTTTTAATTTTTTTTTTTTTTTAATTTCCGACCCTATCGAAAAGTTCCAATTTTGTGGTTTTAACCCCTCCAACCATATCGAATTCATTTGTCATTTTTTATTGAACCCTGTCGTCCCCTTCATTTTCTTGTTTTTAACTATATCGAATCTCTTTCTCCCTCCTTAGACTCCATCGCTCCTTTTAATTTCATATTTTTCATTTCGATAAGGTTTATTTCTTCGTTTCAATAAGGTTATTTATTGTGATCCTACATAAGTTCTCGCATTACTTATAATTACTTACACACTTTTGGTCTGATAAGGTATACTTTTCTAACAAAGACGTGACACCTTTTCAACTACTATTTTCTAGAATCGATAAGGTGGTTTTGATGGGGTTGTTTTTCGATAGGCTTTATTTCAATAGGGTATATGATATTTGGGGAATTTTGGGTTTTATGTGATAGATTGGTTTTTTGATTTTTATTATGTAATACTTAGAAAATTACCCCATTTAAGAAAAAAAAAGAAAAATTAACTTTCCATTATATCATGAAAATGTTAAAAAGTTCAAACATGAGTTATTATTAACTAGTTATAACTTATAAGCCCCTGTGATAACAAATTGACCAGATAACCTCCAAATCAAAGTAGAATTATAATGAGTTTTTAAAAACATAAATTAATAGGTCATTAAGTATATTTTAAATAACTAAAACTCATGTTGGGACAAAAGGTTTTTTTTTTTAGGTAAAGGGACATCCGGTAAAATATATTAAATCAAAACATAAATCAAAACATAACCAAGCACACCAATAGAAAAAAACCACCTAATGGTACAAATACTTCTGACTCTAACCATGACATCTAACAGAAACACGCTTTAGTGATATCCTAAAGCCGAGACAAAAGGTTGCTTCAGTTACATAACGATAATAGTCCGCACATCGACTTCGTCCCAATTATGCATTGCTAGACATGGGACTCTTCAGACCATTCTGCGTCCTTCAATTGGCTTCAACGACCTAACAAATATGAACAACATGTTAGGCTTATCAAGGGCGAACCCGTAATAATTTCGAGTTTGAGAATCATTATTCATTTAAGGGGGATGATAGTTAATGAGCAATGAGTTTAAAGAGTGAATATATTAAGGAATGTTTTTTTTTTGTGACTGTTGTATTGAATCCAATGATGTGTTAAATCTAGTATTTTCGACCACAATACCGGGCGGTGTATCCTTGTCGGCTGTAGTATAGTTTTGGCAAGTTCGGGTTCGAACACAAGGACTAATGTAAATTAAGATGTAAATTAAGAGTTTAAGTTAAACAAGTAACAAGTAACAAAGTGGGGGTTTGTATTATAACTACAAAGTAACGATTTAAAAATATTTTAGAAATCAAGATTAAAGAGACGATTGCTTGAACATTTCACGAATATATGATCTTTTCTAAGTAATGAAATGTTCGATTTACCTCTTATTTAATACCAAGTTCCTTTCGAATACCGGATTTCTGTAAGAATATGGTTAACACCCCAAATAATTATGCATGAAGAATCAAGCCGATATGTAAGAATCAATTTGTTAAACTTCCTTTCGAATAGCTTACTAGTTTATAAACCGATTTCTTTTATTTTATAACTAGCATTCGTGTTTAAGCTTAGTTATTTCGATTACTATTATCGATTCCTTTCGAATACCGATAAACTATATCAACTAAAGACCGTCCGTCCGAGAAGTCCATACGTATTTAAAACAAAAACTGGAAATTACAGTATAAGCACATAAAGCAGTACTTAAGACACATACTACCCCAGAAGCGGCGCTTGTTGCAGAGCAAGCTGTGATGAATTGGGGGTTGCCGGTTTCTGCCATGATCCAGTAGTTACTCACATGCTGTTTTAACTTTTCAACCGTTAATAATCTTCCTGGTTGTTGCATCGCTAGGTCCTTCAAAGCTGTTTCATGACCTGCTTGGTATTTCAGTTCTAATATCTGTTTGGACTACAAAATCGTTAAAGCTGAACATGTTTGTATTATTAGAAACATGAGTAACATAGCCACATAAACGATTGCTAAAAATCTGTAAAGATACCGGTTAACAACACCAGTTTTCATTTCAATGCAAGAATTCACAAGCAAGGTAATTACTAGAATATGCAGAGCCACGATGTTTGTGACAAGTTCCTTGTTGTCCATAGTTGCTATAGAAGGCAAGAAATTAGCCGTCATGGTGCACAAAAATGCTATGCTTACGAGCTTTGCACCCTGGTCCACAAAAGCTGGCATTGGAGTATATAGATCCACGGGTAGCTTCATTGCAAGGGCTATTATGGTTAGAGAAGCAGCATTGAGAGTGAAATATTTACAAGAAAACCATAATTTTCTGTTTCGGAAACCATGTATTAAATCAGCCACCATTGCAAAGATGCAGAACAGAGATGCTAAGGCGATATACATCGCTATCCATGGCATAGGTTTGCTGTATCTGTTTTGCTGATATGCCTGATGCAACACTCCCTCCAGAAATGATAGAGCATCAACTGAAACGTCGCACTCCAAACATATAAATAATAGTCTGCGAGGTTAGAATACATAATAATATGTTTTAATTTAGGTAATGAAATCGGTGCTTTGTGATATATTAAAGTTGTATAAGTGACCACATGAAATTACCAGCAACTTTCCAAAAAATTTGAATGGAGTTTCGGTTCGATATAACCATGAAAATCCAGGAATAAGGTGTTTGTTAAGATATCTAATTAATCAATAAGTCAACCCTTAAGGATAATCCTTTTTAGTCTATTTGAAGACAGCTGTTTCATAAATTTGGTATTGTTGACCTTCCAAAGTCATACAATTCCTCTTTTTATCAGCTTTTCAACGTGTTAGCAGCGCTGCTGATAATTGTACACGTGGGGAAGACGGTTGAAAAGTCTGTTTTTAGACTGTTTGAAGGTCTCGTCTAACAAGCAAAATGAGTGTATCATATTTATTCGAAACAATATGGGATGTGGTATTTTGTGTAATGGGCTATTAAAAACAATTGAGCTTTAAGTTATTAGGAAATGAAGATTGTGGCTTGAAGTAAGTCAGCTTAATTTGCAGCTAGCTGCGAAAAAAAAGAGCTACTGCTTGGAATTAAACGCGCACCAATGGTTACAAATTCGGGAGAGACAACCAGCTATGCTACCAGTAGTTTATTTTAGTATTCACCGGAAGCCAAATATACTTTAATGGGTTGTTTGCAATCACAACAGACTCGGACTACAGACTCAGACTCTTTCATTAGCAATGCAAGAAAACCGCTAACAATTTAAATATAAAAACCCGGGAAAACAAGGTATGTTAGTTATCTCAACGACATTTCAAAAACATCAAATGATTCTTCATCACAATTCTCACCACCACCATCTATCTCTCTACCAATCTCTCGTCGTTGCCGGAACCCGAATCAAACCCCTCAAACAAATCCACGCCCAAATCATCCTCTCCAACAAAACCACCTCCCTCCCACTCCTCACCAAACTCCTCACAGCCGCCATCGCCGCAAACTCAATCCGCTACACTCGCAAACTCCTCTTCTCCATTCCCAACCCCGACTCGTTCCTCTTCAGTTCCCTTATCAAAACATCCACCAAACACAACTTCCCTCTCGAGTCCCTCGAATTTTACAAACACATGCTAGTGAGTAATGTAGCGTTTTCAAATCACGCGTTTACCGCTGTGATTAAAGCTTGTGGTAATTTATCAGCTCTGGGAGTTGGCAAGATTGTTCATTGTCATGTATTGGTTAATGGGTATGGATCAGATTTGTTTGTTCAAGCGGCGTTGGTTAGTTTTTATGCCAAGTGTAATGAGTTAAGCGTTGCGAGAAAGGTGTTTGATGAAATGCCTATGAGAACGTTGGTTGCTTGGAATTCAATGATATCTGGGTACGAGCAAAATGGACTTGCTGAGGAAGCTATTGATTTGTTTTGTATAATGCGTGATAGAAATGTTGAGTTTGATTCAGTGACCTTAGTGAGTGTGTTATCCGCTTGTTCTCAGCTTGGTGCTCTCAGTTTAGGTCGTTGGATTCACGAGTATATTAACCATAACGATTTGCATTTGAATACTACAATTGCTACTTCGTTGATCAACATGTATGGTAGGTGTGGAGATGTAATTAAAGCGAGAGAAGTTTTTGACTCGTTAAATCAACAAAATGTAATAACTTGGACAGCCATGATATCTAGTTACGGAATGCATGGTTATGGTAAAGAAGCAATGGAAATATTCCGTCTTATGAAACTTTACGGACCAAATCCTAATTATATTACATTTATCGCTGTTTTATCAGCTTGTGCACATGCTGGATTAGTATTCGAAGGCAAACTAGCTTACAGTAACATGATTCAAGATTTCAAAATAGTGCCGAAAATGGAACATCATGTTTCCATGGTTGATATGTTTGGTCGTGCTGGATTACTAAACGAGGCTTATAAACATATTCAAGATATGAGTCCTATGAAGCCTACGGCCTCTGTCTGGACAGCCATGCTTGGAGCTTGTAAAATGCATAAAAACGTCGATCTTGGTGTAATAGCAGCTGAGAATCTTTTAGCTATAGAACCTCAACATCCTGGAAATTATGTTTTACTTTCCAATATATTTGCAATGGCGGGACAAATGGAACGAGTAGAAATGGTTAGAAATGTAATGATTCGAAAGGGGTTAAAGAAACAAGTTGGATATGCTACCATAGAAGATGATCAAAAGACGTATTTGTTTAGTATGGGTGACAAAACTCACCCTGAAACAGTTACGATTTATAAATATTTAGATGAGTTGATGGAGAGGTGTAGGGAGATAGGCTATACGGCAGTATCTGAATCTGTGATGCACGAGTTAGAAGATGAAGAAAGGGAGATTTCTCTTAGATACCATAGCGAGAAGCTTGCGTTAGCATATGGGATCTTGAAAACGAAAGAAGGATCAATTATAAGGATTGTAAAGAATCTCCGGGTTTGTGAAGATTGCCATTTAGCAATTAAGTTCATTTCTATTGTTACTAAACGAAAGATTATTGTTCGTGATAAGCTTCGGTTTCATCATTTTGAAAATGGATCTTGCTCATGTTTAGACTACTGGTAGTAGATTATTAACATTTTGAAATACCAAATAAGTTGTAAATTTACTCGTTAACGAGGTTTACTAATTACTTCCTCTTCTTATCTCATTTTATATTTTTACCACACGGGTACTTAGACCAGTATTGCAATATCTAAACAACAAATTCATACATTATGGAAATAGTCTTGATGTCATTAATACAACAATTTCGACTGGAAAAAATGAACCAGTTTTATAACTTCGATCCCAGAACTAATAAATTCTAATCACTAAAAAAGCAAGCAACGAAACATAAACTATAAAAATCGTCTTGAGGCAGTAGTTTTTACTTCCCAAAACTAGTAAATTTCATCATCGGGTATGTCAGGATTCAAAAATTTCTCAGGATCTTTGCTAATTGCATCGTAGCCGAGGGTAGGTTTAACACGATCTGGGACAGGTTCGAGGGGGATAATGCTATCTTCATCTATAACACCATCAATTATTCCATATTCAACTGCTTCAATAGGAGACATATACCGATCTCTATCAATGTCTTTTTGAACTTGTTCATAAGACCGACCAGTGGACTCTGCTAAGATTTTTGTCACGTTTTCTTTGTTATGCAACATTTCTCGAGCTTGAATTTCAACGTCTATAGCTTGTCCACTTGCACCACCCATTGGTTGGTGAATCATGATTCTTGTATTAGGCATTGCAAGACGTTTACCTTTTGTTCCACCACCAAGAATTAGAGAAGCCGTTGATGCGGATATGCCAAGTGCAATAGTTGACACGTCAGCCCTCACTAGTTTCAAAACGTCATATATAGCCATTGAAGAGCTGTTTGACAAATTTTACAAAACAAAAATAACTTGAATCAAGCGAATAATGTTGACTACATACAATTCGAAAAGAAACTAGTTCCAAAGTATAAGCAGTAGAACAAATCCTAGTAACAGATGACCAAAACTTTATAGTGCCTGCTTACAACAAAACAATGAAATAATGATTTCAATGGTAAAATACCATGAAAATCTAATTTTACGGACTAACAACTCAATTATGTTATCAGATTTTTGTGTAATCAGACAAAAGGTAATGATTTCAATCCATTTACTTATAATAGCGTCCAATCGGGTTACATTCTATCTCTAATAGGTAAATATACAATATAAGGGAATGGATCAAGCAGATAAAAGAAACGACTCATATGAGTAGAAACTTGCCCAAAGTGTATTTTTCTATGCTTTAGGCCTCCTAAATTGTTTTATTCAAAAAAGTTAAAATATTATCAGATTAATTCAAATATTAAAACTCTATTCAACACGCTAACTATTTAACTGCACATTAGTATATTCATCAACCCAAACTGTTTTGACCCATAACCCGACTCGCCTATTTTGCCATCTCTAAATCAAATCAATAAATCATTCATGTGAGTCCCTCTCTCAGAGCAAATTCCCTTGGATTTGCAGCAAACAAAATCTACAATAAACTACATAAACCTGAACATAGGTGTCTACAAATTTGAAACAGAAATACCTACAAAGTAAAGTACGTGATGATAGAAGCAACTTCTCATCAGCATACAACACTTGAACTCTAAAAATATAAAACTCCTTATAATAAGCAACGATCGCCACTTCTAATATATTTAAACTCTTTTCTATTTATATAAGGTCTACTAAAGAACGGTGCAGGTAGTCTCAGCTCAACTTAAAAATATTAACTTCGAAAATAAACTGTCTTCGGTCTCACTAATGAGATTAATAAAAAACTTTCCTACACATTGGCATATACAAATTCCGTAAACACATTATAACTAACCCGAGAAGCATATACACTAACTAAATTCGAAAAATCATTTTGCAGAACTTATACAATTATCTAAACAATACATCATATACCAAAAAAAAAAAAACATAGCTCCCGAGGATATGTTTAAAAAGTTCAAACACGCATGATTGTACCGCGCCTGCATTTATGGATAACCGCTTTTACGTACAACACTTTTATGCTTATCCATAGCCTGGGGGTTTATGGTTAGCAAATTCGTTACAAAAATAGTACCTGAGAGAGCCACCAGTAGAATTAATAAAAAGGCGAATATCTTTATTAGGATCCTGAGCATCTAACAACAGCAACTGACTAATAATCGCATCCGCCACAAAATCATCAATCTGCGTCCCTAAAAACACTATCCTTTCTCTCAACAACAATCCCATGGCGTCCGATTCTGCGCCTCTCATCGCCGTCGCCGGCGTTTGCGGCGACGAAGCTGAAACTGAAAACCCTAGATTTTGTTTCGATTCGAATTCTAGGGTTTGAGAAGATGAGCATTTGATTGATTGGGGCGGCGAGTGACGGCGGAGAGAGATGGATTGTGGTGGTTTGGATGGTGGAGGAGAGCGGCGGAGATTGGTGGCGGAGATTGAAGTGGGGGTGGTTGAGAAAGAGAGAGACTCCATTCTAGATAATTGTTTGCTTCAATGAGTTTCCAAATCAAAATGAGATAATACTACTACTACTATTAGTAATGTAATATTCTTATTTTTCGTAACTAATCACTTTTTGAACCGATAAAATGTCTGTAACAGTAACAGAAATTGCACAAAATAATTTATGTACTAATAAGGTGTAAAAAAGTCGGGTCGGACCAAACGGTATGAAAAGGGGTTATGTTTGGTCTAGTTATCGGTTTATGATATTAGAAATTTGGTTTTTTGATTGGGTTAATCACTTATCTCCATTTTCTTTTGTTTTTGGTTTATTTAAAACTGAATTTTTCTTTTTTCCCTTTGTTTGGTTGGGACTAGCACCGGCAAACACAACCCGTTATATGAAAATCGGGTCATTATGGGTTGAATTTTTACTTATTTGGGTTAAATTAGGTCATAGCAAATCTAGATAACGGGTCAAACGGGTTGGAATGAAGATCTATGATGGAGTTAGAAAGAGTCAAACGGGTCAGGGTGGTGGTGAAGAATTATTGTCAACAAATGCTTTTGATATGACAACCTGCAAGTCTGCAAATGAAAGGGAGAGAGAGAGAGAAGGACTTTACCCATTTGAGAGAGAAGGACTTTATCCATTTGATTTTTAACTTTAGTAGTCTTATAACTTTATATCTAATGAAAAACAAATATAGTTAATATTAATAATTTATTATAAAAAAGAGTACAGAATACAATATTAAAATATTATTCTTTTATAGTTTGTTAAATAAACAACTCTGAATAATACCTATAGATCAAAAAATATACTTTTGCAATATAGTATTTATTTGAGTATTTGTAATTTTATACATTATAAAACGATAAAAATACTTTCAAATTCTAAAACTATACTTTATAATTCAATAATTTATTTTATATTATTTTTGTAGTTTATATAAAAAAAAATAGGAAAAAAAAATAGAAACTATGCTTTTAATAATGAAAAAAGAAAGGTAAAATGTTAAGGGTTGACCCGACCCGACCCTATCCAACCTGTTTGACCCATGACCCGTTTGACCCGATTTTTAGAATGACCCGTTTTGACCCTAACCCGTTTGGACCCTAACCCGTTTTGACCCATTATACAACCCGACCCGACCCATCCATTTTGCCACTCCTAGTTGGGACACAGTAGTTTAGTCAATAAATTACGTTTAAAAATATAAGTTTGGTTTGTCACGATTTTATCCGATCCATTTTGAGTCACAAGAGCAATCTCTTTTTTTTTTTTTTTTTAATGATTTTCTCTTTTCGTTATGGTAATATATTTGTATTGGTCACAAGGTTTTGTTAAACATAGCATAACATTACATGCTTAAATTAATTGTATATTCAAAAATTGGTCTATGCATTTTAACTTTTTAACCTTAACGTGAAATGCTATGGTTAACAAAACTTTTGATAAAAACTTATGTTTTCTTAGTTATCATGTCACATTTTTATGAGGTGTTTTTGTCCATAATAAAATAAAAAGTGAACAAGTCAATGTTAAAAAGTTTAGTTAATCGAACTGGATGAAGACATGTTATATTCAATCCGGTTCTCGGTCCGATTTATTAAAAAAATATGGCTTTTTGTTCAAATTCAACCCTATTTTCAATCATTTAAGCCGAGTATTTTATTTTGTTTTAATGGACAATGAATTAGACACAAATAACCTAGTCCAAAAATACGATTTTGGTTCATGGTCTCTTTTGGGATCGAACCAATACCGAAGTTGTGCTATACAGTCTAGTTCTAAGTTTAATTATGTTTCGACTTTTTGCTGATCTCGGTTCTAGTAAGATCCCGATTTATAAATTAAAGCCACTTTTTTATTACTTAAAAGCATTTTTTTTTATCATTATATCTTTTATAAAGTTTGCTTCAATAAGTTTCGCAAATGAAAATGAGATAGTTTCTACTATTATTACCATTATTGTGTTACATTCATATCTTACGGGCGAATAAAAGTCGGTTCAAACTGATCAAAATTGAACGAATTTGATCAAAAATTAACCAAACCGAACTGGACGAAGACTAGTTATAACGTGACGTCCATTATGGGAAACTATGAAGCTTGCATGTAAGTTAAATTCGACTTTGCCAGTAACTATATGACATGACGTCAGTTTGGCGAATGACATGGCATTATGAAGCTTATATGTAAGTTAAAACACTTGTTTACATGATGAAGAAGTTACCCAAATACACACATTATTTATTATTTATTAATTAAAGGACAACAAGTTCGATAAATATAATATAAACTTTTACAAGTTTCATACATATAATAGTAATTTGAGTATAATGCAATACGTTTTGAAAAAGTTTCCGCTATAGTGTGGAATTATAAAATTTGAGGGAAGAGACTCTTCATTTAAAGCTACTCACTTATGGGATGAACTAGAAGTGATTTAATATGATTGATCATTTCTTTCCCAGCGTGATTGTAGTCATCACCGCGTGTATAAAGGACATCACAAACTCGTGCAAGGTTGATTGGAGGCATAAGTAGAGGCCTCGGGACATTTGTTGGTCTCATAGACTCTTGATTTATAACTTTCCAACTATCTTCGACTTGTTTTGAGAATAATTCATGTGTGTGCTCCTCAGAGACGCCATATTGCTTCATGTAACATTCGACACTAGAGGCTACATGGTTTCTTTCTTGTTCCTCCTGAGATTTTAGCACATGTTACTTCAGGTTATTCTATAATGTTTTTTAAAAAGAAAACACGACTCTTGAAGTTTTTCGTACCTTGTGTGTGGCAATATCGTCCATGAGCCTTAAAATCAAACATGAAGCTTTCACAAGAGGAGGATATTCAGACACCCATTTAAATGTATCCTCGGTGACCAAATCATCTCCATGGACATAGCATTTTGCGATAATCATAGCGTACGCACAAGTTACCAGTGTAACAGACATATGTTCCTCTACGGTTGGAATGTATCCCTCTTTTGCCCATTTGGCTTCGATTAGGAGATTCCGAGTATACTCTTTAACCTAATTACCAATTAAACAAGAATTTGTTCATTAAAAAAAATTCAATCTTAAAAATGCAAGAAATATTTGAATTAAATTAATTAATTTGTAGAACTAAATTAACAAATTATAAAAATCGAATTAGTTCCATAATATGTACCATCTCTTTGGTATAGTAGCTGCGATATCCTTTTCCCATATTTAATAGAAAGTCCTCGGATTCTTTGTGAATATCGAGAAGTTCTTGATATATCACTTTCATATATTCGGGAAGCATATTCAAGCAATCTAGCGACCATCTGGCGTAAATCGATCATAATAATTAAGTTTTGGGGATTATTAAATGTATGGATATATATACTTCAATTCTTAATGATTACTTACCTTTGGACAGCTTCGGTAAAGATCTTGAGTTCTTCGTAAGTACCATAGTTATCATACGTATCATCCAAAATGATTACTAGATTGCACGCTTTCATCAGAAAAATTCTTGCATCGGAATGTTGAGGCTCATAATAGACAGCCAATATCCAAAAGTAGCCTTCAACTATTCTGTCCCGAACATAAGGTAGTTTATTTTTCACATCCAAATCCTTCCACCATCTAAACATATAGTACATAAAATGTCATATATATGTTTTTCATTTTGAAAAAATAGAGATTAATTAAATGCATAGTTATAGATGTACTTGCTAATTTGGCCAAGCTCTTTTCGGTGCAATTCCTGGAGCAAATTGAAATCCAACTTGGCAAATGTTAGTAAAGCCTTATTATGGGAATCTTGTTGTTGATAGAGAGGTATGTAACGCAACGCCTCTAGCCTTGGCAACCTTTTCCTAAGGGGTTGTTGTAATGCTTGAAGTATTTGCGTTTCAAGAGAAGTACTGTCGTTATTATTGAAATTGCAGGTCTCGACTATGTTTCCAAGGTGGCATTTAGTAAACTCGAGGGCTTCATCTAAAACTTCTTCGCCTTCCAACCTCATATACGCTGCTTCATACAACGAAAGCATGCCTTGAACATCATGTCTTAGGGACTCGGTATAATTCCCATCTTGGTTCTTATACTTGTTGAATATTCCTATTAAAGAAAAAGTATCGTGAAAATTAGAAAATGCTGCATATCCTAAATATAATTATTTTAGTAGAAAGCATATAATTATACCACTTGAAACGTTAAATCCTTGTTGTCGAAGGAGTCTAAACCAAAGTGAAGTACTTTGGAGGTCGGTGTCGTTGATCCAGTTATCAGCATACGTAGCATATATATGCTCTAAACATTCCTCGATTTCTTCTTCAAAATGATATGCCACACCTAGGCGTTGGACCGCATCTATAAGTTCCAATAACTTCACAACTTGTGTCGGTTCAGTTAAGCCTGCAATCACTATCTCTTTCCGCACTTTCTCTTTTAGTTCCTTAGCTCGTTGCTCGTCAAAAGCTTGATCCTTTCTCTACATATGACATAAATGAAGCATTAATAAAAAGAGAATAAACCAAGTCATATATACTTTTGGAATCAGAACTAGAAAGTAGTGATATCAACACTTGTACCTCAACATACGAGAGAAACTGATCTCCCCAAATGCTATGATGAAACTTTGTTGTGTTGCGTATAACGTCTTGTTTGATACTTATGTTGTGATCAACAGATGAAGCTGGTAATGAAGAAATAGGCATGTTCTAAAGACGATAAACGCTAAATGATAATATTTATGTAAATGTCGCAACTCGCTCTTTACCAAGTTTCTATGAATGGATTACTTGATATGGAATGTGTACTATATATAGGCAGTAGAAAACATCGTCACATTGAATAGTAAGATGTTGGTTGGTCAAAACTCACTAGCAAAATATCATTTGGCAAATGGTTCCGAGTACACTTGTAATTAAGGTTAGAACTTTCAAAGATACTTAAAGGGTCTTACGATATAGTTTTGAATCGCAGAAAGTTTGTCTGATTCATAAAAGATACTAACAACGTATTCGCGTTACGCGTCAGATCATAACAAAGAGGTAGTGGTGGTCCAACTTGATGTGTAGTTATGATGATCGATGGAGTTAATGTTGGTATTTGCGTTACGCGACGATAATAACATCAAGTCATATCTTTTTTCTTCGAATTTCGATACATTTTTGTGACATTATACATTCATATCAATAATATTTATCGTTAGGATGTTACTTGAATAACGTTGAACAAGTTAGTTGTTATTTAGTAAATTTAACATATTAATTAAATTTGAATATGGATTAAATACTTTTATTAATTATATCATGGAAAATTTAGTGATTATTACCTCCGAGACGAATTAATATTCTCAAGATACCAAAACTTTCCACAATATATAAGAGAAAATGAACCAAGTGGTCCGAAATGTCTGCTTTGCTTGAAAAAGACATTCTCTTATTTGTTTGAACAGGTAACAAAATGATTACTAAACATAAGGAGAAAAATGGAAAATATCTAAATCGTGCTTTATATGACTGTAACATATACTTGTACAAATGGCTTAATTTTATTAAAAAAAAAAAAAAAAATGTTACTAAATAATATAAGCCATCTTTAATCAAAATTTAATTACATACATCGTCTCTATATTTTTTGAATTACAGATTTCTTCCATAACTTTATTACATAAGTTTTCCATTTAAGAAAATTAATTATTGTACTATTTTCATTCTCGGTTTTAATAGACATCTATTTTATATACGAAATGTGTAATTAGTTATCGATAACTTTAACAATAATTTAGCAAATACTTACTTTTTGAATGAAAAAGGTAAATAAAAGAAAAAAAAGTAAGTAAATAAAATAAACTTTTATTTTCAAATCACATTTATGTTATTATATAAAATAGACACGTTTCTATTAGGTCTTTGTTTTATACGATAAATTGAATAAAATCAATATTTTTATTTGTTTATGCTTCTTAGAAATAATTGTACAAATGATTATTAAATTATATTCGTATACGACATTGTGTATGTAAAGTTAACACTAGGATTATAAACATTATCGATATATAGTTATATAGTTATATGTTATATAGTTATATATCTTTTTAAAATTGGGAAAACTCTTTACTTTCATAGTTTAGTTAGTATGTTTATTTTCATAATATAACTAATCTTTAAATAATGAATCGTATTAAGAGATAATTATACATGATTATATGAGTATTACTTCAATCTTATTTTTTTCTAAAATACAAACATTGCATTTAGAGTATAATGATTCACACAGGTAAATTACATAAATTGCGTCTATGATATGTTTAAATTGCCGATTAAGTTCCTCGGACGAGGAAGCAACACTTTTAGTCTCTATGGTTTAAGCTTTGCCTAAATTTGTCCCTTAACAGTTACATTTGACGGAGTTTCCGTTGTATAGTTATTAATTTTGACACTTTCAGTCCCTAATTTATAATTTAGTTTTAAAATAAACAATTTCTACATATTTATTTATCGGTCTTTTCTTTATGTCTTCTCAAAAACAAGAATATCGACTTATCAATACATAATTATAACCTATAAGCGTTAAAATTTGTATATAGTAAATGATTTATGTAATAAATATGTTAATAAGAAATTTTTAAATATCGTATGATAAAGGATTGAGTATTCAAATATGAAAATTACTAAACGTGGTGTGAAATGTTATAGTTAAGAGTGAATTAATTGTTAAATTATAAGCAATTAAACATATATAAAGTACTTTGTTAGTAGTTTATAATATTATAAAATGATATTAATCATAAAAAATTTATGATTAACAAATTTCTTTGAACATACATTGAAATATATACATATTATTATAAGATGATAAATATATATACAAAAGCTATTATATTGTTATAAACATGATATTATCAAATGATGTATAAATGATTATCATTAAATAAGATTTATAAGATTAAGATGTTGTTGAAGTATATTGGAAAATATTTTAAAACTTATAGGTAAACATATTTAAAATCTATATATGAAGATATGATAGTGGTTCATGCCTAGTATTTAAAAAATAAATAAATGAATAAGATATTATGCGATAAGATTATGTTAAAATAAGGATAATAAATGTTGCGAGAACGTGAGAATATATGTAAGTCACTTTTAAGTATCAAAACTTTTTTTTAATGTTTTTCGCCTAATTTTAGTTAAATAATTTTTTGAAATTGCTTTTTATTTTTGTTTAATTGGCGAAGATTATTAAAAATGTCAACCTATAAGTTTTAAAATATTTTTCAGTATACTTCAGTAACATATTGATATTATAAATCTTATTTAATGATAATCATTTATGCATCATTTGATAAAATCATGTTCATAACAATATAATATTATAATTCTATGTATATATTTCAATGTATAATCAAAGAAATTTGTTAACCATAAATTGTTATGCTTAAAATCATTGTATAATATTCTAAAACTACTAACAAAGTTCTTTAAATATGTTTAATTACTAATAATTTAACAATTAATTCACTCTTAACTATAACATTTCACTTAGTATTTTTCATAGTTGAATACTCAATATTTTATCATACAATATTAAAATTTTCGTATTAACGTATTTATTACATAAATTATTAACTATATACAAATTTTAACGCTTATATGTTATAATTATGTATTGATAAGTTGATATTCTTGTTTTTGAGAAATAGACATAAAAAAAAGACCGATAAATAAACTTGTGGTAATTGATTTTTTTTAATTAAAAATGTTTAATCACCTGAAAGATAATTTTAGAGGCATTTTGTGACAACCGCGTTTTTCATGGTATCATTCCGGATTTTCGTTTGTTGTTTGTCTATCGTCATTTATGTTTTGACCCTATCATTACTTGTGATTTTATCTTATCATGCATTATTTACTTAGTCGGTTTATATGTTGGTTTTCGGTCCTCTGTGACGGAAACATTTAGTACCTAAGTGCCTTGTAGTTAATGTGACAATCCGTCTTTTCGAGGTATATTTTATTTACCGATTATTACTCTTTTTATTCGCAATGATTTGGACCCTTGTATTTCGCTTTATTTTACTCACGTTTATTACATTTGAGTCGGGTTTATGTATTTTATTACTTTGTCTCTCGAGACGGAAGCTTTAGAATCACCTAAGTGCCTAATATCTAGTATTCTCATGTTATTAAAGTATTGCGTTTACGCCATAATCGTCGGTAAAAAAAAAATCATTATTTCGAAATTTCATTACAAAGTTAGTCCTCTAACTTAATCTGTTACAAGGTTAGTCCTTTAACGGAGAACTAACGGAATCTGTTACAAATCTAGTCCTTTAACGGAAGTTGACATTTTTGGCCATGGGAAACCCTCGGTGCGCAGCACCAAGAGGGTGGTGCGCAGCACCCCTTGCATTTTCGGCTAAAATCCATTTTTTCGAGTTTGTGGTCAATTTCTTGAGATTCTACAACCCCTTTTCACGTGATTTCTTCTGCAAACTCCCCCATTTGGGTATGTTAGATCCATTTGTGGATCTCTAAACATGTTTTGACCCTTTCTCTTTCCAAACTTTCATTTTTACATCAAACACCTTTACCATCCTTCTCTCTCATTCTCACTTCCTCCAACCCTTACTTTCTCTCTAAAATTTCCAGAGAAGTAAGGATAGAATACATCCAAGTTGAAGTGAGAATCCAAGGGAAAGAGTTGGAGAAAAATCATCTCTTTCAAGCACACATCGAATCTACATAATTTTCGGTAAGATTCCATGCTACTTCCTTTATCTTTTCTTCTCTTTTCTTCCATTAAACTTAAGGTTTCTAACACAAACCTTATTTCTTTTGTCTCTACCAAGTTTTGATTCCAATGACACCCATGAAGATGAAGAGTTTCGGTGATTTTCCTTGAAGAAACTTTTGTTCGGTTTTGGGGTATGTAAACTCTCCGAAAATTTCTATATCTCTTTCTTCTTTGGAACCCCTCTAACGTCTTTCTATTCATGTGTGAAATGGAAGCTCTCTTACTTTCCCGGAATCCTCCCATCGCCTTGGAGCCTAGTGACGTTCGGTGAAAGTGACATCTTGAAACACTTGGTAAGAAAGTTCCTTCGAAAAACCTTTATTCTCTTTTCTTTATAAGACTTATGCTAATGATGGATTTTTGGTATTTTGGAGCTCCTTACCTCCTCACCACCACCATCATAAAGTCTCTCTTTCCGATATCCTTGCAAGTATCAATAATCGACACGTCTTGCGGGTGAAATCGGTAAAATATTCTTAATCTCTTATCTTTCATTTCATTACTTTTAAATTCGGTTTTAAGCCTTGAAAATGGTTAGGTTAACATATTAGACCAACACCAATCGATCTCAGAAACTTTGGACTTAAAACGAATAAAATGTGTAAAGATAAGATATTTACCGAAATTAACATATCTTATGATAAATATATGTAAAACCACACATTTAGACATATATGACACTTGGTAAATGTTAAATGAACCTAAACTAACAATTTACCAGTTTACACTTTCGCCTAAAAACGTCAAACGAAACAGTTAGCAACAAAAACGTAAAATTCGGTTTTCGGGAAACACCCCGGTGCGCAGCACCTACACCCTGGTGCGCAGCACCGGGGGTCTGATCTTCAAAATTATCATTTTTTGTTACTTTTCGACTTAGACTCGTAACGTGTTTTGACCTTAAACTTATAACAGTAACTTATTATGTATAAAAGTATCATATAAGTCAAATTAACGTCTTTGGACTCAAAGACATTATCGCAATCTTAAACTTTATTGGGAATATTTAAACAAACGTTTATTTTACTTTTACGGAAAATTGTTTAAAACCGTTCTAAATCATTTTACTCTATTGTTTTGAAATAAAGGAAATTTTACTCTTAAAGTGTCAAGTTAACTTCCATTCTATAAATCGTTGACTTTGACTTTTATTCAAAATTGTTGACTTTTGACTAATCTAAATCAACATCTCTAATTTTGACTTTCCTTTCAAATGGTTGACTTTGACTTTGACCAAGTCAACATCTTTGACTTTGACCAAGTCAACATCTTCGACGTTGACTTTGGTCGATCTCAATAAACTATGGTAACAGTATTCCTTTCAACTGATGTTCCTGGTAGTCATTCGTTGGGCTCGGAATGTTATTCCTTTTTAATAAGTCATATATGACGTGAAATTATCGATATTTTCCTATCGTCCCTATCGACGCGGAACATCGCCACCTTGAACCGTCATCACGACTAGACTTGGAAATCGTTGGAATACTTTAATAAATCTTAAACTCTAAACTTAACCGACAAGGCTAAACCGAACTATGTTATTGAGATACTTAGACTTTGTTATATTGATTTAGGGCACTTAGGCGGCGGATTATTAGCTTCTTATTGATTATTACCCGATCTCTTGCCGAGCTTATTTTGTGAGTTATTCGTAGCCCCTTTTCTCTTACTATTTTGGGCTGGAAAGCGTTTTTGAACTATGTTATGATGTATATCTTGTATGCCTAGTGTATCAGTATCACCTTAGATTAGGATGCTTTAGGCTTGGGTAAGCCCCCCTCATACACTTGTTAGCTATTTGCCCACGGTTGCATATATATAGATCTATATGGGTTTGACCAACCCTCATTACTCGAGAGGATATCCCTACGAGTGAATGTTATGGCCGTATGTTATTTGTTGCCTTTGGTATTGCATCGCCTTAGGTTAGGGGATTTGGTCAGGATCAGTGTATATTAATCTTTGGTATCTATACTCACGCTAGGGTTATACATATACCCGGCAAAATCAACCCATTCCCTAAAATTTGGGTTAGTTGGGTCAATTTATTTAGTCTTGCGGGTCAAATTGGGTCATGTATTATTTGTCAATGGGTCAATATGGGTTTTAACATAAATATATTAATGATGAAATGGGTCCAAATGGGTGTGAGAAAATTCCCACATGGGTTGAATTAGTTCATCTGTCCATTCATTCAAAAAACAAAAACGAATAAATTTCTGAACATGATTTCTTTATAAATTATATATTTTCTTTTAATAGTATTTAATTATATATTTTCTTTTAATAGTATTTAATTATATATTTTCTTTTAAAAGCTAAAATGCATTTGACATCAACACCCAATTATTCAAAGCATTTTTATTTATTTAAATACACGATCCATATAAATATATATTCGACATAAATTTAGAAATGACGTTCAATACACTTTAGAAATGATCTTTTTGACTCGTGAACCAACTCGTTTTGTCAAGTCTATAAAACTTGAATGAAATAAAAACAATATAATAAAGAACCCATTTTGACCCGCACCCGTTTTGACCCGCACCCATTTTGACCCGCACCCGTGTGATACATTTTTTAACCGACCCGTATTGACCCGCACCCGTTTTGACCCGCATCCATTTTGATCCGTAACCCAACCCAACCCAACCCGTCCATTTTGCCAGGTCTAGTTATACATCAAGATATGCTTTTGAAACTGTATATGTTTACTAAATCTTTTATTGGGTCAAATCTTATTTACTTATTGCGAATAATTCACCAACATTGTGTTGATGTCGTTTTTAACGCTTTTTCAGGAGTTTGAGGATTTTAGTTGATCATGCCTTGCATCTTTTGGGATCATATATTTATTTGTATTTGGAATTCGTTTGCTTGATGTAATTCCTGTATGATCCACGTATTTGACATTTGCTATGTATTTGTATTCAGCATTTGGTACTCTTTGATCTTGTATTGTATTTTGTAAACTTTGAGGCATGATTAATATGATTCGATGTTTTGTTTATGGTTGTATGTTGTAATCCTTGACTCTTGATATCTTTAACTGGAACACTCTGCGTTCCGCTTTTAGCGGGGTGTGACAGAAATTGGTATCAGAGCCAATGGTTATAGCGAACCAAGTGGCTTTATGAAGGAAATCACTTGGACTATGACCGGAGGCTTTACAATCGATTTTCTCTGATTTGCTAAGTGTGCATTATTTGCTTTACGTGTTTATTTTCTCGCTTTTGCTTTTATCATCTAACTCTATTTTATCGCCTATCTTGCTTAACACGTTTATACTTTTAGGACGATGCCGCCTAAGAAGTCAGCACGACGTGGTCGCCCGAGTGCGAAGGCTAGAGATGCGAGTACGAGTACGAGGACTACACCTGTTACGAGGGCTAGTGGTCCTACACCTGTTACGAGGACGAGCGGTCCTACTCCTGTTACGAGGACCGGCGATTCGGGTCCAGAGACTACACCGGACTTGGCTCAGCTTGTAGCCCAGCAGATAGCAGCGATGTTGCCGACTATTGTTGCTCAGATTAGGGAGAGTACGGTGCATAGCAGTGACGGTACTGGTACTGGTGGATCAGGTCAGGGTGGTCCTGAGCCTATTGTGGTTGGTGGAGGTCCCGAGACTACGGGTACTGGATCGGGTGGTTCTGGACACGGTGGTCCTGAGATTGTGGTTACTGGATCTGGTGGACCCGAGTCGGGTATGCATGTGGGAGGTTCTGGTTCTGGTAGAGCGGACGACTCTACTCGACGCACCATTATTATTGATGATACTCCACGGAGGGGATGTTCGCTGAAGACCTTCATGGGATGCAAGGTCCCCGAGTTCAGAGGTACAGAGGGTGCGATTGGGACACTCCAATGGATGGAGAAATTAGAGTCTATTTTCAGTACAGTTGGTTGCGCGGAGGAGGATAAGGTCCGCTATGCTACGTTTGTGTTTCAGGGTACTGCGTTGACTTGGTGGAACTCTGTGGTGAGTGTTCGAGGTCGTGTTGAGACCGATGCGATGGGTTGGGAGCAGTTGAAAGATTTGATTATTACTGAGTATGTGCCTGAGGCGGAGCTCGATAGACTAGAGCAGGAGTTGTGGAGTTTGGAGATGATTGGGTCGGATATTTTGGGATACACTACTCGATTTTATGCTTTGTCGCAGTTGGTTCCTCACTTGGTTCGTCCGGAGCCTAAGAGGATTAGTCGTTACATCCGTGGATTATCCAAGGAGATTCGGGATAATGTCATGTCGTCGAAGCCATGTACATTTCAGAGCGCAGTGGAGCTCGCGACCACGTTGACTCATAACGCGGTCCGCGATGGTAGGTTACCACCGATGGTACCTGTGCAGCACTCCGGAGGGAAACGGAGTGGGGGATTTCGTCACAGTGACTCGAGGAAGAAGCCGAGGAGGCACGATGCACCTCATGTTGTACAGTCTTATGCTGCGGTGACCCCGGATACTCAGAGCAAGTATCCGAAGTGTGGACGGTGCGGAAATCATCATTCCCAGGAGGTGAAGTGTTGGGAGTGTAAGAAGTGCAAGAAGTTGGGGCATACTGATAGATATTGTCGTGCCCAGAAGGGCAAGTGTTTTGAGTGTGGGTCTACTGAGCATCATCGGGACAGGTGTCCCAAGCTAGCTTCGGTCAGTACTGGTACTACTTCTGGTTCTGGATCTCGTGGTAGAGCATTTGTTATGGGCGCTCATGAGGCACAGCAGGATCCCAGTGTTGTCACGGGTACTTTTCTTATTTGTGATCAGCCTGCTTTTATTTTGTTTGACTCTGGTGCCGATAGGAGTTTCATATCTACTGAGTTTAGGACCATGATTAGTTGTACTTCTAGACCATTAGTGCCTACTTATGAGATAGAGCTCGCCGATGGTAAGCATTTACGTGCCTCTGAGATACTTAGTGCTTGTAGGATTAGCTTTGAGGATCATACTTTTCCTATTGACTTAATTCCTATCACACTGGGTAGTTTCGATGTTATTATTGGGATGGATTGGTTGGCGACACACCGTGCAGAGATTGTATGTTTTGAGAAGATGATTCGCATCCCGTTGCCAGTTGGTGGTCCGTTGTTAGTTCAGGGGAACAAGGCGGGGAAGCGCCTTAAGATTGTTTCTTGCATGAAGGTTCGGGAGTACATCAAGCGGGATTGCACACTTTTTCTTGCACACCTTGTGAAGAAAGACACTGCGGGGCAGATTGAGGAGCAGTCGGTAGTTCGTGACTTTCCTGATGTATTTCCAGAGGACTTACCTGGGTTACCCCCTAGTAGACAGGTAGAGTTCCGTATAGACTTGGTTCCTGGAGCAGCGCCGGTGGCAAAGGCTCCTTATCGGTTAGCACCTTCGGAGATGTTGGAGTTATCGAAGGAGATTCAGGAGTTGGTGGATAAAGGCTTTGTTAGACCGAGTTTCTCTCCTTGGGGCGCGCCGGTACTCTTCGTTAAGAAGAAGGATGGATCTATGAGGTTGTGTATCGACTACAGGGAGCTGAATAAGCTGACGGTGAAGAATCGGTATCCCTTGCCACGTATTGATGACTTGTTCGATCAGCTTCAGGGTTCTTGCTTCTTTTCGAAGATTGATTTACGATCCGGATATCATCAGTTGAGAGTGCAGGAGGAGGACATTCCGAAGACCGCCTTCAGGACGCGTTATGGTCACTTCGAGTTTTTGGTTATGCCTTTCGGTCTCACGAATGCGCCTGCAGCTTTCATGGACATGATGAACCGTATATGTCGTCCTTACCTCGACAAGTTCGTGATTGTTTTCATCGACGACATTCTGATATATTCTCGTAGCCGGGAAGAGCACGAGGAGCATTTGAGACTAGTGTTGGAGTTACTGAGACAGGAGAAACTTTACGCTAAGTTCTCTAAGTGCGAGTTTTGGTTATCTGCGGTTCAGTTTCTTGGCCACGTGGTCAGCGGTGAGGGCATTCACGTTGATCCTGCCAAGATTGAAGCCGTTAGAGATTGGGTCGCTCCGAAGACACCCACTGAGATCCGGTCATTCTTGGGCCTGGCAGGCTACTATCGTCGTTTCATCGAGAATTTCTCGAAGATAGCCTCGCCTATGACTAAATTGACCCAGAAGAGTGAGGAGTTTGTTTGGGGTGAAGAGCAGGAGGAAGCTTTTCAGTTACTGAAGAAGCGGTTGTGTGATGCGCCTATCTTGAGTCTTCCCGAGGGTACCGAGAATTTTGTTGTATATTGCGATGCTTCGCATAAGGGACTCGGTTGTGTTAGATGCAGAAGGGGAAAGTGATTGCCTATGCTTCTCGTCAATTGAAGATTCATGAGCAGAATTACACGACACACGATCTAGAGTTGGGCGCAGTAGTTTTTGCTTTGAAGATCTGGCGTCACTATCTTTATGGTACTAAGTGTACCGTATTCACCGATCATAAGTCGTTACAGCACATCTTTGATCAAAAGATGCTGAATATGAGGCAACGTCGATGGGTTGAGTTGCTCAACGATTATGATTGTGAGATTCGCTACCATCCCGGTAAGGCGAATGTTGTAGCCGATGCGTTGAGTCGCAAGGAGTCGGTTAAGCCGGTGAGGATTCGTGCTATGATGGTTTCCATTCAGTCGAGCTTGAAGGCTCGTATTATTCAGGCTCAACAGGAAGCTTTCACCGAGGATCGCCTTAAGGATGAGGGTTTATGCAGTTTGGCACGACAGTTGGAGCCGAAGGACGACGGGGTGATGTACTTCATGGATCGTATTTGGGTTCCCGTTGGTCTTAGGCAGTTGATTTTAGATGAGGGTCATAAGTCGAATTATTCCGTTCATCCTGGAGCGGATAAGATGTACCATGACCTGAAGGAGTTCTATTGGTGGCCTGGTATGAAGCGGGCGATTGCCGAGTATGTGGGCAAGTGTTTGACGTGTTCGAAGGTCAAGGCTCAGAATCAAAAGCCTTCCGGCCTTCTCCAGCAGCCCGAGATCCCACAGTGGAAGTGGGAGAGGATCACGATGGATTTTGTTACGAAACTTCCTAGATCTACAGGAGGTTATGATACTATCTGGGTTATTGTCGATCGGCTGACTAAGTCAGCGCACTTTCTTCCTATTCGTGAAGATTACCGAGTAGAGAAGTTATCTAGATTGTACATCGACGAGATTGTGGCCAAGCATGGCATTCCAGTATCAGTTATTTCAGACCGTGATGCACGATTTACTTCGAGGTTTTGGCAGTCTTTACAGCGATCTTTGGGTACCCGATTGGATATGAGTACGGCTTATCATCCTCAGACTGATGGTCAGAGTGAGCGTACTATTCAGACATTGGAGGACATGCTTCGAGCTTGTGTGCTAGATTTTGGTGGGAGTTGGGATCGACATTTGCCATTGGTCGAGTTCTCATATAATAATAGTTACCACTCTAGCATCAATTGTGCACCATTTGAGGCTCTATACGGGAGGAAGTGTAGATCTCCGATTTGTTGGGCCGAGATAGGAGACAGTCAGATTACGGGTCCCGAGTTGATTCAGGAGACGACCGATAAGATCTTCAGGATCAAGGATCGTTTGGTAGCCGCCAGAGACCGTCAGAAGAAGTACGCGGATTTGCGTAGGAGACCCTTGGAGTTTCAGGTTGGGGATATGGTGTTGTTGAAAGTTTCTCCGTGGAAGGGTGTGTTTCGATTTGAGAAACGTAGCAAGCTTAGTCCACGTTTTACGGGTCCTTTCAGGATATTGTCTCGTGTTGGTCCAGTGGCTTATCGTCTTGAGTTGCCACCTGAGTTGCGCGGTGTGCACAACGTATTTCATTTATCGCATCTCAAGAAGTGCCTTGCGGATGAGACCCTGATTGTACCACTCGAGAAGCTATGTTTGGATGACTCGCTTCATGTGATAGAGGAGCCGGTGGAGATTGTTGACCGAGATGTCAAGAAGTTACGGCGGAGTCGGATCCCGATAGTGAAGGTCCGATGGAACTCGAAGATTGGAGCTGAGTTTACTTGGGAGCGGGAGGACGAGATGCAAAAGAAATACCCACATCTTTTTGCTAGCAGCGGTGTTCAGTAGAATTTCGAGGACGAAATTCCTTTTTACTGGGGGATGCTGTGACAATCCGTCTTTTCGAGGTATATTTTATTTACCGATTATTACTCTTTTTATTCGCAATGATTTGGACCCTTGTATTTCGCTTTATTTTACTCACGTTTATTACATTTGAGTCGGGTTTATGTATTTTATTACTTTGTCTCTCGAGACGGAAGCTTTAGAATCACCTAAGTGCCTAATATCTAGTATTCTCACGTTATTAAAGTATTGCGTTTACGCCATAATCGTCGGTAAAAAAAAAAATCATTATTTCGAAATTTCATTACAAAGTTAGTCCTCTAACTTAATCTGTTACAAGGTTAGTCCTTTAACGGAGAACTAACGGAATCTGTTACAAATCTAGTCCTTTAACGGAAGTTGACATTTTTGGCCATGGGAAACCCTCGGTGCGCAGCACCAAGAGGGTGGTGCGCAGCACCCCTTGCATTTTCGGCTAAAATCCATTTTTTCGAGTTTGTGGTCAATTTCTTGAGATTCTACAACCCCTTTTCACGTGATTTCTTCTGCAAACTCCCCCATTTGGGTATGTTAGATCCATTTGTGGATCTCTAAACATGTTTTGACCCTTTCTCTTTCCAAACTTTCATTTTTACATCAAACACCTTTACCATCCTTCTCTCTCATTCTCACTTCCTCCAACCCTTACTTTCTCTCTAAAATTTCCAGAGAAGTAAGGATAGAATACATCCAAGTTGAAGTGAGAATCCAAGGGAAAGAGTTGGAGAAAAATCATCTCTTTCAAGCACACATCGAATCTACATAATTTTCGGTAAGATTCCATGCTACTTCCTTTATCTTTTCTTCTCTTTTCTTCCATTAAACTTAAGGTTTCTAACACAAACCTTATTTCTTTTGTCTCTACCAAGTTTTGATTCCAATGACACCCATGAAGATGAAGAGTTTCGGTGATTTTCCTTGAAGAAACTTTTGTTCGGTTTTGGGGTATGTAAACTCTCCGAAAATTTCTATATCTCTTTCTTCTTTGGAACCCCTCTAACGTCTTTCTATTCATGTGTGAAATGGAAGCTCTCTTACTTTCCCGGAATCCTCCCATCGCCTTGGAGCCTAGTGACGTTCGGTGAAAGTGACATCTTGAAACACTTGGTAAGAAAGTTCCTTCGAAAAACCTTTATTCTCTTTTCTTTATAAGACTTATGCTAATGATGGATTTTTGGTATTTTGGAGCTCCTTACCTCCTCACCACCACCATCATAAAGTCTCTCTTTCCGATATCCTTGCAAGTATCAATAATCGACACGTCTTGCGGGTGAAATCGGTAAAATATTCTTAATCTCTTATCTTTCATTTCATTACTTTTAAATTCGGTTTTAAGCCTTGAAAATGGTTAGGTTAACATATTAGACCAACACCAATCGATCTCAGAAACTTTGGACTTAAAACGAATAAAATGTGTAAAGATAAGATATTTACCGAAATTAACATATCTTATGATAAATATATGTAAAACCACACATTTAGACATATATGACACTTGGTAAATGTTAAATGAACCTAAACTAACAATTTACCAGTTTACACTTTCGCCTAAAAACGTCAAACGAAACAGTTAGCAACAAAAACGTAAAATTCGGTTTTCGGGAAACACCCCGGTGCGCAGCACCTACACCCTGGTGCGCAGCACCGGGGGTCTGATCTTCAAAATTATCATTTTTTGTTACTTTTCGACTTAGACTCGTAACGTGTTTTGACCTTAAACTTATAACAGTAACTTATTATGTATAAAAGTATCATATAAGTCAAATTAACGTCTTTGGACTCAAAGACATTATCGCAATCTTAAACTTTATTGGGAATATTTAAACAAACGTTTATTTTACTTTTACGGAAAATTGTTTAAAACCGTTCTAAATCATTTTACTCTATTGTTTTGAAATAAAGGAAATTTTACTCTTAAAGTGTCAAATTAACTTCCATTCTATAAATCGTTGACTTTGACTTTTATTCAAAATTGTTGACTTTTGACTAATCTAAATCAACATCTCTAATTTTGACTTTCCTTTCAAATGGTTGACTTTGACTTTGACCAAGTCAACATCTTTGACTTTGACCAAGTCAACATCTTCGACGTTGACTTTGGTCGATCTCAATAAACTATGGTAACAGTATTCCTTTCAACTGATGTTCCTGGTAGTCATTCGTTGGGCTCGGAATGTTATTCCTTTTTAATAAGTCATATATGACGTGAAATTATCGATATTTTCCTATCGTCCCTATCGACGCGGAACATCGCCACCTTGAACCGTCATCACGACTAGACTTGGAAATCGTTGGAATACTTTAATAAATCTTAAACTCTAAACTTAACCGACAAGGCTAAACCGAACTATGTTATTGAGATACTTAGACTTTGTTATATTGATTTAGGGCACTTAGGCGGCGGATTATTAGCTTCTTATTGATTATTACCCGATCTCTTGCCGAGCTTATTTTGTGAGTTATTCGTAGCCCCTTTTCTCTTACTATTTTGGGCTGGAAAGCGTTTTTGAACTATGTTATGATGTATATCTTGTATGCCTAGTGTATCAGTATCACCTTAGATTAGGATGCTTTAGGCTTGGGTAAGCCCCCCTCATACACTTGTTAGCTATTTGCCCACGGTTGCATATATATAGATCTATATGGGTTTGACCAACCCTCATTACTCGAGAGGATATCCCTACGAGTGAATGTTATGGCCGTATGTTATTTGTTGCCTTTGGTATTGCATCGCCTTAGGTTAGGGGATTTGGTCAGGATCAGTGTATATTAATCTTTGGTATCTATACTCACGCTAGGGTTATACATCAAGATATGCTTTTGAAACTGTATATGTTTACTAAATCTTTTATTGGGTCAAATCTTATTTACTTATTGCGAATAATTCACCAACATTGTGTTGATGTCGTTTTTAACGCTTTTTCAGGAGTTTGAGGATTTTAGTTGATCATGCCTTGCATCTTTTGGGATCATATATTTATTTGTATTTGGAATTCGTTTGCTTGATGTAATTCCTGTATGATCCACGTATTTGACATTTGCTATGTATTTGTATTCAGCATTTGGTACTCTTTGATCTTGTATTGTATTTTGTAAACTTTGAGGCATGATTAATATGATTCGATGTTTTGTTTATGGTTGTATGTTGTAATCCTTGACTCTTGATATCTTTAACTGGAACACTCTGCGTTCCGCTTTTAGCGGGGTGTGACAGTTAAGTATGCTCGTAATATAAGTTTGGGTAATTTATGCCTTCGTAAATACGATCAATATTAACGTTTACATATATTTCAAAGTTAGTCCTCTAACGAAAAATCAGTTACAAAGTCGGTCCTTTAACGGGACTTAACGACAAAAAGTATTGCATAATCAGTCCTTTTAACAAACTTAACGGTTTGGAAAATTGAAGGACTGCGCCGCAGCCCTCGGCTAGTGCGACGCATTCATCGCCCAACAATATATGTCCAAAAACATCCTTTTCACAGATCTTTGGACCACTCCACCCATCCCAAGTTGCCAACCCCTTTACTGAAATATTTGGCCTTTTATGAGTTTATTGTGGATTTTGTTCCATGGTCAAACTCTCTCCCAACTCAAACCATTTCACACATATCACTTTCTCTCTCAATTCTCTGTACAAACTCACCTTTTTCCAGTCAAATTTACCCCCCAAAACCGTTCATTCTTACCAAGATTTCGTCACCAAATCGGAGCATCTGTTACCTAGTCTTCTTCCATTTCATTTTTTTTTCATTTCGGTAAGTTTTCCTCATTTTTATCCATAAACTTTCTTTATTTTCATAAACTTTCTTTTAGTTTCGGTTTAGAAACATAAACATACAATTATATAAAAGAAAACATGAATTTATAACAAGTTTTTATATAAAAGTTAACTATTTTTGTTATTTAAACTATTATATGTATAAATGTTATTTTACACCTTTAAACACCTAAAATATGTAAGAAATTGTCTCTAAAACGTATTATGGACATGAGGGTTCGTTATCTATCGAAAACGTTAGCTAAAACACTCAAAAACGTAACTTTTGAAGCTGTTTCGTAGCCTGTTGCGTCGCAACAAGCTCTTGTTGCGCCGCAACGAGACAAGCGAAACAATAATTTTTGGTAACGTAACAAGCCACTACGCCGCAACCCTTGGCTAGTGCGACGAAGCGGGCTCCAACAATTTTATTACTTGTTTCGTTACCGAAACAAACCCTGTAACACTCTATACAGCGAAACAAAGTTGCCTAACAATACTACCTGCGCAACACCATCCTTAGCGCAACATAGGTCCGTAACAAACCTCCGTGACAAACAAATCTTACGTAACAAAATAATCAACAAAGCAAGCCATTGCGCCGCAACCTTTGGCTATTGCGTTGCAGCGGGCAGTTTCTCCGCAACAACATTTTACCGAAACAACTCTGTTACGCCACCAATTGTAGCGCAACACCTTACATGCGTAACAAGGCGACGTAATACCCCTTTTTAGCATAACAAAATGTCACGAAACACCTTTTTAACGTAACAACTTGCGAAACAAAAAATGTTGTGCAACAAGGCTACTGCGCCGCAATCACTGCTTGATGCGACACAATCATGCCACATATTGTTTCTTATTCATTTTTCGATACTTCAACTCTACATTTGTTATCCTAAAATTTGTTCTTACATACTGAATATTAAACCCAAAATATTATACTTACTTAAACATACGTTTTGGACTCTAAACATAACAACAATCTAAAGTATAACGTTATTAACACGGTTTTGATAAAAAAAGAAAACGTATAACATATCGATAAAACATATATTTCTTCCAAAAAGCGAACGTAATCTTAAACTCTTATAACAAATGACGCATTCTTCGTTAAACTTTTAATAAGGTCATTTTCAAACTATTTTTACTTAAAGTTATTCAAAACGTCGAACGTTGAATTTTAGTTGACTTTGACTTCTTTCGAAAACGTTGACTTTGACCAAGTCAACTACCCTCGACGTTGACTTGGGTTGACTTCAACCAAACATTGGTAACCGTATTCTATTCAACCGATAATCCTGTTAGTCATTTCCGACTCAAAATATCATTCCTCTTTGATCGTCATTATTGACTTGAATAGACGATACCTTCCTTTAGTCGTTATCAACTCGAACTATCGTCATCTTTTATTGGACAATATTGTCACCACTTATTGATACCTGCTATTAGTCGTCCTCGACTCAAAATATCGTTGATTTTCGTTCGTCACGATGAATCAAAATATTATTATCATACATTCGTGTCTTTAACTCGAGACATATTAATCTTTCTAACACTTTATATAAATTATACATTATAACGTTAATCATATAAGGAAAAACCCAACTGCACTTATCGAGATACTTAGACTTACTTGATGTCTTCATACTAGAACATTTAGGCGGTGGAGCGTATTCTCCCGATTGTGTCTACCCGACATAGTATTTGCTGATTTGTGAGTTATTCGTTGCTCTTTTACCGCTTTTATATTTTTATTAAGAGTTATTAAACTTTTCTATATATATTTTGATTATGTTGGTAGATTATGATGCCTTTAGATTTAGTGTCCCTTACTTGTACGACCTTGGTGGTAGTATGAGGCCCTCGGTGCAAACCTGTTAACTCTTTTGAGCCATCGGTGCATATATATAGATCTATAGGGGTTTTACAAACCCTCATCGCAGCTATGGGATTCTGACCTGTGTGCGGTCCCTAGAGGTCGATGTTATGGCCGCTTAGTTTTCGTGATATGCCTTAGTCTGACACACTAAGGAGGAGAGTTAAGTTGCCTTTAAAGTACGGTTCAGGTGCAAATGGATATCTAAGGTTTATACATAGATCTCACTAGATTTCATAATTCAAGATATTACTATGATTTTTCTATTATATTACTACTTCATTACTGATTTTATATACATCTTTTCTGAGTCAAAACTTATCGAAACTTTTACACTTATATGTTTTTATAAAAATGCGAATAACCCACCAAATTTATGTTGACGTCGTATTTAACGCTTTTTAGGAGATTGAGTATTTACATCGATTATGGAGTACATTATTTGATACGGATTTTTGAGGATTTCGAAGAGACGTGACTAGACGTAGTTCGGTTTCTTTATTATTTGTGTGGACTTCGAACAGACTTAGCTAGATATAGTTTAGTTTCTATTGAAGCCACAAATTTATATTTATGTTGTATTTATTGTACTCCTAAAGTTTATTTAATGTAAACTTGATGTTGTAGTTTTTATTCGATGTCATCTTGGTCTTCTGATACCAATGATACTGTGCACCTCGAGTTTCCGTCTGAGCGGGGTGTGACACATTTTTACGATCTTATGAAATTTAGGCAAAATTTAACAAAATTGAAACAAAATTATAACATTTAAAAATAGTCGCAAAGAAAAATATTAACTTAATAGAATTAAAAATTACAATTGTTTATAAATTAAATTATAGGACTGAAAGTGTTACATTTTAAAAACATGTAATAGAAAAAGTCCTTTAAATTTAACTGTAAAGGGACGAATTTGGGAAAAAGTTTAAACTATATGGACTAAAGGTGATGTTTATTCATTTGTGGACTTAATTGACAATTTAAACATGCCACATGGACTAGTTCTATAAATTTCCTTTAAAGAATAAGGTTGTTAAGATATCGATTTGGATCTTAAAGTTTTTCAATTTTACGATCTCGTTTTCCAAAAACGATCCAAATTCTGCATAGGATCCAAAAGCATAAGATCTTAGCAAGATCCTGATCTTAAGATCTTAGGATCTTTGTACGATCAAATCCTACTTTTCTTCAATTTGAGAACAAAAAAAACTATAAATAAATTAACTTTGTTATAATAAACTAAAAAAAAAATTGTACAACCGGTTAAAACACTTTAAAACATAATTTTTATAAAAGATTTTACTTTAGCCAACGAATACATGTAGATCAAATCTAATATTAACTCAATTAAGTAATCTATATCTATATGAATTTTACTTCACACATTTCATCAAGTTTAAATATTGAGCAAGCAATGATTTTGATATATTATTAACAACATTAGGAGATTTGTTTCTTGGAAAATACTCCATATTGTAACTATAAATATACCTCTATATGAGATAATAGAATAATTATCTATTCTGTTTTCTCTATCATTCTTGTTCTTTTATTGTTCTTTGTATTGTTTAACAACATGTTATCAGCACGCTCTATATATGAGTTCGAGATAGCTACGTTGAACACGATCTAGATCCCCGTTCGGAATAAGATCACACAACTTTGATTGAGGTAATCATTATAGGGGTTCACGATTTGTTTTTCAATGGTTATACCATGATTGAGGTAAGATTTTAACTGTAATTTTCAATTGATTTTGTTTGATCTATGTATATATCAAATTTACATGCTTGATTAAAACAAAGTATTTGTTTTTCATACTTGTTCTTAATTATTTACGAAAATATGTGTTGTTCTTCAATAAAGTTATGTTAAACTTTGTATTACACATCGTCAACTATTATCTTTTAAAATTAAAAGATTATTGTAGTCTTTTATTTCTTTTTATTTCATTGTTCTAGTGGAACATTACAATAGTTACTTTATGAGTTTCTTTTTCATGTTCTATACAATATTTATTGGGCTAATTGTTTGAAAATGCATCGAACTTTACATTCAAAACTATTGTATGCATCCATCTCTAAATTGGTCTATTGTATGTATTTAACTTTCAAAAATCTCTATTGTATGTATCCAACCAATGAAATCTTAGCAAAACGATGATGTGGCAACTTACGTGGCACATTACATGGATGACACGTATTGTTGAATACATACAATAGCAGATTTTTG
This sequence comes from Senecio squalidus, assembly GCA_910822075.1. Lineage (NCBI taxonomy): Eukaryota > Viridiplantae > Streptophyta > Magnoliopsida > Asterales > Asteraceae > Senecio > Senecio squalidus. Next base: position 33,049,378 of record CAJVGC010000592.1, read on the forward strand.
AAAGTTGGATATATACAATAGAGATTTTTGAAAGTAAGATACATACAATAGACCAATTTAAAGATGGATGCATACAATAGTTTTGGATGTAAAGTTCGATGCATTTCCAAACAATTAGCCCAATATTTATTTAAAGAATAGCAAAACCTAAGATAAAATCTTTGTATTTACATGTTTTATTTGATTTTTTAAAATATTTTGTGAGATTCGATGTAAGATGATTCGAGGTATGGGCCGGAGATTTGGTTTGCACTCCTATTTGAGGTATATCGTCTTATATTAATTGGTACAAAATTTAATTCTTGAACACATATTAAATATGATCGGCTTCGACGATTGATGTTTTGGTGGCCTACAAATTAAGGTAAAATTTTTAATTTGAACTTTCTATTAATTATTTGATCAAGATTTTATAATTGTATGTTTAGTTATTATTTTTTGTGTTACCTGAACTATTATTTTACAAATTCCACTACAACATAAAAGACTTTTACTGACTGAAAAAAACAGTCAGAAAAACCCAAACTTCAGTCAGTAAAGCCGTTTTTGGCTACTCCTACTGAGGAAAAATCAGTCACTAATAAAGCCATCACTAAAGTTCTATTGTGAGTCATTGTTTCAGTCAGCAAAAGTAGTGATGAATTAATGACTAACGTTTCAGTCACTATTGGAGGCTCGGAAATTTTCACTTTTTACCTTTAATTACTGGATTTTCAGTCAGTAAAAGTCTTGGGATTATTAAAAAAAAAAAAAATTGGCTAATTTTTAATATTTATTCAATTACAGTAATCTTCAAAACAATTACATAAGAACAATAATAATATACATTTAAAACTGGATCTACCAAAAAAAAAAATCATTCCAAATTAATCTACAAAAAACCAAAAAAACGTCTTCAAATTCATTTCATCTAGACCTAGACATCTTCACTTATTCACCTCAAACTTCAACCATCGGATGAAAAAAACATATCGATTATCTCAATTTTCAACCTATGTGAAAAAGCAGATAACATTAAACGAACAGGAATCCTAAAGTCTATTACCCAATGTTCCAAATAAATGTTTAGTAAACCATAATTCTCGTTCTTACACAACAAGAAATATGAATTCTTACTAAATCTTTTAATTTACTCCTCTGACCCATATCCTACTTACCAAAACTTATACGATTCAATGATTAACTAAAATCTATACGATTCAATGATTAACAATATTGTACAAGTATGTAAAAACTTACTTGATGGTATTTGAGGGAAATCAAGCAGCATGCCCACTCCAGTTGGTAAAGAACAAGTCTCTGCAGTAAAACGTAAACACGGATGATCAGATTCTCGTTTTAAGTTATTGCTAAACCCACCAACAAGTCTCTTCAATGTATTTATTATTTAAAAATGATTACGGGTCAACCCAATCCTTTTCAACCTTTTGCTAAATAAATTTGCTACTTTGACCCTTTACCGTTTATTTAACACTTTCTAAGATGTTCTGACCAGGGTAGTCACATTTTAGACTCCTTAAATGGGCACATAGGACAAATAGCAATGGTACTTTGGATAAAAAAAATTTTACATCAGATGGATAAACGAAGAGTATGCAATTTAAGAAGGAAACACACTTAAAGAAATCTAAGCATATGTGAAAATCAAACGGTATAATTTTGACCTAATATCATACATTTTTATTTAGTGACAAATAAAAAAGCTTAATGGATTAGGAGCAAACCTGAAGATGAGTGAAAGTTAATATAACGCACTAGTTGGTGTCTTGTATACAATGGATTCTGTAAAAACTAAAAGAAACATGATAGCTGTATGGAATTGGCGAATTGCAGCCTAAAATGTCCACTCAAGTATTTTTGGGTATGTAAAAGACCTACCTCAAATTCATGTCACGTATTGTGAATACAGGTAATAAGGCGTACGACTATCTTGATTTCTCAACTTGTGAGGGTTGTTGTTGTGTATAGAGTATCATCTAAAAAAATATTTAGAGAAGTAGGTTAGTAAAACAGGAAAGAGAGAGAGAAGCCTAGCGTGGATCACCCAATGGCTACGAAAAAAATGAACGAAAGTAAAAGACAACCTACAAAGTACTGTGATATAAAATATTCAACTTGCATATCTACATCTAGGACAATATCTAAAATACATTAAAAAAACAACAACGAAGTACCTGTGGATCACACCTATTGAGGGTCACGAGTTATACAAACTGCCATCATGCTGCTTTAATAAGGCATAAGGTGCAAGGTTGTTGCATAATCCATCATATTTTGTGAAGTACCTTCGAAGATTTATAAGATAGATAAGGGTGTCAAAGTCGAACAATTCAATAACCAATTTAGCAATGTAAAATGCATTATTCTAAAATGGAAGATATCAACAAGACTTCCATGATAGAGCGAAAAGCATGAAAGTAAAAACATATAACTGTTATATCTCATTTGTAAAATGGAAGAGATCTGCAAGAGATTGAATTACATAATATAGATGTGTGAAACTGAAACCTGACATGTCATGGATTCTAAGCAATGTGTCCAAACATCAGTTTGAATAGTAATCAGCGACAACTTGGTTCCATACTTGTCCTTCAACTCTTAAATGTTTCACCATGCTCTGTTCATAAACATATAACGGTGAAAATTTGACAATGAGTAGATCGTTAATTTACTGTAATTTAGGAAAAAAACAAACATCATGCAAGAATAGGCAAACTAAAGAGTAACATTATAGGCAAAAATATATTTTATCCGAGTACCAAATATACATAGTTAACAGGAACATAGAAACGAGTCACTTAATTTAGTCTAGAAGAACTATTGTAGCATCATGTTGAAGTGTTGAATTGGACTCTATCCCTTACACATGCACTTCCTGTCACCATTAGTTGGTCTATTCTGCACAAAAGTGGAAGGGAGCTATAATGCATCAACTTGAAGGAGTTCTGATAATGTTTATTCTCACTTCTCCATGGCTCTAAAGTTTGTTATTACAATATTTAAGTAGAACCAAATTACCATGATGATACAATATTTACTATATCTAGGATGAGCTGAGTAGTAACTACTCAACAATGTAGCTCACGTTGGGGTAGATTTGACGATTACATCAAATTTCTATCCCACAATTTCATTGATGCAATTTATCGAACACCTTGTGTGCTTTTATTAACTAGAATCATATAGATAGAAACCTACGAACCTAATCAATTTCGTTACAACAATTGAACACTACATTTATGAACTACATCTGTGACATACAAAACTCCTAATATTTCCATATGAAACCTACTTATATTAAGATAAATTGAACATATACAAAGAAAATAAAGCAATACAGGTAATAGAAAACTTTTGATTCATCTTTTTCAAACAATAATTAAGCAATATATAAATTAAAAATTAAATACAAATTTACAGAATCACGAGATGTACCTTAGTTTTAGGTTGCAATAACAAGCACGTCAGCGACGCCTACAGAAGATGGAGTGACAAGCCGGAGTAAATGATACGCCGAAAGATATAGCGATTTTTAGAGGAAGTTAGGGTTTCGGTTTTCAAATTTTGATAAAATGTAGCAAAAGGTGAGAATGAGCGGAGAGTGTGTTAATCCGGTGCCTATGAGGATCGCCGGTGACGGTGTGAATCGCCGATGACGATGTGGATCGCCGATGACGGTGTGGATCGCCGATGACGGTGTGGAATGCCGGTGACGGTGTGGAACTCCCGTGAAGGTAAGGAATGCCGGTGACTGTGTGGATCGCCAGTGACGATGTATATCTCCGGTGACGGAGAGGATCGCCGATAACGGTGTGGATATCATCGGTGAAAGTGGAGATTTCCGATTGAAGAAGAGAGTAGGTTGATTTAGCCTTTTTAAGTTGATTAATGCAAGTGTCTTCATTTTATTCAAAACACGCGAAATATGAATTATTACCTACTTTTATTTTTTAAGTCAAGAAAAATTTTAGTCACAAAATGGCGTTTAGCTTGTAGTGTTCATGTGATTTGTTTTTCATTAATGTGTATAATCTGATTTACACATCTTTGATCGAATAGTTGTAATTTTGAATGAATTGTAAATCTAACCACTTTGAGTAGGATCCGATGAGAAAGATAATTGAAGTTTAGGTAGGTATTCAATTTGAGGTAAAACTTTTAACATGTTTAATTACTTAATACTTATGTTATATATTAAAAACTAAATAATTTTACGCAATCATGATTAGTTTTATTTAATTTGTTATGTAATTTTATTACGCATATTTAATTGACTATGCTCACTAAATAATTTCATGAGTAATGATCGAATATTTATATGAACATTTTATTATTTTTTTTTTATCATATATTATGGTTTATTTTAGTTTCTGTCATCGTTATGTGGTTTTTCTTTTGAGATTTCGTGTACTCACGCTGCCCATGAGTAATTAATATAGATTTGGTTGGTGGTTTTAGTGACATGAAAATATTTTGATATATTAAATAATATATATTTATTTATATGTTTAGATTTGTTTGAAAAAAAAAGTTATATTAATAATATTATATTATATTATGTGAAAGAAGTAAAGTAGTAATCTCGGTTACTTTAGTCTGGTTTGATTCCAAATAAATTTAATGGACCAACAAATATGATTTCTTTTAAATCTATGCATACGATATGTTTATAAAGTTTTGTTATGATTCTCAATATGCGTACTATATTCACTTATGAGTTTGGTTATTAGTGAGATAATATTATGCATTTAATCACTATTTTGATACTTATAACGTTAAACTATATATCATATATCATAATATCGGACCCTTATGACACTCTTTGTTAATGTCATGATCTTGCATAATACGATTTTGGGACGTTTACACTGTTAGAAATATTATGTCTTGTTTTTAAAAGCAATATTTTGATGAATATACATAACTTACTTATTAGTTGATTTATGTGTAATAGATAATTAAACATTAGGAAAAAACTATTTATGTTAGTTTTGAATATTGCTTGCTTGTGGTTAAGAAAAATGATGTGCTTGTAATGAAAGTTATTAACCATTCGAATTGATTTTGTGTTATTCCGTGAAGTGAATGTGGCAATTATTTGTAGTGATAGACGATGTTTATATTGCCATATGAATGTGATATTGCCCGTTGGAAGTGGAAATATAAGAGATGAGTAATCAAGAAAGACAAGTGGAAATATGAAATTTACCCTATCGTTCGAGTTATTAGTTCTTTGCATATCTTACATTATACATCATGCAATAATCTAATATTCATTCGTCATGAAAATGGTAAAAGTGAATTAAGATTAAGATGCATTATCTTCTTAATTTGCTTTACCGTAAAGTGTGTAATATATGTATGATTTAATATTTATTATGTATGTTTTGAGTACATGTAAAATCTAAGAAGTATTCGTTTGAGAATATATCACATGTGTATTATATCGAATATTATGGAATTTATTGAAAGCTCGTGAAGAGTAAATTTAAATTTGTTATGAGAAAAGGATTAAAATGATAATTCTCTTGTATTATATGGCATAAAAACTCATGTGCAATTTCAGGAAATATAGTCATAAACCAGAAGTTTATGGACGGTGTTTATTTGGTCATAAACCTGAAGTTTATGGACCGTGGTTATATATGATCATAAACCAGAAGTTTATGGATCGTGGTTATTTTGTCATAAACCAAAAGTTTATAGACCTTGATTATTTAATTGATTGACATGACCGGTTAGACCATCCAGGGTCAATGATGCAAAATATATTGAAGAATCAGAAGATTCTTCATGATTTTTATTTGTTGTTTGCTCTCAAGAGATGTTAACTAATTGTCAACTAAACTAGTGATTGAATCCTATAATTTTGGAAAATATTAACGGGATATGAATAGGCCTATATACTCATAACATGGAGCGTTTAGAGTTTTAAAATCGATTCATCGTCTAAATGTTTATCAAGTGGCAACCTGAAGTTTGCGTGATTAGTGACCTAGCTAATGGGATAGCGAGCACATTGTTCCAGATTATCATATCATTTTGGCAATAGTGTTGAATATACTTCACAATTTTTTTTTATATATAAATGATTATTGGAACAAGTGTTGACATTGGTATGTCTTACGCAAATTGATTTTGTTGAAACGCTTATCAAGCGTCTTCATGTCACACCCCGCTAAAGCGGAAACACGGAATGTGAAGAGCGAGAGTATTCGATACACAAGTTCATAGATAATCACCAAGTTATATTAAACAAAACATAACTTCAAGGTTTACATAGTAGTTTAAAACATCGTTTACATATCCAAATACAATAATAAGGTGTTCATAACCAAACCACCCGAACCCTTCCCATTCTTGAAATCGTAAACCAAAAGCATACAAGCATCGTCCCCAAAGCTTACTCGTTTTCTGAAAATACGAGTCAAGTGTTAACTAAGGGAGACGTAGTTAGTGAGCTACAAAGTTTAAGTAAAAGCATTCAAGTTTTCGACGCACATGACAATGGCGTAAAGTATAGTATGCAAAGAATTGTCGCATAACAATGCGTAAAGTATGAGTATTCATGTTTGTAGGCATTGACCACATAGTGCGACTATGTGACAATCCTAAGTATTGCCCAATGATCGTTGCTAAGCCTATAGCCTACCCACTAGAATTATGCACCATCTGTTGTTATCGTTGTGGTGAGGGTCAATCTACCCTAATAGCGCTATCCATAAATTCTATCGGTCCTCTCCCAAGAGATTAATAGCAAATGTAATGTAGGAGTGCATGGGAATTGTAGTGGTATCTCACGTCCATGTTGTACAACGTCCGCAACATGACGATCGATGTTTAGTCATTGGAAAATTTTGTGTTTGTATCCTCAGCATTGTTGGCAAAACCATCAACAATGCTGGCAAAATAGTGTTTGTATCCTCAGCATTGTTGGAAAAACCGTCAACAATGCTGGCAAAATAGTTTTCGTAATAGCATTTATGTAACAAGCGTTTCGTTAAGCGTTCAAAGTTTGTTTCAGCTTAAATGTAGTGTTTAAGCCTAATACTCACATTTCACCCCAAAAATGTGTTTAAAAGCATGTAAAAGAAGGGGTTTGTAACTCACTGTTTGCGAAGATTCTAACGCGTGCTCGGAATGTGCTCGGAGGGTGCTCGGAATCACCAGAATCCTAGTATAAACCAAGTTTTCGTGTAAGTATTATTATTTGTTAACTTTCATACTCGTTAGTCAACGATTGGTTTGTCGTTAAAGTGTTATAATTATGCCCAATGAAATTTGGGCAGCGCTTCCGCGCTATAAAATTTATATCCAAAATTTCTTATCCACTTTCTCGCTTAATAGGACACATATAATGACATTATATAACGATATTACAAATTAGTTATTTAAATACATTTATTTATCATTCAAGTTTCAAAACTCATAATCTATGAGAATATGTTATTGACTGTGAAAAATATTATATGTTCGTACATGCAAGTAAATATTTATGTATAAACAGTGAAGAAAAAATATTTTTACCCAAAGAAAGTGTATGGATGATGATCTAGAGTAGCTAGGAGGTGTTCTCGGCTTCAAATCTGTAGAAAACGTTGTATGTAACTAAGTGAATGGAAACTTCTTGCTTATATTGATGATGAGGACGATTTGTTAAGGTGTTTAGATGGATTATTGCTTGTAAACTTGCTGGAATTTGTGGGTTTGAGGTTGAGTTTTGTGAGATGTGTGTGTGTTTCAAGTGAGAGAGAGTTAGTGTGTATTTGTGTTTGTGTGATGTAGAATGAGAGATAGATGAGGGATATGGGTGTTTGTTTCTGTATTCTAGGCCCTTGCCACGTTTTGGACAGGTGGTGATCTTAGATTACATGCACATATGACTCAACAAAAAGTTGGTGGCTGGACCAACGATATTCAGCCGCCGGCTTCAGCCGTTGGCTGAATGGCTGTTCCAGCTAAAATTCGTTTTAAGTTTTTGTTAACGTTAAGCATTAGTCCAGAGTTTCACGTTCGTTCTTGTTATGAACTTAGGTAAGTTCATTATGTGATTTCTTGGTATTAGAGTTCAATTATTGCTTTGATTCCAATTCCGATTCCGATTCCGTTTCCGATACACACACGCTTAATGTTTAAGTAACGTAAACCTACGTTAAGAGTTTTTGTATGAGTTACATCGAGCTTAGCTTAAAGAGTTATGTTCACGTAACCACGTAACACATAAGGTTAGTTATAGCAAGTATCAAATATACGTATCGAGGTTGTAAGTTAGCGTACTCGACCTGAGTTTTGACGGTTGTCACACTTCAGTTGATTGCAAATCTAATAATCATGAGAGTAAAACACAAAGATTTTGTTTGGGGCCATGTATTTACATGTAAGAACACTAATTCGCATCAAGCCAATATTTTTAATGATTACCCCCCATTATGATTGATTTTTGGTCATAAGTAATTCCCATAAAATATTTTGATTATGCTTATATGTTTAAATTGTTCCACCACAACGCATAAATATGGGACGTATAAAATGTTGGGAATATATGTTTAACATGAATTCACATATAATTACAATGTAATATGCCATCAAGGGGAGATTTTTTTATGGCATGATTAATGATTGCAACAAATTAGTTATCCCAACATTAGGGGAGAGAATGAGCAGCTAAAATTGAAAAAGATTGCAATGAATTACCGATCCTCACACTAAAAAAATATGAACCGGAAGTTCATGAGATAATTCATTTGCCATACTTAGTAATTTCCAGACAATGTTGCTGACCAAAGAGAGTGACCATGTCACATGTATTAGTTGCTAATGCTCCGATTAAGATGTGTCCTGGAAAGACAACATGATATTAGTAATACATCTACGGCACACCTGAAGTGTGGTAGAATAATCGATTGCCAGTAAAATCCTCGAAATAAAAAAAGGAGCAAGGACTTAAGATGGTTAAATCGAGGTAATAAAGACCCCAAATATACTCTTGAAGAGTATAGACATGATGGTTACAGAAAAACCTAAGATACCTATTTTATAAAGAGATCTCAATATGTTATATCATGTCCAGGTAAATATGGAATCAAAATAAAAATGAAATCGACATCATGAATAATTTTTATATAATATAGCGCTAGATATTTTGAATGTTAAAGAGGGTCGTGAAAGCATACATGCCAAGAAGTGCAGAGATAGAATTGATTGGCCAATATGGAAAAGACATATGCATTAAATGAAAATTGAAGTCTCTCGGAGTAAGACATATATTGGACTTGAAGTCCATACACATGAAGATGGATTATAAAGTAGTCTTTGGTTGAACTGAGATTATTTGATATAAGGCAAGATGTATATATAATGATTATTTGCAAAGACTCGCGTTTGATTATTATTAAGTGGTGGATGATACTATTTGTATTGATAAGTCTGGCAATATAAAATATACTTGATTCGCGTTTAATTAATATTGTAAGAACTCACATGGTATTGAGATTTCTTGAAGGGTATAAAATGCGTGAAGGGTGTCCCACTATATAAATGCATGAAGCATATAAGAAAAGTTCTAGAGAACATTACTTGATTAAATGAAAAGGTCCGTATATCGACTGAAGTAATGATGATATATGTGATACAGTCGCCATGATAATTTATACTGATATAGCTATGAATAATTATGTTTGTGCACACAATTTACAAAGAGATCCAGATCTATATATGTTATAATTATGATGTATGACTACATCTGTAATTCGTGATGAGATTCTAAAGGCGATTGAATAATTATATAATTAATGTGAAATGAAATACCTTTAAAAGACATAAGTTTTATCTTGAGTTATATATATTATCATGTGAAGGATGAAATCTTTGCACACTAATAACAATTATGCATTGAACACTTAAATGGTTAAGAGATAACTTTATATTGATATGACCAATTTTGATAACCAAAATGATTATGATAATAGTGGTCATGAAGTACCATATTTGATTGATATTGAAGCATGGAGTTGCTTATATGAGATGTTGTTACTTTCGAGATGTTATTTCCGAGAAATGGTTGATATCTTATTATTATGGGAAAATTTAGTTGATCATCATATTAGTCACTCACAAACTATATATGTATTGTGAAGAGATGACATCTGATTGTGTCAACTCAAATAACTTAAGTGATGTGATCATCAGGGGGGAAAATACGTGTTGCACTCTTTTTTCCTTGTCTATGGTTTTGTCCCATTGGGTTTTCTTAGCAAAGTTTTTAATGAGGCAACATCCCCGGACGTTTTGAAAAGTTATGTACTCTTTTTTCTAACTAGATTTTTGTCCCACTGATTTTATCTAGTAAGGTTTTAAAGAGGCATAATCTTTTACATGGACATCCAACGGGGGCGTTATGAATAATTATGGTATGGATGCCCATATCTCTAGAATATCAATTAAGGATATTTGTATTTCATTAGGAGATTTAATTTTTGGAGGATACTCTATATTGTAACTATAAATATACCTTTATATGAGATGAATAAAAAAATTATTCATTATGTTTTCTCTATCATTCTTGTTCTTTTATTGTTATTTGTATTGTTTCACAACATAATTCAATAAAATATATTAAATAAACTATTACATTCCATATTTACATCGAATACATTCCATAATTAAAGATTTTAAATTTATAAAAAGTCTATATAAATATGAAATATATAAGTTCATTTAATGCATTTTATTGAATTACTTCAAATTTAATCATTTCTCCATGGGCAATAGTTAGCATTCCCAACAATTATAGATTATTTTAATAAGATAAATACTTATTTTATTAGAATCTTATAATCTTGATCCGATTTTACGATTCCATCTTAAAAACATAAAAAGAATCCGTAATAAAATTACGATTTTAACTAAAAATATTTAATCTCATAATCTCTAGATAGATTTGATCGACTCCCACACATCATCACGCTACGAGCCATAGGATGATATCATTTTATACTATTAATAAATGAGTTTTCATATCCTGTACGATGCTCGAGGTTTATACTTTGATTCCATTATTATTATTATTATTATTATTATTATTATTATTATTATTATTTTTAGTATTATTAAACTAACATAATTTTTATATAAATAATAAAATATAATATATAAGATAAACTAGTAAAATATAATACATAAGATAAAAGATTATCCTACGATATAAAATATAGAATATAAGATTAAATAATATAGTATTATATAATATGAAATAGTCTAGTAATAATAGTAGTAGTAATTACAATATGAATTAATTATTATTATTATTATTATTATTATTATACCATATAAAATATAATATATAAGATTAAATAATATAATATTATATAATATCTAATAAGAATAATAATAATAATTACTATTATTATTATTATTATTATTATAAGAATAAATTATTATTATAGTTATTATTATTATTATTATAATTACTATATTGTTATTATTTTGTTATATTCTAAAATAATAATAACAATAATAATAGTAGTAGTAATAATAATAATAATAATAATAATAATAATAATAATAATAATAATAAATAAGCATTTGTTAACCATTGTTCATTTTGATAAAATGCATTAAATAAATTTATAAGATTTGTTAACCATTGTCCATTTTGATAAAATACATTAAATAAATTTATATATTTTATTTTTATATAAAATTTTAAAAAATTGTAATTCTGAAATCATTAATTATAAATGTATTAAATATAAAATGAAATGTAAGAAATCATTCAAAAATTAAAACACGATTAACCATTGTTCCAAAGACAATAATTAACAAAATCCTAGTAATAATAAGTTTTTATATCAACCCTAATTACATATATCTTTATATTGATAGCTATGAACTTTTGGACACAAATATAGAATCACTCTATCTTAAACACAACGTAAATATTCTTACGAAATCTATCATAAAAATTTAGTAATTATATCATCATAAACAAACATGATCAAACAATTAATATTTGTTCGATGTAGGCAAACTCAAGACACCACAAATTTTCCAAGTATAAAAGAGAATTTATGAACCAAGTAGCCCGGAATGTCTGCTTTGCTTGGATGTAACATTCTCTTTTATTTATTCGAACAGAAGAAGTCTTCTACAAAGGGAATTTTAAATCGTAACAAACTGATTATTAAGTATGAGAAAAGAGAAAATATCCAAAGTGTGTTTTATACATTGAATGACTAAAACATATTTATTATTACTTATAATCTAGTGTGACAACCGTCTAAACTCAGGTCGAGAATGCTAACTTATGACCTCGATACGTATGTTCGATACTTGCTATAACTAATTTTATGTGTTACGTGGTTACGTAGACATTATCCCTTTAAGCTAAGCTCGTTGTAACTCACACAAAACTTTTAACGTAGGCTTACGTTACTTAAACTTTTAACGTGTGTGTCTCGGAATCGGAATCGGAATCAAACCAACAATTGAACTCTAAAATACTATGAATACATACAAAGAACTTTCCTAAGTTCATTTGAAATCAATCGGGAACCTTAACGAACAAGAATGCCTAACGAGAACAAAAATCGAAAATTTGGCCGAACCAGCCATTCAGCCAACGGCTGGATGGACTCAGCCAACGGCTGGGATCCAGCCGGCGGCTGAGCTCCTCCAGCCGGCGGCTGAATGCTGCTGGACAGGTGTTCGATGACTCATTTTTGCATGAAAAACGATTGGGACACATGTTTTAACCCGATTTGACCCCCCACTTTGGCAGTGTTTCAGCCTCCAAGGCACTTACACCCCTAGACCACATCACTTCTCTCATAAACTTAAAACACAAACACACATTCAAAACACACACATGGTTTTCTCTTTCTAGACTCTCTCAAACCCCTTTCACTCCAGAGATTTCCAGCAAGAAAACACCATTAAAACACACTAAAATCACCATTAAAAACGTTCTATTAATCAACGGTATCAAGGAGCTTGCACCAAGACATCATCTCTACCGTTTTGAAGCCGAGAACACCACCTAGTCACTCTAGATCATCATCCATACACTTTCTTTGGGTAAAAACACTTTTCCTTTACTGTTATTACATAAATAACTCATTGCATGTACGATCCATCACTTAAAAACAAGTTTTTAAGAAGTTTTATAACGATTTTTATACAAAAACGGGTTTTCATAATCTCTTACATAAATCTATATATTTGTGGCTAAAAATCCAAAAGAAACTGATATTTGAACACATATATAAGTACTTTTGATGAATATTCAGTTGCATGTCGAAATCTAGCTAAAAAACGCTTAAAATCGCGAAAATGGCAAAACAAGAAAATCTGTCTCGGCAATTCAGCCGCCGGCTGAATAGGTCTGTGCACAAAAATCGTATTTTAATGTTTTAACGGAGAAATCGAGACACATATACTTTTCACAGTTTATAAACATAACATAACAGATTACATATTTGTATTTTGAATGATAAGATGAGGTATTTAAATAACTAATTCATCATAACGATATATAATGATATTTTATGAATCGTATTAAGCGGGAAAGTGGATAGGAAATTTTGGACATAAATTTTATAGCGCGGAAGCGCTGCCCAAATTTTATTGAACATACTTATAACACTTAAACAACAAACTATTCGTTGACTAACGAGTTTAAAAGCTAACAAGTTATATACTTACACGAAAAGTTGGGTTATACTAGGATTCCGGTGATTCCGAGCACCTTCGAGCAATTCCGAGCACACTAGAAATCTTCGCAAACAGTGAGTTACAAACCCCTACTTTTAAATTCTTTTAAACATACTTTTGGGGTGAAATGCGAGTCTTAGGCTTAAACACTATTTAAGCTGATAAACGCTTTGATACTTGAGTGCAAAACAAAAACTATTTGATACTCGAATGCTTTTATGAAAACACTTGAATACTTTGAATGCTATAACGAGATGACTGATATTTTGAATACTAAAACGAATAACTATTTTGCCGGCATTGTTGAGGGTTTTGCCAACAATGTCGAGGACACGAAAGCTATATTTGCGAATGACTAAAACAATCGATCGTCATGTTGCGGACTTTGTACAACATGGACGTGAGAAACCATTGAAAACTCCCGACACTACCAAGGACATTAGTTGCTATTAATCCCTTTGGAAAGGACCGTTAGTAAATATGGATAGCGCTATTAGGGTAGATTGACCCTCACCACAACGACTTATAACGATGGTGCATAATACTAAATGGGTAGGCTATAGGCTTAGCAACGATCATTGGGCAAAACTTAGGATTGTCACATAGTCGCGCTATGTGGTAAATGCCTATAAACGGAAATGCTATACTATGTACATTTATATGTGACAACTATTTTTGAATGCGATACTCTATGCATGGTTATGCGATTACAATTTGAAAACTATGCTTTTACTTAAACTTGTAGCTCACTAACTACGTCTCCCGTAGTTAACACTTGACTCGTATTTTCAGGTAACGAGTAAGCTAGCTGATGCTTTTGGGGCGAATGACTTCAAGAACGGGATGGGTTTGGGTGGTTTGGTTGAACACCCCATTTTGTAATTCGGATATGTAACTTTGTTTTAAACTTTGTAAACCTTGAATATTATGTTTTCCTTAATGACATTTGGCGTTTATCTATAACTTGTGTATCGAATGCTATTGCTCTTCACATTCCGTGTTTCCGCTTTAGCGGGGTGTGACAGACTTGGTATCAGAGCGCAAGGTTATAGTGAATACCGATTTTTTAAAAATCAAACTATAACCAATTTCTAAAAACGAAAGATTTTATTTAACCAAAACGTGAAGGCATTGTTTAACTTGAATTATTCGTAGCCTTATCACCTATGAATAATTTGGACTAAATCATGCCAGAACGGGATTGGTAAACATTAAACGAACCTCCCCGGGAATTCTTGAAGTCAGACCCACACAGACCTAGATGCTATACTTAAGATACTCTATGTGCTCAGCTTATTACTAACACTTCCATGACCCGTATCTTCGAACTAACTCGTTATCGATCTAGGGTATGTCGAGAGGGAAAGAGATAGCTACGTCAGTCGACGAAACCGAACACTCTCACGAATCCCAATCACGCTCTAGGAGTCAACAATCGTCACCACTCACCCTACCTTACCTCCGTCGGGACGGTGAAGGAAGCTCACGATTACCAACACGCCGCGCACGACACCCACCGAATCGGCACTCGAGACCTCAGATAACTACGCCACCACCACCCCCTGTTCGCGGATTGACTCCCGAAGAAATCCAAGCGCTTTGTAACATGTCCGTCGACCTCCGCGGATACACACAAGTCGTGAGAGATCACTCCCACCAGATACATGGTTTGTACACCGAGGTGTTACGCACAAAGGCGATGGCACGAAAGGCGATTCGAGCGGCACGCAACTTGATGCTGATTAGCATAGTACTAGTATTCCTTATGGTTGTATTGGTTGTAATTAAAGTTTAGTGGTTGTTGTAAGATGACTTTTGGATTGTAAGCAGAATATGTAGTTTATGAAGGATTTTAAGCGTAGTACTTTATGTTGGTTGGTAATGTACGACAATAGTCGATGATGTTGGATTTTGTAAGAACATCAAATTTTGAGCGATATATATAAAATGGACGGATTATAATTACGATTGTTGTTGTTCTTGTTATTTCCCATTATATGAATCTGAAGTGATATATCAAAACCCTAAACCCGAGTTCTCTCTTGTGTAGGAAAATGGCCGAACCCAACGATGAGCGCATTGTCCAAAGGATCAACGCCCGACTCAACGAGGCGATACCCGACATCATACCCCGAATCAACGCGGGTATCCACCAGGGAGGACCAAGGGGAAATAACAACAACCAAGAAAACAACAACCAAGAAAACAACAACCAACGAAACAACAACCGAGAAAATAACAATCAGGGAAACAACAACCAGGGGAACAACCAAGGTTGAAGCTACAAGACCTTCATATCTTGCAGGCCAAAGGAATTCCATGGAAGAGCCTTCGCGATTGGTGCTGAAGAGGCAAGAAACGACCCCCGGGTGATTGCAGGTACGTTTTGTCACACCCCGCTATAGCGGAAACACGGAATGTGAGAGCTGGAATATCATTACACGGTTATAAGCAAATTAAACGATTCAAGTCATTTCATTGAAAATAAAAATAGTTCAAGATTTAAAACAACCAAGCAGTTCACAAGTTAAACTTAAATACAAATACAAGTTCCAAAATAAATTCCCAAAATAGAAAGCTCTTTCCCAAGTGCGCCTCACGTAACCATAGTGACCCTTCCTTGCCATGCATCCCGACACTTACACTAATTTCCTGAAACATAAGATAAAGTGTCAACTACATAAAGTAGTGAGTGAGTTACAGTTTAGAGTTTCGATAAAAGTTTCCAAAAATAGAAATATATATATATATATATATATATATATATGATGACGTCATAAGTAAAAGGAACGGAGCGACGTGAGAACATATATATGTAAGTAGTAAATGGTTTTGTACACACGCAAGTAAAACAAATAAAACTCGTATAAATAAAGTTGAAGCGGAATCCAGGCGCTAAAAAGGTATATGCGTAGGTAATATGTGCTTAACTAAATTAGTAACTCGTATCAATCACTTGGCATAATATAAATAGTAAGTATACACTAAACCGATTATCTGGTCCTGATCTAGCCCCAAAATGTTCCATTGAGTTTCCAACTGAATCTTAGTAATATGTACTTGGGTCGCTAACCCTGAGCAAGGAGTGACCTCTCCTAAGTATCGATACCCATAATACTAACGGCTATTGCTAATAGTGTATAAAGTTCCTGAACCAAAAACGGGGCAATTGAACATAGTTTCCAAAAATAGCAGTAAGCACTTACGGGTTTATATTTTCATCAAGGATTGGTTGTTCTAACAAGTATCCTAAATTTAGTTAACCATTTAAGGAGTAACAACACATATACGCATAATAGTTTCACAAGTTTCCAAGTTTCCCAAAGTTTCAAAGTTTCCAAAAAGTTCCAAGTTACGTACAAGTTTCCAAAGTTTACGAGTTTTATAAGTTTCAAAAATGTTTCAAGTTTCCAAGGTTTCAATAAGTTCCAAGTTTCATACAAGTTTCCAAATGTCTCAATAAAGTTTCGAAAGTACCAAGTTTCCAATAGTTTCAACAAATCGCAAATAGTTTCGAAAGTTACAAAGCATATAATCTTATGTTTCCCCCAAATAATGTTTAAAAGCATAGAAGTAAAACAAAGTGGGGTTGTAACTCACGGTTTGCGAAGAAAAGTAAGAACAAGCGCGGACGGAACGGAATACGTCGGGAATCAAAGATAACCTAAAACACCGGAATATTGTATAAGTTTTATTAGTATGATTTAAGTTATGTTAAGTTCCAATTTAACATTTTAAATCCCAATTTCTTATATTTTAGATTCTGTCCCAAAAGGTTATTACGGAAAAGTTACATGAATAAGTGTGTTCGTGTACGTTTTATAGTCCGATAAGTCCAATTATGTCCAAAAGTGTCAAAGATCAAAGTCAAAGTGTATAAGTCCCGAAAATATTAAGTTACTGAATTTGGAATATATTTTACGGTGAAATTTGGGCAGCGCTTCCGCGCTATAAAAATTTAGTCCAATTTCAAAACACTTTCCCGCTTTAAAACATACAATTTAACGATTATAAACAATAATACACATGTTTTAATTTCTCAATCTTTCCCAAACAGTTCTTTCATCAAAAACAGTAAGCTTTTCAAAGTTTATAACCTGTGGTAACTTATTTTAGCTTATTTTTTACGTTTAAAGCCTTTAAAACGACAATTATTACGAACAGCAGTATTCAGGCGGCGGCTGGAGACACTCAGCCGCCGGCTGGACTTTAGCCGTCGGCTGAGAGCCTTCAGCCGCCGGCCAGAGGCCTTCGGCCAGTTTCTAGATTTCGTTATTTTTTTGATTTTTAGCTTGTTTAAAGGTTAGATTCGAACATGCAAACTGTTATTTATCAAATATATATGTTTTTAGAGTAAAGTCACTGTTTCTTTTAGATTTGTATGTTAAAAATGTAGATCTAATGTAAAAACTCGTTTTTAAGCAAGAAAACGTTTTAGATCTTTGTGAAAACACATTTTCAGTTTATAGATCTTACATGCAACCATAAATTTAAGAAAAAAGAGTAAAATGAAAGGGTTTTACCGAAGGAAAAAGCAAAGTGACGGTTGGATGAGTTTCTAGCTTCAAAAGTGATGCAAAACTCCTTCAAAACCCGATTTTAAAGCTTTCCTTTGTTACCCTCTTGCTTAGGACGATTTGTATAAGGTTTCTATGGTGATATTTAGTGTTTTCTTGCTGTTTCAATGGTGTATTTTACTGGATTTCTTTGGGAGCTTTTAGAGAGAAGAAGAGAGTATGTGTGTTTTGTGTGTGTTTGTAATTTGAAAATGAAAGTAAAAATGAAAAGGGGTGTAAAGAGGGTGTGAGAGACTGTCATAGGGACCCTAAATGACCAGTATTGGGTCCAGTCCTCGAGTCTAACATCTCCCCAATCGAGTTACATGCAATAATGACTCATCAAGTCACAGGTCAGCGAGATTCAGCCGCCGGCTGGCCATATCCAGCCGTCGGCTGGATGGAAATTTCCAGCTTTGTGACGTTTTAAGTTTTCCGTTATAGTTAGTTAAGGACCAGAATCTTATTAGTTTCCGTTATGAACTTAGTCAAGTTCTTGTGTTGTATATTTGGTGTTAGGATTTATAGATTGATTCCGACTTTTGATTCCGACAATTAAAGACACAAGAAATATGAACTCGAACAGTATCAACACGATAAAAGAGTAACTAGAGATTTGAACCGATAAATTAACTGAGAATCACCTGAATTTTAGACGGTTGTCACACGTTTCTCCTTAACAACTATTATGCCTCAGTACTGTTTGACTCAGGCGCGGACAAAAGTTTTGTGTCCTTAGAGTTTAGGCCTTTGATAGCATTAGAAACCGAACCCTAGGCGAAAAGTTTCCGGTAGAATACGCAAATGGGCAAGAATACCAAGCTAGCGACGTAATTAAGAATTGCACAATAACCCTAGCTAACCACACTTTCGAAATAGATCTGATTCCAATCGAACTTAAGAGCTTTGACGTAGTAATAGGAATGGACTGGTTGACCATCAGAGACGCGAAAATATTTTGTTTAGATAAGACGATACGGATGCCATTAGGAGATGGAAACGAATTGATAGTACAAGGAGATAGGCCGGGACAAACTTCGAAACTCATATCGGTGATGAAAATGCGCAAGTACTTGAATAAGGCTTGCTTTGCATTGTTAGTGAACGTAAGGGACAAACAGGCAAAAGCAGCAGACCTTAAGGATGTACCGATAGTTAGAGACTATCCGGAAGTATTCCCCGAAGAACTACCTGGACTACCCCCTCAGAGGCAAGTAGAGTTTAGAATCGAGGTAATTCCTAGAGCGGCACCGGTGGCAAGGACGCCATATCGACTAGCTCCGACTGAGATGCAGGAATTATCCAACCAAGTTCAGGAATTATTGGATAAAGGATTTATCCGACCAAGCTCATCACCATGGGGAGCGCCGATATTATTCGTAAAGAAGAAGGATGGATCGTTTCGCATGTGTATCGACTACCGAGAATTGAATAAACTAACCGTCAAGAACCGATATCCTCTTCCACGAATCGATGACCTTTTCGATCAACTTCAAGGGGCAACCTACTTTTCAAAGATTGACTTAAGGTCCGGGTACCATCAAGTGTTGGTTTCAGAAGATGATATACCGAAAACCGCATTCCGCACTAGATACGGACACTACGAATTCTTGGTAATGCCATTTGGACTCACAAATGCACCGGCGGTATTCATGGATTTGATGAATAGGGTATGCCGACCGTATCTAGACAAGTTCGTTATTGTATTCATCGACGACATCTTAATCTACTCGCGTACCAAAGAGGATCAAGCAGAGCATTTAAAGTTGTTGTTGGAATTACTCAAGGAACAACAACTCTACGCAAAGTTTTCTAAGTGCGAATTCTGGCTACGTGAGGTCAAATTTCTCGGTCACGTAGTCAATGGATCTGGAATCCACGTTGACCCATCAAAAATCGAGGCAATAAAGAATTGGGAAACTCTCAAAAGTCCGACAGAAATCCGCCAATTTTTAGGATTGGCTGGGTATTATCGGCGATTCATTCAGGATTTCTCTAAGATAGCTAAACCCCTAACGAAGTTAACCCAAAAGAACGAGAAGTTCAACTGGGGAGATGCTCAAGAACAAGACTTCAATATCCTGAAAACGAAACTGTGCAACGCTCCGATCTTAACTCTTCCTGAGGGAAGCGAAGACTTCGTAGTTTATTGCGACGCGTCCAACCTAGGATTAGGTTGTGTATTGATGCAACGAAATAAGGTCATAGCTTACGCATCGCGACAACTTAAGAAACACGAGGTCAATTACGCCACTCACGACTTAGAACTAGGAGCGATAGTTTTTGCCCTAAAGATCTGGAGACATTATCTCTACGGAACCAAATGCACGGTATTCACGGAGCATAGGAGTCTGCAACACATACTAGATCAGAAGCTACTCAATATGAGGCAAAGGAGATGGTTGGAACTCCTTAGCGACTACGACTGCGATATTAAGTATCACCCTGGCAAGGCGAATGTCGTAGCAGATGCCCTGAGTAGGAAGGAGAGGCAACAGACGACTCGAGTACGTGCACTAGGAATCTACCTTAGACCCGACCTAAGGACGCGAATAGCAAATGCCCAGCATGAGGCTTTGGAGGCAGATAACATAAAGGTCGACACCCTGCATAATCACGAAAAGGACTTCGTAAGAAAGAGCGACGACGTCTATTATTTTAAGGATCGAGCCTGGATTCCTACGACTAACGAATTAAGGAAGACCATTATGGATGAAGCACACCGAACGCGATATTCCATTCATCCAGGGTCAAGCAAAATGTATAAGGACCTCAAGGAACACTATTGGTGGCCTGGAATGAAAAGAGACGTTGCTTTATACGTAGAGAAATGCCTCACTTGTGCGAAAGTGAAGGCCGAATATCAAAAGCCATCCGGATTACTACAGCAACCCGAAATTCCCGAGTGGAAATGGGAACAAATCACAATGGACTTCATCACAAAGTTACCTCGAACATCAAAGGGTAGCGACATGATCTGGGTTATAGTGGATCGACTAACGAAGTCAGCACACTTCATTCCCATTAAGGAAAGTTTTAACGTAGAAAAACTTGTCCAAATATACATCAACGAGGTAGTGACACGTCACGGAATACCCACGTCAATCATCTCGGATAGAGATACTCGCTTCACTTCCAGATTTTGGAAGGCATTCCAAGAGTCGTTTGGCACACGATTGGACTTAAGCACTACTTACCATCCGCAGACCGATGGTCAAAGCGAGCGCACTATACAAACATTAGAGGACATGCTGAGGGCATGCGTTATCGACTTCGGAGGAAGTTGGGATAACCACTTACCACTAATAGAGTTCTCTTACAATAACAGCTACCATGCTAGCATCAAATGTGCGCCTTTTGAAGCTCTCTACGGAAGGAAATGCAGATCTCCACTGTGTTGGTTGGAACCGCGAGATCGACAACTAATTAGCATGGATGTAGTGCAAGAAACGATTGATAAGATCACAACGATTAAAGAAAGACTTAAGACTGCGAGAAGTCGTCAAAAGAGCTACGCTGATATGCGCAGAAAAGATCTAGAGTTTCAAGTCGGCGACAAAGTACTTCTAAAGGTGTCACCTTGGAAAGGTGCAATACGCCGCGGAAAGCGAGGAAAACTTAGCCCGAGATATGTGGGACCATTTGAGATACTCGAAAGGATAGGTCCCGTGGCATATCGTTTAGAGCTACCACAAGAGCTCGGTAACATGCATAACACTTTTCATGTTTCGAGACTGAAAAAGTGCCTATCGGACGAAACACTTATCACACCTTTAGAGGAAGTACAACTAGACGAGAAACTCCAATTTGTCGAGGAACCGATTGAAATCATAGATCGCAAAACTAAGAAACTGAGACGCAGTAAAATCCCGATAGTGAGGGTACGATGGAACGCAAAGCGAGGCCCCGAATATACCTGGGAACGAGAGGATCAGATGATGCTTAAGTATCCTCATCTCTTCACTTCTCCCACAACGAATATCACAAGTTGAAATTTCGGGACGAAATTCTTTCAACGTGGGGAGAATGTGACAACCGTCTAAACTCAGGTCGAGAATGCTAACTTATGACCTCGATACGTATGTTCGATACTTGCTATAACTAATTTTATGTGTTACGTGGTTACGTAGACATTATCCCTTTAAGCTAAGCTCGTTGTAACTCACACAAAACTTTTAACGTAGGCTTACGTTACTTAAACTTTTAACGTGTGTGTCTCGGAATCGGAATCGGAATCAAACCAACAATTGAACTCTAAAATACTATGAATACATACAAAGAACTTTCCTAAGTTCATTTGAAATCAATCGGGAACCTTAACGAACAAGAATGCCTAACGAGAACAAAAATCGGAAATTCGGCCGAACCAGCCATTCAGCCAACGGCTGGATGGACTCAGCCAACGGCTGGGATCCAGCCGGCGGCTGAGCTCCTCCAGCCGGTGGCTGAATGCTGCTGGATAGGTGTTCGATGACTCATTTTTGCATGAAAAACGATTGGGACACATGTTTTAACCCGATTTGACCCCCCACTTTGGCAGTGTTTCAGCCTCCAAGGCACTTACACCCCTAGACCACATCACTTCTCTCATAAACTTAAAACACAAACACACATTCAAAACACACACATGGTTTTCTCTCTCTGGACTCTCTCAAACCCCTTTCACTCCAGAGATTTCCAACAAGAAAACACCATTAAAACACACTTAAATCACCATTAAAAACGTTCTATTAATCAAGGGTATCAAGGAGCTTGCACCAAGACATCATCTCTACCGTTTTGAAAGCCGAGAACACCACCTAGTCACTTTAGATCATCATCCATACACTTTCTTTGGGTAAAAACACTTTTCCTTTACTGTTATTACATAAATAACTCATTGCATGTACGATCCATCACTTAAAAACAAGTTTTTATGAAGTTTTATAACGATTTTTATACAAAAATGGGTTTTCATAATCTCTTACATAAATCTATATATTTGGGCTAAAAATCCAAAAGAAACTGATATTTGAACATATATATAAGTACTTTTGATGAATATTCAGTTGCATGTCGAAATCTAGCTCAAAAACGCTTAAAATCGCGAAAATGGCAAAACAAGAAAATCTGTCTCGGCAATTCAGCCGCCGGCTGAAATATTCTGCCGCCGGCTGAATAGGTCTGTGCACAAAAATCGTATTTTAATGTTTTAACGGAGAAATCGAGACACATATACTTTTCACAGTTTATAAACATAACATAACAGATTACATATTTGTATTTTGAATGATAAGATGAGGTATTTAAATAACTAATTCATCATAATGATATTTTATGAATCGTATTAAGCGGGAAAGTGGATAGGAAATTTTGGACATAAATTTTATAGCGCGGAAGCGCTGCCCAAATTTTATTGAACATACTTATAACACTTAAACAACAAACTATTCGTTGACTAACGAGTTTAAAAGCTAACAAGTTATATACTTACACGAAAAGTTGGGTTATACTAGGATTCCGGTGATTCCGAGCACCTTCGAGCAATTCCGAGCACGCTAGAAATCTTCGCAAACAGTGAGTTACAAACCCCTACTTTTAAATGCTTTTAAACATACTTTTGGGGTGAAATGCGAGTCTTAGGCTTAAACACTATTTAAGCTGATAAACGCTTTGATACTTGAGTGCAAAACAAAAACTATTTGATACTCGAATGCTTTTATGAAAACACTTGAATACTTTGAATGCTATAACGAGATGACTGATATTTTGAATACTAAAACGAATAACTATTTTGCCGGCATTGTTGAGGGTTTTGCCAACAATGTCGAGGACACGAAAGCTATATTTGCCAATGACTAAAACAATCGATCGTCATGTTGCGGACTTTGTACAACATGGACGTGAGAAACCATTGAAAACTCCCGACACTACCAAGGAAATTAGTTGCTATTAATCCCTTTGGAAAGGACCGTTAGTAAATATGGATAGCGCTATTAGGGTAGATTGACCCTCACCACAACGACTTATAACGATGGTGCATAATACTAAATGGGTAGGCTATAGGCTTAGCAACGATCATTGGGCAAAACTTAGGATTGTCACATAGTCGCGCTATGTGGTCAATGCCTATTGATGCGAAAAATCTAGTTTTCCGAAAATTAAACCTTTACTAGATTACGACACGGGCAATGTACCCTTGTCAATTGTAAACAGTATTGGCAAATATCGGGTTCGAACACAGGGACTATTTATAGTTGAAAGTATTAGTTTATAAAAACACGTAACAAGTAACAAGTTGGTTTTAGTCTTAATGAAGACTTGCTTATAATAACGGTAAAAATATTTTAGAATTCAAATATGGATAAAAAGACGCTTGCTTGGACCGTTTACGAATATGTGTTATTTCTTAGGTGTGAAAATGTCGATAAACTTCTAATGTAAAATCCTAAGTTCCTTTCGAATACCGGATTTCTCCAATTACCTAACCATGCAACGATTCCTTTCGAATACCGTTAACACCTCAAGTAATTGTGCATAAAGTTTCAAGCCGATATGTGAGAATTAATTTATAAGCTTCCTTTCGAATAGCTTACTAACTCCTAAACCGATTTCTCTTAATTTAGTAGCTAGCGTTTGTGTTAATATCTACTTGTAAAAAAATTGTTAATGATTCCTTTCGAATATCATTTACTTATAATCAACTAAAGACCGGCCGATTAATTCGTTCCTATTTTAGTAAAAATTACGGATTCCTTTCGAATACCCGTTTTTAGATTACCAAACAAGAGTATAAACAATTTTAGCAAGATAATTAAGATATTAACCCAAACGGATCCCCAATTAACCTCTACATATCACTCTAATTTCACACCCAAAACCTAACACATAAACATCACATAATCCAAGCAAACGTTCAAATAAATTAGCTACTCATAATTGTAACAAACACAATCAAATATGTAAAAGACATGATTCAATTGAAATAAAAGTGATAAAAGATTCAATACCAAAAGCTGGAAAATAGGTTCCAAGTATCCCCAAATTAACAAAACTGAAATTGAAGTAACGATTGTTCAATGAAAAATAACGATTATGAAAAGTGTTCTTGATTCTCCTTGCTAAAAATGATAAAAGACTGATGATATGATGATTGTGATATCCAGAAAATCGGTCATAAGTAATACCCCACTAACCCCTTGGTTTTCCACTTAATTAGGATTAAAGAGTAAAGTTGTAACTGCCAGCGCCGTGAGTTGCGCCGCAACTGTTTGTCTTGCGCCGCAAGTGATAGAATTGATTTGCCAGATACGTGAGTCTCTTGCGCCGCAACTATTGCTTCCTGCGGCGCAACTCGTATTCAGTGAGCTCCATAAACTTTGTGTCAACCAGTTGCGGAGCAATTGATGAAAATGGCCAAGGCAACTAGACATTTTGATTCCCGACTTGTTTTGCTTAGCTCCTTTTGGTCCCAAATCACCTCCAATAACTCCAAACATAACTAAAACCTATAAAACACACTTTACACAAAATATAAGCAATACGGGGTCTATCCATTGCGTTTGGGACACAAAACATAACAAATATCGCTATGAAATACTCGTATAAATGAGCGATATCAAACCCCCCATACTTAAGCATTTGCTTGTCCCTAAGCAAATCCGACTCAAACCTACTAACAATTTTACAAAACATACAACTTAAGAAAAATTAGGGAATCACGGGCTCAAACATTAAATTTCGGTGTTAGAGATAAAGATTTGCGTGAAACTGCTAGATCGTAAAAACGACTACAAACATCTAAACCTACTAAATTACTTAAGCAAACAAGAACCGCAATTTACCAATTTTAACTCCTAATTCTTCCCTTAGTTTAGATATGTCAAGATAATCACCCCTTTTCCCTCACTCTCTAACCGAAATTAGAGCGATCAGCCATTACAGCCGACCCCTATACCGCCTTACTTTCGGGGGAACCCTTAAAATATTACTAAGCATTTTCTTCATTTGAGTACTTCTTTCTTTTGAGAATTATTTGGTTAGTCTACATCTTTTTCTTTTCCTCTCACTTTTGTTCACTTCAAATATTATAGATTTTATTTTATATTTTCTTTGAAGTGAACGGTATAACGGGATTTGAGTCTTCGTTATAGTGAGGATCAATTTCTATTTTGTCGACGGGAAAGACCTATGGCCTTTTTCTTCGCCTCTAATTCTCCAAGGGCTTAAGTAATACTAGGATTCCCCAACTACCCCCGAGAGGGTGCAGGGACTACAAGGGCTCGGTACTAAGGATATCTAGTGATTATCTATCTTTTTGATTTTTCAGGGAAACTTAAGGAACTAAAATTAGAAAACCTAAACTCTTATTTACAAGTATTTTATTAACTAAAGATGTTCCTAAGCAATTTCACGTTAATGTACCGGAATAAAATTAAATATACAAGCCCCTATCATTTTCCCTAACTACATTTAAGCGGTTTTTTTTTTTTTTTTTTTTTTTTAGACTCTAAAAGACTCAAATGGGACTAAAATAACGTAATGGATATAGGGGACAAAACTAACTAATTTCACGACTAACCCCCCATACTTAGACAACACATTGTCCCTAATGTGTTCCATCAAAATAAAAACGAACTAACCTAAGGGAAATTAAAATGAAACTAAAAATACAAAAATAAAAGAAAGAAAGATAAAACCGTGCGAGTATCGTAGGATGTGGCATGATTTCTGAATCGACTCCGCACGTGCTGAACTTAATGCCAGTCTTGGTAAGGTACAAACACATAAACAAACACGTTAATTAGCATAAAAATAAAAATCCTAAACAACTGAAAATAAAATAGTTCCAAACACGACCCGACACAACTGAAAAGTAAATAGTTCAACATCACAAAGTACAACAACAAACAAATAAGCCCCACAAGCGGCTTCTTCACTGCAATCACTCTTCATCGTGAGGGGTAAATGGGTTCCACATTGGAGGTGGATTGTATTCGGTCCACCCACTCGCTGCCTCGGGATTCTGCACATGGTATTGAGAGGTGGTCATGTACTCCCACATGGGCTGGTATCGTGCCATGTGATACTGCGTGTAATCCCCGAACTGGTGAACATCCGAGCGGGTCCTATCGACCTCCGTCCTGATGTGAGACACCTCCGTCCTCATATGAGACATATCAGTATGTGTCTCGTCCACTTGGCGCCCAATTCGATACATCTCATGCATCATTGGGTTGAAATCAAAAGGGCCAACTGGTGGTGGTACCGCTCCCGCCGCGTTCGCGTTGCCCTCTTCCTCCTCGTTCTCTTCCTCAGCTCCGTCACCCTCTTCCTCCTGCACATTACCAACATAAATTCTGTTTTTGGTTACAATTTTAGCCCGAAACAAGTCATTCATCGTAACCATCTTCCAACCCACTGGTGGACTGCACTGTCGAGTCCCTGCCTGAGTCATAACACCCAAAGTCTTTGCTATCCTCGTAATAAAGTGTCCACAAACCATAGGCCCTGCGGCTTGTCGTCTAGATCCTTTCTCGTTCATATACTCAGCCAGTGCCCACGGGGCATTCACATACTTTTTAGGGTCCCTTTTAGCGAAGAAATACAACAGCCACAAATCATCAATATAAACTTTATCCTGATGCTGAAAACGGTGCAAGAATGAATTGGAGATTCCTTTTTCAAGCACTCTTAATATTGGATCCGTGAGATTGTTCGCTTTATTGGTGGAGGCATGAGGCCTATTTCCGGACAAATCAAACCACACTTCATTTTTTCTACTCCGGATTGCATTCCAATTCCAACTTCCCTTAACAATATAATCCGCCATATTGGGTTTATCCAAATATTCAGCTTCAGTAAATAAACCCGTCAAAAACCCAAACTGTGGCAGGGTGACCTCATGAGCTTTCCCCCCAACCTAAACTTGATTATCTTCGCATCGTAAACCTCTTTACTACTGTCCGGGACCGGGTCAACTGTCAAGGTGGAGTAAAACTCGAGACACAGTTCTCGGTAAATGCTCTCTCGGACACTGAATGCTTTCTTCCATACTTCCACCTCAAAAGGTGTCGCTCCAGTCCCTTTTACAAACCGAGTAGTCAAGAAGGGGTTCAATTCTGCAGTTATTCCCAAATTATCGAGCATACCCCACTCCAAGAACTTCGGGGGGTGAACCGCTTTTTCCTGAAGTAAGGCCAAGTTGTTATTAAATCTGATTTTTTCATTAGCCGTGCATCCCGTCCATTTGAGCCAAGGGTGCGTTTCAGGTCTCATCACCATTGATTCAGTGGATGGAATCGGTGGGCGGGTCACTCGATGAGAAGTGGATGATTCTACCACTTCCGGTTCCTCAACCGCTTGACGTTTGCCCTACAAAAACAAACAAAAACAAAGACAAAACAAACTACATTTGTTAGACTAAAAGAAACAAAATAACACAAACTACAGGTCTGAGGGCCTTCTTGCGCCGCAACTACTCCCTCTTGCGGCGCAAGAAGGTGTTTTTCTGGGCGAAATCTGTAGCAACAATGGTGAACCCGACATGACCAAACCAAATCCTAAGAATCCTAAAGCTAAACGATATTAGGCTAAAACTTATCTTAATTAACTAAAGTTACTACTAAAGAACCCTAATTTAACTTTCCCCCAAATCAATTGCAAATCAAGAACCCTAATTAAACTAAAACTAAGAAATTAAAAGTAAGAAACAAACATACCGATCTTCCCATGACTTAATTGATTGATTTTTAGAAAAGATGAGAGTCGAAATCGAAGTTTTAATTTAGTGTGTGTGTTCTTGGTCTCTGCTTTGCGCCGCTAGTGTGTGGAGAAAAAAGATAGAAAGAAGTCGTCTAAGGGTTTAAAAGATAAGAAAAACATATTATTTTTTTTTTTTTTTTTTTTTTTTTTTACACCTGATGGTCTTGCGGCGCAACAGTAAGGTCTTGACACCCAAATTACTACCAGCCTCGGATCAGAACTTGCGGCGCAAGTCCTCCCTCTTGCGGCGCAAGAAAGGTGCTACAGCAAGATTTTTCGTTTTACTTACTAAATTACTTAAACACTTAAACTAAACTAAAACTAGTTAACTCCTTAAATTACTAAAATAACTAAAAACAGCAAAAATAATCAAAATAAGAGAAAATAAAAGAGAAATGATACAACAAACCGGGGTTTAATCCGAAAGTGCTCGTTTTTTCCTCGAGTCATTAGCTTGACTCCTCGTTGTGCCGAGAATCTAGAACGGGTAAAACCCATCCTCCAACGTCATACCATTCTCCTCATCTTCCTCACGATAAAGTTTAACTCTTTGACCATTAACGATAAATGATCCGCCCTCATCCGTTTCTAGCTCCACATATCCACCCGAAAAGACCCGTCTCACCAAATAAGGACCCGTCCACTTTGATCTCAACTTAGGTGCTTTAAACTTGTATTTCGATTGACACCTTGTCCCCTTCCTTAAACTCTTTCCGCCTAATTTTCAAATCATGGACCATCTTAGTCCTCGCCTTATAAAGAGCGGAATTCTCGTACGCGTTCCATCTTAACTCGTCTAACTCATGGAGTTGTAGAAATCTGGTTTCGCCACTAGCTATTAAATCCATGCTACACTCTTTAAGCGCCCAATACGCCTTATGCTCTATCTCCATGGGCAAATGACACGTTTTCCCATATAGCATCTTGAATGGGGTGGTCCCAATCGGTGTGTTGTAAGCGGTCCTAAACGCCCATAATGCTTCATCCAATTTCTTTGACCATAAAGACGGGTTGTTGTTGACCGTCTTTTCCAAAATCCGTTTAATCGCCCGATTAGTGTTTTCGACTTGCCCACTTGTTTGAGGGTGGTAGGAAGTCGAAAACCGGTGTTGTACCCCATATTTCTTCAAAACTTTCTCCATTTGGGCGTTTGCAAAATGGGTTCCCCGATCACTTATCAAAGCTTTTGGCATGCCAAACCTACAAAACAAACTTCGTAAAAAATCAATAACAACGTTAGCATTATTAGTAGGTAGTGCCTTTGCCTCGACCCATTTAGATACATAATCCACCGCCACCAAAATGTAGACATTTCTGTTCGACGGTTTAAACGGCCCCATGAAATCAATACCCCAAATGTCGAAAACCTCGCACACTTGTATACTTTGTTGCGGCATCTCGTCTTGTTTTGTAACCGTACCTTGCCTTTGACACGAATCACATGTCCTCACTAAGGTGTGTGCTTCCTTAAAAATAGTGGGCCAATAGAAACCCGCATCAAAGACCTTTTTACCCGTCACCGCTGGACCATAATGCCCTCCCGTTGGACCATGGTGACATTCATCGAGAATTCGCCTCGTATCAGCTCCATAAACACACCTTCTCACCATGCCATCGGCACACATCCTAAACAAAAACGGCTCCTCCCAAAAATAGTACTTGGCATCCGAGTATAGCTTCTTCCGTTGTTGATAGCTTAGCTCTCTACTAACAACTCCACCCGCTAAATAATTAGCTATGTCGGCATACCACGGACTCCGTTCACCAAATGCCTTCCCAACAAATGCCAACCTTTCATCCGGAAAGGTATCACGAATATCCTCCTCATTCAAAGCTCCGAGACTAGGATTTTCCAAACGGCTCAAATGATCCGCCGCCACATTTTCTCTACCCCGCTTATCTTGGATTTCCACATCGAATTCTTGCAAAAGTAAAATCCACCTAATCAATCTCGGCTTCGCATCTAACTTTGAAAACAGAAATTTCAGGGCCGAATGATCCGTGAACACTACAGTTTTGCTCAATACCAAGTATGATCGAAATTTATCGAAGGCAAAAAGCACTGCTAATAATTCCTTCTCGGTAGTAGTGTAATTTTGCTGAGCTTCATTGAGAGTCTTGCTAGCAAAATAAATGGGCCGAAAGTGTTTGTCAATTCGTTGACCCAATACCGCCCCTACCGCAAAGTTACTAGCATCACACATCAACTCAAAGGGAAGATCCCAATTTGGCGACACTAAGATCGGTGTGTTAGTCAACCGTTCCTTCAATAATTCAAATGCCTTCATACAATCCTCCGTAAATTCGAACTTTGTATCCTTTTCTAACAAACGAGTCATCGGCCTAGTTATCTTTGAAAAATCCTTAATAAACCGCCTATAAAACCCCGCGTGTCCTAGAAAGCTTCTAACTGATTTCTCATTCGTTGGAGGTGGTAACTTTGCTATAACTTCAATTTTCGCTCTATCCACCTCAATTCCCGCCTTTGAAATCTTGTGCCCCAATACTATTCCTTCCTTTACCATAAAATGGCATTTCTCCCAATTCAAAACCAAATTTGTTTCTTCGCACCGTGCCAACATCTTATCTAAACTCTCTAAGCAACCATCAAATGAACTCCCATAGACCGAAAAATCGTCCATAAAAACTTCCATGGAGTTCTCGACCATATTCTGAAAAATCGCCATCATACACCTCTGAAATGTTCCCGGTGCATTACACAACCCGAATGGCATCCGTCTATAAGCAAAGGTACCGAAAGGACAAGTAAATGTTGTTTTCTCTTGGTCCTCGGGATCAATTGGAATTTGAAAATAACCCGAGAAACCATCGAGAAAACAATAGAACTCGTTTTCCGCCAACCTCTCTATCATTTGATCCATAAATGGCAATGGAAAATGATCCTTTCGGGTCGCCTCATTCAACCTCCTATAATCTATACAAACTCTCCATCCCGTTACGGTTCTCGTAGGTACCAACTCGTTCTTCTCGTTAAGCACAACGGTCATTCCTCCTTTCTTGGGTACACAATGGACCGGACTAACCCAAGGGCTATCCGCTATCGGGTAAATAATACCTGCATCCAAGAGTTTAACAATTTCCTTTTTGACCACATCTTGCATATTCGGGTTAAGTCTCCGTTGTCGTTGGACAACGGGTTTTACATCATCTAAAAAGTTGATTTTATGTTTACAAAAATCAGAACTTATACCCGGAATATCAGAAATGCGCCAAGCGAAAGCCTTTTTATGACTTTTAAGGATTGTTAGTAATTTAACTTTCTCGTCTTCCAAAAGTGAAGACGAGATAATAACAGGGAGACTAGAATTACCCTCTAGAAATGCATACTCTAGATGTTCCGGTAACTGTTTGAGCTCCAAATCCTTCGGGGGATCTTCAATGGATGTCTTGATCCTCGCCCCGTCGTTAACTACCAACTCCTTCACTTCAATCGACCCTTGCTCTTCTTCCGCCTCTTCTTTGCCAATGGAATTCAACATTTCCATTTCCGCTTCTTCTTCCAAAATTCCTTCCCAATCAAGGTCATAATCTGCTTCATCTATAACATCAATTCTAAAACAAGATTCATCAGTAGAATAAGAATGTTTCATTGCTTGATTTAGAGAAAATGTTGCCCTTTCATCACCCAAACCCAAAGAAATTTCGGTATCCCGAACCCGGATGATAGCATCCGCGGTGTTCAAAAATGGTCTACCCAAAATGAGAGGAACTTTTTCATCCTCCTCCATTTCGAGAATAACAAAGTCTACGGGATATAGAAAATCTCCAACCCGTATGAGCATATTTTCGGCAATACCCAATGGATATTGATAAGATCGATCGGCCAATCTTATGCTCATACGTGTTGGTGTTAAAGCATTTGAAGATAATTTAGTATAAATAGAGTTGGGCATTAGATTAATGCTTGCCCCTAAGTCCGCTAATGCACTAAAAGTAAATGTATCGTTAAAAGTGCAAGTCAACAAAAAACTTCCTGGGTCTTCAAGTTTCGGTGGAATAGACCTCTTCACAATCGCCGAACATTCGGCATTTAGAAACGCGGTGATTTTCTCCATGTAATCACCTTTCCCGCTCACTAGCTCCTTCATGAATTTTGCATAATTCGGCATCCCTGCAATAAGATCAACTAAAGGAACATTAATCTTAACAGTTTTCATTAATTCGATGAATTTACCGTATTGTTCCTTTTTCTTTTCTTTTCGAAGTCTATGCGGATATGGGATATGTGGCTTGTATGGCCCTTTTGGTTCGATTTCCAGCTCTTTTTCTTTATTAGCACCCTTTGGTTCCTTCCCAGGTCTCGACTCCATTTCTATTTCTTCCTCGTCGTCCGAATCACTATCGATGGGTTCACGGTTCTGTTTCTGCTCTTGTTGCGGCGCAACTACAGGGTCTTGCGGCGCAAATGGTTGGTCATTGACAATTGGGTTCGCCACTGAAGACGAGTTGCGGCGCAACTCCTCTTTGTTGCGGCGCAAATGGTCAGTTTCAGCTGAATTTCTCGTTTTCTCCTTGTTCAGCACCATTTCTCGGTTCCCCCCATACTTAGGTCCAGACCTAGTCTCCACAACGTTTACATGCTCACCCCGATTGTTAGGAGGTACATATTTCGATCCTTGACTTGATGATCCTCCGTTATTGTTTTGATTTTGCCTCGGGTTTGGTTGGGTTGAACTTGGCATTTGACCCGTTGGTCGGTTTGAGAACTTTTCACTTAATCTTTCAAATTTTCGTTCCAAGTCTTGCATGTTAGCTTGGGTGTTCCTTTGGCTTTGCTCCCATTTTGCGGTGAATCCTTTCATGGAGTTAGCCATCATATCATTCGTCGCCTTTTGGGAATAGACAAACTCTTTCATCATCTCCTCAAAATTCTGTTCGGTTTGCTCCTCCTTTTGTTTCGATTGGTTGGGTTGAAAACGTGCCTCATTTCTATTCCCCCGATTCTGATTTCCATACCCACTATTTCCCCGGTTTTGATACCCGTAGTTGGCATAGTTTGCTTCCTCAGATTTCGGCTCACAATCATCCGTGTAGTGAGGTCCCTCACATTTCCCGCAACCATTCTTCACTAAGTGGACATCTTTTTCCAAACGACCCATTCGGTTTTTCATTTCATCACCTTAGGCTTTAATCTCGTTCACCACTTCCTTGTTGCCACCACTACTACCTCCTTCTTCAACTTGGTTGACCGTTCCCCTTACTCTCCTATTCCTAGTAACCCGATCCCTAGCAATATGAGCTTGGACTTGATCTTCCATCATTCGGTGAGCCTCGTTTGGTGACTTGTATAAGAAACTGCCACCACCCGCTAAATCCAAGTCGTGTTGAGAACGACTATCCAAACTGTAGTAGAAGATATCAATAACTTCATCTTTATCTAAATCGTGCCCATGGCAATTCCTTAACAATTCCTTAAGCCTAATCCAAGCATCCGTTATGGTCTCGTTATCCCACTGTTGAAAAGAACGGATTTGGTTCAATAGCTTCCTACGCAAGATGGGTGGGAAAAATCTCGTCACAAATATCTCTCTCATATCTTCCCAAGTTGCAATTGTACCCGGCTCCAGTTCATTAAACCACGTTTTCGCCTCTCCCGTGAGAGACGATGGAAAAAAACTTAGCATAGCGCTTTCCTCTTGACCCGCTCCATATCGAAACATTCTACATGTCTCTATGAAACTCGCCACATGCTTGTGCGGGTCGGACTTGAAATGTCCGTCAAATGTGCTGTCTTGAATCATTTTTAAATGGTGCCCTTTAACCGAAAAATCGGCCCCCAAGTCCGGTGCTACAATGGCCGACCCATTCGTTTGTGGTACAATTCGGTTCCTGTTGATCATCGGTATGTCAAAAGGATTTGGTGGGTCAATAATTCTCCCACCATTTGCACCACCATTTGCTCCACCATTTTCTCCGTCTTCCATTTCTTCTTCAAAAACAATTTCAACTTCCTCCTCGGAAGATTCGCTTTCACTATAAACAACCGATGCGGCTGCTCCTAAACCCCGTTTCCTCAAAAGTTTTTCCGGATCCGAAAGAGGACTATGCACTTGTTTCCCTTGGGATCTCGTGTACATCCACAATCAATAATCCTGAAAATCACAACAAAAACAAAATACCCGTGAAAAATATTCAAACAAGTACTCAAACAATAAACTAAAAACTTCAACTAAATCAAGTCCCCGGCAGCGGCGCCAAAAACTTGATGCGAAAAATCTAGTTTTCCGAAAATTAAACCTTTACTAGATTACGACACGGGCAGTGTACCCTTGTCAATTGTAAACAGTATTGGCAAATATCGGGTTCGAACACAGGGACTATTTATAGTTGAAAGTATTAGTTTATAAAAACACGTAACAAGTAACAAGTTGGTTTTAGTCTTAATGAAGACTTGCTTATAATAACGGTAAAAATATTTTAGAATTCAAATATGGATAAAAAGACGCTTGCTTGGACCGTTTACGAATATGTGTTATTTCTTAGGTGTGAAAATGTCGATAAACTTCTAATGTAAAATCCTAAGTTCCTTTCGAATACCGGATTTCTCCAATTACCTAACCATGCAATGATTCCTTTCGAATACCGTTAACACCTCAAGTAATTGTGCATAAAGTTTCAAGCCGATATGTGAGAATTAATTTATAAGCTTCCTTTCGAATAGCTTACTAACTCCTAAACCGATTTCTCTTAATTTAGTAGCTAGCGTTTGTGTTAATATCTACTTGTAAAAAAATTGTTAATGATTCCTTTCGAATATCATTTACTTATAATCAACTAAAGACCGGCCGATTAATTCGTTCCTATTTTAGTAAAAATTACGGATTCCTTTCGAATACCCGTTTTTAGATTACCAAACAAGAGTATAAACAATTTTAGTAAGATAATTAAGATATTAACCCAAACGGATCCCCAATTAACCTCTACATATCACTCTAATTTCACACCCAAAACCTAACACATAAACATCACATAATCCAAGCAAACGTTCAAATAAATTAGCTACTCATAATTGTAACAAACACAATCAAATATGTAAAAGACATGATTCAATTGAAATAAAAGTGATAAAAGATTCAATACCAAAAGCTGGAAAATAGGTTCCAAGTATCCCCAAATTAACAAAACTGAAATTGAAGTAACGATTGTTCAATGAAAAATAACGATTATGAAAAGTGTTCTTGATTCTCCTTGCTAAAAATGATAAAAGACTGATGATATGATGATTGTGATATCCAGAAAATCGGTCATAAGTAATACCCCACTAACCCCTTGGTTTTCCACTTAATTAGGATTAAAGAGTAAAGTTGTAACTGCCAGCGCCGTGAGTTGCGCCGCAACTGTTTGTCTTGCGCCGCAAGTGATAGAATTGATTTGCCAGATACGTGAGTCTCTTGCGCCGCAACTATTGCTTCCTGCGGCGCAACTCGTATTCAGTGAGCTCCATAAACTTTGTGTCAACCAGTTGCGGAGCAATTGATGAAAATGGCCAAGGCAACTAGACATTTTGATTCCCGACTTGTTTTGCTTAGCTCCTTTTGGTCCCAAATCACCTCCAATAACTCCAAACATAACTAAAACCTATAAAACACACTTTACACAAAATATAAGCAATACGGGGTCTATCCATTGCGTTTGGGACACAAAACATAACAAATATCGCTATGAAATACTCGTATAAATGACATTTGGCGTTTATCTATAACTTGTGTATCGAATGCTATTGCTCTTCACATTCCGTGTTTCCGCTTTAGCGGGGTGTGACATCTAGAGTCGTCAGCCATCTAACGTGTGAGATATTCCAAATAGTGGAATGGTATGCATTTGAAACTACTGACTCTTTGGTTTCCCTATGTTTTAATTATCATAATGTGATTAATGGCATACTAATTATTGAGGTATAATGATATTTAAACTCCTCAGTTACCCTAACTTAATAACACATACGTTTTTAGGTACTCCAAAAGTTGGTGATATTAATGGCATACTAATTATTGAGGTATAATGATATTTAAACTGCTCAGTTACCCTAACTTAATAACACAGACGTTTTTAGGTACTCCAAAAGTTAGTGGTATCCACTTGGAATCTTAATGGTTTGAACGACCATAATGTGATTAATGGCATACTAATTATTGAGGTATAATGATATTTAAACTGTTGAGTTACCCTAAGTTATTAACAAAAACGTTTTTAGGTACTCCTAAGGTTGGTGGTTTTGTGTTTTTCTATATAAGTTAGTTCGACAGAAAAATTACTTTTGCACCAAAAAGCCCCATAACTACGTACAATTATGTCTCTTTCGAAAAACATGTTTCACTCCAAGATTGGCGCCCTTGACCCAACTAGAGAAGATTGGGTTGTTCATGTACGGCTTTGTAGAATGTGAGGGGCAATAAATACGAAACTCGGTGATGTCTTACTTGGGTTAGAGATGGTTATGGCTGATGATGAGGTAATTTCTAATTTGTTTGAAAATTTTAAAAGCCGGAAAAAGGGTACGCCACAAAAACAGTTAATATACAATAATTTCTACCATGTTTTTTATGTACATTGATGGAAACTGTGGGGGGTTAAATTAGTTTCTTACATGTTTTTTTTTTACCAAAAAGGGCTGTTCGGTACAAGGTTTCATCACTAGAAATCATATACGAAAGTTTAAGGCTCTTCTCGAAGAGGGCCAGGTATATCAAATCTCGAGGTTCAGAGTGATTGAATGTCAAATGGGATATAAAGTTGTCCCGAATCAATACCGCATCCGTTTCAACATTGCAACATCGGTTCGTAAACTTGAAGGTGGTCATGAGGAGTTTCCATTGAATGTGTTTAGTTTCACACCAACGGAAGTTCACCTACAGAGAATCACCAACAGTTCCCTCCTCACTGGTGCCAGTTTTTCTTTTCTCTAAATGTTTATGTTTTCTTTCCTATATCTAGTTTTTTGTGGGTTGTTGTCGTTCACATGACATCTGGCTATTTGTTTACAGATGTAATAGGGTGTTTGGTATGTGCAGGCGAAATTATTCGCCTTGACAATGAAAAAAAAAGTGTGAAACGCGACGTTAAGCTATCTGTTAGCAGGTTATTATTGTGTATTTTCCTTTGTTTCTGCCTACCTACTTCTTTCTGTCACGTTTATACTAACCTTTCCTTTTGTATGTTGCTTACTGCTTACTAATTAAACAGTACCACCGACAAAGTAATGACCGTGACCCTGTGGGGAAAACTTGTTGAGTCACGAACAATGATCAGAATCGGGAGTTTTGTGTCTAATTTTCAGGTCATTATGTTTTTTTAATAGCTGACGTCTAATAATTTCACGTTCGGTCAAAAAGAGAATAATATATTTCGTGATAAATCTGTTTACAAAATTGTTATCGCGCAACGCGCGGAAATACGCCTAGTACTTACATAAACTAGACAATTTTAGAAAATTTCATTACCAAATCACATTAGTCATAAGATGTTTTCATACTTGACACATATCGACCGGATGACTACTTGTAAGGTTGTTAATTGTTTGAAAGCATGTTTGACCAAACATGTCCATCGGAAAAGTTCACCTTTGATTTGATATCTTTTTTCCACATGGCCGAACATATTTGAATATCAAGATTCAAGATTAGATTGGTTACGCTAAAGCCCCGATCGACAACTTGTAAGCATCATGAACCATAAAGCCACCGTGAGTCCAGTGGTCCGCAAATTCGAGACTGATCTCTCTTTTGAATTTTGATAGCAAAATATACATACCCGTAGAAAACTAAAATAATTTATGAAGTTATGAAATAATTATCTGTGAGTATTAGTGCATGCAAGAATAACTCATGATCAAGCAAATGTAAAATTTCAATCAGCTAACTGTTTTTTATTTATTTTGACAAAATAATTATGATAGTACGAGTTAGGAATTGCTCAACATCATGACTGAAACAACGTTTGATCAGAAAATTTCTTTACGTGGTTTTATGACAAAAGTTTCTAATATTTGTACGCTTTAGATCCTAATTACTTTAAAAAAAATTACTCCTATATTTTTTACCCTGCTATGCGGCGTGATAGGAAATAAATGAAGACGTTTATAAATAAGATAGAAATGAACCCTCTACGTAACGATGGTGAATAAATATAAAATATTGATGGTTAAAAACAATATTGTAAATGTGGTTTTTTTTTAAAGTTGAGTTGTGTTTTGAATTAACCAACTTTCTTTAAAAACCATTTTAACTATACATTTTATAACTTTGTATGATGACTTAATGTTCTAAAGTTATAAATTTAAATGTTTATTATTCTAATTAAATAGTTATAAATTTTATTAATTTGATTATTATAAGTTAATTAACCAATAAATATTATCATCATTTGTTTTTTTTTATATCAAATGATAATTAAAAAGATTATGTATTAAATTATATTTTAATAATTTATTAAATTATATATAAGTTACAAAACATATTTATTAAATTCCATTAAGCTTTTATTTAAAATTTAAATAGTTTGGATTAATTTAAGAAAATAATGGCTAAAAGTTCTTAAAATGAAAAGTTCTTAAAAAGACTATGTATAGATAATCTCAAATATTTGTGTTGCGTCTTTAACTTTGAGTTAGTTTAATCTTCCAATTTTTTTGTTTTTGTTTAAAAACATAAGACTTACACACCCATCACACTGATTTTAATAATCAATATATCTAGGCATCACTTCGAACTTATCATTGAATCTTAATCCATTCCCTCTGTGAAAATAGCCATTTCATTTGCGATGTCAAATCTGTGAAAAATAGTGATCCGAAACCATCAATATCCTCACGCACTTTACCCCCTTAAGTTTTGTTATTAAAATTATAGAATCATACTTTTGCTAAATACTCGTGTTAATTATATCAAGAAATAGTAGTAATTATGATATCAGACACAAATTAATATTTGTTCGACCTTGACCAAAGAATAAAAGAGAATTTATGAACCAAATGGTCTAAAATGGCTCCTTGGACCGGTCATTATCTTAAATTCGTAATGTGACACAATAAGAAAAAGACTAAGAAAGGAGTAAATGTCTAAATCGTTTGTCATGTATTGTCATATCGAATGGTTTAGATATATAATTAACATGGATGGTCAAAGGGTAAAATAACTAAAGTCATCGCTTTAGCTCCAGGGACGGAGCCAGAAATCAGTATTAGGGGGGCTGAAATGATCTCAATTATATAACAATTGTTCACTTTTAAAATAGACCTGACCAGGGACGGAGCCAGAAATTTTTGTTAAGGGAACCGTAGATTATAATAGTATAGATGCGGAAATTAATTTGAAAGAATTATGTAACATATCGTAATATACGGAAAAAATGAACAACGATTCTTTTAAACGTAAGTTAAACGAATTTTGAAACATAATTTTTGAAAAAACATCTAACGGGCTTAGAAAAAAGTCATGTTGTCTTACCTAGTACACTAGTAAATTCAATAGATAATCTTATATTCTTATGACGTTGAATGGTTGTTGAATATCCAATGAATTACATTAACTAGCTACACCTACTTAACTATTTACCCTTGAAAGTTGAAACTGTCTCTTTCTCCCTTCAAAAGCCAACAAAATATAATAAATATAAACTTTTTCAGAGTTTCTCGTAGACGACGGACAGTGTAAAGAAAGTTTTAAAAGTGACAAGAAGCTTTGTTTCTTCCTTTTGGGGTGGCCTATTTTTCGGGTGAACTAATTGCTTCGGTTGGGAGTGGTCGAACATCCACCAGTCATTCCACTGACTCTGTCCGGAGATGGTGACGATGATGACAGCTCCGGTACCGGCGCCGGCGAGCACCCCAGCCCCCCACTGGCTCCGTCGCTGTTTAGGCCTCCGAAACTATAAAGTTTAAGGTTAATTAAAGTTAAGAAGAAATTTTAACAAAAAAATAATATTTAAATATATAAATAATAATAGATATGAACTAAAGATAAAAAAAAGTAATAATTAGATTGAAATAAAAAAAAAATAAAGAAAATGTAAAAAAAGGATAGGAATTAAAAAAAAAAAAAAAAAAAAAAAAAAACCCTTAAAGGAATGTTAAGGAGGGTTGATCCTTGACCTCTCAAAAATTAGGAAAGAATGATAACCATCTTGATAGATTAATATTTTAAAATTTTATTATGTACAAATTATTTATTTATTAATTAAAAATAATACTGTTTACTAAAAAAATTTACTTTATAAATTGAGTATATAGATAATGATTATATAATTAGGAATCCTAGTTAGACATGTTCACCAATTTAAGTTATTTTATCCTATGTAAAGTATGTAATCTTTTTAGTTATAAGTTTTTAAGTTTTAAATTTAAATAAAGAAGATCATGTCTACTTATTTTGTTTAAATCAATTTTAACCATCAAATATTATTAATTAAATAGAAGCTAATAAATGAGTTTTATAATTTACTAATTATTTTTTTAAATATATTTAAATGCATAACAATTGATATTATTATTAACATACATTAATAATAAGAATATTTTTTAAAATTTTTTTTTAATGTACACCAATAATAAAACTAAACACTTTAAATTTATTAAAAAACATCTTAAACAATAACTAATTAAATTCATAAATACTCCAATTATACTTTTATAATCAATAAGAATAACAAATACATTCACACATAATTTATTATAATTTTATAAAAAGAAATTGATGAAAATTAGTTTGCTAATGATCACTAGAAAAATATTTAATAAAAAATTATAATAATGAAAAAATGATACAAAAAGAGTACTCATAACACAAAATTATTTCAATATATAAATATCTAGATTTCCCTTCAATATCATATATAAACTTGAACTCGTTAGTTAGACAAATAATAGTAGTAAAATAAAAATATATATGGCTTATAAAAGATAAATAAAATATATAGTGGATAGATAGTGAATATAAAACATATGTGGCTTATAGTAGTAAAATATAATATGTCTTGTCACATAGCAATGGATACCGTGCTAATATTTTATGGGTTTGAGATAGTGAAAGATAAATAAAAATTGAGAAAATCACCTATTTAATCAGCTGATACATTAAAATTTCGAAAATAATTATTAAATTCGCGATAATTTTTTCGCGACAATTTTGTTTTTTATCTTTAGCGCGAGAACGGGATATTTGAAAATGGGTGATGTATATTAAGCCACGTCATTGCGCGAGAACGGGATTGTCATGTCGCGAGAACGAGTATTAATAGGAGCGGAGACGTGGCTTAATATACACCACTTATTTCAAAATATCCCGTTCTCGCGCTAAATATAAAAGAAAAAATTGTCGCGAGAAAATCGTCGCGAATTTAGTGATTATTTTCGAAATTTTAATGTACTAGATGATTAATTTCGTGATTTTCTCATAAAAATTTTAAGATAATAGAACCAATCACAACTTGGTATTTGGAAAATATAATTCAACTTTTTTATTTAAAAATTATTTATCTAAAAAACTGTTAATTTGCAAACCAAACAAATTGCATCATTGTAACGAACATTATTTCTTCTCTTAATAGAGCAGTCATTAAATATAATTTCGAAGATTTCTTTTCCGATTATTTTAACGAATTTTGAAAATTTATATTCTCAAATCATAGTGAAATCATTTGTGATTTTAGTAGTATGTCAACTGATTTTTTATGAGTTTTTTTTTTATCATTTTAGTTGAATATATATATTTTTTTTTTGTGATAAGTTTTTGAGTCGGTAAATGTCAGAACATAATTTAAATGTGGGACCTCTCACATTTAGTGAGAGTTTTATCAAATTTCAAGTTATCAACATGACAACCCTCGGAGGAAAGTTTAGTTCAATATTTGAAATTTACATTTTATGTTAAAATAACAATGATTTTACTTTACGAATTTCAATATTTGTTTAGAAACATATAAAATAAAAAGTTATCAAAATTCAATCTTTTTCGTCGTCTATATAAATTATATTGCAGGATGTGTTTCGGATGTTTGTTTTGCATTATTTGATTATTTGGTATGAGTTATTTACAACCTCTATTGGTATTTGTAAGTTCATAATCTAGCTTAGATGCAAAATAAAATATGTTAGTATTTTATTTTTGTTGTGCACGATACAACACTAAGAACAAGATGAGAAGATGTAGTCTAGACGGGGATGCCGAGAGCGAGTGGTAGCGGAGCATGGGGTCGTGGAGCTTGAAGCCATGAAGTCGCGATACGTGGATCAAAGGGTAAGAAAGAGGATTATCGAACAAGTTGGAAGCATATTCAGATTCATCCTTGCGTCGTGTTTGTCCCTTAGGCTAATCTAACTTTTGGTTTGTCGCATAGCAAATCAAACATGAATTGGTTATCTATGA
This sequence comes from Senecio squalidus, assembly GCA_910822075.1. Classification (NCBI taxonomy): domain Eukaryota; kingdom Viridiplantae; phylum Streptophyta; class Magnoliopsida; order Asterales; family Asteraceae; genus Senecio; species Senecio squalidus. The sequence goes on from CAJVGC010000592.1 coordinate 33,092,768, forward strand.
AACCCCTTCCTGCTTTACGCTTACTCTTTTATACATGGTTGTTTTATGGTTGATACAAGTAAAACGTCATTGTTTCTAATATGGCAAAAATTTTAAAACAACTAATTATCATTTGGTCATGAGTTTTTTTCACATGATATATAAGAGGTTTTAAACATATAATGTGGTATGAACCTTATAATTCTTATGTAAGTCGTACATGTTTTTTATATAGAGATTTTCAAGAAAACGCTTTTGGTTTTAAAAAATTAAATACTATGACAAAATATTATTGAGAAAAAATTATTATACCCAATGATAGTAATATAAACTGTCACACCACTCTATGGAGTAGACACTTTTTTTATGGTATTGAAATTATGAATTTATGATCCAAATTTATAATTTTCTGTTATAACTTTAAACTATTTTCTAATACAATATTAAGTTGTTTACTAATTCCAGTTGTTTTTTAATATAATTCTAAGTTGTTTATGATATACTAGTAATATATTTGTGCCACGCCGCGGTGATAATAATTTTTTTAAAATTTCGATAAATAATTTTCTTCGGTGGTACATATTTTATTACAAATAATTTTACGAACGATTAAGATTTTCGGTTTGTAAACATTCAATTAGTTATAAATTTTAAAGATTAACTTCAGTTATTTGAAATTTTACCCAATACAATTGATTGTTTTAAATTTCTAAAAAATTAAAACTCAATTATTTAAAAATTTTAAGTATATATGGTAAGTGTGTTATAGAGTTATAATTTTAATTATTTAATAATTAATTAATTAAAAGAGTAGTTTAGTAATTTTAGCATGTTTAAATTTCAACACTTTATCCAAATGCTTTATAATGTACTAGCACAAAACTCGCGTGATGATACGGGGTAAAAAATTTATATTCGATATAAATATACTATGTTTATCATATCATTTATAGTATAAGACATTTGGTAATAAGTTTTTTATGGTTTAAGTTAAATTTCAATGTAAATTTTAATTAATTTATTTAAAGTTATATTTATTAAAGAAATATATGTTTGACAATTAATGATATTTTAAAATTTAACTATAAAAGGAGTTTAAATACTTTATAGATAGTTAAATATAGATATATCACTACAAGAAAAAAGGCTTAAGTGACGAAAATTTTTAGTTACGAGTATTTTTGGTCATTAATAGCCTTATTTAGTCACCAAAAAAAAAGTGGTCACTAACTTTGGTCACTATACAAAATTAGTGACCAAAAAATAACCTTACTTAGTCTCTAATAAAATTAGTGACGGACCTATAGGTTATAGATTTAGATTGCGCTTACACATTTTCTCCCACGTTTTGAAAATCTCCTCATATTGTTCTTAATAATATCCGTTTGGTTGTGCCCGTGGTTTTTCCCGTAAAGGGTTTTTCCACCTTATATCTTTTGTGTTTATTATCATTTGCTTTCGAATCATTATTCTTATTATCACGTGTTGATTTTCTAACAAATGGTCGCATGTCAAAGAAGAAACGATGCAATTCAAAGCTGAGGCGGGGAGGTAGTTACTGCGAAAATTAAGATAGAAGATTGGCTAGTGCGACGGTCCTCCTACATAGGTTTTGTAAAGTATAACAATGGTGACATTGGGGAAGAGAGAAAAGTATGAAACGATTAACTGAATTAATTAACTAAAAATGAAAGTTTGTTACAGTTATAAAGAGGGAAATAACAGAATATAAAATATTTACAATCTACACCCTTAACAATCTAATGTTTACATTTTGACCTACACTATTCTTTATACTCCCCTGCAAGTTGAGAGTGATGTAATGAAGAAACTCCCAACTTGGATAAAAGAGTATGATGTTGATTAACAGGAAGAATTTTGGTAAAGACATCTGCCAGTTGTTTTGAAGTGTGAAGGTATGTTGGTTTGATAGTCCCATCTTTGACTTGATCTCTTACATAATGACAATCCACTTCAATGTGTTTGGTTCTAGCATGGAAAGCAGGGTTAGCAGCTATATGTATAGCTGCTTGATTATCACAGTGTAAAGTTATAGGATGTAAATCTTTGAGACCAAGATCTTTCAATAAACTGAGTAACCAAGTAACTTCACAACATGTAACAGCCATTGCTCTGTATTCAGCTTCAGCTGAACTTCTGGATACCACACCTTGTATCTTTGATTTCCAGGAAATAGGAGAGTCCCCTAAGAGAATACAATAATCAGTGGTTGATCTCCTGGTCATAGGACAACTTGCCCAATCTGAATCACAATATGCAGTCAACTGAACTTTTGATTTGTGAGCTAATAAAATCCCTTGTCCTGGAGAATTTAGAAGATATCTTAGAAGATGTTTTACAGCCTGCATATGTACAGAAGTTGGTGTTTGCATGAATTGACTCAACAACAACACTGTATAACAAATGTCAGGCCTAGTGATAGTTAGGTAGATTAATTTGCCAATGTATCTTCTATAAACCTCTGGATCATGTAAAGGAGTACCCATATCAGCTTGTAGTTTCAAATTAGGATCCATGGGAAGCTTGTAAGGTTTACTTGTCATGATCCCTGCTTCTTTCAACAACTCAAGAGTATACTTTTTCTGAGAAACAAACAGTCCTGAATTTGCTTTAGTAACCTCCAAACCCAGATAATAGTGCAGTGCTCCAAGATCCTTCATGTGAAAAGGGGAATTGAGTTGATTCTTCAAATGTTGAATCTGAGCAGAATCATTACCAGTGATCATAAGATCATCTACATATACCAAAATAGCAGTAAATGTCTCACCTTCCTTCTTTGTGAACAATGAATAGTCTGCCTTGGATTGTTGTAAACCAAATGAAGTAAGTGCAGAAGACAATTTAGAGAACCATTGTGTTGGAGCTTGCTTCAATCCATACAAGGATTTCTTTAATCTGCAAACTTGAGTAGACCCACACTTAACATTCTGCACTGGCTCCCCTGTTCCAACATATCCCAATGGTATTTGCATATAAACTTCCTCCATCAAATCTCCATGTAAAAAGGCATTGGACACATCCATTTGACATATGTCCCATCCTTGCATAGCAGCAACTGCCAATAATGATCTTACAGTGACCATTTTGTCAACTGGGGCAAAGGTCTCATCATAGTCTTCACCTTTTCTTTGTCTATTCCCTTGAATTACCAACCTAGCTTTCTTTCTTTCTACTGAACCATCAGCTTTCAACTTAGTCTTGTACAACCAGTGACAAGAAATAGCCTTCTTATTAGGTGGAAGAGGAGTAAGATCCCATGTACCATTTTCCTCCAAAACCCTCAGTTCATTATTCATAGCCTCACACCACTGAGGATCATTTATTGCCTCTCTAAAACTCTTAGGATCACTGTGAGCTTCAAGAACACTTAGAAAACATTGAAACTGAGAAGATAATACAGGAGAAGTGACTTGAAAAGCCATTGGCTTAATGGTGGGAGCTTCAAAATCCTTTGCCCAAACTGGAGGTTTAGATGTTCTTGTAGACTTCCTTAGAGGTTCAGAAGGAATAGCAGAAGAACTTGGAATATCATTGTGAACAGATGATTCAACCACATGCTCTTGACTGACAGAGTGTTCAGGTGGCAGTGGTTGTGTAACAGGATCATCATATATAGAATGACATTTTGGCATAGAAACAGGAACAGGGTTGAGAAATTTAGAGGTATTTGACTCAGCAAAAGGGAAAATTTGTTCATGAAACTGAACATCTCTACTTACAAAATTGCAGTGAGTAAGTAAATTGTACATCTTATATCCCTTTTGATGTACATGATAGCCTATAAAGACACATGGAACACCTCTAGGAGCAAACTTATCAGAAACTCTTGAAGGATTAGTAGCCATAGCAAGACATCCAAAGACTCTCAAATTAGAATAATCAGGTTCTTTGTTGAGAAGCATTTCATAGGGTGTTCTGTATTTAAGAATGGGAGAAGGAAACCTATTGATAAGATATGTGGCAGTAGTCACACAATCTCCCCAAAATCTTAAAGGCGAATTTGACTGAAACCTTAAGGCTCTAGCAATTTCCAAAATATGCCTATGCTTTCTTTCAACCCTTCCATTCTGTTGAGGCCTATCAACAAAACTAGTTTGATGCTCAATACCTTGACTAGATAGAAATGCAGCACAAGGACCTCTAACAAATTCAAGAGCATTATCTGATCTTACACACTTTACTTTTGTATCAAACTGTCTTTCTACAAACTTTAGAAAAGCTTTTAAGACAGCAAATGCATCAGATTTATGAACCATCAAATATGTCCATGTAGCTCTACTATAGTCATCCACAATTGTTAAAAAATACTTATGTTTGCCATTTGTAACTACCTTATAAGGACCCCAAGTATCTATATGAATCAAGCCAAAAACATGAGAACTATGGGAATCACTTACAGAGTAAGGCAGCTTTGTATGTTTTGCCATTGGACAAGTAATGCAAACAACTTCATTAGAATCTTTAACAGATACATCAGGATTTTGAATATGTTTCATTCTAGAAACAGATAGATGTCCTAGTCTATGATGCCACTGACTAAACTTATTAGGAGAAACAGAATTACTATAAACTCCTGCTGAACAAGAAAACAAACCATCATTAACATGAGTCTTCAGCATATGACTAAGTCTTTCATCCAAAGAATCCACAGCAACATTGAGGAGGTGATACAGTCCTGCCACTTTCTTACCCAGACCCAGAACTTGCTTTGTTGTCAAGTCCTGAAGTATACAGAAGTTTGGAAAGAAAATAGCTATACAGTTACTATCCATTGTCAACTTAGGTATAGACAGCATACTAAATTTGAATGATGGAACACATAGCACATCTTTAAGGACTATTCCATTATTCAGATTTACTTGTCCTGTTTGGGTGATGACAGAAGATTGACCATTTGGTAAAGTGATCTCAGGCATGTTTTGAAGAATTTTAGCATTTAGCATAGATTTTGAATGAGGTGTCATGTGATCAGTAGCACCTGTGTCTAAAATCCAATAATATAGAGCACTATTACTATTGGCCGCTGCACTAAGACAAAGCATACCTGCAACAAACTCAAGCTCATCATCAGTGCTATCCATACCAGCTGCACCATTGTTCTTCATATCATGCATTACACTCCTCATCAAGGTTTCAAATTGCTCAGGTGTGAATGTGAAGCTGCTTGACACACTACTGGCATTAGTTGCACTAGTTACATTGGTTGCAGTCTTCTAGTAATTGTTTACTGAACCATTTCCAAAACTCTTTGCCCTTGGTTGAGTCTGTCTATTCTGTGACTGAGTTTGCTTATACTTGTGATGCCAAACTGGATAGCCCACCTTTTCCCAACATTTCTCAGGTGGATGCCACTTGAATCCACAGATAGAGCATTTTCCTTTAGTCTCTTGCTTACTAAACAATGCAGTAGATTCAACATTTAAAATACCAGTCTGAAACACATCTTTCTGTGACTCTTCTTGTTGAATTACAGCACAAGCATTCTCTACACTAGGAAGAGGATTCATCAACAACAATTGACTTCTCTGAGCACTATACACCTCATCTAATCCATTCAGAAATTGAAACAACCTATGTTCTTCCTTTTGTTTCTCAACAGCATTTAGAAACACAGAAATTTCAGGTGTGATAGTACTTAGTTTAGGCAAAACAGTAATGGAATCCAATTCTTCCCAAACACACTTCAACCTAGTGTAATATTCACTCACTGAACTATTTGTTTGTTGCACTTCAAAGCACTCTTTACTCAGCTTGTATTTTCTAGAACCATTACTTAGAGAAAATCTAGTCTCTAGCTGATTCCAAATCTCACATGCAGTACCAATGAACATAATTGACTTAGCAATTGAATCAGATACTGAGTTCATAATCCAACTAATCACAAGATTGTTACAAGTCTCCCACATTTCTACATTCACAACATTTGTTGTAACATTAGCTGGTCTAGTAACAGTACCTTTACCAAAGCCCAATTTTCTCTTGGTAGACAAACCAATCTCCATTGATCGACGCCATGGACGATAGTTTTGTGCTCCAATTAACTTCTCTTGAACTGGTAATGAACCTGGACCATCAGATGGATGAACATACAACGGACTACTAGTATCCATTTTTGCAACAGCGGAAGCAACTCAACAACTTTAACCGAAATAACGACTTTTCCCCAAATCTTAACCTAATTCACAAATTGTGAAATTTCAACACAATGAAATCAATTGAATACAGTTGAAGATCTTCAGAGTAATAATGATTCAATCAATCGATCAAACACTCGATTGTAATCAGAATCGAAATTACAGCAATCTTCACAATTGATCTTACAAACACAACAATCATGACTGATTAGCACGAACGCAACAATTATCACAATGAAATTAGGTTATCAAAGCCATTGTAGCTCTGATACCATGTAAAGTATAACAATGGTGACATTGGGGAAGAGAGAAAAGTATGAAACGATTAACTGAATTAATTAACTAAAAATGAAAGTTTGTTACAGTTATAAAGAGGGAAATAACAGAATATAAAATATTTACAATCTACACCCTGAACAATCTAATGTTTACATTTTGACCTACACTATTCTTTATAGGTTTTATTAAATTTCTGCTAAGACAGCCTCCAAGATGTGAAGATAAGATTAAACATGCCCAAAGAAAGGTTGGGTCGTCGAAGTGAGCTGAAGCAAGAGCGCCATAACTGATCCAAAAGGCTGTTGTGGTCGACTCTGACTGGCGGTTGGTTGCTCGATTTTTGCGGGCTGATGGTAGTTCATAATGCAGCGCTGACGATGGTTGTCTTGGAGCATAGTAAGCATACACTTGTTTGGAGTTATTTCTTTGATACTAATTTTGATGCACTTGTTGACTTTGTTGTTGATTAGCTGCAAAATGAACATCACCCGTGCCATATTCGAAATATTTGCCCCCTTTTAGAAGCAAGTCTACCCGTGTTATTCTTTTTTTTTTTACCGTTTTGCCTATTTTTCTTCTATTACATAACGAGGTGTATAGGTATATAAAACGGAACTGGAATTAAGTCACTACAAAAAAATGTAATTATTACACATTTTTTCTTCACAGTCTCAAAATTTTTTAGTTTTTCGGTTGGTATCTTCACCCTTTCAAGTATATACAAAATATTTCATTAATAAGTGTGAAAATTATGCAAACCTCTTAAATTTACCCAATTTTAATAGTTTAAAAAAATCACATTTAAAAGCATGTATAAATGTACAACTTCTCAAAAGTAGAGAAAGAAATTTGAAACAGCTAATTTATCCACACACAAAAAAATTACCCACTTTCTAAAATCGTGTAGAAATGAGGTGTTAGTGAGTTCTTTCTCCCTTTTAAGTGAGAAAAATCGTACATTTGTATATGATTTTAAGTGTATATTTTTTTAAACAAATGATTATGTGTAAATATAAGGGTTTTTACACATTTTTTCACATTTATTAATGTAATAATCTTAATATATAATAAAAGAGAGGCATGAAATGACATTTGGCGAAGTATTAACCATTAGATTGAAATTCAACTTTAATTTGAACCATTAGATCATCTTGATGATGTCAGCATTAATAATTTCATTTTAACTCATTTACTTTAAATAATTTAATCCTTATTTTTAATAGTATTAATTAAATAAAGCTAATTAACCTTTCTACTTCAAATGATCTAACACTTGCATTTTAAATTAATTTTAAAAAAATACAAAACATAATTTTTCTTCAAACACATACACATTTTTAGTATAAAAAAGAAACTAAAATTATTTTATTGTTTGGGTGTTTTGCATATAAACGGAAAACATATATTATATAAAAAAAATATTCTGTTTTTTTTTCTTTTTGTCCTATTTACCCAATATTTTTAATTTTTCTATATATTATAAAAAGAAGAAAAAAATATTTTATTGTTTTACGAGTGTTTTCATAAAAACGGAAAACATATTATATAAAAAAATCTTATGTTTTTTTTCGTCCTATTTACTCAATATATTTAGTTTTTTTTATATATTATAATTATTTCATTTTTAATAAGGTTTTTTCCGAATTACACAGTAAATGTTTTATTTAACTTCACAATTTCTAACATAATCATTTTGTCTACATGACCGATAACTTTCTATTAATATTTTTATATAAGTTATATTTCTTTGTTTACATTATGTATTTTTTAATATAATTCTTCGCATATTAGACGGATCAATAAGCTAGTTGTGTATAAAAGAGTGACTTTAAATACCACAAAGTAAGGCCTTTAGATTAATTAGTTTCTTTTATTTTTACAGTTAGATTAGATTTATGATGTTATTAAATACATTCTCATTTTACACATTTTTACAGTATATAACTGCATTATCTTTTCCATTCAATCGTCGTTCAAATAAAATAAAAACATACGCCACTTCTCCTGTTTTGTCAATCCTAATATACTTATAAAATCGCTCAATTTGAACTATGATTACCTTATTGTTATTCTAAACTCTCTAAATATAAAATATTCAGGTTTGGATTTAAGAGTCAATTGAACACTATTCTTCATTATCATCACGAGTAGGTTTTGATATACTAATGATGTAAGGTGTGACTTTAGCAACACGACAATGAGTATCAGATATTTGGCGCAGCATTTTATATTGGACATCATCCAACGTATGTTTAAAACCATAAGTGTGATAAGGGTTTTTAATGAATGTATAAGGGTACTAGCCTGTAATGGTGATGTGGTGGTCACAGATGATATAATGGTTGCGGATATAGAAGGTTGAGACTTGAGTCATGATATAAGAAGATATATAGAAAACATAAGTAATAAAGAATAAGGCGATAAAGATATGCTCATTGTGGGGAGACCCAACGGAATAATGGTGTGGCGGTTTTAATGAGTGACCGACATCTGATGTTGATCGAACTTCAATGATAATAGGGCAGGGGAATAGTGGTGATATGTGGGATTTGACTGTCTGGTTAGTGATGAAACCGGAAAAGAAATAAGGAATATAAGGTAACGAACACCGACAAAGGTAGTAGTGAAAACCCTTACAGATTGATATCATTTTTGATTGTGAAAACTCTTACAGCTTGATATTATTTTTGATTGTAAAGCCCCTAATAGGGATACTGCATATAAATAAATAAGATTACACTTTGAGATAGTTATAAGTCAGTCCATGTACATGCACTATATAAAATACAACATACAGACATGAACACTATCGAATATCATTTATACTTAAAATTATAAAACTTTCGTGTTTTATGTGTTTGACTTCTTATAATTCGTAACTCTATGGTGGTGTCGGTTTGATGACATGGCAAATTATGAAGGTGACATGTACTACATGTTACACACTTATGGGATTAACCAGAAGTGATTTAATATGATTGATCATTTCTTTCCCAGCATGATTGTAAGCATCACCGCGTGAATACAGGACATCACAAACTCGCGCGAGGTTGATGGGAGGCATAAGTAGAGGCCTCGGGACATCAATTGGCCTTAGAGACTCTTGATTTATAACTGTCCAACTCTCTTCAACTTGTTTTCTGAATATTTCATGTGTGCGCTCCTCAGAGACACCAAACTGCTTCATATAGCATTCGACACTAGAAGCTACGTGGTTTCTTTCTTGTTCCTCCTGTGATTTTTAAACAAGTTACTTCGCGCTATTCTATCATATTTTTTTTACTGGAAAAATGAATTTTGGAGTTTTTTGTACCTTGTGTGTGGCAATATCGTCCATGAGCCTTAATATCAAACACGAAGCTTTGACAAGAGGAGGATATGTAGACACCCATTTAAATGTATCCTCGGTTACCAAATCATCCCCATAAACATAACATTTTGCGATTATCATGGCATAAGCACAAGTTACCAATGTAACAGACATATGTTCCTCTATTGTTGGAATATACTCATCTTTTGCCCATTTGGCTTCGATTAGGAGATTTCGAGTGTACTCTTTAACCTGATTTCAAATGAACGATAAATTTGGGTATTAAATAGAATTCAATCTTCAAAAAATGCAACAAAAAAAAATTTAATTACTTTGAAGAAATAAACAAACTATAAATATCGAACGAGTTGCATGTTATGTACCATCTCTTTCGTATAGTAGCTTCGATATCCTTTTCCCGTATTTACTAGAAAATCCTCGGTCTCTTTATGAATATCGAGAAGTTCTTGATAAATTACTTTCATATATTCCGGAAGCATATCCAAGCAACTCATAGACCATCTGTGTTAATCGATCATAACGAACAATTGGTTTTGGAAATTCTTGAATGTATGGATAAGTAGACTTAAATCATAATTACACTTACCTTTGAACAGCTTCAGTGAAGATCTTGAGTTCTTCATAAGTACCATAGTTATCATACGTGTCATCCAAAATGATTACCAGATTGCACGCTTTCATCAGAAAAATTCTTGCTTCGGAATGTTGAGGCTCATAATAGACAGCCAATATCCAAAAGTAGCCCTCGACTATTCTGTCCCGAACATAAGGTAGTTTATTTTTCACATCCAAATCCTTCCACCATCTAAGCAAATACATAAAATGTCATATATGTTTTTCATTTTCCTAAATAGAAAAATTAAAGGTTGGAATGCTTAGTTATATACGTACTTGCTAATTTGGCTAAGCTCTTTTCGGTGCAATGCCTGTAGCAGATTGAAATCCAGCTTGGCAAATGTTAGTAAATCCTTATTATGGGAATCTTGTTGCTGATATATAGGTATGTAACGCAACGCCTCTATCCTCGGTAACCTTTTTCGAAGAGGTTGTTGTAGTGCTTGATGTACTTGAGTTTCAAGAGAAGTGTTGTTTTTGCAAATGCGGTTCTCGGCTATGTTTTTGAGATGGTATGTTGTAAACTTGAGAGCTTCATCTAAAACTTGTTCGCCTTCCACCCTCATATATGTTGCTTCGTACAAAGAAAGTATGCCTCGAACATCATAACTTAGGGACTCCATAAAATCCCCATCTTTGTCTTTGTACTTGTTAAATATTCCTATTATAAAGAGAGTATGGTTAAAACTAGATTCACATGTCCTAAAAATATAATTAGTTTAGTAAAAAACATATAATACCACTTGAAACGTTGAAGCCTTGTTGTCGTAGGAGTCTAAACCAAAGTGAAGTATTTTGGAGGTTGCTCTCGTTGATCCACTTATCATCATATGTAACATATATATGCTCTAAACAATCCTCAATTTCGTCTTCAAAATGATATGCCACACCTAGTCGCTGGACCGCATCTATAAGTTCCAATAACTTCACAACTTGTGTTGGTTCAGCTAACACTAGCTCTTTCCGCACTTCCTCTTTTAGCTCCTTAGCTCGTTGCTCATCACAAACTTTATCCTTTTTCTACATGCCACAAATGAAGCATTAACAAAACAGAATAAACCTAATCATACTTTTTTGGATCAGAACTAGAAAGTAGATAAAAGTACAAACCTCTTCATACGTCAGAAACTGATCTCCCCAAATGCTACGATGGAAGTTTGTTGTGCTGCGTTCAACGTCTTGTTTGGTATTTTCATTGTGTATATCAACGGATGAAGCTGGTAATGAAGAAATTGGCATGTTCGCCCTAACTTTACTGATAATATATTTGAATGTAACTCTCTCTTTAAACACTTAATAAAATTGAATGTTACTACCAGCTACCAATTAAGTTTGTATGAATGGATGTTTGATATGAAATATATGTACTATATATAGGCAGTGGATCATCAATGTCACGTTGAATAGAGGCTGTTGGCCTGGTCAAAGAAAATTATCATTTGACAAATGGTCTTATGTACATTCTAAAGTTAATTAGAACTTACAAAGAAATTTAATACTTTCATAAAGTCTTAAGTTCATATTGTTTTGTATCGAAAAATAATTGTTTGCTTCATATAAGATATAAAATGTTTCGAGTTAATTACCAATATCGTTCTTGTGGTTATTTTAAAAGTATACTCACTTCCCAACATTTTACTGAAATACTTTTGAATATCCTTGTCGTTTTCGTCCTTACTCAAAGACATTCTAGTCATTCCAATTTAAGTAGTGGCGAAAATAAACCTAGAAGTTTTTTTTACAAGAATTATGAATTCACTCTTAAAATGTCAGGGAACTGAAAATGTATGTTTTCAACAACCACATGAAAGATATTGGTAACGAACTCAATGTTTCTTGTTGAATCATATGGTCACACATGTATTTAATTACAAACAGTTTTGGAATAAACTTTCTTCTTCGTCTTTCTTTCATACAACGTTGGAGTTTTAGTCTTGTTCATATGATTTATTGATGGTGTTATAATGTTGGAGCATAAACGTCTATGTTTGTAGTTTGTATTGTATGTAGGATGTGTCGTGAAGTCTTACTTGTACATATATCGAGTTGTAAAGCAAAAACCGGCCATTTATGGCTTGTTACGCAACTGTTGCGCAGACAACACTTGTGTTGCGCAACACCATTGTTGGGCTGCGCAACACCCACTCTGGGTGTTGCAGTTGCGTAACAAGGCTAGCTTGGTGGTAGGTATGGACTATAAATACCTCACCAAACCGTCATAAATGCAGTCATTCTAGTGAGAGAAAGTGTTGTTACGGTCCTAGAGAGAGAAAGTAGCGTAACAACATCCCGAGTGGTTCAAAGTCGTTCAAACCAATTGTATTTGATATTATTTGTATTGTTTATCATTACGTAAATTTAAAAATATCAATCTTTTGGTTATTTTATGAGTTTCACCTTTACATATTCTCCGTTTTGTTATTCCGCAACAAAATAGGAGTTTCGGTCCAAATCAAGGTTCGGAAAAGGCGACCAACATATAACCTCGTCATATTGATGATATATTAGGTATGAGTATGTCTACTTATATCAAATTATTTTTATAATTGCACAGGTATATGAGATACTTTTGATTTGTTGATCTAATTTGGTGGTTATCTATTCTCCGAATCGTGTATCTTTGCAATTATTCATTAAATTGAGTAGTCGGATAATATTAATATATAGATTATAAAAGGATATATGTACATGTTTTATTAAAAGTGCATGTTTTATGACTGTCATTTTGGAAATTGCAACATAGATAAATAATACGGTATTTGTAATTTTTGTATAATGGTCGTTTTAGAGACAAAAAAAATGATAAAAAAAAAAAGAAACTAGAAGTGAATAATTTTCTAAATATTATATTAAGGTATTAGCTCAAGTTTTATAATAATATTAAATAATCCTAACCTTATTCATCGAAAGGAATGTAACTAAAAATAATTTATCTTAATATAATTTAAAAAAGAATAAAAGTATTTATAATGAACTTTTTTTATATTATTTATTTCCTTTTGATTTCAAAGGTCTAATATATGATGATTATATAACGCGTCAATTGAATGAGTCAAAAAGGCATATAACGTGTAATACAAGGAAAAACCATTGGTATAAATTTTGAGTATGATATCACCTTTTGATTTTTTTTACAAAAAGTTGTGGATTCTCACTAATTTTACTAATTTTATTAATTTTAGAATTTTTCATTTACATTTGTACAAAAAATAACAAATTTTTGTTGAAACAACTATAGCGGTTTTGAATTAAGTAACTACAATTTTCTTTTATAAGTTTAACAAGTCGCATACTATGTATATACTTGTTAAGCAAATTCCGTGACTCAATCTCTCTTATGAATTTTTACTGAGAAATATACTCGTTGATTATAAGTTATTAAAAATATATACAATATATTGATCATAACTGTATGGGATAATTATTCATAATATCCATGTAATATAAATCTTGAGTGATAAAAATTAGAGTATTGTTAAACATACTCTTCATGATTATATTTAATAAATTTATACATTTATAAAAAATTTGACATCTGAAATATAGAAACGATTATTATTAATATATAATTTTTTTATGTTTATGATTTGATTTTTAAACCCAATCTCTAAGACTATGAGATGCTAATAAAGTGTGAGTTTGGAATTGATCAACGTTCGTTTGACTAAAACAATAGAACTTAAGTCAAATTGTCTCAAAGTTTGACTAGAATGTTTCTTCTTACTTGAATTTATACCAAACTTATTAAAATAAGAATATTAAAATAATAATTTTTATTTAACAACAACCCTTGCTCATAGTTGTAGTTAAAATGTTTAACTATCTTTTTCCGAAGTAAAAGTTATTTTGCTTTATCTTTATATTATTCGAGTTTTAATAGATATAATTTTGGGGATACGTTCAAAACATTTATCATTAGTTTTTGTTTGTATATTTAAACAAATTGTTTTCGAAACCGCAATTTGAAAAGTTGATCATGCATTTCGAGATATAACTACTTTATATGTTTTAGTTTCTTTTATACATAACCATGAGAGTTATGTTTAACAAAACTTATATTTTAATTAAAATATGTAGTTATCAAAACTCAATAAACAAATTTAATTTAGAATAAAGAATTATTTGTAATTTCTTAAATCATATGGTTATCTCATATTATTGTTTAGACTAGATTAAACATGTGTGTTGCACAACTCGTTAAGGGTTTTAGAATTATTAGACAAATGAACAAAAAAAATTAACATAACTAATTCCTAAATTAAGCCTTTCACTAAAATAAAATTAAAGAAAATTCAAATATTTTCAAAATCAAAAATATTATTCACTAAATTCATTTATCTGTTAGAAAATAATTTATTACGTTTAGATTTAATTTAATTTATCACTAAAATAAAAGTAAAAAACGGAAAAATAAAAAAGCTTATATGGCATGCTAACAATAAAAGAAAGATGAGAAATTGACTCATAAGCAAAATGTTGACATGTCGGAAAATTATCAAAGCCACGTAGGATTATCTTCTCTTAGTTATATAAAGAGATATATAATTTTTGAGCCTATGTACATCTCAAATGAAATTTATTCATTTCTAGGTATCACAAACATAGTAAACCTCTTCGTTGGCTTTGGGTTACATCTAAAATTAAATTAATTGACCGACAGATGTGAATATTGTCGAAATATGATTATTTAAGAAACTGACAAATAAACAAATATGATCATTTTAGAAATCGAAGCTACCTAGAAGTAGAATAGGGAATTAGAATGGAAATCAGAAGATAAAACCTTTTTAATAAGTTTTAAGAACATACTAAGAGCATTCGGTATGATAATCGCGATTGTGGATGCTTGTGGGATTTTTTTTGTTGACGTGACATCCTGAATCATGATTGTGACTTTTTTGGTGGTATGATAATGATGATTGTGGGAGATGTAGGACCCCTAGTTTTTTTTTTAAAACATTTAAATAAGATTTTAGAGTTAATTACATAATTGGTCCCTGTGTTTGTTCCAAAACAACGGGTCCAGTCCCTGGGTCGAAATTCCTTCGGACCCAGTCCCTGGACCCTATCTTTGGTTGCACGTTTGGTCCCTTTGTCACTTAAAATGACGAAAATACCCTTAATAAATAAATTTATATATAAATTTATTAATTAATTTAAAAAAAAAACTAATTATACAACAACCAAAAAAAAAAGAAAAAAAAAACAAATCACAAAAAAACCTCCAATTCACAAATCCAACAACCGATCCCGATCCCAAATCACAAAAAAAAAACCTGCAAATCCCCAACTGAATTTCAATCACATTAACCATCGAAAGCATCACCCAAAAAAAAACAAACCTGCTGAGACTGATACCTGTATGAACAAATCAGACCCAATCAGACCCAATTTACGAATCCGTCGAGTTTACGGGACAGTGTTTGGTGGGTTTCCGAATCCGGATTTGAAAACGGCGATTGAGACCGCTGGGGATTTGAGATCATATTTGTTGGATTTGAGACTGCTGGGGATTTGAGATCCGATTTGTTGGATTTGAGACTGCTGGGGATTTGAAAACTGCGATTGAGTTTACGGGACAGTGTTTGGTGGGTTTCCGATGCCTAGGAGCTTCTTGTTGATTGTGTTCGTGAGGGTGATGATGATGATGCCATTCGAGATCCGATTTGTTCACCATGATCTTACACAGCAACATATACTTGAGACTGTACACTGCTCTGGGATCTTCAAGTGCATTAAATGCCTCAAAAGCTTCAAAGAAATAACTGTAGCCCGTTTTATAATCCTTCTCTTCAGCATGAAGAATTCCACTCTGTAAATCAATGGTGCCTTGTTGAGCAGGAGGCACATAAATTGCATTTGCCGCTGTTCTAGCAGCAGTGAGTGCAGCTTTTGCCTTTGGAAGGTTTCTTAATGAAAAGTGTAATTTACTTTCCAATAAGTCGATATCAACAAGTAGCAATTTGTCAACTAATCTTCTCACTTCTTTGACCAAACCTGAAAGGAGGGTCAAAGCTTCTGAATACTCCTTACTATCCATTAACAATGCAGCAAGTCTTGCTTCAACACGTTGCCTTAAAAAGGTACGTTTTTCAGACCGAGTCCATTCCACCATTTCTTTACATAATGATATCTGCAGATCTCAAATCCCCAGCAGATCCGATTTGTTGATCGCAGTAGGTTTTCGGATAATCGTTAGATCTGTAATGAATTCAAGTATATTAACACAGAAATTAATCAAATTATGAGAAATTAACATAACCGATTTGCAGGTTTTTTTGTGATTTGGGATTGGAATGGTTGGATTTATGATTTGGTTTTGAGATTTGGGTTGTTGTGATTTGCAGGTTGGTGTGATTTAGGGTTTGAGTTTTTTATTTTGGTTTATTTAGGATTGGGATAATCAAAAAGATAACCAATCATATTGTGACACGTGGAAATAATAAAAATAAAGTAATGAAATAAGAGAAAAAAAAAGGAAGAAAATTAAAAGATAAGGGTATTTTCGTCATTTTAAGTGACAAAGGGACCAAACGTGCAACCAAAGATAGGGTCCAGGGACTGGGTCCGAAGGAATTTCGACCCAGGGACTGGACCCGTTGTTTTGGAACAAACACAGGGACCAATTATGTAATTAACTCAAGATTTTATTAAAATAAAAAATAAAACTACAATACAATACAATAATTAAAATAAAATACAAACACATACAATAAAAATAAAATTACAATATAATAATTAAAAAAATACAAATACATAAAATAAAAATAGCTAACGTTGTCGATAGTCTTCCGAAAGTGGCGAAATGTAGGCCACGAGATCCTCGCGGAGTATGTTGTGTGTGGTTTTGTCTCTAATCTCTCTATTAATCCGGATACGCTCATTCACTCTCTCGTTATAAGTTTTGGGAACACTTGTAACCGGAGGAGCATACCATTCTTGGACATCACAAACCGACCGTTCGTTGTCTTCAATAATCATGTTGTGCAATATGATACCCCCATACATAACTCTTCTTAACTTGTTCATCTTGTAAAATCTCGTTGCATGTTTTATAATCCCCCAACGACCTTGAAGAACACCGAATGCCCGTTCGATATCCGTTCTCGCACTCTCTTGAAAACGTTTGAATTTTTGACGTGGTTCGTCAAATGGGTACGAAAAAGCTTTAACAAATGTAGACCACTCCGGATATATACCCTCTGCAAGGTAATATCTTTTATTGTACTCGTGGCCGTTGACGGTGAATTTGTAATCCGGCGATGAGTCGTTGAGCATATTATGAAACAACGGTGATTGTTTAAGCACGTTGATGTCGTTGTTCGACCCCGCGATACCGAAGTAAGCATGCCATATCCAAAGATCGTACGACACAACAGCTTCCAGCATAACCGTTGGATAACCATGGTCACCTCTTGTGTATTGCCATTTGTATGCATTTGGACATTGATCCAATTTCCAATGCATACAATCGATGCTACTAAGCATACCCTTAAACCCGTGAACCTCATCGTGTTTTTGATATAAACGATTAACATCATCTTGTGTTGGGGTTCTTAGATAAACGTTTGTATAAAGATGGATTACACATTTTAAAATATTATCGGGATTCAGTTGATGTTCGTTCTGACATTTGTAAATATTCGTCAAAAGCGTAAATATTCGTCAAAAGCGTCCAGAGTAATCTCATACGTCATCATAGGCATAGCGGACGTGCATTTATGTGAACAACTAAAACCCATTTTACCCGTACAATCGGGTCGTTGTTTGAAAATTTTAAAATAGTAGGGCAAAGGTTTTGCGGAGTAATTAGATATACCTTCGACTATTCTGAGGAAAAGAGGTCTTCTCATACGAAATCGTCTACGAAAATATTCATTCGGGTATGTGCTTTCGCCGGTGAAGTAATGTCGTAACACGTTTTCGATTGTTGCAGTTCGATCGCCGTTGATATAGCGCCTTTTCCTTTTCTCAGTCCGACGTGAACTTTCCGCCTCATTTTCTTCCTTCTCCATTTGTTCAATAGCTTTTGCCGCCTTAACTAGTATTTCGATCAATTCGGAGTCGGACGATGACGAATCCGTAACATCGGGATCGGTTGAAAAATGTGAACTCATTTTTTGTTGTATATATTTTTTAGAAAAAGATTGAGATAGAATGAAATTGAGAAAATGTGTGATTTTTTGGTTAAATTGAGGATGTATTTAAAGGTGAAATGGTATTTTCTTTTTTTAAAAGCTAATGGTTATATGTATAGCCGTTAGTTTTAGAAAAGATCTTTTTTTTAAATGTAGCCGTTTGAAACAAAAAAAAAAAAAAAAAAAAAAAAAAAAAAAAAAAAAAGTAAAAACGATCGTTTTAGCCACAACAGTTATCGAGAACGACTCCCACAACGACGGGCAACGGTGTGATAACGAAGCCTCCGCTTGTTGTCACCTCAACAATGAGCCCACAACGAACCATTACACCGTGTGCTCTAATAAGTGTCATATAGAGAGTAACAAAAGAGAACTTGATTAACGCTACAAAAACTAAAGATATAATTCCTTACTGGTTAATTTAATAAACAGGAAAAAGGTTCATAATTAACAAAATTATTGCATAAACTACAGAAAAGTTATATTAGCATTACATGAATTATAGCATACACAAGAACACTTGGTACTCCGTATTACTTAACAACATTACCTACTAATTGTTGTTTAAGACGATGACACTTGAACTAAAAATGAAAAACAATATATATTAGCGATCATTGGCATCTTACGTCAATAACTTGTACAAGAGAGCAAAACCCGTTTAACCAAGAAAGAAGTTTCTTAACGAGTTGGTTTATTAAACTTTGAGTTTGAAATGCTTCTTCGAACTTTGAGTTTAATCTTACATTCTTTAAGTTTGAGAAACGCGGACTTAACCACCTATTATGCCTATTTTTATACACATGTTATGCATCCCACAATAAAGATTATTTTTATGTAACCTCCTAAATTAACATATAAAAGAAAATCTCAGGAGCCAATGGGGGTTTCTCCCATTGGTAGGAGGTTGTTCTTTCTTAGGGGAGGTAGGAAGATCTTGGGTTCGACCCTCCCTCTGGGTTTCTTCCTTAGGTGAATATTAGGAGATATGTAACTAACTTTGGTGTAAGGTTCGTGGGTCGCATACTGCCCAAATGGATGTTATTGTGGCCCCGAATCACTAAAATTGTCGTTAAAAAAAAAAAAAAAAAAAAAAAAAAAAAATCTCACGAAATTTCTGCATTACAAAAACTATTCTTCGACAACTTGAGGGAGATCCATGACTATTTCTTCACGTACCTATGGTTATGAGACTAGCCATTCGATTGCCCTTACAAGTCTTTGTGAAAATTGTAATCCTAAACCATCAATATCCTTGCACACATTACCCTCTCAAGTTTTACCTTCAAAATATAGATCGTTAAATACCAATTAAAAACAATTGTTAATTCTATCATGAAATTTAGTAATTATCACATTGTAAACACAATAATATTTGTTCAACCCTTGACCCATGTACGAAAATCTTCCAGAACTCAAAGACAAGATTAAAAACCAAGTGATCTAAATTCCGAAATGGCTGCTTGGACAAGACGTTCACCTTCTTTTTGTTTGAATTAGAGAAGTCACAAAGAAGAGTTTGAAGTGTTGCACAAAGAAGAATGTGACATAGTGATTGCTAAGGATTTAGAAAATGTCTACATGGTTTGTAGAGGAAGATTTATTGAAGACTAGTAAATAATTTAGTAACTTTTATTCTTAAAATTCAACTTTAAAACCAAAATGTCTTGATATATTATATTATATGTAAAATATATATGGTTATCAGCACAGTAATAGCAAATGTGGGAAAAGAAAATCTACCTTTTTGTGTATAACTTTACTAGACGTGAAGAAAAAAAACTAAAAATCACATGTGATGGTAGTGTTAATCACATATATTGTTTTATAAATCACATATGTTTTTATAACTTAGAAAACCGATGCACACCAAAAAAGCAAGAAAAAGAAATTCGTCAAAATTATTGTAAAGGTTAGGGTTAAAATTTTATGTTTTGAATGTTTTACTTATTTTGCTCGTTTGATATTTTAATATATATTGTAATTCGTAGATTTTCATTCTACTAAAACATACCTCAATATTGAGGATTCTTATTATGAATAAATATAATAGGTTTCGGCCTTTTGTTTAAAAAAGAAAAAGAAATGTTTAATTTGTTCGATGAATACATTAATCGGTTCTTTGGATTATATTTCTTTGAGTTAGACATGTTAAATTGTTAATTTTTTGATAAACATTCATTTTAGTTACTTTAACAAATTAAATGACATAATGTAAGGTCCATTGGATATGGTCACTTCTTTGATTTCAATCGTTTAATCAAAGTGATGATGTCATCAAATATTATTTTCATTTTACACCCTCTTATAATACACAATTACATTCTCTCTTTTCATTCCATCTCCATTAAAATAAAAAAACATAATTCTAATATACTTATAGAATCGTTCAATTTGGACTTTGATTAACGTTATTATTATTATAAAATCTTCTAATACAAAACATCAAAACAGGAAGTGTATATGTTATTATAACTATAAA
This sequence comes from Senecio squalidus, assembly GCA_910822075.1. Taxonomy (NCBI): domain Eukaryota; kingdom Viridiplantae; phylum Streptophyta; class Magnoliopsida; order Asterales; family Asteraceae; genus Senecio; species Senecio squalidus. The sequence goes on from CAJVGC010000592.1 coordinate 33,113,747, forward strand.
AATCAGTATAACATTATTTTCTCATAATAGCTTAAAATGTACATAAACATAAAATTTACGATTCAATTTTTATCTTTTTCCGTTTTATCGCGGGACAATAATCTAGTTGACAAAATATAATGTAATACCATTATACTCATGAAATCTTATTACACCAATTAAATTCTTCTATCCTATATATAGAAATATTTAAGAAATGCACAATAGTACTTCATAGTTCATACATATCCAACATGAATTCCATCGATCGTTTCCTTTTGATCCTCGCATCACTATCATTATGTATCGCTTTCGCACCTAATGAGTTTTTCACCTTTAGGATGTATATGACTAATGACATTGAAGATAACATTGTAGTCCATATATTTAAGGATAATGGAGAAGATCAAGGAAACCGAACACTTGCTTTCCATGAAGAATTTGATTGGAAGTTTCGCATGAAAGTGAAGCAAACACACTATACCGGCGAATTTTGGTGGGGATCGAAGTATGCAAATCTTGGTGTCTTTAATGGATATGTTTTTGAGCTTTGTTCCAATGGAAAGTTTTTTTCGGTGCAAAGATGTTATTGGTCAATAAGAAATGATGGAATATATATAAGTATACATAATCGCCCATTTCCTGATGATTGGCACCTTATGAAAGCTTGGTAGAACTTGTAATTGCTTTTAGCAATATAAAATATATAAAATGATAATAAAGAAGAAGTCTTTGAAGGAACTTTACTTGTCATGTTAACCATTATTTTGTCTACTTATATGTTAATCGGTATATAAAATGATATATATAGTATGTATTTAACTTTACTTCGATAACTATAAAATGCATCAAATTTTAAATTTAATTGGGTGTCCTATATATAGGGTGTAAACAAGTCAAGCCGAACCCGAGCACTATCAGACTGAAGTTGGCTCATTTAAGTTTTAAAGACTCCAAGCTCGAGCTCGGATTGTTTCGAACCTTATATGTAAAGCTCGAACTCGCCCCGTAAAATATATCCCAGGCTAGCTCAAGCTCGGTTCGGGTTCAACTCATTGAAGTAAAATATATCACTTTATTATATAATGTATATATAGTTGACTTTTGTATTTATTACATTTTATAAGCTAGTTTATTGACCCTTATAATACGCGAAAAACTATATCAAAAACAATACAATATTTATCAAAAAACATAACCTATATAGAAAGATTAATAGAAAATTATTAGTCATGTAAACAAAATGATTATGTTAGCAAATATTGTGTTGTTTTGTTTATACGTAATTGAATTTATCTCCAAATTTATGTCATTTGTTTTCTAAGAAATAAATGTGGAGTTATAGATGAGATTATTATGTATTACTTCAAAATATCATATATCTATTGACGATTATTGTAAGGCAATCCGTGCATCATGTAAAGATGGGCTCGAAGTAAGGGAAAAACGAACATAAGAGAAATAAACATACACTTCGTGTTGTATATAAACAACGTCATGTGAACGAAAAACAATCAATATATGTGTTCATTAACTTTACATCAAGACAACATATGCAATGCATATGTTCTATATTATAAATCAAACATCTACTAAACCCCATATCGACTAACTATCATAAAGGGTAACTATTTAAGGGTCGTTGTGTTATAAAAAAAAAAAGGATTGCAAATTTAAAACTAAAAACTGGTTAAATACATCAACATGTGTTTGTTAACTCACCTTACACTAAAACAATTTTTTGGATAATTCGTAGAAAACCTTATTAAAAGTAACATAATTATAATATATACAAAACTAAAAACATTACGTAAATAGGTTTAAAAAAAAGGCAGAAGATATTTTGTCATATATTATGTTTTTCCGTGTATACGCAAAACACTCGAAAACCAATAAAAATAATTATATTTTCCGTTTATACTAATAATTTGTATTTGAACAGAAAAAAGTTTAATATTTAAAATATATATTTCGTATTTTTGTTAGATATTATTGTAAAGTATTAGTGTTAAATAGAAGGGTTAATTAGTTTTACTTGAATATTATTAAACATAAGGGTTAAATTATTTAAAGTAAATGGGTTAAAATAAAATTAGTAATAACGACAACATTAAAATGATCTAATAAAGTTACAAATTTATCTAATGGGTACTACTTTGTCATGTGAAATTTCAGACCATCCTTTTATTATATATTAAGATTAAGATATATATTATTATATTTATAAAAACAAAAGTTTGTTTAGGGTCGCAGGAAGCTCGTTCAATAAACGAGCTTTATGTTATGTTTAAGTTCGGTTCGAGCTCGTTTTGGTTCGGTTCGAATCGAACTTTTTATATGAATATTCGTGCATTAATGCATATTTTGGAGATTACATTTTTAAATATATGTATTCAACTTTCAAATATCAATATTGTATGTACCCCACCAATTAAAAATTTAAAACATGATAACTCATGTAACAACTTATATGAAGGTGATATATAGCTATGTGTATTTTGAAAATTAAGTATTTATATACATTATAAAACATTTGGGTATAAAATGTTGAAATTTAAGCATGGTAAAATTACTAAACTACCCATTTAACTAAACATTTATCAAATAATTACAAATATAACATACCATATATAATTAAAATTTTGAAATAATCAAATTTCTTTTTCTATAAACTTAAAACAATCAATTTTTAGTGTGTAAAATTTTAAATAAATAGAGTTAATCTTTAAAATTTCTAACTAATTAAATGTTAATAAATCAAAAATCTTCATCGTTCGTAAAATTATTTGTAACAAAATATGTACTAACGATTTATATATTTATTATCGCCGCTGTATCATGCGGATATCATACTAGTATACATTAAACCCATTGAAGTGGGCCAAGAAAAGAAAGTGTGAATGTTTCAACTTTGAGTATATAAATATATTTTGATAAATAATAAAACACGATTTGATGAAAGTGGTTGAGTGTTTTTGTAAAGACTTAACAAAGGTTGAACTGAGTCATTGTTACCTTTATCTCAGACACATTAGGGAGTTAAGATCGATAAGTCTCATAGGTTGCTATTATACGTATCAAAAGTCTTGGATGAAATGATTAAAAATGTGCCACTGAAAGTGACTTCCAAGTTAAAAATGCTGGTGTAAAAAAATATTGTTGACTCATTAAAAACAATGTGTTAAGAGGGTTGGGGTTGTACTAACGAGATAAGAGTTAAAAATATATCAAACATTTTATTCTTAAATTTATAGATTGCATCCAATTTTAATCAAATTTGTTATATGTATCTAATTAAGTATTATTATTATATGTGGCAACCATGTCATGTCACATACATAAAGGTTTTCAATAGATGGATATTATACAATATTGATATCGATATATTAAAGAGAAAATCACCAATTTAATCATCCCATACATTAAAATTTCGAAAATAATCACCAAATTCGTGACAATTTTGTCTTTTACTTTTAGCGCGAGAACGGGATTTTTAAAAATGGGTGATGTATATTAAGCCACGTCATTGCGCGAGAACAAGATTGCCATGTCGCGAGAACGGGTATTAATAGGCGCGGAGACGTGGCTTAATATACACTACTTATTTCAAAATATCCCGTTCTCGCGCTAAAAATAAAAGACAAAATTGTCGCGAGAAAATTGTCGCGAATTTGGTGATTTTTTTCGAAATTTTAATGTATGAGATGATTGAATTGGTAATTTTCTCTATATTGAAACTTATATACATAAAATAAACATTTATTTAAAGTTGATTAAATACAATAATTTTAAAGTTTCAATTATAATCTAAAAACTTTCTATTAAGGTAGTGTTTGATTTTAACTTAGTTGATTTAATATGAATATGACCTAATGCGGTAAGTCACGAGGAATCTATTTGTTTATAACTTAATCTGAAAAACATGATTTAAGTAACAATATACTTTCTCCATTAAATCATGATTTTTTATTATATTTATAACTTTTACATATTTATTATTCACCACTCTTTATTCAACATTTTTATATACATTATTATTGCTTCTGAGACGACAAACGTTTTATCAAAACGTAACTTAATACGTAAAATTAACTATAAATATAGTGAAACGTCATGATAGAAGGTGGTTGAGGCTCAAACTAGATGATGAGAGTTGAAAGAAGAAAAGTGTATGCAAAAAAAGAGATGTAGTGAAACGTCATTATAGCATAAGTTTTGAAAGGGATATAGAAGAAGAAAAAAGAACAACCTTCGTGTCGGCGGGACGAGTCATCAAGATTGTTTTGCTTGTTTAAGTCAATAGGAAATTTTAGACGTCGAGATAAATTTACAAGACTTCCATTTTAAAAGCCAAAAGAGGCTTATGGTCAAAGAAAGGGGGATTCAGTTGGAACAACTGGTGAGAAGTATGGGGTTGGGACAACTGGTGTTGACGGGAAGGTCGAGTCATATGATATGGTGGAAACTTTGATTCTAATTCAAGAAGCAACAATTGATGGGTCTCAAATGGATGCATGTATATGGGTTTTTTGATAAAAACCGGGACTTCAAAGGTCGAAGGCTTGAAAACAATGGAAGACGAGAAAATGTTAGGACAAAGTCACAAAAAGGAGAGTTCAATTCTAGCAAGTTAAAACTTGATAATATGAGTTTGGACTTGGACACGATATTATGTCCATGTTGTCAACATTCATAGTGAAATATGGATCAAGCGACAATGGTGTCTCAAGGTGATATATTGGCCATTTGGATCTAATTATGTTCTAAAAACTCCTAGTCGACAACATTTCGCTTCAATAAGTATATAAATAATGATTTTCAGAATTGAAGGGTCTATTAAACTAACACAATGTTTGCTTACGGAAAAAGAAAAAAAAAAGTTGATTGCAACCATGCATGAAACAGTAACAGACTTCTAGAAGTTGTTTTAAATTTCAAGAGAAAGTGAACTGATAGAAGTCTTAGCTCCCAGCAACTGGTGCTACTGTTGTTGGTTTTGCATCTTCAGCTTTCTCATGTTCTTTGTTAAGCATCTGGAAAGAAACAACCAACAACACGGTTTTTACGTCAAATCACCAAATATCATCAACAATTTGTTAATATGAGTCGTTTTTGTATTTACTAAAACTACCAACTACAAAAGAATATAACAAAGGAAATCAACTCAGGTTTTACCTTGTTATTAATCAAGTTGTGAAGGGCTATCACACTTCTGATTAGAGAAGAAAGGTAGATAACAAGCATCTGATCGTTAGTTTTCACTGCAAAATCGATAGGTAAAGAACAAAACCAAGTGTAAGTACAGAGCACAAAAAACTTAGGTAAGAATAATCTAGCTGTTTCGCCACTAGTATCCATACGTATATATACCTGCAAATGCCTTTATCAAATCAGCCACGTTCAGATTTGGTAGAAGGTTGAACACATCCTGCATTTCAAAAGTCAAAGTCAAATGACCATGAAATAAATAAATAAATCCCAGCATTTTTAAAAAAATGAAAAAAACTGTAGTGAAATTTATAACTTCCAAGTATATTATTTTTAGTTTAAATTGATATTTTACATCACATAAATCATTGTCGCGGTGAATAAAGTATACCTGTAGGTGGTACAAGATTTCGTGATTTAATGGAAGCTTTCCATCTATGACATGGTCTAGATATCCACGAATCTCCTTGAGCCGTGCATCTAAACCTTTCAGAGCTGCCAGCTTTCCAGTAACCTGCACAAGGTAGAAGAAAACTAAAATATGAGTCGAAGGTCAACTGGCAAATTTATCAGACTAGCGAAAAGAAGATAAGAAAAATGGGAACTTTAGTCCTCAATCTGTCAATCACGAAACTAAATTAACGAACAACGGTAAACCTCGGTTGCAAGGGTGCTGATGGTTGTATCCTTCACATCCCTCAGCAAGTGCTCCACTCCTGTAGAAAGAGGTACACAAATATTGATGTAAACAAAATACAAAGAACATATGCCTCACATCTGATCTATTAACTAAATGGAAAGGGGGAAAATTAAAATACAAATTGAGTTTACCGATTTCTTCCACTTCATGAGCAGCAATTTCTGAGGGCACATGAACGAAAACTTTCTGGCTTTTCTGAGTAGCATTCTGCAAGAGAAGCCAGTAATCGTTTAGTTTCATATTTCAAGTATAAACTGTCTAAGAAAACAATCAATACATGATAAGATGGTTGTGTTTCTATGTGGAAAATAGCAGACGATATGTTAATAATTGAACAAAATGAAATTAACCATACCTCCTTAACCTCTTCAATAGCATAGTAAGCTTTGGTGGGAATTCCCAATTCCTTGGGTTGGACATCTATGATCACCAATACAGGGTTTGGAACGTAGCTGCAGATGAAAAGCTCTCAGTTGAGATACAACATATAGACATAAACATGTATTTGTGCATCTTCACCAAATTGATAACCAAATGACAGAATGAAAACATGACAAGCAAAAGTTGGTGCAAATGAGCGTATCCACAAATAAAAAGATATATGATATAAATAAAGAACATATTGTGCCATGTTCGAAATGCTTACTCGGTAAATAAACCATGAACATCGAGATCATTCTCCCTTAGTTTTGGGCCAGTGCTATACCATCCTACCACATGCTCCTTGGCTGTACCAAAAATTAACCATTTAGGCTTCTAAAAATAGAGATTTTCAGTGAGGAAGTGGGAAAAAAAAAAGCACCAATAAATGTTTACCATTGATTCTCTTGAACATGGAGAACATGGCTTCATGATAGTTGTGATCAAGAAACCAGATGCTGGGATCCTTGTCGTCTTCCTCAAAAGGCACTACAAAAGAGTAATCATCCATTTAGAAAAAAATGTCTGATTGAACCGGTTTATCTACGCTATGCAATGTTTTCTTCTTATTTTGCAAATTGGGTACAATCAAAGACTACAGTCACTAAAAACCAATAACCTAAAGACTGGAATGATGAAATTTAGCACCTCCAGTGCTATGGGGCCAAAGACCTCTTAGTGACCTTGTTATCAATTTACGTAACTGGTTATAATATAATACAGTTGATAACTATTGTTTTTGAGAGATTTTATTGTTTATTAGTTATGCTTTACTTCAAAAAGCATAAAGAACCAGAATGATTTTGTACAAATCATATTAACGTCTTAGCAAAATGTCAATAGCTACATAGTGGCTTTTTGGCACCCATTACTTCTCTTTACAGATAAGCCGCTTAAAAGTAATATTTAAGCCTAAGACTCGCATTTCACCCCAAAAATATGTTTAAAAGCATTTAAAAGTAGGGGTTTGTAACTCACTGTTTGCGAAGATAATCGTAAGCGGGAACGGTCGGAACGTGTGTCGGGAATCACCGAAAGCCTAATAATACCAAGTTTTGTTCAAGTGTTATTATGTTATTGTATGATATAATAGGTAGTTTTTAGTTAAACTTTAAGTGTCAAGGTCCAATTCGTCCAAAAATTGTCCGAAACGGTTATCGTTTTGTTTTAGTCCAAAAGTCCAAAATTAGTGTTATTGTTATTATGTTAAATATGTTTTGTTTGCTAAAGTGTCTTTTATTTTCTAACAAAATTTGGGCAACGCTTCCGTGCCCAAATTCTATGTCCAAAATATAAACACTTTCCCGCTCACAAAACACATATACATACATAACGTTTCTAAATATGTTCTTTTAGCATATTAAGTCCAATACAAGTCACCAATGTGTTCATTTTTACCAAACTCAGTCCCATATGTCAAGTCTTAAAAGTCAGAATGTGTAACCAAATTTCAAACGGCCAAAACGACGATTTTCGGGAAGGACAGCAGGCCGGTGCTGCGCACCTGGGCATAGGTGCTGCGCACCTGCCCTGCTGTTCTTCCCCTTTTTGAGTTTTTCTTGCAAAATCGTTTATGTAAGTGATAGATCTTGACATGCAATCGGTATAAACCTTATTAATCATCATTATATCAGTTTATAAGTAACTTTTAACCACAAAAACAAAGATTTAACCACCATTTATTAAAATCCCGTTTTTGTATAAAAATGGTTATAAAACTTCATCAAAACTTGTTTTTATAGCTTAGATCAAACATGCAATTGGTTATAATAGTAATATAAGTAAAAAGGAAGAGTTTCTACCGAATGAAAGTGTTTAGATGATGGTCTAGGTGGATTTAGAGCTCCAAAAGTGTAGAAAACGTTATGAAACCGAAATAGCTTTGATCTCCTTGCTTCCTTTGCTTGTTTGAATGATTTTTTATGGTGAAAAGATGGGTTTATGTGGCTGTATTTTCTGGAAATGAAGGAGCTCTTTGAGAGAGAATGGAGAGAAAAAGGGAGTGTAGGTGTGAATGTGTGTTTTTGGTGTGTGTTTGTGTTTTATAAAAATGAGAAAGAAAATAAAAGAAAATGATGGTATAGGGGGTCTATGTTCTGCCAAAAACTCAGTAATAATGTGTAAAAATCGTTTGTGGTTGGTTGGATTCATTATAAAAACGAGATAAGGACTAAAAATGTAAAGTTTTTGAATTCTGGCAGCCGGTGCTGCGCACCAAGCAACAGGTGCTGCGCACCGGGCCAACTTTCAGTATTTTTCTGATTTTTTGTTTTTACGTTTTTGCTTCGTTGGACCTTTTTGTTAACCGAAAGTTCTTAGTTATGATACGTTGTGAACTTAGGAAAGTTCATTAGGTGTTTTCTTGGTATTAGGACTTACATAATTTGATTCCGAAGTTGATTTTTGATTCCGACCCCGATCCGCGCTTAAAGGTTTAAATAAAGTAAACTTTCGTTTTAAGAGTTTTTGTGTGAGTTACAACGAGCTTAGCTTAATAGTTATGTCTACGTAACCACATAGCACATAAAATTAGTCATATCGAGCATCAAATAAACACTTAGAAGTTATAAGTTAGCGTTCTCGACCTTAGTTTAGACGGTTGTCACATTCTCCCCACGTTGAAAGAATTTCGTCCCGAAATTTCAACTTGTGGTAATCGTCGTGGGAGAAGTGAAGAGATGAGGATAATTAAGCATCATCTGATCCTCTCGTTCCCAGGTATATTCGGGGCCTCGCTTTGCGTTCCATCGTACCCTTACTATCGGGATTTTACTGTGCCTTAGTTTCTTAGTTTCGCGATCTATGATTTCAATCGGCTCCTCGACAAATTGGAGCTTCTCATCTAGTTGTACTTCTTCCAAAGGTGTGATGAGCGTTTCGTCCGATAGGCACTTTTTCAATCTCGAAACATGAAAGGTGTTATGCATGTTACCAAGCTCTTGCGGTAGTTCTAAACGATATGCCACGGGACCTATCCTTTCGAGTATCTCAAATGGTCCCACATAACTCGGGCTAAGCTTTCCTCGCTTTCCGCGGCGTATTGCACCTTTCCAAGGTGACTCCTTTAGAAGTACTTTGTCGCCGACTTGAAATTCTAGATCCTTTCTGCGCATGTCAGCATAGCACTTTTGACGACTTCTCGCAGTCTTAAGTCTTTCCTTAATCGTTGTGATCTTATCAATCGTTTCTTGCACTACTTCCATGCTAATTAGTTGTCGATCTCCTGGTTCCAACCAACACAGTGGAGATCTGCATTTTCTTCCGTAGAGAGCTTCAAAAGGCGCACATTTGATGCTAGCATGGTAACTGTTATTGTAAGAGAACTCTATTAGCGGTAAGTGGTTATCCCAACTTCCTCCGAAGTCGATAACGCATGCTCTCAGCATGTCCTCCAGTGTTTGTATAGTGCGCTCGCTTTGACCATCAGTCTGCGGATGGTAAGCCGTGCTTAAGTCCAATCGTGTGCCAAACGACTCTTGGAATGCCTTCCAAAATCTGGAAGTGAAGCGAGTATCTCTATCCGAGATGATTGACGTGTGTATTCCGTGACGTGTCACTACCTCGTTGATGTATATTTGGACAAGTTTTTCTACGTTAAAACTTTCCTTAATGGGAATGAAGTGTGCTGACTTCGTTAGCCGATCTACGATAACCCAGATCATGTCGTTACCCTTTGATGTTCGAGGTAACTTTGTGACGAAGTCCGTTGTGATTTGTTCCCATTTCCACTCGGGAATTTCGGGTTGCTGTAGTAATCCAGATGGCTTTTGATATTCGGCCTTCACTTTCGCACAAGTGAGGCATTTCTCTACGTATAAAGCAACGTCTCTTTTCATTCCAGGCCACCAGTAGTGTTCCTTGAGGTCCTTATACATTTTGCTTGACCCTGGATGAATGGAATATCGCGTTCGGTGTGCTTCATCCATGATGGTCTTCCTCAATTCGTTGGTCGTAGGAATCCAGGCTCGATCCTTAAAATAATAGACGTCGTCGCCCTTCCTTACAAAATCCTTGTCGTGATTATGCAAGGTTTTGACCTTTATGTTATCTGCCTTCAAAGCCTCATGCTGGGCACTTGCTATGCGCGTTCTCAAATCGGGTTTAAGGTAAATTCCTAATGCACGTACTCGAGTCGTCTGTTGCCTCTCCTTCCTACTCAGGGCATCTGCTACGACGTTTGCTTTGCCAGGGTGATACTTAATATCGCAGTCGTAGTCGCTAAGGAGTTCCAACCATCTCCTTTGCCTCATATTGAGTAGCTTCTGATCTAGTATATGTTGCAGACTCCTATGGTCCGTGAATACCGTGCATTTGGTTCCGTAGAGGTAATGTCTCCAGATTTTTAGGGCAAAAACTATCGCTCCTAGTTCTAAGTCGTGAGTGGCGTAATTGACCTCATGTTTCTTAAGTTGCCGCGATGCGTAAGCTATGACCTTATTTCGTTGCATCAATACACAACCTAATCCTAGGTTAGATGCGTCACAATAAACTACGAAGTCTTCGTTTCCCTCAGGAAGAGTTAAGATCGGAGCGTTGCACAGTTTCGTTTTCAGGATATTGAAGGCTTGTTCTTGAGCATCTCCCCAGTTGAACTTCTCGTTCTTTTGGGTTAACTTTGTTAGGGGTTTAGCTATCTTAGAGAAATCCTGGATGAATCGCCGATAATACCCAGCCAATCCTAAAAATTGGCGGATTTCTGTCGGACTTTTGAGAGCTTCCCAATTCTTTATTGCCTCGATTTTTGATGGGTCAACGTGGATTCCAGATCCATTGACTACGTGACCGAGAAATTTGACTTCACGCAGCCAGAATTCGCACTTAGAAAACTTTGCGTAGAGCTGTTGTTCCTTGAGCAATTCCAATAACAGTTTTAAGTGCTCTGCGTGATCCTCTTTGGTCCGCGAGTAGATTAAGATGTCGTCGATGAATACTATAACGAACTTGTCTAGATACGGTCGGCATACCCTATTCATCAGATCCATGAATACAGCCGGAGCATTTGTGAGTCCAAATGGCATTACCAAGAATTCGTAGTGTCCGTATCTAGTGCGGAATGCGGTTTTCGGTATGTCATCTTCTGAAACCAACACTTGATGATATCCGGACCTTAGGTCAATTTTTGAAAAGTAGGTCGCGCCTTGCAGTTGGTCGAAAAGGTCGTCGATTCGTGAAAGAGGATATCGGTTCTTGACGGTTAGTTTATTCAACTCTCGGTAGTCGATACACATGCGAAACTATCCGTCCTTCTTCTTTACGAATAGAATCGGCGCGCCCCATGGCATGAGCTTGGTCGGATAAATCCTTTATCCAATAATTCTTGAACTTGGTTGGATAATTCCTGCATCTCAGTCGGAGCTAGTCGATATGGCGTCCTTGCCACCGGTGCCGCTCCAGGAATTACCTCGATTCTAAACTCGACTTGCCGCTGAGGTGGTAGTCCAGGTAGTTCTTCGGGAAATACCTCCGGATAGTCCCTAACTATCGGTACATCCTTAAGGTCTACTGCTTTTGCCTGTTTGTCCTTTATGTTCACTAACAATGCAAAGCAGCCCTTATTTAAGTACTTGCGCATCTTCATCACCGATATAAGCTTCGAAGTTTGGCCCGGCCTATCTCCTTGTACTATCAATTCCCCTCCATCTCCTAATGGCATTCGTATCGTCTTATGTAAACAAAATATTTTCGCGTCCCTGATGGTCAACCAGTCCATTCCTATTACTACGTCAAAGCTCTTAAGTTCGATTGGAATCAGATCTATTTCGAAAGTGTGGTTAGCTAGGGTTATTGTGCAATTCTTAATTACGTTGCTAGCTTGGTATTCTTGCCCATTTGCGTACTCTACCGTAAACTTTTCACCTAGGGGTTCGGTTTCTAATGCAATCAAAGGCCTAAACTCTAAGGACACAAAACTTTTATCCGCGCCTGAGTCAAACAGTACTGAGGCATAATAGTTGTTAAGGAGAAACGTACCTGCAATCACCCGGGGGTCGTTTCTTGCCTCCTCGGCACCAATCCCGAAGGCTCTTCCACGGCCTTGTCCCCCATCGTTTCCCCTCTGATTGTTCTGGTTTTGGTTCTGCGGAGGGTTTTGATTGCGGTTCTGGTTTGGGTTTCGGGCAGGGTTTAGCCTAGGACAAGCATTTCGGTAGTGATCCCTACTACCGCACTCATAACATTCTCCCTGGCGAGGCCTATCGTTCTGTTGTGGCCTCCCAGCTTGTCGCGGTCCTTCATTCTGCTTCCTTCCCGCCTGTTGCGGTCCAGCATTCACTGCCTTACAGTGTCGAGTCCAGTGACTAGTGCTGTTGCAGTTGGTACATGACCTACAGTTCCCTTCGTGATGATAGTTACACCTACCGCACTTTGGTGCCTTTCCCTGATAGCCGGTGTTCTCTGCCGTAGCCACTCCATAGTTCCTAACTGTCTTGGCCTTCTTGTTGAAACGATCTCTTCTATTTCC
>CAJVGC010000592.1:33126613-33194835 GCA_910822075.1 Senecio squalidus
CAAGTTTTTCTACGTTAAAACTTTCCTTAATGGGAATGAAGTGTGCTGACTTCGTTAGCCGATCTACGATAACCCAGATCATGTCGTTACCCTTTGATGTTCGAGGTAACTTTGTGACGAAGTCCGTTGTGATTTGTTCCCATTTCCACTCGGGAATTTCGGGTTGCTGTAGTAATCCAGATGGCTTTTGATATTCGGCCTTCACTTTCGCACAAGTGAGGCATTTCTCTACGTATAAAGCAACGTCTCTTTTCATTCCAGGCCACCAGTAGTGTTCCTTGAGGTCCTTATACATTTTGCTTGACCCTGGATGAATGGAATATCGCGTTCGGTGTGCTTCATCCATGATGGTCTTCCTCAATTCGTTGTCGTAGGAATCCAGGCTCGATCCTTAAAATAATAGACGTCGTCGCCCTTCCTTACAAAATCCTTGTCGTGATTATGCAAGGTTTTGACCTTTATGTTTTCAAAGCCTCATGCTGGGCACTTGCTATGCGCGTTCTCAAATCGGGTTTAAGGTAAATTCCTAATGCACGTACTCGAGTCGTCTGTTGCCTCTCCTTCCTACTCAGGGCATCTGCTACGACGTTTGCTTTGCCAGGGTGATACTTAATATCGCAGTCGTAGTCGCTAAGGAGTTCCAACCATCTCCTTTGCCTCATATTGAGTAGCTTCTGATCTAGTATATGTTGCAGACTCCTATGGTCCGTGAATACCGTGCATTTGGTTCCGTAGAGGTAATGTCTCCAGATTTTTAGGGCAAAAACTATCGCTCCTAGTTCTAAGTCGTGAGTGGCGTAATTGACCTCATGTTTCTTAAGTTGCCGCGATGCGTAAGCTATGACCTTATTTCGTTGCATCAATACACAACCTAATCCTAGGTTAGATGCGTCACAATAAACTACGAAGTCTTCGTTTCCCTCAGGAAGAGTTAAGATCGGAGCGTTGCACAGTTTCGTTTTCAGTGAAGGCTTGTTCTTGAGCATCTCCCCAGTTGAACTTCTCGTTCTTTTGGGTTAACTTTGTTAGGGGTTTAGCTATCTTAGAGAAATCCTGGATGAATCGCCGATAATACCCAGCCAATCCTAAAAATTGGCGGATTTCTGTCGGACTTTTGAGAGCTTCCCAATTCTTTATTGCCTCGATTTTTGATGGGTCAACGTGGATTCCAGATCCATTGACTACGTGACCGAGAAATTTGACTTCACGCAGCCAGAATTCGCACTTAGAAAACTTTGCGTAGAGCTGTTGTTCCTTGAGCAATTCCAATAACAGTTTTAAGTGCTCTGCGTGATCCTCTTTGGTCCGCGAGTAGATTAAGATGTCGTCGATGAATACTATAACGAACTTGTCTAGATACGGTCGGCATACCCTATTCATCAGATCCATGAATACAGCCGGAGCATTTGTGAGTCCAAATGGCATTACCAAGAATTCGTAGTGTCCGTATCTAGTGCGGAATGCGTATGTCATCTTCTGAAACCAACACTTGATGATATCCGGACCTTAGGTCAATTTTTGAAAAGTAGGTCGCGCCTTGCAGTTGGTCGAAAAGGTCGTCGATTCGTGAAAGAGGATATCGGTTCTTGACGGTTAGTTTATTCAACTCTCGGTAGTCGATACACATGCGAAACTATCCGTCCTTCTTCTTTACGAATAGAATCGGCGCGCCCCATGGCATGAGCTTGGTCGGATAAATCCTTTATCCAATAATTCTTGAACTTGGTTGGATAATTCCTGCATCTCAGTCGGAGCTAGTCGATATGGCGTCCTTGCCACCGGTGCCGCTCCAGGAATTACCTCGATTCTAAACTCGACTTGCCGCTGAGGTGGTAGTCCAGGTAGTTCTTCGGGAAATACCTCCGGATAGTCCCTAACTATCGGTACATCCTTAAGGTCTACTGCTTTTGCCTGTTTGTCCTTTATGTTCACTAACAATGCAAAGCAGCCCTTATTTAAGTACTTGCATCTTCATCACCGATATAAGCTTCGAAGTTTGGCCCGGCCTATCTCCTTGTACTATCAATTCCCCTCCATCTCCTAATGGCATTCGTATCGTCTTATGTAAACAAAATATTTTCGCGTCCCTGATGGTCAACCAGTCCATTCCTATTACTACGTCAAAGCTCTTAAGTTCGATTGGAATCAGATCTATTTCGAAAGTGTGGTTAGCTAGGGTTATTGTGCAATTCTTAATTACGTTGCTAGCTTGGTATTCTTGCCCATTTGCGTACTCTACCGTAAACTTTTCACCTAGGGGTTCGGTTTCTAATGCAATCAAAGGCCTAAACTCTAAGGACACAAAACTTTTATCCGCGCCTGAGTCAAACAGTACTGAGGCATAATAGTTGTTAAGGAGAAACGTACCTGCAATCACCCGGGGGTCGTTTCTTGCCTCCTCGGCACCAATCCCGAAGGCTCTTCCACGGCCTTGTCCCCCATCGTTTCCCCTCTGATTGTTCTGGTTTTGGTTCTGCGGAGGGTTTTGATTGCGGTTCTGGTTTGGGTTTCGGGCAGGGTTTAGCCTAGGACAAGCATTTCGGTAGTGATCCCTACTACCGCACTCATAACATTCTCCCTGGCGAGGCCTATCGTTCTGTTGTGGCCTCCCAGCTTGTCGCGGTCCTTCATTCTGCTTCCTTCCCGCCTGTTGCGGTCCAGCATTCACTGCCTTACAGTGTCGAGTCCAGTGACTAGTGCTGTTGCAGTTGGTACATGACCTACAGTTCCCTTCGTGATGATAGTTACACCTACCGCACTTTGGTGCCTTTCCCTGATAGCCGGTGTTCTCTGCCGTAGCCACTCCATAGTTCCTAACTGTCTTGGCCTTCTTGTTGAAACGATCTCTTCTATTTCCCGATGTGTCCTCAACCTTGCGCTTTCCCTTAGCGTCTTCTGCGCCTGTCTTCGGCGCTCCTCCGTTCCTTATCCAGTCCTGGGTTAGGCGGTTGGCCAAGCTCACAGCCTGCTGCATCGTAGCTGGCTCGGTATCCGTCGCCATAGCCCTGATCTCGAGTGAGAGTCCCCAAATGAAGTGCTCAATTCGCTTGTCCTCGGGGGTTACTAGTTCAGGTACTAGATTTGCGAGTTCGTGAAATCGCGCGACGTAGGTGTCGATGTCGGTTCCCACCATAGAGTGATTCCAGAGCTCGTTCTTGAGCTTCTTCAAGATTTCTTTGGGACAGTACTCTATTACTAGCAGTTCCTTGAACCTTGCCCAGAGCATGTTGTATGCAGCGTCCGGACCTTGGACCTGAAGCTGGCTGTTCCACCAGGTTAGTGCTCGTCCCTGAAGCATGCAAGAAGTGAATTCCACCTTCTTGTTTTCAGCACACTGGCTGATCCTTAGTACCACTTCTATACTATCGATCCAGCGCGATAGTCCGATGGCGCCCTCAGTGCCATGGAATTCCTTTGGCCTGCAAGATATGAAGGTCTTGTAGCTACAACCTTGGTTGTTCCCCTGGTTGTTGTTTCCCTGATTGTTATTTTCTTGGTTGTTGTTTTGTTGGTTGTTGTTTCCTTGGTTGTGGTTTCCTTGGTTGTTGTTTCCTTGGTTGTTGTTATTAACTCTTGGTCCTCCCTGGTGGATACCTGCGTTGATTCGGGCTATGATTTCGGGTATCGCCTCGTTCAGTCGGGCGTTGATCCTCTGGACAATGCGCTCATCATTGGGTTCAGCCATTTTCCTACACATGAGAGAACTCGGGTTTAGGGTTTTGATATTTCACTACAGATTCAAATAAAGGGGAAATAACAAGAACAACAACAATCGTAATTATAATCCGTCCATTTTATATATCGCTCAAAATTCGATGTTCTTACAAAATCCAACATCATCGACTATTGTCGTACATTACCAACCACATAAAGTACTACGCTTACAATCCAAAAGACATCTTACAACAACCTCTAAACCTTAAATGCAACCAATACAACCATAAGGAATACTAGTACTATGCTAATCAGCATCAAGTTGCTTGCTGCTCGAATTGCCTTTCGTGCCATTGCCTTTGTGCGTAACACCTCGGTGTACAAACCACGTATCTGGTGGGAGTGATCTCTCACGACTTGAGTGTATCCGCGGAGGTCGACGGACATGTTACAAAGCGCTTGGATTTCTTCGAGAGTCAATCCGCGAACAGGGGGTGGTGGTGGCGTAGTTATCTGAGGTCTCGAGTGACGATTTGGTGGGTGACGTGCGCGGCGTGTTGGAAATCGTGAGCTTCCTTCACCGTCCCGACGGAGGTAAGGTAGGGTGAGTGGTGACGATTGTTGACTCCTTGAGCGTGATTGGGATTCGTGAGAGTGTTCGGTTTCGTCGACTAACGTAGCTATCTCTTTCCCTCTCGACATACCCTAAATCGGTAACGCGTTAGTTCGAAGATACGGCTCATGCAAGTGTTAGTAATAAGCTGAGCACATAGAGTATCTTAAGTTTAGAATCTAGGTCTGTGTGGGTCTGACTTCAAGAATTCTCGGGGAGGTTCGTTTAATGTTTTACCAATCCCGTTTCGGCATAATTTAGTCCAAATTATTCATAGGTGATCAGGCTACGAATAATTCAAGTTAAACAATGCCTTCACGTTTTGGTTAAATAAAATCTTTCGTATTTTTTTTTTTTAGAAACTGGTTATAGTTTGATTTTTGAAAAATCGGTATTCACTATAACCTTGCGCTCTGATACCAAGTCTGTCACACCCCGTTAAAGCGGAATACAAGATGTGAAGAGCAATAGCATTCGATACACAAGATATAGATAAACGCCATATTATATTAAAGAAAAACATAATATCCAAGGTTTACAGAGTTTAAAACAAAGTTTACATATCCGAAATACAAAAAGGGGTGTTCAACCAAACCACCCAAACCCTTCCTGTTCTTGAAGTCATTCGCCCCAAAAGCATAAGTCATCAGCTAGCTTACTCGTTACCTGAAAATACGAGTCAAGTGTTAACTACGGGAGACGTAGTTAGTGAGCTACAAGTTTAAGTAAAGCATAAGTATTCAAATTGTAGTTGCATAACCATGCATAGAGTATCGCAATCAAAAAATAGTTATCGCATAAAAATGTATAGAGTATAGCATTTGTGTATATAGGCATTGGCCACATAGCGCGACTATGTGACAATCCTAAGTATTGCCCAATGATCGTTCGTTGCTAAGCCTTATGCCTACCCACTAGAACTATGCACCATCTGTTGTTATCGTTGTGGTGAGGGTCATACTACCCTAATAGCGCTATCCATAAATCCTATCGGTCCTCTCCCAGAGATTAATAGCAACTGTTATACAGGAGTGTATGGGAATTTTAATGGTGTCTCACGTCCATGTTGTACAACGTCCGCAACATGACGATCGACGTTTAGTCATTGGCAATTTAGTGTTTGTATCCTCAGCATTGTTGGCAAAATCATCAACAATGCCGGCAAAATATAGTTTCGAAATAGTATTCAAGTAATAAATCGTATCGTAATAGTTTTCAAGCATCAAATCGTTTCGTAATAGTATTCAACTATCAAGTCGTTTCGTAATAGTATTCTAGCATCAAATCGTTTCGTAAAGTATTCAAAGTATCAAATCGTTTCGTTAAGCGTTCAAAGTTTGTTTCAGCTTAAAAGTAATATTTAAGCCTAAGACTCGCATTTCACCCCAAAAATATGTTTAAAAGCATTTAAAAGTAGGGGTTTGTAACTCACTGTTTGCGAAGATAATCGTAAGCGGGAACGGTCGGAACGCGTGTCGGAAATCACCGAAAGCCTAATAATACCAAGTTTTGTTCAAGTGTTATTATGTTATTGTATGATATAATAGGTAGTTTTTAGTTAAACTTTAAGTGTCAAGGTCCAATTCGTCCAAAAATTGTCCGAAACGGTTATCGTTTTGTTTTAGTCCAAAAGTCCAAAATTAGCGTTATTGTTATTATGTTAAATATGTTTTGTTTGCTAAAGTGTCTTTTATTTTCTAACAAAATTTGGGCAGCGCTTCCGCGCCCAAATTCTATGTCCAAAATATAAACACTTTCCCGCTCACAAAACACATATACATACATAACGTTTCTAAATATGTTCTTTTAGCATATTAAGTCCAATACAAGTCACCAATGTGTTCATTTTTACCAAACTCAGTCCCATATGTCAAGTCTTAAAAGTCAGAATGTGTAACCAAATTTCAAACGGCCAAAACGACGATTTTCGGGAAGGACAGCAGGCCGGTGCTGCGCACCTGCCCTGCTGTTCTTCCCCTTTTTGAGTTTTTCTTGCAAAATCGTTTATGTAAGTGATAGATCTTGACATGCAATCGGTATAAACCTTATTAATCATCATTATATCAGTTTATAAGTAACTTTTAACCACAAAAACAAAGATTTAACCACCATTTATTAAAATCCCGTTTTTGTATAAAAATGGTTATAAAACTTCATCAAAACTTGTTTTTATAGCTTAGATCAAACATGCAATTGGTTATAATAGTAATATAAGTAAAAAGGAAGAGTTTCTACCGAATGAAAGTGTTTAGATGATGGTCTAGGCGGATTTAGAGCTCCAAAAGTGTAGAAAACGTTATGAAACCGAAATAGCTTTGATCCCCTTGCTTCCTTTGCTTGTTTGAATGATTTTTTATGGTGAAAAGATGGGTTTATGTGGCTGTATTTTCTGGAAATGAAGGAGCTCTTTGAGAGAGAATGGAGAGAAAAAGGGAGTGTAGGTGTGAATGTGTGTTTTTGGTGTGTGTTTGTGTTTTATAAAAATGAGAAAGAAAATAAAAGAAAATGATGGTATAGGGGGTCTATGTTCTGCCAAAAACTCAGTAATAATGTGTAAAAATCGTTTGTGGTTGGTTGGATTCATTATAAAAACGAGATAAGGACTAAAAATGTAAAGTTTTTGAATTCTGGCAGCCTGTGCTGCGCACCAAGCAACAGGTGTGTGACAACCGTCTAAACTAAGGTCGAGAACGCTAACTTATAACTTCTAAGTGTTTATTTGATGCTCGATATGACTAATTTTATGTGCTATGTGGTTACGTAGACATAACTATTAAGCTAAGCTCGTTGTAACTCACACAAAAACTCTTAAAACGAAAGTTTACTTTATTTAAACCTTTAAGCGCGGATCGGGGTCGGAATCAAAAATCAACTTCGGAATCAAATTATGTAAGTCCTAATACCAAGAAAACACCTAATGAACTTTCCTAAGTTCACAACGTATGATAACTAAGAACTTTCGGTTAACAAAAAGGTCCAACGAAGCAAAAAGTTAAAAACGAAAAATCAGAAAAATACTGAAAGTTGGCCCGGTGCGCATCACCTGTTGCTTGGTGCGCAGCACCGGCTGCCAGAATTCAAAAACTTTACATTTTAGTCCTTATCTCGTTTTTATAATGAATCCAACCAACCACAAACGATTTTTACACATTATTA
Source organism: Senecio squalidus (assembly GCA_910822075.1). Classification (NCBI taxonomy): domain Eukaryota; kingdom Viridiplantae; phylum Streptophyta; class Magnoliopsida; order Asterales; family Asteraceae; genus Senecio; species Senecio squalidus. The sequence goes on from CAJVGC010000592.1 coordinate 33,134,037, forward strand.
CTGAGTTTTTGGCAGAACATAGACCCCATATACCATTATTTTCTTTTATTTTCTTTCTCATTTTTATAAAACACAAACACACACCAAAAACACACATTCACACCTACACTCCGTTTTTCTCTCCATTCTCTCTCAAAGAGCTCCTTCATTTCCAGAAAATACAGCCACATAAACCCATCTTTTCACCATCAAAAATCATTCAAACAAGCAAAGGAAGCAAGGGGATCAGAGCTATTTCGGTGTCATAACGTTTTCTACACTTTTGGAGCTCTAAATCCGCCTAGACCATCATCTAAACACTTTCATTCGGTAGAAACTCTTCCTTTTTACTTATATTACTATTATAACCAATTGCATGTTTGATCTAAGCTATAAAAACAAGTTTTGATGAAGTTTTATAACCATTTTTATACAAAAACGGGATTTTAATAAATGGTGGTTAAATCTTTGTTTTTGTGGTTAAAAGTTACTTATAAACTGATATAATGATGATTAATAAGGTTTATACCGATTGCATGTCAAGATCTATCACTTACATAAACGATTTTGCAAGAAAAACTCAAAAAGGGGAAGAACAGCAGGGCAGGTGCGCAACACCTATGCCCAGGTGCGCAGCACCGGCCTGCTGTCCTTCCCGAAAATCGTCGTTTTGGCCGTTTGAAATTTGGTTACACATTCTGACTTTTAAGACTTGACATATGGGACTGAGTTTGGTAAAAATGAACACATTGGTGACTTGTATTGGACTTAATATGCTAAAAGAACATATTTAGAAACGTTATGTATGTATATGTGTTTTGTGAGCGGGAAAGTGTTTATATTTTGGACATAGAATTTGGGCGCGGAAGCGCTGCCCAAATTTTGTTAGAAAATAAAAGACACTTTAGCAAACAAAACATATTTAACATAATAACAATAACGCTAATTTTGGACTTTTGGACTAAAACAAAACGATAACCTTTTCGGACGATTTTTGGGACGAATTGGACCTTGACACTTAAAGTTTAACTAAAAACTATCTATTATATTATACAATAACGTAATAACACTTGAACAAAACTTGGTATTATTAGGCTTTCGGTGATTCCCGACACGCGTTCCGACCGTTCCCGCTTACGATTATCTTCGCAAACAGTGAGTTACAAACCCCTACTTTTAAATGCTTTTAAACATACTTTTGGGGTGAAATGCGAGTCTTAGGCTTAAACACTATTTAAGCTGATAAACGCTTTGATACTTGAATGCAAAACGAAAACTATTTGATACTCGAATGCTTTTATGAAAACACTTGATACTTTGAATGCTATTACGAAAACACTTGTACACTTGGGAAAGCTATTATGAAATACTTTGATATCTTGAATACTTATATGAAAAACTATTTTGCCGGCATTGTTGAGGGTTTTGCCAACAATGTCGAGGACACGAAAGCTATATTTGCCAATGACTAAAGCAATCGATCGTCATGTTGCGGACTTTGTACAACATGGACGTGAGAAACCATTGAAAACTCCCGAAAACTACCAAGGACATTAGTTGCTATTAATCCCTTTGGAAAGGACCGTTAGTAGATATGGATAGCGCTATTAGGGTAGATTGACCCTCACCACAACGAATTATAACGATGGTGCATAATACTAAATGGGTAGGCTTTAGGCTTAGCAACGATCATTGGGCAAAACTTAGGTTTGTCACATAGTCGCGCTATGTGGTCAATGCCTATAAACACAAATGCTATACTCTATACATGTTTGTGTGATAACTATTTTTGAATGCGATACTCTATGAATGGTTATACGATTACAATTTGAAAACTATGCTTTTACTTAAACTTGTAGCTCACTAACTACGTCTCCCGTAGTTAACACTTGACTCGTATTTTCAGGTAACGAGTAAGCTAGCTGATGACAATATGCTTTTGGGCGAATGACTTCAAGAACAGGAAGGGTTTGGGTGGTTTGGTTGAACACCCCATTTTGTATTTCGGATATGTAAACTTTGTTTTAAACTCTGTAAACCTTGGATATTATGTTTTTCTTTAATATAATATTGCGTTTATCTATATCTTGTGTATCGAATGCTATTGCTCTTCACATCCTGTATTCCGCTTTAACGGGGTGTGACACCAATGATCTTCCCCGTCCTGATATCCTGCAAGATGCAAAATGTGGGGTGCATTAATACCACACAGTTTAATTATTTCGTAACATGACTAACGGATAATATCTTGTGTGATAAAGATGGCACTTAAAGACATCTAGAGAGTCGTAATTCTTTCGATATCTCAATGGTTCCCCCTCCTTTAACTGGGAGGGTTTCCCCATTAGCTGTGTGAATTCTGGTTTTATCAACTCTAGATTTTGACGTTAGATCGGTGATATCAAACGTCATTGTATCGGTGGCACCACAATCAAAAATCCAAGAAGTACACTTGGAATTTTTGGTTGCAACATGAGCTTAGACAGAAAGAGACTCATATTGTTCCCTTTTTAAATCGTAATCATTTAACTTATCGAGTAAGTTTTTATTAAAACTTTTTGGATTTAAAAAGGAATTATTACCCGGAGGGTTTGGTGTAAAAAGACCAAACCCTATAACTGGTTCTGGTGCGCCATCGGTACTCTTCTCTCCTCTGCCGCTAGTTTCACTGCTACCTACAGCGGCCGCAACTTTTCCAGTCTTGGAAGTCTTATGATTATCATTCCACCATTCTGGATACCCGACGATTTTAAAAGCATTGCTCTTTGGTGTGTTTTGACATACCACATTCTTCACACTTGAGCTTGCTTTTATCCACCTTTGATTGGGGTCGGAATGCCGGTTTTTCTGTGCGATAATTCTTGGAGACGAGTCCTGCTCCATCGCCGGTAGTATTGAGTCCAACTGACACACCCATATCCGCCTCATGATTCCCGTCGATAATGGCTTGGTGAGCTTTTTCTTTTCTGGACGTAGCATGATATGCTTAAAATAATTGACATTTTCTTAATCATATTTCTCTTTAATACTCTTGTTTTTCGCATTTTGTTATGATTTGGGTAGTGTTTTCGTACATATATGTAGATAAGAGTTAAACTTGGATCATGGAACAAAAAGGAGTTGAAAACGGTAGAAAACGGAGCTTAAATGAAGAAAAACTATAAAGAATCAAAGTTGAAGATCATGCGAGAAAAGTATTTTATGCACCTTCACCGTTTTGATCATAACTTCTTCATACGATGTCTGATTTAGGTGATTCAAATTGGAGAAGAAAGAAGAAAGAGAGAGCTACAATTTATATTTTGGAAGAAAGTTCATCAGACCAATACAGCAGGCGGCTGAGTTATTTTAGTCAGCTGCTGAATTTCAAAATCTCAAAAAGTCAACTGCGAGTCAAACGAAACGTAGCGCGCAAGGAATTTTATCCAGCCGACGGCTGGAGAAGCCCAGCCGGCGGCTGGAAGGTCGGTCAGACCCCTATTTAAGAAAATCTTTGGGTTACGAATCAAATATCCTTTTTTCCACTTTTCCACCACCAAAGGTCGACCAGGAGAGCTTCTAGGAGGGTTTTTGAGGCCTCGGATCACGTTGGAAGTCACGATTAACGCAAATTAATCGGCTTCGAAGTTTGTTTAAGTTGGTTTGTAATTTTAACTTAATTTTCTTGATACAATGTTTTTGTCTATTGAATCTTATGCTATTTTCTCACAATCCAACATGAACTAATCTCTTGAAAGTGATTGCTTGGATTGTTGAGCTTGAATCTATGGATTATTAAGTTTTATGTTTGAATTAATTGGTTTTTCTTTTATTATTAACGTTTAATCGCAACCCATGTTTATTTAAAGTTGTTAGGTTAACTACTTAGCGTGATTGATTAACTTCTATCATAACTAGCGGTCATATAGGTTTATTAGTTATTTACAATTATATAATTCGTTAGATAATTGTAGCTTGAGACTTAATTGAGATAGGCTAAGAATAATAGTAACCTAATAAATTAAACGAACATGACAATTATATCATAATTGAATAGTTGAGACTTTTGTTAATTCGTAGTCGACAGATTAAGTTGTTAATAATAGTGACTTTAAAGCACAGATTAGGGTGGATAGTCTAAGATAGCTCTTGATGTACGATCATTCGTATGATCTTTCCCTGATTTTGTAGGATTAGATAACCCTAATAGGAAGTCTAGTTATAATAGGAATCACAGTTAAACCAATAAAACATATTCGTATTATCCATAATTCAAGTGAAACGTAATATCCAAGTAATCACTGCTTTTTAATATCTGATCACATCTTAAGAATTTTTCTAAACGTCTTTTCATTCGTAATTCCATTTAGTTAATTGATTATAATTTTGCTTTAACTTAATCGAAATAGGTTCTCTCAGAACTAAAACGTCCCCCCTGTTTATTTGCTTTCATTAGTTTAATTAAATAATTTAGAATAACGAATATAAATACACGTTCCCTGAGTTCGATCAGAACTTACTAGATCTATACTACTATACGATCAGGTACACTCCCTGTATTGTGTGATAGTCTACTTTAGTAATATCCAATTCTTTTAAATAAATAATTTAACTCATATTTTACACATCATAGCATAAGCAGTATTCTGGGGATGGAAGTGGGTCGGAACGGAGAATTTCCCGTTTGATTGAGTCATACCTCCGGTCAAGGCCGTTCAGGATTTGGAACAGTTTTGTTTCGGATCGCACTCGGTTATAAGTTGCTATGTCAGCTGTGCAAGTCATCGGGTTTGGATCTCTACGATCAATTTCTCCCCATTTCCCTGCATCCCTATCCAAAATTTTCCAACGGCAACTGATGTTGTTTGAATTCATTCGCCTTAACTTGGAGATCGAATGTTTGCAATTTATCTTTGACACTGCTATAAATAACCAACAGAGCTTCCCATAGTGACTTCGTTGTGGGAAATTCGGTAAGATTACTTGCAATGCTTGGTTCGATATTCTGAATTAACCACGAAAATACCACGAGATCAGCTTGTTCCCATTCATCGTAGTTTTCATCAGTGATGGCGGGAGGGTTTTAAGTAAGATGATTAAGATACACTTTCGATTTCCCCCCAATAGTTACTCGAATCATTCAAGCCCATAACGGGTAGTTATTGCTTGTCAACATTAGACTAATCTTGAGTTGATCATACGGGTTTGGTTTTGGGTTTTGAAACTGGTTTTGAGCTCCGTTACGAAGCAGGTTCATTAGTTGCATTGCGAGGTTATTATTATCGTTGTCATCCATAGTGGTTTAAATTGTTTAAATTGTGGTTTCGGGCCCGGTTTCTTTAATTAATGATTTGGGCCTAAACCTTGTTTATTGGGCTTTAAATTGGAGTTCGAATGGCTTCCTATCCGAATTGTTCGAATGACAATCAGAATGGCTTCCTATCCGAATTGACTTTAGGATCGAATGGCTTCCTATCCGAGCATTAAGTTCGTGTATGATGATTTCGTGATCGAGTTGCTTCCTATCCGAGCCTTAAGTTCGTGTATGCTGATCGAATTAAGGTTATTGTTCGAATAGGTATTCGAATGGAGGGTGTTGTTGGTCGAACAAAAAAAGGTGTTTGTGTGAGTTGCCGATCGAACAAATAGTTGCTGGTCGAACAAAGGAGTTCGTGTGAGTTGTAATATTGATCGAATACACAAGTCGAAAGAGTTGATAAGCTGACCGAATGACAAGTATTCGAATGTGTTGCTTAGCCAGTCGAATGGCTTATTCGAAGATGATGATTTTCTATTCGAAGAGTCTATTCGAATTGGCTGATTCTTGATTCTAATGGTCTAGTTCGAACAGGTACGTTTAACCGTAACCTGCTCTGATACCATGTAGAAATTAATAATAGGGTTTTGTTGAAGAATATTTGTATTTCATCAACATAAAACGTTTACATTGAATGCCTATATATAGGAAAAATAAACCTAACGGTCCCAAGCCCACATACGGACTTGGGCTTACATTCAAACTAAACGTCTATTTCTAACGGTAATATTGACAAAATATAATGTAATACCATTATACTCATGAAATCTTATTACACCAATTAAATTATTCTATCCTATATATAGAAATATTTAAGAAATGCCCAATAGTACTTCATAGTTCATACATATCCAACATGAATTCCATCAATCGCTTCCTTTTGATCCTCGCATCGCTATCATTATGTATCGCTTTAGCACCTAATGAGTTTTTCACCTTTAGGATGTATATGACTAATGACATTGAAGATAACATTGTAGTCCATATATTTAAGGATAATGGAGAAGATCAAGGAAACCGAACACTTGCTTTCCATGAAGAATTTGATTGGAAGTTTCGCATGAAAGTGAAGCACACACACTATACCGGCGAATTTTGGTGGGGATCGAAGTATGCAAATCTTGGTGTCTTTAATGGATATGTTTTTGAGCTTTGTTCCAATGGAAAGTTTTTTTCGGTGCAAAGATGTTATTGGTCAATAAGAAATGATGGAATATATATAAGTATACATAATCGCCCATTTCCTGATGATTGGCACCTTATGCAAGCTTGGTAGAGCTTGTAATTGCTTTTAGCAAAATATAAAATATATAAAATGATAATAAAGAAGAAGTCTTTGAAGGAACTTTACTTGTCATGTTAACCATTATTTTGTCTACTTATATGTTAATCGGTGTATAAAATTATATATATAGTATGTATTTAATTTTACTTCGATAACTATAAAATGCATCTAATTTTAAATTTAAATGGGTATCCTATATGTATGTGTAAATAAGTCAAGTCGAGCTTGAACACTACATGACTGAAGTTGGCTCATTTAAGTTTTAAAGACTTCAAGCTCGAGCTCGGATAGTTTCGAGCTTTATATGTAAAGCTCGAACTCGTCTTGTAATATATATCCCAGGCTAGCTCGAGCTCGGCTCGGGTTCAACTCATTGAAGTAAAATATATATCATTTTATTACATAATGTATATATAATTGAGTTTTGTATGTATTATATTTTATAAACTAGTTTATTGACTCTTATAATACGCGGAAAACTTTATCACAAACAATATAATGTTTATCAAAAAACATAACCTATATAGAAAGATTAATAGAAAATTATTAGTCATGTAAACAAAATGATTATGTTAGCAAATATTGCTTTGTTTTGTTTATAAGTAATCGAATTTATCTCTAAGTTTATGTCATTTGTTTTCTAAGAAATAAATGTGGCGTTAAAAATAAGATTATATGTATTACTTCAAAATATCATACCCTATTGACGATTATTGTAAGATAATTCGTGCATCATGTCAAGATGGGCTAGAAGTTAGGGAAAAATGAACATAAGAGAAATAAACATACGCTACTTGTTGTATATAAACAATGTCATGTGAACGAAAAACAATCAATATATGTGTTCATTAACTTTACATCAAGACAACATATGCAAATGCATATAAATCAAACATCTACTAAACCTCATATCGACTAACTGTAGAAAGGGTAACTATTTAAGGGTCGTTGTGTTAAAAAAAAAAAAAAGGATTACAAATTTAAAACTAAAAACTGGTTAAATACATCAACATGTGCTTGTTAACTCACCTTACACTGAAAGGCTCTTCTTCATTCCCACATTATGCAGGTTCTCGGTCCCTGCCACCTCTCAAACGTCGGTCCTCGTCTCCTGGCTTCCAGCTCCCGGCTCCCGGCTCCCGGCCTCCCGGCTCCCGGTTCCGGCTCCTGGCCTTCCGGCTCCCGGCCTCCAGGTTTCCGGCTCCCGGCTCCCGGCCTCTCGGCTCCCGATATCCCGGGTCCGATCTCCTGGCTCCCGGGTTCCTGGTCCTTGACTTCATTGTTGTTCCCTCGAAGCACTGTGCCAGACGGTCTTAAGCTCCTGCCTTAGGATTCAGACCGTTGGCATCATTATGAACAAAGGTGTTACCCTTTATTCTCCCATAATGATGACAATAAAGTCACGAACGTTGGAACCCCATGAATAGCATTCAAGAGCCATGATAAGCCTTTATGGCCAACCGTTTCCCATGTTTGGGATTGTTGGGTATAAATACCCTACTCTGATGCAGTTCAAAGGGACGCTAACATTCCATCCTCTCCACACACACAGTATTATCTCACCGGAATACCTACTTGTCGTAGTAATCATATTCCGACCACCTTCTTCAACCAACCACTTGACCACCTTAGGCTCGCTAAGGGCTTGATAGGTTTGCACTGCTTAGCAGGAGGTCATGAGGTTGAACCCCAAACACCCAAGTTACTGAGCCTGCTACTATTTGCTCAAACATTGGCGCCATCCGTGGGACCCGTTTTAGGAACGGTGTTTCATTTCATTTCCATCTTATTTCATTTCTTAATTTCACAAATTCGTCTTCTCCATGGAAGACAGTTGCCCATCTCAAATAGGTTTACATAAACCAAAAACAACCACCAACACCCCATTCACCACCCTAGCTAATTACATATAAATGACGAATGAAGAGGTACATCTGCCAATTCTATGGCTGCTATCCTAGAAGGAAAAACACTCAAAACGATACAACACAATCTCCTTTGATCAGCTTCTCAGGTGAGACACATTGATCAGTAGGCAAAATAAGCATGTAGTTAATGTTGGGAGAATACCCTTACTACTGGGTCAAAATGATAAAATTAGCAAGAATTAGTTCATCATCGGCCTACAATGTCCTACTGGGCAGGCCCTCAACAGTTTGGACCAATTCCATCTACCATCCATGACATGGTCGAATTCCCTATACTAGTTGGCATAGCCACACTTAGGGACAGGATGCCATGTCCAAAATACTAATCCGTCTAAAAAATGTCATACGCAACCATTGATGTTGGCCAGACACGAAAAAGATTTACGTTAGTCGGATATTTGTATCTCACAAAGATATTGAATGCCATGAAGACTTTCAGCCTACAATGTCCAATTGGGCAGGCATGCATTATAAAAGTTTAGAACAATTTCATCCACCATCCATGACATGGTCAAATTCCCTACCCCAGTGGACAGAGCCATAGTTAGAGACAGGATGTCATGATATGGATCTAAAAGTGTCATGGACACGATACAGATCCAAAAGTGCCATAGACACAAGATAGATCTTAAAGTGTCATTAGCACAATACAGATCTAAGAGTCTCACGGGGCACAATTCAAAATTTTCATGGACAAAGAATAATACGTGTCATTTACACCTAACGAGATCCTGACAGCCTTGTATATGACTTCTGATCGACAGCCGCCGACTGGATCGTAATAGGCACCTGGGCATAGTAGCCATCCAAGCATAATAGGCATCCAGACATAATATCCATCATGACATAGTAGCCATCCAAGCATAATAGGCATCCAGACATAATATCCATCATGACGTACTAGCAATCCATGCATAATACCTATCCTGACAAACTTGATATTTTTGTCCGGACTTGATATTTTTTGTCCGGACCTGATATTTTTGTCCGACACACTTGATATTTAGTGTCGGACCTTGATATTCGGCCAGCTTGGACAGCCGGCCAATTTGGCAAAAATTTGATATTTTTGTCCGGACTTTATATTTTTTGTCCGGACTAGATATTTTCGTCCGGCACACTTGATATTTAGTGTCGGACCTTGATATTCAGCCAGCTTGGACAGCCGACCAATTTGGCAAAAATTTGATATTTTTGTCCGGACTTGATATTTTTTGTCCGGACTTGATATTTTCGTCCGACACACTTGATATTTAGTGTCGGACCTTAATATTCGGCGCTTGGACAGCCGGCCAATTTAAAAAAAAATAATATTAATAATAATAAATAAATAAATAATAAAAAAAAAATCACCTCCCACGGAGGAAATGGTTTTACCTCCAAGAGGGAAACAGTGTTACCTCCCAGGAGAGGAAAGGGTTCCACCCCTCTCTCATCAGTCCAAATGGGAAGGGTTTCATAACCTCACATCCCTTCCAAGAGGGGAAAGAGTTTCACCCCTCCCATCCCTCTCCCTCCAAGGAGGAAGGGTTTCACCTCTCTCAATAGGGGAAAGGTTTAACCCCTCTCATCTCTCCCAAGAGGGAAAGGGTTTCACTCCTCCTAAAAGAGGAAGAGTTTCATCATCTCTCATCCCTAAGAGGGAGAAGGGTTTCAACCATCCTATCCCTTACAAGAGGAAAGGATTTCAGCACCATCCAGAGGAAGGCCCTCAATGCCTTTCAGATATAAAGAAATTTTTGAAAAAAAAAAAAAAAAAAAAAAAAAAAAAAAACATTCGAAAAAAAAAAGTGAGGGAAAAATTCCATTTCTCCCAAGAGAGAATGATTCCATCTCCCTAAGAGGGAAGAATCTCCCCCCCCCCCCCCCCCCCCCCCTCTCCCAATATGAAACGATTTCACCTTATCTCAAGCGGGAAGGATTTCACTTCCCATAAGAGAGAAGGGTTTCACTTCTTCCAGGGAATGATTTCACCCTCTCCCAGCAGAGAAGGGTTTCACCGACATAAAGATTTCAAGGAAAAATCCTACCCTTCCCAAAAGAAGAAGGATTTCATCACCTCTCACCCCTCCAAAGGGAGGCGGCCAAGGCATGAGTGCCAGCCAGGTAAGGTGTCGGCCAAGGCACGAGTGCCGACCACGGTGGGGTATCACCTCTCATCCCTCCCAAGGGCAAAAGGGTTTCCATCACCTCCCACCTCTCCCAAGGGGGGAAGGGTTTCATCACATCCCACCCTCCCAAGAGGGGGAAGGGTTCCAAGTGGGGGAAGGATTTCAGCTCCTCACAAAAATGAAAGGTTTTACCAACTCTCACCCCTCCCAAGGGGGGAAGGGTTTCACCGACACGGGATACGAGTGCCAGACCAAGGCAAGAGTGCCGGACCAAGGCACAAGTGCTGGACCAAGGCAAGGCAAGAGTGCCGGACCAAGACACTACTGCCGGACCAAGGCACAAGTGTTGGACCAAGGCACGAGTGCCGTCTTGCCAAGGCACGAGTGCCATACCACGTATGTCTGCCCACAAGTGCTCAGGAAGGATTTCAACTTCCCTAAGATGAAAGGATTTCACATCCACCAGGAAGGATTTCACCTCCTCCCAACAGGAAGAATTTCACCTCCTCTCCCAAGAGAGAGGGATTTCACCTCCTCCAGAGAATGATTCCATCTCCCCCAAGAGGGAAGGATCTCACCCCCTCCCAGCAGGGAATGCTTTCACCTCCTCCCAAGAGAAAAAGCTTTCATCTCCTACCATCAGGGAAAGGTTTCACCTTATTCACCTCCTCCCAATGAGGGATTTTACCTCATCCTCAAAGGGAAATATCTTACAGAGAAGGATATCCTTTCTCTCAACATAGAAGGATCTTATATCCTCCTAAGAGGGAATGATATAACTCCTTATGACAGAAAAGGACAGTACCTACTCCCATCAAGGAAGGATCTTACCCCCTCCCAAAAGGGAAGGGATTTTGCCTCCTCCCTACCAGCCTACTCATCTTCCGCTCGGCCGCACACCGCCTGTCACCCGACCAGTTTGTCAAGATTTGACAGCCAGTCTCAGCACATCTAGCCTATCAACATAAAACAGTGCAGGTGCCATCATCCTTGGCAACAAGTTTTCAAGATAAAAGTAGCAAGGATATCATAGCGGTCAATGAAGGAAGGAAAGATCGAACACCTTATCCCAGGAGCTAGACCATAGGTGAACAAATCCCCAACTAAGAAGGATTGTGGTGGGAAGAAGAAGGAGGACGACATAGATTACCTTAGACGGCCACATATTCACCACCCATGATGGACTTGGTATCAACATGGGAAAACATTCTTCAAGGTGATTACTCTCATATTTTATTTCAATTAATAAATACTTTTTGTCAAAATCATGGAATGTCATGTTCAAGAATAACACGTGGTCCGATCTATGTATCCCGCAAAGTCTTGGAAGGCCATGAGCCCGAATAAAATAATATTACTCTGATCTTGTATCCCAACAACACCAAATGAAGCAATACCTTTTATTGCAAGGTTAGGACAATGCACACACATGCATACACAATTACATTATTCTGAACAACGTTCTGGACCAAGTGGATAGGGCCAAGATGGATATTTAATTCCAAGCCACACATGCACATCATCATATACATAACTCTGAACAACGTTCAGATCAAGTGCCTAGGCCAAGATAGAGATTTTTGTCTAGGCCAAACATGCACATCATAATTTTCGTATTTTCACCTACTTGGGAAAAGGCAAGCACTTCTCATTGGGAAGCGACAATCCTCGCGAGTAACAAATAAATAAAGGTTAACCAACAAAAAGTGTCATAGGCACAGTGCCACGAGCAAAATATAAAATTGAAAAAATGCTACATGCATCTGAAAAATGTCATAGGCATACAAGAAATTGTCACTGTCATCCAGTTGTCATAGTCAAAGTATGTAATAAGCCATGGGCATAAGACATATTCGATAAATGGCATGGGTATCCAAAAAGTGCCATAGGCATAAAAAATGTAACGGACACACAAGAAAGTGTCATAAGCACAATGATATCGCAATATTCAAAAGGTGTCATAGACACCAATATAAAATTCTAAAAAAGTCTTGCATAGACATCTGACAAAGCCATGAAGCCACATATATGTTATTGGTCTGATCATCCAATAACACATTATTTTTATCATTTCAAGGTTATACAATGTAAAACCAACACATAGCAACGTACACGCATAGAAAATACTACAAATGGTAGTCCAAAAATATCATATGATAGAAAAGGACTAAGTCATTCAGTGAAATTGTATTACAAATACAGAGAGAAAATAGTAATGCTTTGGTCAAATGAGAGTAATGATGTCTGGCGCAAACATATACAAACTCTCTACGAGTCAACTCGGAATGGAAAAGCTCGAGTCTTAAACACACCATTGTCACATCACATATCCCCGTGACCCAATGGATCAAAATAAGGCAAAACTACAACCCCAACATCAGGGTAAAGAGTCTGCAAGATATCTCTCATGCACAAGTAAAGCCAATTGACATCCCGAGGCACATATATCTCGTTAGGATAACTAAGTACAATATTAAGCACAATCGGGAAGACAACTAATATATCCCTCTTAGAAGGAGTGGTAGAATCCACGCATGCCAACCACAATCTGTCTCTCCACCTCAAAGCTCTTCCTTACATCAGGGGAGATGAGCATTCTTTTTAGTCAATCTACCTTTGACCTTCCAAGTGCCATGGACACAATACAAAATCTAAAAGTGTTATGGGCACTGATATCGCTCATTTATATGACTATTTTATCGCGATATTCATTGTGTTTTGTGTCCCAAACGTAATGGAAAGGCCCCTTTTATGCTTATTATTTGTAAAGTTGTGTTTTAGGTTGAGTTAGGTACTTTTGGAGCAAAAAGAACGAGTTCTGTGGAGTTTAACTTGAAAATTGACAAAGTAGCAGGATGGGCGACGCATTCATGGAGACTGCTCAACGCATTCAGCTCGGGAGTGGGAATGCGCCGCATTCCCATGACTGGCGGCGCATTCCCAGGCGTGGCAGTTACTTGGCAGTTTATTAATTACTAATCATGGAACAATGAAGAGTCAAAAAAAAAACACTTATAACACCAGACGTTGGAGACAGTTTTCTATCATCATTTTCATCATTGTTTGAGCAATTTCATATCATTGGAAGCATCAAAACAATCTTTAATTTTCGTATTTCATCAAGAATTGTTAGTTTCGATTTCGTTTATTACTTGGAGACTTTTTGGGCACTTGTTACCTACTCTTGGTATTGATCCTTTATCATTTTTATTTCAATTGAATCATGTCTTTTACATATTTGATTGTGTTTGTTACAATTATGAGTAGCTAATTTCTTTAAACGTTTGCTTGGATTATGTGATCGTTTATGTGTTAGATTTTGGGTGTGAAATTAGAATGATATTTAGAGGTTAATTGGGGATCCGTTTGGGTTAATATCTTAATTATCTTGTTAGAATTGTTTATACTCTTATTTGGTAATCTAAAAACGGGTATTCGAAAGGAATCCGTAATTTTTACTAAAATAGGAACGAATTAATCGGCCGGTCTTTAGTTGATTATAAGTGTATGATATTCGAAAGGAATCATTAACAACAATTTAAACAAGTAGGTATTAACACGAACGCTAGCTACTAAATTAAGAGAAATCGGTTTAGGAGTTAGTAAGCTATTCGAAAGGAAGCTTATAGATTAATTCTCACATATCGGCTTAAAACTTTATGCACAATTACTTGAGGTGTTAACGGTATTCGAAAGGAATCGTTGCATGGTTAGGTAATTGGAGAAATCCGGTATTCGAAAGGAACTTAGGATTTTACATTAGAAGTTTATCGACATTTTCACACCTAAGAAATAACACATATTCGTAAACGGTCCAAGCAAGCGTCTTTTTATCCATATTTGAATTCAAGAATATTTTCATTGTTAGTATAATCAAGTCTTCTTAAGACTAAAACCCACTTGTTACTTGTTACGTGTTTTTATAAAACTAATACTTTCAACTATAAATAGTCCCTGTGTTCGAACCCGATATTTGCTAATACTATTTTACAACTGACAAGGGTACACTGCCCGTGTCGTAATCTAGTAAAGGTTTATTTTCGGAAAACTAGATTTTTCACATCAGGCACATATCGTGGTACAATGGAAAGACTACATGTGATGGACATACTCTAAAGGTTCAACGCCATACCTGTTTGAAGTTCAGATTTATGCACTTAGCAAGCTGGAAAAGCCTCACAGGGAAAGCCACACAAGGCAAGGCCAAGGCTGGAAAAGGCAAGGGCAAAGCCAGAGCAAGGCCACGAAATACATGAAGTTAGGCTTCAAAAATAGCAAACTTTTTTCAAACCTAACTGGGGGGCATGATAGTGTTAGTAGGGAATAGGCTCGATACATATAGCCTGTAAACCCTAAAAACCTAACACAACGTAAGATGAAGATGAAGGCTCAGTCCCTTCCAGATCCAGGGAAGGCTCCCAGTCCCTTCCAGATCTTGGGAAGGCTCTTAGTCCCTTCATCCAAGGAAGGCTCTTATTCATTCCCACATTATGAAGGTTCTCGGTCCCTGCCACCTCCCAAACGTCGGCCCTCATCTCCTGGCTTCCAGCTCCCAGCTCCCGGCTTCCGGCTCTCGGGCTCTCGGCGCCCGGCTCCCGGCTCCCGGCCTTCCGGCTCCCGGTTCCGGCTCCCGGTTCTGGCTCCTGGCCTTCCGGCTCCCGGCCTTCCGGCTCCCGGCCTCCAGGTTTCCGGCTCCCGGCTCCCGGCCTCTCGGCTCCCGATATCCCGGGTCCGATCTCTTGGCTCCCGGGTTCCTGGTCCTTGACTTCATTGTTGTTCCCTCGAAGCACTGTGCCAGACGGTCTTAAGTTCCTGCCTTAGGATTCAGACCGTTGGCATCATTATGAACAAAGGTGTTACCCTTTATTCTCCCATAATGATGACAATAAAGTCACGAACGTTGGAACCCCATGAATAGCATTCAAGAGCCATGATAAGCCTTTATGGCCAACCGTTTCCGATGTTTGGGATTGTTGGGTATAAATACCCTACCCTGATGCAGTTCAAAGGGACGCTAACATTCCATCCTCTCCACACACACAGTATTATCTCACTGGAATACCTACTTGTCGTAGTAATCATATTCCGACCACCTTCTTCAACCAACCACTTGACCACCTTAGGCTCGCCAAGGGCTTGATAGGTTTGCACTGGCTAGCAGGAGGTCATGAGGTTGAACCCCAAATACCCAAGTTACAGAGCCTGCTACTATTTGCTCAAACATTTTACTTAAATATTATTAAATATAAGGGTTAAATTATTTAAAGTAAAGTAGTTATATTCATATAAACGAAAGTTTGTTTAGGTTTGCGGGCTCAGTCTAGGAAGTTCGTTCAATAAACGAGCTTTATGTTATGTTCAAGTTCGATTCGAGCTTGTTTTGGCTCGGCTCGAATCGAACTTTTTATATGAATATCCGTGTATTTATGTATATTTTGAAAATTACATTTCTAAATACATCTATTCAACTTTTAAATATCAATATTATATGTACCCAGCAATTAAACATTTAAAAGTCAATAACAACTCATGTAACAACTTATATGAATATCATATATAACTATGTGTATTTTGAAAATTAAGTATATACAATAAACCCATTGAAGTGGGCCAAGAGAAGAATGTGTGAATGTTTCAACTTTGAGTATATAAATAATTAAATATATTTTGTTAAATAATAAAACACGATTTGGTGAAAGTGGTTGAGTGTTTTTGTAAAGACTTAACAAAGGTTGAACTGAGTCATTGTTACCTTTATCTCGACACATTAGGGAGTTAAGACCGATAAGTCTCATAGGTTGCTATTACGTATCAAAAAGTCTTGGATGAAATTATTAAAAATGTGCCAGTGAAAGTGGCTTCCAAGTTAAAAATGCTTTTCTTGGTGTTAAAAAATATTGTTGACTCATTAAAAGCAGAAAGAAGACCAAAAGAATGTGTAATGTTCAAGAAAGATTTTCAAAAGGCGTATGATAATGTTAAGAGGGTTGGGCTTGTACTAACGAAATAAGAGTTGAATATATATTAAACATTTTATTCTTAAATTTATAGATACTAAAACACCCAAGAAGGTAGTGTAATCAACATGAATATTGGATCATAAGAATTTACAAAGTGGCAGAAGACAAGCGGGTAACAAGCTGCGCCGCTAACTCTTTTTGGATTGCAAAGTCAATACGTTTAAAACTACATTTATAGATTACATCCAATTTTAATATATCTAATTTTTAAATATTATTATTATATGTATACATCTATATGTGGTAACTATATACGTTGACATATGAGATTTCATGTCACATACATAAAGGTTTTCAATTGATGGATATATACAATATTGATATTGATATATTGAAACTTATATTACATAAAATAAACATTTATTTAAAGTTGATTAAATACTATAATTTTAAAGTTACAATTATAATCTAAAAACCTTCTATTAAGGTAGTGTTTATTTTAACTTAATTGAATTAATATGAATATAACTTAATACAATAAGTCACAAGGAATCAATTTGTTTATAATTTAATCTGAAAAACATGATTTAAGTGACAATATACTTTCTTCATTTAATCATGATTTTTTAATATATTTTTATCTTTTATATATTTTCTAACTTATTAACCCGTGTGATTCACGAATAGCTATATCGAAAATAATATAATGGTTAAACAAAACAATAATCTAAATAAAAATATTAATAGAATTATTTATCGTGTAGACAAAATTATTATTTTAGTAAATATTACGATATTTATCTCCAAATTTATATATTTTGTTTCTTACATGTTTCGTTTGTACTTAAACAACTTTATCTCTAAATTTATGTCTTTTGTTTCTAAGATGTTTCGTTTATACGTAAACGACTTTATTTCATTTGTTTTTAAGAAATAAATGTGGAGTTAAAGATGAGATTATTATTTAATCCTCAAAATATCATATACTATTGACGATTTTCGTAATGCAATTCGTGAATAATGTCAAGATAGACTCGAATTTAAGAAAAACAAACTAAATAGAAATAAATATTCACTTAACAGTCAATATATATGTTTATTAACTTTTTTATGTTTCTTCGCAAAACATTCAAAAGTAATTATATTTTCTTTATACTAATAATTTGTATTTATATGAAGGAAAAATAAGTCTAATATTTTAAACAGAGATATGTTTCGTATTTTTTTGATATTAATTTAAAGTAGAAGCTTTATATTATTTAAAGTAGAAAAGTTAATTTGTTATTTGCATTGTATTAAATAAATGGTTAAATTAGTTAAACTAAAAGGTTTAAAATGAAATTAGTAATGATGACATCCTCAAGATGATCTAATGGTCCAAATTAAAGTTTAATATTTATCTAATGGCTATTACTTTATCATTTGGTATTTTAAGTCTCTCTTTTATTATATATTAATATTAAAATAAGATAATATTACTCACCGCTCTTTATTCAGCATTTAAATATACATTATTATTGCTTCTCAGACGACAAACATTATATCTAAACGTAACTTAATGCGTAAAATAAACTATAAATATAGTGAAACGTCATGATAGAAGGTGGTTGAGGCTCAAACTAGATGATGAGAGTTAAAAGAAGAAAAGTGTATGCAAAACAAGAGATGTAGTGAAACGTCATTATAGCATAAGTTTTGAAAGGGATATAGAAGAAGAAAAAAGAACAACCTTCGTGTCGGCGGGTAGAATAACTAGGGACGAGTCATCAAGATTGTTTTGCTTGTTTAAGTCAATAGGAAATTTTAGACGTCGAGATAAATTTACAAGACTTCCATTTTAAAAGCCAAAAGAGGCTTATGGTCAAAGAAAGGGGGATTCAGTTGGAACAACTGGTGAGAAGTATGGGGTTGGGACAACTGGTGTTGACAGGAAGGTCGAGTCATATGATATGGTCGAAACTTTGATACTAATTCAAGAAGCAACAATTGATGGGTCTCAAATGGATGCATGTATATGGTTTTTTGATAAAGACCGAGACTTCAAAGGTCGAAGGCTTGAAAACAATGGAAGACGAGAAAATGTTAGGACAAAGTCACAAAAAGGAGAGTTCAATTCTAGCAAGTTAAAACTTGATAATATGAGTTTGGACTTGGACACGATATTATGTCCATGTTGTCAACATTCATAGTGAAATATGGATCAAGCGACAATGGTGTCTCAAGGTGATATATTGGCCATTTGGATCTAATTACGTTCTAAAAACTCCTAGTCGACAACATTTCGCTTCAATAAGTATATAAATAATGATTTTCAGAATTGAAGGGTCTATTAAACTAACACAATGTTTGCTTACGGAAAAAGAAAAAAAAAAGTTGATTGCAACCATGCATGAAACAGTAACAGACTTCTAGAAGTTGTTTTAAATTTCAAGAGAAAGTGAACTGATAGAAGTCTTAGCTCCCAGCAACTGGTGCTACTGTTGTTGGTTTTGCATCTTCAGCTTTCTCATGTTCTTTGTTAAGCATCTGGAAAGAAACAACCAACAACACGGTTTTTACGTCAAATCACCAAATATCATCAACAATTTGTTAATATGAGTCGTTTTTGTATTTACTAAAACTACCAACTACAAAAGAATATAACAAAGGAAATCAACTCAGGTTTTACCTTGTTATTAATCAAGTTGTGAAGGGCTATCACACTTCTGATTAGAGAAGAAAGGTAGATAACAAGCATCTGATCGTTAGTTTTCACTGCAAAATCGATAGGTAAAGAACAAAACCAAGTGTAAGTACAGAGCACAAAAAACTTAGGTAAGAATAATCTAGCTGTTTCGCCACTAGTATCCATACGTATATATACCTGCAAATGCCTTTATCAAATCAGCCACGTTCAGATTTGGTAGAAGGTTGAACACATCCTGCATTTCAAAAGTCAAAGTCAAATGACCATGAAATAAATAAATAAATCCCAGCATTTTTAAAAAAATGAAAAAAACTGTAGTGAAATTTATAACTTCCAAGTATATTATTTTTAGTTTAAATTGATATTTTACATCACATAAATCATTGTCGCGGTGAATAAAGTATACCTGTAGGTGGTACAAGATTTCGTGATTTAATGGAAGCTTTCCATCTATGACATGGTCTAGATATCCACGAATCTCCTTGAGCCGTGCATCTAAACCTTTCAGAGCTGCCAGCTTTCCAGTAACCTGCACAAGGTAGAAGAAAACTAAAATATGAGTCGAAGGTCAACTGGCAAATTTATCAGACTAGCGAAAAGAAGATAAGAAAAATGGGAACTTTAGTCCTCAATCTGTCAATCACGAAACTAAATTAACGAACAACGGTAAACCTCGGTTGCAAGGGTGCTGATGGTTGTATCCTTCACATCCCTCAGCAAGTGCTCCACTCCTGTAGAAAGAGGTACACAAATATTGATGTAAACAAAATACAAAGAACATATGCCTCACATCTGATCTATTAACTAAATGGAAAGGGGGAAAATTAAAATACAAATTGAGTTTACCGATTTCTTCCACTTCATGAGCAGCAATTTCTGAGGGCACATGAACGAAAACTTTCTGGCTTTTCTGAGTAGCATTCTGCAAGAGAAGCCAGTAATCGTTTAGTTTCATATTTCAAGTATAAACTGTCTAAGAAAACAATCAATACATGATAAGATGGTTGTGTTTCTATGTGGAAAATAGCAGACGATATGTTAATAATTGAACAAAATGAAATTAACCATACCTCCTTAACCTCTTCAATAGCATAGTAAGCTTTGGTGGGAATTCCCAATTCCTTGGGTTGGACATCTATGATCACCAATACAGGGTTTGGAACGTAGCTGCAGATGAAAAGCTCTCAGTTGAGATACAACATATAGACATAAACATGTATTTGTGCATCTTCACCAAATTGATAACCAAATGACAGAATGAAAACATGACAAGCAAAAGTTGGTGCAAATGAGCGTATCCACAAATAAAAAGATATATGATATAAATAAAGAACATATTGTGCCATGTTCGAAATGCTTACTCGGTAAATAAACCATGAACATCGAGATCATTCTCCCTTAGTTTTGGGCCAGTGCTATACCATCCTACCACATGCTCCTTGGCTGTACCAAAAATTAACCATTTAGGCTTCTAAAAATAGAGATTTTCAGTGAGGAAGTGGGAAAAAAAAAAGCACCAATAAATGTTTACCATTGATTCTCTTGAACATGGAGAACATGGCTTCATGATAGTTGTGATCAAGAAACCAGATGCTGGGATCCTTGTCGTCTTCCTCAAAAGGCACTACAAAAGAGTAATCATCCATTTAGAAAAAAATGTCTGATTGAACCGGTTTATCTACGCTATGCAATGTTTTCTTCTTATTTTGCAAATTGGGTACAATCAAAGACTACAGTCACTAAAAACCAATAACCTAAAGACTGGAATGATGAAATTTAGCACCTGCAGTGCTATGGGGCCAAAGACCTCTTAGTGGCCTTGTTATCAATTTACGTAACTGGTTATAATATAATACAGTTGATAACTATTGTTTTTAAAAGATTTAACTGTTTATTAGTTATGCTTTACTTCAAAAAGCATAAAGAATCAGAATGATTTTGTACAAATCATATTAACGTCTTAGCAAAATGCCTATAGCTACATAGTGGCTTTTTGGCACCCATTACTTCTCTTTACAGATAAGCCGCTTCATATCTGTGTCTATAACCACAATAGAATTGCATTTAGCTTATCTACGATATGATACGAAAAGCCAAATCTAGTTCAGAAAACGCCTTGTCACGATGCACGCAACAATAGATACTATAACCACGTGGATTAGCAGACAGTCGACATGAATCAGTTCATTAGAGTATGACAAACTGTAACTCGTCAATTTTATTTGAGCATGACAAACTGTAACTCGTCAAATTTATTCAAAAATTATCACAATCTACTACACCAAAACGGAACCGGAACCGATTAACCTAATAACTTCACCAGATCTAATTTCTACTTCACCTTAAAACCTAAAAATCTAAACCTAATTTAACTTTTCATAATTACCTAAGCATAATCTCAAATTTAAACCTAATACTATCAATTATAAATTTCAGATCCAAATAAATAATCTAAAAAATAAAAAAATAAAAAATAAAAAAATTAATTAAAATATATACCGGCGTAGCTATTGGTGACGTCAACGGTGCCTTTGAAAGTACTACCGAGAAGAACACCGACCACACGTTTACGAGTATCTTTAGCGACTCTGTAGTAGTTATCCACGATGCTGAGTAGTACTAGTGGATGTACCACTACTTTCTCGATCGGCCGCGTTGATAATTGCTGAGATTTTATCACATCCATTGCTTGATTTTTGAAGAAATTTGTTGGAATTATGGAATTTGGGGATGGATGGTTTTCGTGCAAAACCCCCTATTATGTTTGTTTTGATTTGGCTTTTTACACAAGAAAGGAATTTCGGGTTGTATGTAGATGGGTGGGTCAAGTTTTTATTGGATTTGAATGGGTTCGAGTTACGGCTAACTAAACTGGAAACCGAAAAATAAATATGAAGGAAAATAGGACCGTTAGTAATCGATTTTGGACTGGATCGGACCAAAACCAACTTGTTATAAATTCATAAACCGTAGACCAGACCGATATGGTTTACATGTTGGACCGATTTTTGCTCACCTCGTTATGTTCATGTATCGAAAACCGGACCGCAACCGTAGATCCATGAAACGTAAGACCGAAATCTGGACGGTTAGTAATCGGTTTGGACAGGACTGAACCGAAAACCGGATCGATGTGGACTGGTTTTAGTTTGGTTACGGTTCGGTCGGTCCGGGCTGTTTTTTGCTCACTCTACCGGACTTAGTCAAGACCGGAACCGAAAAACTAGAAATATTAGAATTGGCAATACGAGGTTGGTCCGGTTTGGTACCAAAACAAACGGTAAACCAAACTCAATGATTGGAATATTTAAAATTTAATTTGTTGTATATGAGGGGTGTAGAATAGACGAGACAGTTGGTGAAGTATTCGAGACAGAGTTGTGAATTATTTAAAATCGATTTGACTTAAATGAGTCAAGCTCGAGCTACTTGAGTAAATTTTTGACTTATTTTTTAGTTTCAAGATATTCGGTTCGTAAAGCTTGCCAGCCTTATCACTTTAAGTTAAATTATATTTTTACCTTTTTATATACATACTATATATAAGGGCATATATTATACAAACAAGTCGGTCGAGATAATATAAGAATATTTACCCAGCTCGAGCTTAAAATGTATATTCAATCGAGTTCGAGTCGAGTTTCAAGCACCAGTTTTACTAACCGAGTCGAGCTCCAGTTTGAAATTTAAAGCTCATTCGAGTCTAGTTTCGAGCTTGAGTTTTAGTAGCCGAGTGGACTTCAAGTTTGACAGTACTTGACTAGACTAGACTCATTTACACCCTACACAACTTTATTTCATTCATATAAAAAAAAAAAAAAATTTGGACTAGAACAAAACGTTAGCAAAAGCAATAAAAAGTTAACTTTTTACTACTATGAACCGAGTATGAAACCTAATATGACCGGTCTCGATGTGATACGTTCTAATTTCGGTTCGGTTTGGTGACTTTTACACACTTCTATAAGTGTATGATATAAATAAACTTTGAATTTCACAAATTTAATTTAGTTTTCATTTAAGTTTGGAACTTTTATTTGTTATGAGTATAATAATACATCAATTTCAATTATCAAAAGTGATATTTAAGTGGAGAAAGTGGTATATGTTTGTACTTAAGTTGTTTACTTTAATCATGTACAATACTTTCATTATTTATGTATACATTTTGTCTAATTGCAATATAAAAAGATTCGTAATTATGTTCAAAGCTTTATTTATTAGTAAAAGTAACAAAATGAACAAAAGAATGGCATGATTATCCATGACATGTTTAACATGTTTATTAACAATAGCTATGGGGTTATAGATATAAATAAATAAAAAATAGATACGTATAATAATATGTCTCTAAAGAATATTGTAGATTCCGTTATTTAAATGAATGAAACTTTTTAAATATAGAATATGATAATTACAAAATATATATTGCATTAAACAATTGAAATAGAAGAAAGACACTTCCAAGTTCCAATTAATTTACAACATAGACGATATCGGAAATACAACTTAGATGACTCGTAACAACGCTTTGTATAGTAACTACCGATTGTTTCCAACCGAGTAAAAGAACATGTCGAAAACAATCATATACTAGAAAAGCTTTTTTCATTAACAAAAAGCGGTACTTAAACCTAAACCGAAATCAACCACACTACCACGCTGAAAACACACCCAAATTAAACCACCTTGATGCTGTTTACTAATAAACTAAAGATTCTGAATGCTCGTGAGCATTAAAAAGGTCGGGTAGATCAGCACTAGTTGAGAATTTAACCCATCTTTTCTTCTCGGCATATTTAAGAGACGGTTGCAAAACTAGCCCGATAAATATAGCAATAATGCTAACAACCATAACCTTAAGTGAAGAAAGCGCCAACACAACACAGATTAAGATAGTTGGAGGAACACATAAAAGAACAGATCCAACTGTTCCCACGGGTATCTTGTACGGTCTCGATACAGCTGGGTATTTCATTCTTAACCTGACAAAAGCTATAAACTCCAGAATCATCCCAAAACAATATAGAAAGTTTTCAGCAGCCACAATCTCTTGAAAACTTAACCACGAAAGAAGAATCACACCAGAAGCGGAGAATAAAATACCAATTGAAGGAGTCCCGTGACGAGATCTTTTAGCGAAAAACTCAGGAATCATACCCCTTTCCGCCATTCCAAGAAGTTGAAACGAGTCACTACTCATTTCTGTTACAAACATTCCCATATTTGACATGGCGGCACCCGCCTGGATCCACCATCTTAACCAAACACCACCAATGATTTTAGCCACGTCTGAGAAATACCCATCTGTCCATTGATCACGGTGTAGTGGGACTGCACCAGTACTGATTAAAAGAGGGAAAAAGTAGCCGGAAACAACTAGGATTAATGCGTAGAATAACGCTTTTGGGAGTGTTTTTTTAGGATTATCAACTTCACCGGCAAGTGTACTTATGGAGTCCCAATAATTAAGGTTCCAAAAAAGTGTGTTTAAGTATAGATTCCAATCTACTACGTGTAAATCCATAACTAACCATCTTGCAGGTTCGATCTTAGGAATAGAAACAACTCCCATAATTACAAAAGGGATTAACGAAAATATTCCTAATAGAACAGCGACCCATCCTACGATTGTTAAGCCTCTGTAGTTCATGTAGGTTAAGGCAATAGTCAACCCCAATACAGCTAAAACACGCGGATAACCATCTGCTAAAACCGGAATCCCTGATTTTAGATAATCAAGAAACAGAACAGGGTATAATGCGTTATCTATAACGCCACTTAGCCATTTCATCCAACCTTGTTGAAACCCCCAATACGGACCTAAAGCGGAAGAAACCCAAACAACATAACCACCATCTTCTGGGAACATTGTACCCATTTCCGCAGTTATTAATGCTTCGGGTACACTCCATATAAACGGGAATACTAAGAACCCTATAAGTGCTAAAAGAGGTCCAGCAGCTCGAACACTGTCCTCAACACCAAACGGTCCCCCGGAAACTTCGTAGAATATGAGGAAAATTAGGGGTATAATTGAGACTCTTTTAATGGTGCTATGAGTGTCACCTGTTGTAGGAGTTGATGATTCGGTAATTCCAACATATTCTACTTCATCATGTTGTCCCATTGTAGTAGATGGTGGTTTATTAGCTGTGTTTTTCAATTTCTGCATTTAAGTAACGAAAATTATGACAGTTAATTGGCTGATATTAGCTTCACATTCTAAATTTAGCAATGAGTATAAGCAAAAACAGATAAAGTTAAGCGGACTGCTTATACTCTTAATAAGTACTATCAGTTAGGTACTAAACTGCTTATTTGCCCGTGAACAGATAAGCATAAGCCATCAAAACACTCTGTTTGTCTGTTTCTAAAACACAACAAACTTACAAATATATAAGTAAAGGTAGAAACTTTATCTTGTTTATGGCTTATCGGGAACGGGTCAAGTCGGGTTATACGTTATCTCTATCGGGTCAAATGAGTATACTATTTTCTTCAATCTTTATTTAAAACATCAACTATTAATAAAATTCAGAAAATAAAAGAAAAAAAGTGTTTGTTGACCATTTTGCCACCTCATGCAGTTTCATATAAGCTACTTGAAACAGATTATTAAAAATAACTTATTTAAGTAATAAGTATCTCATATACACTGAAATATCAAAACGTAATAAACAGATAAACAGTTAAATTAAACAATCCTAAAAACACTCCCCAATAAACCTATAAATTATTAAATGCAATATATGTGTTAATTAAAACACAATTTGATAGATATTAAACAGAGTAATAAAATTATTCAATTAAACTAAATTCAAATCAAAATTAAGAATTAACAGAAAATCTATTTAAACTAACGTGATGAGTATAACAGAATCAACAGTTATAGTTAGTTACATAAATTAATTGAAATATAAAAAAGATAATAATAATAATAATTTACGAACCACGAGAAACAGGGGATCATGGTGATCGATCTGAAATTAAATTGTGTGATAATCTATTCAGAGAAGAGGGGGTAGCTGACGGGAATTAAAAATATTAGCACGTGGATATCATGTAAGGTTAAAGTAACCACGTAAGTAATTAATATAAAATATCTATTTATTTATACTCTTCTGTTTTTTTTAGTGTGTCATTGGAGTCGATGGTTTTTGTTTAAGTTTATATAATGGTTATCGTCTTATATAATTTTTGATAAGTTTATAAAATTAGTTTTATGGACTATAATTTACAAAATTGAGATTATGGCTTTAAATATAAGGCATAAATTAAATTTGATAAACTCATATTTTGAAAAAAAAAATAGATTTATAAGCTTATCAAAAATTATATAAACTTATAAACTTGTTACAAAAGCGGAAACAAACTACCTCCTAAAGTAAAAGAGTTCATAGTTTGGTTATAGTGTAGACGTAATTCCTCTAACTTTATAATAAATTTGTTGTCTCTATTGTAATTTTCCAGCTCACCTGTTAGTTTATGTTAATGTTAAATAACAAAGATATCCTTATAGTTTACTTGCAGAAATGGGGGTATTTTATTTGTATTATTTAAACACGAATAAAAGACGAACATAAATCTCCTTACAAGATGACAAGTGTATTTTTGTGATTTTAAGTGCGTATCTAATTTCAACAAACCACAACTATCTTTACAATTTACTCGTTAATTTACGTAAAACCAAATGTAACTCATAATAAACAAATGTTAAAATATAAAATGAAAAAGAAATGTATCAAAACTACAATTACTTGTTTATCTATTTATTTTTCTTTATAACTAATTAGAATAATGAGGCTACCTTAATCAAATAAAGCTATCATAAATTTTCGTAAAAGGTTAAATGCCCACACTTTTTGAATTTTATAAAAGTGTTTATGTTAAATTAGTGCCAATTATAACTACTACAAATGCCACATTTTTAAAGTAAAAAATAAGAAGAAAAAAAAACTCCACAATAAGGAGACCAAATGAGAGTGTCTTTACACTTTACATTATAGAATGTTGTCTATTTTAAAATTAAAATGTTTTTCTTTCTAACTATATATAAACATAAATATGAAATGTTTAATATTTATTAGATAAAGTAAATATATTCATAACTCGTCACTAGTCGAGTCTAAACATACGTTAGAATCTCATACCACACGTAAGTTAATCATGAACACCTAAGTGTTCCTTAGCTACTATCGCATATTTGAATATTATCTTGGCATACTTGTCACCTCTTACGTTTAGTCATGAGAACTTTTCGTTATTCAGATCATGACTCGATGTGACGAGCAAATAACTCTATAAAAGTAATTCCAATGTTGGTAATAAAGTGTGTTTTCTTTAGATAAGGTTATAATAACAACCCACCCAAAACATGAGAAAAAAGAAACTAACTTTTATACAATTGCACGCTTAAGTGCAATTTGACCTTACCATATAATATCATATCATTATTTTGGTTGGGCCTACTATAATATTCTTGTCTTCATGTTATAATATTGAGATTTATTAACCGCAAAACCATGTTTAACTACTCAAGTTAGCATTAAAAATTATCAATCGACTATTAATACATCGTGACCTATCATACTAAAAGGTTGCAAGTTCAATCCTTGTGCAAAAATATTGTAAGCAAATGAGAGTCGAGACATTATTGAATACATTAGAACGTTATAACAAGGGGTGGATGCTGAACTTTTTTCACGTGGGAACAAACTAAAACGAATTATCAAAGTGGATAAATTTTCATTGTTTATGTGGGGGCAAAATTTAGATTTTTGGTTATAGAGACAAGACTTTAAAAATAACATAAATATAACTTGTTTTTATATTACGAAAAATGTTTAGTGAAACAACTGTTTACTCTGTCCCGCCCCTAATTACAACGTATAATCACTTTTTTATAGTTGTGAACAACCATTACAACAATTAAATAAATAAAAGTGTCTAACATCCCACATATCCTATTATTTTTCCATATAATAATAATTAACAAGAGTTAATAAAATAACAAGTAAAAGAAATGTTTCTATGGTATGAACATAATGTTTGCACTTTTCCTATAATGTTTGCTAAAAATGTCAAAATAGTTCTTTTTAATTGATTGCAATCATGATAAAAGTTCACATACCACGAGCATGCTTATTTCACTTTAAGTTTCTAAAGATCTAATCATTCTATTTCCCATTCATTCCTCAAACAACATAAGTTTAAAAAACTAAACAAATATGCATCTTAATTATAAAAAGTAAAAAAAAAAATATATCATATATTACTCTTATCGTCCAAAAAATACTATTCACCTTTTTATTTAAGTTTATTCTATAATTATTATCATGTTTTAAATATAGATTGTTAAAATATAATAACTTCTTATTTGACCCTTAAATATTTATAACTTTTTAAACTTTAAAACTAATCAATGTTTTTTAATACATAGACATATTGGATAATCAAAAATACTTCATTAATTGCACATATCTTATTACAATCATTTTTTGTTTTTCCAAAACATTTTTTATGTGACGCATGGACTACTATTTCAAGGAAAATGATATTCAAATTCTTTAAGTATTTTTATTTGTACATTATTTATTTTAGAAATCAGCACTACATTTATGAAAATACAACTTTTTAATATGTTATTAACTATAGCAATAAGGTCGTCGTTAATATGTTTTGTTAAAACATGCGAACAAAACTATATTCAAGGCAATCATATACGTATAAAATGATTCCATTTCTTAAATTTTAGCTACGAGTATCTTAAATTCTAAATATGCAATTATTTTATATGTAGGACATTAACTTCCAAACAAATCAATCACGCAACTTCTTTCAACAAACAGAAAAACACAACATAAAAATAAAGAGAATTGATTGAAAACTTTAAATAACAAATATTTAAATATTTAATAAACATTAATATTATCATATTTATAATGAATTATAACTTATTTTCTATTTATAAATTAATACATTCGATACTCATATAGAATGTGAGTTATGATTAGTTATAAATAAAATAATATCGTTTGTTATTTAAATTAGTTGGTTTTATTTATCGTCCGAGAACAAAATCCAAAACTGAATTAATGTAAATAAAATGAGTAAATACTACTCAAAATAGAAATAATTACCTCATCACCGTCAGCATTAACCAGCTGCTTACCTCCGATTTCACCAGAACCCTTCGGCGAAGTTTTTTTGTCTTTAAAATCACCCGAACTTTTGGTAGTTGAATTCGCGGCAGCCGCGGTTTGTTGAGCTGCTACTGGATCACCAGATGAAGTTAATATAGAAGTAGTTGGCGCCATATCGCGAATCAAATAAATTAAAAACGTAAGAAAAAGTTTGATTCGTTATTCGATAGTGGAAATCTGATGGAGAGATTTAGAGAGAGATAAGAGGAGATATTTGATTTGATGAGGTAGTAGTATAAGAGTGTCGTCGTGTAGTGATGAGAGCAATGGCACAGTAAATAAATAGGAATGGCAAAGGGGAGTGGATTTCGGGATTTTTATTATAAACTTTTAAACGGTTTTTCTTTATTTAAATATGCAGTTATGATAATAAATATATAAATCATGGTACATATTTTGTAACAAATAATTTTACGAACGATGAAGATTTCCAGTTTATTAACATTAGTTATAAACCCTAAAAAGTAACTCTATTTATTTGAAATTTTACACATTAAAAATTGATTGTTTTAAGTTTATAGTAAAAGAAATTTAATTATTTCAAAATTTTAAGTATATATATGGTATGTGCGTTATGGAGTTATGTTTGTAATTATTTAATAAATGTTTAGTTAAAAGAATTGTTTATTAATTTTCAATGCTTAAATTTCAACATTTTATAATCAGATGCTTTATAATGTATATAGATCTGATTATCATATTCTATTATTATTTTTCTTTCACTTCAAGGTTCACTACCTTTTATGTAAATATATATTTTTATACTTTTATAAACTTTGTTTTTAAACTTTGGTTAGATTTGTTATGTTTACGTATCGTTATTGTGACTTGGCGAAATTGCAAACGCATTTTCTATAATTCGAAAGTTCGCTCGTCGACTTTTTTGGAAACTTTTTGGTTTATTTTATGTCCTTAGACGGATTGGCGATGATACTTTAGTCGTGAAACTTATGTCAAGGGCAAAAAGTGAACCAAAAGGTATTTATGTTGTTGATACATACACTTTTGAAGTTGTAGAATTGTGGAGTATGGATGTGCAAATTTCACGAAATATTACATAGACTATTTTTGTAATTTAACTAATATTTCTTGTTCTTATATATTCAAAAATATAGTTATTAACATTTAACCGGATAGTTAGGTAAGGTTGTATTATTCGCAAGTTTTATGTTAACTCTCAAATCATGTTTATGATTATATTTGATTGTAATTGAGGTTATGTGTATGATTTGAACGATTGTATCATTGATAGAGTATTACAGGAAAACAAAATTGTAACCTAAATCTAGTGAAACACAACAATATCGTGATCTATGTAGCTAACTCAAACCCGCACCGACCAAAATTGTGATTTAAATAGAACCTAAATCATGGATATGTTGACAATTAGCGTGACCCAAATAGAGACTCATATGCTTTACATGTGACATGACTTTAGGTTATAACAAGTAAAAGATTGTTGATGCTTGCATTACTAATTAAAATGATAACCATCCTAATTTTTTTATATCAAACAAGAAGGACGCCAAGTGTAATTTTTTGTATTTAAGTTTATTAAAGTGAATACACACAAAAGTTAATTATATGATTGTCGGATTTTGCTGTTGATATATGGAATTTTGGTTAAGGAATCAACAAGATGTTTGTATGAATTATTTGTATACATTTTCGTTATTTTGTAGCTACATTTATACTATTGTGTTATGATGACATGTCATATACAAGTGAAACCTAAAACATGGTGATATATACCTAGGGATATATATCTAGGCAGCGACGGAGGGAATAGGGGGGTTGGAGGGTGATGGGTCCCGCTCCAAGAAACCCAACTGCAATATAAATTATGTGTAAAACTTAAGCCCAAACCTCAAATATGACCTACTTTGACCCCCCTAATATTTCAAGCGGCAAAAAGAAATTTAATGTTTTTTTTTTTTAAATGTGAGCCCTCTCCAACCGAAAATTCTAGCTCCGTCCCTGTATCTAGGGGTGAACAAAAGTATTATAGTATCAGTATTGAACCAATATCGTACCGTTATCGGTACCAACCCGTACCGTACCGTTTGTATTCGGTGCTAAACTTTTTAAGAAAAATAAACCCGTTACCAACGGTTCGGTACGAGACGAGAAATGGGTGAACAAATGTACTATGGTACCTGTCCTAACCATTACCGTACCGGTTTTTATGGTACGGTATTCGGTATTAAGATTTCTTACATAAACAAACCGATACCAACCAGTTCGGTTACGAGACTGGTATCACGCTCACCCCTATATATACCTGTCAATTCGTAAATAAAGAAAAAACTATTAGCACAAATGGTGGATAAAAGGTATTCGTGCACGTTACACATTGAGTCTTTTGATATGGTGATATACGTGGATGTAAGTATCTATTTTTTCCTTGAGATTTAAAAGTTCGAATCTTGTTTAAAACAAATAAAAATAAATAATGTACTTGTGCATGTATTAAATTGTTTTTTTAAATCAATAAATAAACTTAACACATGAAATCATAAACATAAACATGATTTTAGTTTTAATATTTCTTAGGCATGGTCACTTTATGCTTTGGTCAATATATACAACTTATATAAAAAACATGTTAATTTACTTGAACCACGTTTAGTTTTTAATATAATTTGAATGAATTATTATGTAACGTGTGAAAGGTTGATATGAAAGTACAAACATGCCGGCCAATTAGATCGTAACAAAGATACACTTTATTTTCTTTTACATCCTTTGACCACTCGTGGTCTAAAGCTAACCAACTAACCAAAGTCTCGACTTTAGTTATATGTTCTTTTTAAGATATTTTTGTTTAACACGACGTAAGATATGTATAACTTCCTATCAAATGACCCATCTATATATGTGAAAAAGTGTTTAGGAAGGGTAAATGGATATATTAAAATTATGGTCGAGAGGCGGGATAGGCATCCGTTTTCTGGAAAATATTTATGCTTAATGTATATCTTATTGAAATGTCGGTATCTTTTTGTTTATTTAACTATCAATAAAGTATTTAGTCATTTGTGTTGAAATTTAAGTATTATAATTACTAATTTATCCTTCATTTTAAATTACAATTACTTTAATGACACATTACTATCTAGATTAAATCTCATCTTTGCCTATGTGTTTGTGCATTTTATTATTATTATAGTCATGTTTATTGTTTCTATTACAAAAAGGGGTACCGCGGTTCGAATCCCAGCACATGTTTTTATAGTTTGCGAATCAAATAATCCCACCAAGACGATGCCTTTTTTCTTGGCTTGCGAATGTAAATTTACATTGGGTCAAATTGGAGGCTTGCGAATGTAAATTTACATTGGGTCAAAGTGCAGGTTGGAACATATATCGTCGGACTCGTGCAACACACGAGTCTCTCCTATTTATTATGAATATGCGTTGCCGCTTTTTAATAATACCACAATAATATGGAATTATAAGTTGTCATGGACACATTAGAAACTTACTATAATTACTTAATAAGTTATAATTTTTAACAAATTAAATATACAATAACTTTGGCAACTATCAACACTAATGATCTAATTATTAAAACTAACAAATTTTTTGTACGAAAAAAAAAATTCAAATTTTAATAGAGAAATTTCTCTCTAATTTAAGACTATATAAATGTTTGACTTTGACATACCAATTCTTACATCCGATTTCTTCATACTTTTTCATACATTTTTTTCAAAATTTAATAAAGTATGAAGAAAATGGATATAAGAATTGGTATGTCAACGTCAATCATTTATATAGTCTCAAATTAGAGGGAAATTTCATTATTAAAATTCGAATTTATTTTTCCTACAAAAATTTGTTAGTTAAACAAAAAATATCGACATTTGAATAAAATATATATTAAGCATAAATATTTTTGAGAAAGCGGATGCCTATCCAGCCTCTCTTATAGAATCGACCGTGAAAGCATAAGGTGTTGTTCTTTTTTGAAAAAAAAGTCTGAATAGGCTCTGACCTCTGACCCGGTCAGAGGTTTTAAAAATTTTGTTGTTCTTTTTTTTTTTCCAACCAGAGACAAAAAAACCTCTGTTTACCTCTGATACAACCCTACATAAAATATCTATTTTTCATCTCTGGTTGGGTCTTTTTTTATTTTTATTCCAGGCACCACTCAAAAAATTCAACCCTAACATCCCTTCCCTGTTCTCTCTCTTCTTCTCGCCATTTTGGTGGCAGCCACCGGAGATCAAATCTTCTCGAACGCCCAAGATTTTCTCGGGGATTATTCAAATTCAGAGTTTTGGATATTGATTCAGATTTAGAGTTTTGGACTACCTCTGATTATTCAGAGTTGGTATTCATATTCAGAGGAAAAACTTTTAGTTCAAAATAACAGCACCTAAATAGTTGTTAGTCAGCATGCTGGAAAAAGAGTATTTGTTCCCAGAATTATGTTATGCGATTTTGGAAGTGACATGTTTTCATTCAAGTGGAAAAGAAAACAATTTCCTCTACGTATTTGATTTGCTATGATATTTAATAAGGCTATAAGGACAAATAATTCTAAACGTTTGTGTGTACCTATCAGAATCAGTATTTTTCCCACATAAAACTTTACGTGACAATATCTAGAAAGATGTCACGTGGAAATACAAATGTATTAGTAAAAGATGCCAAAAAATTCGATCGAGGTGGAAGGTACACTTCGAACGTAGTGTATCGAGAAGTTCTACATGATGAGTAGTTGTTGAATACCGCAATTTATGTTTTCTTATAGATTTCATATATGGTTTTTAGAGTACACAAAAAATGTGTAACGCATCTTAGCCGGAATAAATAAATTTGCATACACTTTATCTAGTTATTTTAGCCGTTGCTATAATACATGGATATCCTACCAGTGTCTTCATAAAGAACATGTACCACTTACAATTAATAAAGTTGAGCGTTTTTCATACATAGGTTTTAGCCTATTCCATTGATTTAAAATTAAATAAATAAGTTAAAAAAAATCTTCCCCTTAATTGATTATACGTTGAACATCCGATTACGTTAAACAGTACAAAAATATATAAGTATAAGTATACTAAATGTGACACCGATAATAATTTGGTTAATATTTCGATAATAAACCCATCTCAAAATCCAATATTATTTTGTTATTTTGATAAAATTGGTTAACCTGTCAAATCCGAATAATCCAAACTCGAATTACACAAACTCGTTTAACCCGAATGGTACAAGTATCTTTTTCATCATTCAAAATCTGAATAACCGACCCAGTTAACCTGAAACCCGCCTCGACCAACACCCCTAATGCTAGTATTAACCTTTTGGATTAAAAGACTACATCCGGATCAAATAGAGAAAGTATATCCGTAAAACTTGGAGAATTTATGACAACTCTCAAAGAACAAGTATGTAAATGTAACAAAGTAAAAGATACAGGGCTTCCCATTAACACATTTCCAAACTTCATTTCAAGTTTTAGGGATGCAATTTTTTTTCCAGAAATAAATCAGCCGGCAAACACAAACCACCGCCACCACCACTTTCCACCGCCGATATATATCTCCGGCGACCTTATATATCTATATATACGTATGCATTTTCTGTATCATTTTCCTGATTTTTTTTAGTTACTAATTTATTAATTAATCTTGATTTTAAGCTTTGTGTTTAAAGACAAAATTTTTATTGGTATAATCACTGAAACGGAATTTAGAATTGGAATATTGTAATTTGTATGTGTTTTGGGTAATGGGTATGTGATATGGGAGTGATTTATTCGTGGAATCGGTTTCTAAGAAAGTGCACATGTAGTGTTCGATGAAATGCCTGAACTAGATTTTAGTGCTACATTGTCTGATTACCTTTTAAATTAGTCAAAAACTGCATTACCAAGCTGGAATATAGTGCTCGACTTCGTTCGAGTACAGAAAACTTTATTCTATGGTTATTATGTACTAAGATTGATTTTGTTTATATGCTACAATGAAATCTTCATTATTCAATTTGATTTGTGAATAATCTCGTTTGTTAGGCTAAAAAGATCGTGTTGATTCTTGTGTTGCTTCCAGGACATTGCTTTTAACTTGTTCTGTAAATTCGTTCTAGAAGAAAAATCAATAAAAACTCGTGTTTAATCTAAACAGTTTTTTAGTATGTAGTCTGTTAGACACCGTGACCTGTTAACTTGAATTTTTTTATGCAATTTCATGGCAAGTCAACCAAATTAAGCGTTTTTTTTTGCCAGTTAGCCGTTTGTTTTCGGAAAATCCTTGCTGGTTCAATGATCTAACACGTTGTTGAGTTTGTATAATTAGAGAATTTTTGTTTTAATTTGTCAATTATTCTTATTCATCTGTACAATGTTTGATCTTTGATGTCATGTTAGCGCTTAATTTGTATCGTAGTTGTAGTGTAATTCTAAAACGTGATTTATTTATTGCAGACATTGCCATTACACATGAGCCTGGTATGGCCCTGACACATTAAAGATAGTGTCGTTTAGTAATTACTCCTTACACACTAATGTCTACTATCAACATCATTAGCAAATCACGGGTGTCAAAAGCCATTCTCAGCAGGCTGACACCTTATTCTTCTTCCCGATTATTTTCTTCATCACAACACTGGCATCGTGTTCTCCCATGCCAAACACTGAATTTTGGAAGCGGAAATCGGAATGGAGACCGACTTTTCTCATCCATGTCCTATGGCAGTGGTGATAAAGTTGTCCGTGAACTCCTAGCTGAAGTTGAAAGGGAAAAACAGAGGGAGAGAGATCAGAGAAAAAGAGCAGGCTTAGGCACAGAGGATATAGATGCCGAGAATGATGAGGATTATATGGGTGTGGGTCCACTTATTGAGAAACTGGAGAAGGAAAATCTCAAACAAGTTGATCCTCGTATCCTTAACATGAGGGAGGAACCAACTGATTCTGAAAGTGAAGAAGATGACCATAGGTTCACTCGTGAAGCCATTCAAAATCGACAACAAGTCATGGAGAAGAAATTCAAACGTCATGAAGAGCTTCTTAGAAATTTCACTGATTCGGGTATGTTTGTTCATTAATTTCTTCAAGAGGAGGGGGTTGGCTAACGGGTCCGGGTTGCAATGTGTCACTTTTTACGTTAGTATAGCATTATGAGTTTTCATATATGTTTCATTAGTCGTAATTGTCACATTCTTAGTTAATAAAACTATGCTTCAAATTTTATATTTATGATACCACCATCTTTGATAATCAGAGAATATTGACGATGCTTTCAAGTGGATGCATAAAATTGACAAATTTGAGGAGAAACATTTATCTCTGCGGCCCGAGTACCGTGTAATTGGTGATTTAATGAATCGACTAAAAGAAGCAACTGGCAGGGAAAAATTTATTCTCCAACAGAAGCTAAATAGGGGAATCAGATTAGTTAAATGGAAGGAAGCTTATGACCCTAATAACCCTGCTAATTATGGAGTGATTCAAAACATGCAGCAGTCGCAGCAAGATCGTGCTGAAGATTCTGACGGGGAAAAAGATAGACATCTGTTAAGAGGTGGATCGGATGAAGACGAGGAAGAATTTGATGATATGAAAGAGGCTGATGATATTTTGTTGGAGAAAATTAACAATATTGATAAGATACTTGAAGAGAAGCTTGCACTGCTCGACCATACTTTTGGAAGAAAAGGGAAAGTGTTGGAAGAGGATATTCGAGATCTCGCTGAAGAGAGAAACACATTGACTGAGAAGAAAAGAATTCCACTTTTTAGAAAAGTATACTTACTTTTCGTGAGTTAATTATCTGTTAATTATACTATAATATGTTTTGTCTAACGTCTGGTTTGTTTTGTTTGATGACAGGGTTTTGATGTAAAACTCATTGATGTTAATCGGACATGTAAAGTTACAAAGGTAAGACGGTTTTTGAAGTTTATTTGTTATGCTTTGAAGCTGTTTTACAATTGCATTTTTTTTAATAGGGAGGACAGTTGATCAAATATACAGTAATGCTGGCATGTGGAAATTATCACGGTGTCATTGGTTTTGCTAAGGCAAAAGGCCCAGCAATTCCCATTGCGTGTCAAAAGGTAACGTGTTCTTGACACGTATCTCATATCTTTTCAATTGTTCTTGTGCTTATCCTTACTTATCGTTAGTTTGGATGAATTTGGTCAGTCATGGTCTGCCCGAATTTCTTTTTTTTCTCGACTATAATCAGTTGTGTTGCATAGATTTGCGGGTTGGGTAGTGGTTTAAAATGGTTTTGGTCGAATGAGGACCGGATTGGGTTGACCCACTGTATTTGTTAGTTTTTAAACACACTATTTTGTTTTCAAAAACTATATTATTACAATAATAATCTAACTTTCTGAATAAAATGATTTAAGAAGTAGTAATGTCGTATACACCGAAAATATACTTTGGGTGACTCTCTACTTGTTTGACACCTTTGACCCATCTGTTCCGTCTACGTTTAACTAATTTCTTTGATTTGACCATTTTAAGATAAAAGACAACCCCAAATCCACCCATTAAATCGTTAATAATTAAATTGATCAAAAGAGCCATTTGTTATGCTCACTGTTGACCAGTTTCTTCTATTAGACCCTTTTTAAGATAAAAGACAACCCAAATTGACCTATTAAATCGATAATAATTAAATACGTCGAAAGAAATATTAACTGCATGCCTTTTATTTAATTCACTACAGGCTCAAGAGAAATGCTTCCAAAATCTACATTTTGTGGAACGACATGAAGATCATACAATTGCTCATGCTATCCAGACTTCTTATAAGAAAACCAAGGTTCGCAACCGTATTGCCACTTTCTCGGCCCTTTATGAGAAATGAAAAAATAAAAATAATTGAGTTGGGTTTATGATTTGGTTCTATTTTAGATCTACCTTTGGCCCGGGCCAACTCAAGGTGGCATGAAAGCAGGCAGAACTGTCCAAACCATATTAAATTTGGCTGGTTTGAAGAATGTGAAGTCAAAGGTAACACAACTCAATTCGTATCTCTACTCTATCTCTGAATAATTTTCAATGGGCTCTAAGCTTTGCAATTTTAGGTTGTCGGGTCGAGAAATCCACACAACACGGTGAAAGCTCTGTTCAAGGGTTTGAATGAGGTAAGTAGGATAAACGTAGTATAGATTTAGCCAAAATAATTTTCAGAAACTTTATTTATAAATTTCTATGAGATATCATGATTTTTTTATTTTTATTTTAATAAACTATGTTTTGATTTATATTTCCAGATCGAAACACCCAAAGACGTGCAAGAGAAATTTGGACGAGTTGTGGCGGAGTCATATTTGCTATGATGAGGTGATCCGAAGTTTGAGTAGATTAATTCATGTGTTAGACGTGCCATATTGTGCAACCATAGAACATTTTGGCAATATGAAATAATGCTGGCATGTTGTTATTTAATATCCCCCTTTTGACTCGTGATCATTAGACGATGAATGCGATAGCTCTTTTCAACAAGTTGGTTAGATAAGATTATATATTTGTTTTCTTCTTAGATTGCCCCATGGAATTTTATTTGTGTGATGTGCGCATGACCTGGCGTTTGTGTAACAGACAATTTTTTATCGTCAATCTATGGTTCAATGATCTGAAATTTTGACTAAAATTAGTAATTGTTATGGAATTGATTGATTTGCAGGTATATATAGTGGTTGAGGTTATTTCCGATGCTATGAAATTTGTTCTTAAAATAAGTGATATATTGGTACTTGTCTATGATACTCACAATACCAATTATTTCCCAAAACGTACTAAAACCCTGCAGAGCGCCCGAGCATCTACAAGTTCCCCCTTGTAGGTACTCGTCTATGATCCTCACATGTTGCAAAATCTGGTTATGACCATACAAAACTCGACTCCATCACTGATTAAACTGTATCATGTTCAGAGTTCAGCTGTGCACACTTGATATCATGATCCTGATAATTTAACGGTACATTTGATTCAATAAATCAACTCTTCATTATTCTTGGAATTGATGGTTTGTGTATTGTGGTGATGTTTTTGACAAATATCATTAACGTCACAAGATAGTTTACTCGGGTGCTTATAATATCTAGGACTGTTTTCATAGAGTCAATTTTGCACGATAGCACGCACATCAGCTAAAAGTAGTTAAAATAAGATAAGATGACAAAACGCCAAACAGAATCATGCGACCACCTATAATGTAGGTTTAGAAAATTTTGCTAAAATTATCAAAAAAGAAAGTTAAGCACTAGGTTGCCACTAAATGAAATAAACTCCAATAGAATTTACAAAGGAAAAATAATAGAAGAAAACAGTATTCAACTAATGAGAGTAATTTGCAGCAAAACTCGATAAAGATGATGTGCTAAGAAACTGTATCAAAATTGACCCCATTTCGAATTCTGCTAGGGAAGCATCTCAAGATTCACAGGTATAATCAAAACCATTGATTGTTTTAGTTCCGCGTGGTAACTGCAAAATAAGACAAATTATTGGTTATTTATATACATAAGTAAAAGAAATTAACACCGTTACCATTCCAAGATGCATTAGCGAGTCTATTGCTATTAAAATAAGGTAAACAACAGACATGAATATCTGTTGATGTATTGATTATGACGTTTCTAACTTGCAAGTATATAGGAAATAAGAAACTTACAATCTGTTAACAAGATGATTTCGCTGCTGTCGCAAGTTCATGTAAGCAGACCCCCAAACGACTTCCTTTCTCACTGCATCCAATTTTCATACGATTTACAATTTCATTCATCAAAGTGTCCGCTTCTGCACACAAACTAGACAAATCTGGTTGCATCTCGTCCTTCTTTGATATTGGTAGATTTATCAGTACATCTTTAATCCGCTGAATGAGTTTAATAATGAGAATTGTCTTCCTTTTCCCGTCGTCAATCTGCTCATTCAGATCTATCCAATAGCTCTCTATCTGCATCACCCTTTTGGACATGTCAAGTGGCATTTTCCTCAAAGGTTGAGGCTTCATAACCGCTTTGCGGCTCCTCATTTGTGTTTTTTCCTGATCGAGCAGCACCCTTAGTTCTTGCATAAGGTCTTGCGCTAATTTGGCATCCCTCACAACTCTAAGCTCCTGCAGTGTTTGGATAAGAGAATATATATTTATCTGTTGAATAAGTATCTGTAAATAGTTAAATATCTTACGTGAACATTTGTAAAGACGTACCTTACGCGAAAACATTGTGGAGGTGGCACATGGAGAACTACCAAGAAAATAGTTTTTAACTTCAGTAGGTATAATTATTTCGCCCTCAAATGAATCATAAAGTAATTCCGGATAAATCCTCAAATTCTTTAGGTTAAGAAATGGAGATGGTAGATGTGCGATTAGTTTAGCGGATTTAGAAATGCTCTGCAAAAAAAGAAAGAAAAAAAGAAGAATACTAAATACAAAAAAGAACTGAAATTGTTTTGTTTTATTCAAAATTACTATCGTTCAGATCGAAAATCTTTATACAATGCAGGTTAAGGAGCAAATACCTCTATAAATTCCATGCTAAGGGTAAGAAATCTGACGTTGTAAAACTTTTGAAGAAGATTAACAGCTTTACGAGCAACATCTGCATTAAAGGGATAGATAACACAAAGTTCAACCTTCTCCAAAGATGGCAAACTATCCATGACTACAGAGATATGCAAATTGCGGCTTTTATATATCAAGGAGGTAAGATCGGGTGCCAAAATAATATGCTCCCCATCAAAGTTTTCAACAGTGAGATTCTTGAGTCGAGGTGTAACCACTTTGACAACATCCATATGAAATGTACTTCTATTTTTGAGCGTCAGATTAGAAATATGTGGATGACAGATGGTGAAACTAGCAGATCCCTCCGATTTCATTACATGACAGGCATCTAACGTGAGATTTTCCAAGTTTGGGCACTTGGAGAAAAGACCAACACATTTGTTTGTAATATCATCATATAAAGTGAAACAATCGAGATGCAATGTTGTTAACTCTGGGAGCTCCCACATTGACGTGGGAATAATGCAATGACCATATTTATCATTACGTCCAAGTAAAGAGAGATGTTTGAGAGACTTAGAGCTAAAGAGAGAAAGATTGAGTTCAACTTGATTCTCATATAGGCTCGTAAAAGTCAGTTTTTGAATATTGCGGGAGCACGCATCTTTCAGAATTTTTTTGGTAAACACCTGGCTGGACTTTCCACGGAGATTGAGGGAGAATTGTACTTGATCATCGCAGGAAGAAAAAACACGGGTAAGAAATCTGTAAAACTTTGGCGTCTTATTAGAGAATTCTTCACTTGAGAAATTGAGATAGGGAACATGAGTCCAGATTAATTTCCATTCCGATGACAAAACACTGGTTTCTACAGCCTGTTTGATGCTATTGTAAGAGAGGATTTTCGCAATAACATCATTTGGCAAGCTGCTAAGCCTATCGTTTTCTACATTCATTCTCCTTCTTTTACTTACAGAATCCATTCTCTTTCTTTTCCAAGCTCCAAATTCTGCAATATAGTAAATAGCAAGTATCAGGACAAACAAAAACCCAAGGTTGGCACAAAAATACATAACTAAAACTGATTAAGAAAAAGTAAACGAATATATGAAAATTCAAAATAAATGAATATGCACAAATAGAAAAACTAGACTCGAAAAAGTCACAGGGATCAAATTCTATAATTCATCAATGTAAGTAATCTATAAAACCTTAAAACTTCCGATTCTAATACATTTAAATCACTTGACATAGTTCAAATTCTCTTCATCCGCTGTATCTACTTGTGAATGCTAAATCCTCCTAATTATCTTGATTATACTATGATTATGACACTTGCTCAAATCTACTCTTGAAACAGTAACTTGAACATGACCTTCATCTAAAGTTTCATTTCTATCCGACATTCATCTTCGCATCCTCGTTGGCAATCCTAAAACTTCGTTTAATAAGACATCATCTTATTCTTGTAAGTTTTCAAATGTCACCTTTGTCCTTCAATGACATAATCGTAATAACGTATATTTAACGCAAAAGATGGATAACATTCATAATCATATCAACAGGAAAGTAAGTAAACATATCATTTATTTTCGGCCTCAATCGAAATCAGTCCTAAACCGGTTGAATCAAATTGTAATCAAACTTGAAGCAAATAACGGATACACTAAGTTGATCAGATTAAACAAATACACAGGTTGCAACAATCATACAGTTGTACATCACATTCATCTAAAGTATCGGTTCTTCAACATAAACTCTATCCGACATTCACCATAAAACTTCGTCTAAATCATCTTACTATAGTGACTTTTCAAATAACACCTCCACCGTTCTTTAGTATATCGTAAATCATATCAACAGGAAAGTAACTATCTAGACAATAGGGATCAAACTTGTTTATCATTTACTTTCCGCAACAATCGAAAGGCGTAAAAGCATAAAATGATACATGTATTGTGTTCAAACAAGTTGTTTTCAATTATGAAGAATCCATTAGGAACAAAATAAGATTAATCAAATAAATAAATAAATAAATAAGGAGAAATGAAATTAAATACTTACAGAACTTAGATATCGTGACGAAGAAGGTGACGTAATCAGAGCGAAAACGGTGCCGGAATCGGAGGAGAATACGGTGCCGGAATAAGAGATGGAGACGGTGACGTAATCAGAGAGGAATCAGTGACGAATCGGTGACGGAATCGGAGGAGAAGGCGGTGCCGGAATTTTGGCCGGCGACTGTAAGTTGGTGTAGTGAATTTGCTGACGTGGCTTTCAGATCAGCAAAAATTGTAAAATTTGTTAAACGGTTAAAATTAGTTTGAAGACTACAAAAGGTTAATCCATTCTCCGTATTTTACGGTAGCGTTAATATTTACTTAAATTATGGCATTTTGGGTAGAGGAAAACTTGTGTAATATTTACAAATGTAGACAATTTTTTTTATAAAAAACTATAGTATATAACGATATTTGATATACTCTATATGTATCTGTGAGCAAGCCTAAAACTTCGAACCTTCTTTCTAAATAGTGAGAGGTTTAGCAAATTTCAATTTATCATAAATACAACCAATGTTTTTTTTTATCTGAAGGATATTAGTTCTAAGAAAATCATAATACAACGTTTAATTGGGGTATTAACTAAGGTTTGATATAATACAAACTAAATATAATACTTAGAGTTCTAAATAAAAATAGTAAACATCTAGGAAATTTCCAAGGGTCTTTACCTCTCAAATACAATCCCCATAGCCGTTAAGAAGTAAAACAAGGAAACTAATGAGTTACGCTTAGTGAATGTATATATAACAAAATAAAAGTTTAAAAAAACAAAAAAACGTAATAAAGAAACCTAATTTAAAACTAAAGTACAATTAAGTGATCAACTTTAAATCCAACATATTTATATATCGCTAAACATCATAATAGTAACCATTTAATTGAGCAATATATAGATTAGTCAAGTGTATATACTATTAGGAATTATGGTAACTTACTCTCATTATTTCCGGTGTCATAAGACACGACCGCTCACCCATATAATTCAGAGCATGTATGTATGTACCATACGCCTTTATTATAATGGGCTTTTATATTCCCCATACGTTATTAGAGACATCGTGGAATATCCCACTGCACATATATGCAAGGTTACATATAACGTAAGGTGTGGCGTGGCGGCATGAGTAAGCCTCAAACTTTGCAAGAAAAGACGAGACATGACGTTTTTCAAAGCGTGACAAGACGGCAAATTTTTTTTAATATATTCTATAATTTTATATATACTTATATATATTTTTACTATTATTAAGTTATATAAATATCAATAAATTATCAAAAACTCTGTTTTAACATTTAGTTATATATATATATTCTAAGATATAGTCACTGTTAGAGCAAGGATTGACAGGCTCAGTAACTTGGGTTAGATTGATCACTCTCTTGGCCTCCTGCTCAAGCAGTGCAAACCTAACAGACTCTTGGCGAGTCTAAGGTGGACAAGAGATTGATCGGAAAGGCTTGACGGAATATGGTTAAGTATTCCGGTCAGTGAGTATGTGAGGAAGATGATGAAGTTGTCCTCCAAAACCTGAAGTGTGGAGTATTTATACCCAACACTACCAGGTATCAACAACGTATGGCAATGATG
The DNA here is from genome assembly GCA_910822075.1 of Senecio squalidus. NCBI lineage: Eukaryota > Viridiplantae > Streptophyta > Magnoliopsida > Asterales > Asteraceae > Senecio > Senecio squalidus. The sequence goes on from CAJVGC010000592.1 coordinate 33,178,627, forward strand.
ACCATTTATGGCTCATCAATAGGATTAACGTCTACATCATTATATAACTTTATTAATGCTCTGACGGTTACACTCAAGGATTAGGCTTGAGTGTCTGACTGGTAGGATGTCAGGAGTATGATGCTGTGAGACGAACTCCAAAACATCAGTGTTGGTCTACACAGGTCCTTATACATGCCAGGCCATGAGTGTCGGACTGAGCGTCGGATGCCGGGGCAGATCTCCGGATACGGGGTGCTAGGTGTCAGGACACATCTCTCGGATCCCGGACACGGGCCAAAGTGCCGGGACACAACTCCCGGATCCCGGACACGGGGTCATGTTTCCCGGACACGGGGCCAAAGTGCCGGGACACGGGGCCATGTTTCCCGGATACGGGGCTTGGTTCCCGGGACACGGGGCCTGGTTCCCGGGACACGGGGCTTGGTTCCCGGACAAGGGGCCTGGTTCCCGGACACGGGGCCTGGTTCCCGGACACGAGGCTTGGTTCCCGGGACACGGGGCCTGGTTCCCGGGACACGGGGCTTGGTTCCCGGACAAGGGGCCTGGTTCCTGGACACGGGGCCTGGTTCCCGGACAGGGGGCCTGGTTCCCGGACACGTTCCCGGACACGGGCCTGGTTCCCGGACACGGACCTGGTTCCCGGACACGGGGCCTGGTTCCCGGACACGTTCCCGGACACGGGCCTGGTTCCCGGACACGGGACCTGGTTCCCGGACACGGGGCCTGGTTCCCGGCCTGGTTCCCGGACACGTTCCCGGACACAGACCTGGTTCCCGGACACGGGACCTGGTTCCCGGACACGGGGCCTGGTTCCCGGACACGGGGCCTGGTTCCCGGACACGGGGCCATATTCCCGGACACGGGGCCATTTTGCCCGGACATGGGGCTTGGTCTCGGGTGCCGGGGCCATATTCCCGGACACGGGGCCATTTTGCCCGGACATGGGGCCTGGTTCCCGGGCAGGCCTGGTGCTGGGGCCATTTCTGGTCCTTTTGTCAGATTGAGACTTAGTGGGCCGAACCCAAATGTTAGGTTTGATAGGCTATAAATATAAGCCATCACCTACTAACACTATCATGCCCCCCGGTTAGGTTTTAAAAATTAGGTTTTGAAGCCTAACTCTTCTGCTTTTCGGTAAGTTTTTTTTTTTTTTTTTTTGTTAGCCGGCATATAGACGACCTTTTGTGCCGGCGACCTGGCTTTCACAACCGGCATATAGCCGGCCTTTTGTGCCGGCGAAATTGTTTTGTTAGCCGGCATATAGCCGACCTTTTGTGCCGGCGAAATTGTTTTGTTTAGCCGGCATATAGCCGGCCTTTTGTGCCGGCGAAAATTGTTTCGGTAGCCGGCATATAGCCGGCCTTTTGTGCCGCCGACCTAGCCTTCACAGCCGGCATATAGCCGGCCCTTTTGTGCCGGCGAAAAAAAAATTATTATTATTTTTTTTTTTTTTATATGTGTAACGGAGGCCCTCTCTTTTTTGTTTTTGTGAACAGGTGAGTTTTCTCGTTTCAATCAGAAGCGTGGTTTTTTGCGGGTAAGTTATTGTTGTTTTTTCCGTTCTTGCAACTTGACTCTTATATTTATCTTATTTGAATTGTAGCAGTTTGTTATAATGGGTTCAAAAGCTGAAATGGTTTCCCGAAAAGAGAAAGAGGTTAGGAAATGCAGTAGTGGCCTTAATGATGTTAAGTTAGCGGATTTAATAACTAGGTTTCCATGCCTTAGTTCCTTCAATCCTGTAGCGCCTACCATAGACCAACGTGCCACTGAGCCTCCTTCAGGAAAAATTACTTTATACACTAACCTTCTTACCCATTCAAACCTTAGACTTCCATGTAGCTCCTTTTATATGAAAGTGCTAACTCACTACAAAATTGGATTTGCCCAAATGCATCCTGTAGGTGCTGCTAAGGTTATAATGTTTGAGATGTTGTTGGTTGGGATGAAAATTGTTTGTTCTGTAGATTTGTTTAGGCACTTTTATAAACCGTGTAAATCTAGAGACTGGTTTAGCCTAGAACAGAGAGAGAGAAGCAAAGAATGGAAACTGGTTGAGGATCCTCCCGATAGTCTTAAGAACTGGCGGTTTGACTTTATTTTTGTGGATAGATCGTTTATTAAGCTTTGGTCAAGTGCCCTTTTTAGCTGGCCATCTAAGATACCCAACGGAGTAAATGAACTCCCCGAGCTTTCCGTTCCTAAGGCGGAGGCATATGCACGCCTCCGCCGTATGTCTGTGAGGTATTGTATATGCCCCGAAGGGGTGCTGGCGATGGCTGGAATTATTAAGGATGTTGAAGAGGAGACGGTTCCCGTTATTGTGTCGAAGACATCAAAGAAACGTGGGTCTCTGTAAAATCCTTTTTTGTCTTTATTATTTCGTGAAGTTGATTGTCATTTATATCGTTTCTTTCTTGCAGTTATGGGGTTGCTAGATTTCTTAGTGGGGGATGAAGCATGTGAAGTAGAGGATCATCCGCCTGACGTAGCTTGCCAGATGTACAAAGCAGCTGGTGTTGATGTCCCTGGTGTTTCTCCTACAAGAAGAGAGGGGCAGGGCCTGGAGGTTAGGCTTCCGCTTCGAGAGAATACTGAGGATGGAGATCTCGTAGTATCCCCTGCTGGTATGATTTCAAACCTTTTTTGGTCTCTTTAAATAATAGCTATATATAACTGATGTTTTTTGTTTGTGTAGGTGATGATTTTGATCCCAATGGTTACGTGCTTGAAGAGCAGGATTCTTCTCGTCAGAGACAAGGTACTTATGAGTTATGATTATTTTTCGCTGTGTGTAGTAACTAACTTGTCTTTCTTTTATGCAGTTGAGTTGGAGGATATTGGATCTGACGATGGTCATGAGCCATGCTTTGATGGTGCATCTGTGTTAGGAAAGAGGCCATTAATAAATGTTGAGGATTATGACCTTCCTACACCCAAATCGAAAAAAGTGTTGTTCCCTGCTTCTCCACTTCTTGGAACAAATCTTGTAAGGCGTTACGGGGGCCTTCAGATGGCGCCCCATGGATCTACTATCGTGGCTCTTCCTGCTTGTGGCAATACTGTTCAGCCTTCTGCATTTGTTGGCACGCCATCTGGTCAACGTTTTGTGCCTGCCTGGTCATTTGCTGTGGGTGACAATGGACAAACTGTTGGTTCTGTTAGGGATTTCATGGACAATGTTGTCCCACCTCAACTTGTTATGCAGTCAAAGTTGCAAGGAACTTCTGAATTATTGGATAATGCTGATATGAGCCTTTTTAATGGCTTTATGGGACATATACTTGCTAGGCAGCGTACATGTGAAGATCATGAAAAATTGAAAGTTGATTACTCGGATCTGAAGAAAGAGGTGGAAAGTTTGGCTGAGGTTAGGAAAGATCTGGAGGCCGAACGCGAGATTGTTTCCGGCCGGGACAAGGAGATTAGTGATCTTTCTGCCAAGGTTTCCCACCTAGAGAAAGAGAGGGATGGATTGGTAAGGGGGGCGCAGGAGTATGAGGATATCCTGGCCGCAAAGGATAAGGAGTTGGCGACAGTGACCAAATCTTTAGAGGTTGAGAGACAGGTAGTTGAGTCTCAGCGGCAGCAACTTGATGTTGCCTTTTAGGGTAGAAAAGACCTTCTTGCTGCTTTTCCTGAGCTGTTCAAGCTATTACTTGATCATCCTGATGTGATGAATTTGATGTTGGAAGTTAATCGGGCTACTCATGCATTTGGCAAACATATTGTAGGGACCAAGTTGCGATCCGTTGCTGGTGATGCAGTTCTACCCTTTCTTGATCCTTTGGCGCAAAGTCAAATGCGAGGTGCTAATGCTTTGTTTGAAAAGAAATTTTTTTTATCCTGGAGCGCATTGTCCAAGACTTGGATATTTCTATTGATGATCTGTTTGCTATTGTTACACCACCAATGTCTATGCCACCAGTGTAGTGGTTGCTTTGTTTTTATATGTTTGAATATTTTTCCCTTTCTGTTATGAATAGCAGCTTTATAAACTTTATGGTTTGGATATTTTGCTTGACTCTATGAGTGGTTTCTTTTTAATAATAAATGTTTACCCGTTGGATATTTATCTCATTATTTGTTTTGCTATTTAAGCATATTACATCAGTGATTATTTGGTTAACCGTTTATTTGTATTACTCGCGAGGTATGTCGCTTCCCTATGAGAAGTGCTTATCTTTTCTCAAGTAGATGAAAAGACGTGTTCGCATGTTTTGGCTTAGACATTAGTGTCTTATTTGGCCTTATGCTTGTGATGTTTGAACAATGTTCATAATAGTAGAAAGATAATGCAGTGCATAATTGGGATAATATCAGACCAAACATTTTATTATAAGGCATGGTATCCATGTCCTTGACAGAAAATAAGATTAAATTTTGACAAAACAGGAAAACATAGAATAAAAACTTATCAGACCTTGATCTAGGTTTAGTCTATGTATGTCTGATCTTCAATCATAAGGATGTGACCTTCTGGCGGTCCCGGTCGTTCAGTATTCTCCCCCCTCTTTTGCCAGGCATACGTTTTCTGTGTTGGGGTCCTGTTGGTTTGTTTTCTGGCAGCTGGCACTAGGTGTTCCAACTTCCCTTCGTCCAACGCCCTTCTTATCTCTCCTTTCAATTCCCGACAGGCATTAGTGTCATGTCCATGGTCCTCGTGAAATTCACAGTACCTGTTCATGTTTTTTGTACCAGACCTGCGTGCCATTTGTGGTGGAGGTTTAAAAGTAGAGCCTACACGCTCTGTCTGCAGGATCTCTTTCGGGGTCTTGTTGAGAAATGGTTCGGACGAAGTTTTATCATAAGGGCTAAACCTTCGGTTGCCGCTGTTATCCCGTCTGTCATTTCGCCCATCTTCCCGCTGTTGGTCCTGTCTACCTGACGCTGACCCACCGTTCCAAAGCTTGTCCTTCTTTCCAGCCACCCCTCTTGCCAAAGAGACAGTTTCCCTTGATCTTAAGAAGTCATAGGCTCTATCTGTGGCTTCCTTGAAGGTGGCGGGAGTCCTTTTTGCAAGTTTTTCCTGCAACTGACCAGGCAAGAGGGAAAAAGTGAAACCTGAAATTTGTTGGCTTTCTGGCAAACCTGGGATCTTTTGGCATTCCTGTGTGTACCGCAGGATGAAGTCTCGCAAAGCTTCCCCTTCCTTCTGCCGGATTAGGTGGGCCTCCAGATGTGTCCTGCGTTGTTTCTTTTGCTGAAAGAATTGATACACAAATTTTGCCTTTAGATCAGCAAAGTCTCTAATGCTCCTTTCTGGAAGGCCAGCAAACCAATCTCTTGCAAACCCTTGCACCGTTCCTGGAAACATTTTACAGGCTACCGGGTCTACCCATTTTTCTGTCATGATGGCCTGCTCAAACAAGGCCATATGGTCGTCTGGATCCCTTGTGCCGTCATAAGTGCCTACAATGGAGGGGACCTTCTGCTTGCTGGCATCGGATATCTTGACACCCAGTCACAAAATTTCGAACTTACTATTGATACAGGCATAATAGCTTCTCTTGTCATTTCTCCTTCTGCTAGTTGCTGCAATAGTCGTAATAACTCTGGATTGGGATTTTGAGGTGGCACCGGCGTCGGCGCGGCGATCTGCCAACTGTGTCAATAGGACATCTGTTTCGGATTGTTGGGGGATTACCTGTGGTGGTGCTGGCTGCAGGGATGCCAATAGTTGAGCCAGGAGGTGATTAGATGAGGTTGGTGCCGGGACCGATGCTGCTCCTTGGATATTCTGAAATGTCCTCCTCTGTGTTCCCATGCTTGGGTCCTCTCCCGTTCCTTGAGTGCCGGGTTGGGATCCCGCCGAGGCAGGCTGCCTAGGGGCTTCAAAGCCATGAAGTTCTGGGACAGCCTGTCTAGAGGCTTCAGCGGCTTCTTCGTGCAGTGTTGAGGTACGAGACATGGGGATCTGAAAACTTGGCACGTTTGGGGTTGGTATGGCAGATGCACTAGCTCCGGACACCCTTGTAGAATACAAAGGTCCAGTGGTTGTTGATCGATACAGGCGGGCAGGACCTGAATCCCCTAGTGTCCAATCCTCCAAGGCGGAAAATCCGTGCCTGCCTGTCCTCCCCATAGGACCCCTTTCAAACACCATGTCTGTCTCCATGTCTGGTATGAATGGACTGGATGGAATAGGCAATGAAACAAATGCATGAGGTGACAAAACAGTCGTTGGTATCAGGGTGGTACTCCCTTCAGCTTGGGATGTGGTCACAACAATCACTGGGGAAGGGGTTACAGTAGTCATTGGCGGTGGTGTTGTGGTAGTTACTTCTAGGACTGAGGAAATTATTGGTGAAGAGTTCATGTCTTCCATGATGAAAAAAGAAGAGAATTAAAGAAAAAAAAAATTGGTGAAAATCTGGAAATGAAGATAAAACACCGTTGCTAAAACGTGTCCTACGGATGGCGCCAATGTTAGAGCAAGGATTGACAGGCTCAGTAACTTGGGTTAGATTGATCACTCTCTTGGCCTCCTGCTCAAGCAGTGCAAACCTAACAGACTCTTGGCGAGTCTAAGGTGGACAAGAGATTGATCGGAAAGGCTTGACGGAATATGGTTAAGTATTCCGGTCAGTGAGTATGTGAGGAAGATGATGAAGTTGTCCTCCAAAACCTGAAGTGTGGAGTATTTATACCCAACACTACCAGGTATCAACAACGTATGGCAATGATGACCATTTATGGCTCATCAATAGGATTAGCGTCTACATCATTATATAACTTTATTAATGCTCTGACGGTTACACTCAAGGATTAGGCTTGAGTGTCTGACTGGTAGGATGTCAGGAGTATGATGCTGTGAGACGAACTCCAAAACATCAGTGTTGGTCTACACAGGTCCTTATACATGCCAGGCCATGAGTGTCGGACTGAGCGTCGGATGCCGGGGCAGATCTCCGGATACGGGGTGCTAGGTGTCAGGACACATCTCTCGGATCCCGGACACGGGCCAAAGTGCCGGGACACAACTCCCGGATCCCGGACACGGGGTCATGTTTCCCGGACACGGGGCCAAAGTGCCGGGACACAACTCCCGGATCCCGGACAGGGGGCATGTTTCCCGGATACGGGGCTTGGTTCCCGGACACGGGGCCTGGTTCCCGGGACACGGGGCCTGGTTCCCGGACAAGGGGCCTGGTTCCCGGACACGGGCCTTGGTTCCCGGGACACGGGGCCTGGTTCCCGGGACACGGGGCCTGGTTCCCGGGACACGGGGCATGGTTCCCGGACAAGGGGCCTGGTTCCCGGACACGGGGCCTGGTTCCCGGACACGGGTCCTGGTTCCCGGACACGTTCCCGGACACGGGCCTGGTTCCCGGACACGTTCCCGGACACGGACCTGGTTCCCGGACACGGGACCTGGTTCCCGGAAACGGGGCCTGGTTCCCGGACACGGGCCTGGTTCCCGGACACGTTCCCGGACACGGACCTGGTTCCCGGACACGAGACCTGGTTCCCGGACACGGGGCCTGGTTCCCGGACACGGGGCCATATTCCCGGACACGGGGCCATTTTGCCCGGACATGGGGCTTGGTCTCGGGTGCCGGGGCCATATTCCCGGACACGGGGCCATTTTGCCCGGACATGGGGCCTGGTTCCCGGGCAGGCCTGGTGCTGGGGCCATTTCTGGTCCTTTTGTCAGATTGAGACTTAGTGGGCCGAACCCAAATGTTAGGTTTGATAGGCTATAAATATAAGCCATCACCTACTAACACTATCAGTCACAAATTACAATCGAATGATTTTTATAGCCATTTTTAACTATTTTTAAACTATTTTTTATTTTTAAATTTTCATAACGCGTTACAAAAAACTCGCGTTAAGGCGCGCCATGGGACGCCATGAACACGTTTTTTTGCCGCCACGCCTAACAAACACGTCTTGCATGTTCTCGTAATTTCTCGTCGCGCCTCGCCGCCATGACGCGTTATTTAGAACCTTGAATATATGAGATGCTATGGCGCACCCATGGAATCCCCATGGGAGACTCACTCAAGGTTTTTCAACTTTCTCGTAAAACCGTCATTCTTAAATAAAATATGATTACGGGTTTTTAAATGAAAGACGACACGTTTTAAAAATAGTTTATAAAAAAAAACAATCTTTAAGTATATGGACGTTAAAATTCGATTTTAGTTTTAGATTATGCAATGAATATTTACGAAATGAGTTATAATAAGTCTGTAGTTTATGAATGCATGCTTTCAACATTTTTAGTAGTTTAAATGGACTCAGATATCTGTATCTTTCTGACGATTAGCTAGTTTCAAAATTTTAACGATTATGAACACCGAGAGTCGAGACTACATGTGGAACTTGCTTAAGTGACGAGTGAGCTAATAGTTGATTAAGATTTCGGGTGCTTGAGTAGTGAAGACGTTAGCAGCGTGTGTTTTTCAAAAACAAGTATTTCAGTGGTGTTTCTTTTCTTTTTTTCTTTGGGGTTTAAGAGTGAAAGTTGATGGAGATAGACATTAACATGTATGAGCACAAAGAGCTTGATACGGATGCAAAGATCAAAGTTTTGATTTAGGTTTTTATTACGGTTAGTGAGTACAAGTGAAGGTCTGAGGTGTTGTTTGTCAAAGAGATGAAGATGAAGTGTGGAGTGTGGAGTGTGAAATGTGGAGTGTGTGTATAGCATATGTACATAATGGTGGTTATATTATGCGTGTAAGTTTGTATAAATCTTTCTAGCCATGACTTAGAAAGTTTTATGAAAATTTTATCTCATATTTCATATAAACAAGTTGGTTATATATATAAAATGGTAAATAGATAGTTGGATTAGGCTGGTTAAAGATGTGATAGTTGGATTAGGCTGGTTAAAGATGTAAGTCATTCATAATTTACAAGATTTAATCGATAATAAAAAAATGGTAAAGGCGTATACCATTGACACGGGATATATATATATATATATATATATATATATATATATATATATATATATATATATATATATATATATATATATATATATATATATATATATATATATATATATATATATATAGGGGAGGGTTCAATAGAGATCCTCTTTTTGCTAGAGATCCAGAGATCATCCTCCCAGCCACACAATTTCATTAACCCATCAAACACACGGAGGGGTAATATGGTCTTTTTACCTTTTATTTTTTTTTAACTCATTCATAGCCACGCGCTTAAAGAACAAAGAAACAAAAAGTATACCTCATTGAATCTCGATCAATTTTTCAAACAGAATTTTAACAATCAATTGTAATCCGAATTTTAACAATCAATTGAAGGTTTGACAATCGATTCTTAGATCCGATTTTTTTTTTAACAATCGATTGAAGGATATTTTAACAATCGATTCTTAGATCTGATTTTTTTTTTTTTTAATTGCAGATAATGACGCTAATTTCAGAAGAAACTATTGAAGAAAGAGGGGATTCAACAACCAACAATAATTTGGAAAATAATGACAACGAAAACAACATCAATAACCAGATACTGGAAAGTAAGTAATCACATGTGATTTTATTAGTTTAATGCCTTAGTATGTGATTACTAAATATGTATTAATTTAGTTTAGTATGTTTAAAAATATATGTTTAGTAATCACCGGTGATTACATATAATTTTGTTTAGTTTGTGTATGTAAATTTAGTTTAGAATGTTTAAACATATATGTTTAGTAATCACCGGTGATTACATATAATTTTGTTTAATAAAGTGACTGTAGTTGTACTTCTTTGAACAAAAAAACATTTGATGGGTGTTTTGAGCAATATTTAAATCCGTTGTAGCAACTACACATGGTTTATAAAAAGGTTTAACGTTGTTGTTAACAATTGAACCAACTAAAAGTTGTTTAGGTTCTTCAGTGACTTGGGTACAAGTAGAAATCACCGGTGATTTTGTAAATAATGTGCCTTAGATTGTTCATGTAAAATGCCACCAAATGGTTAATAATCACCGGTGATTTTGTTATTAATATGGATTAGTATGTTGATGTAAATTACCTTTGACTTACAGGTTCACACTACAGCACTCCAACAGCATCTTCAAATGATAACAACAACATAGAGACTCCTGGTGGTTCTCGATATTGGTTACCTTATGTTAAAGATGACGACAAACCAATTAGGGGAAAAAATTATGGATCATTTGAAGAGTGTTTCAGAATTTATAAAGAGTATGCAATAAAGTCGGGATTTGATATAAAATTATCATCATCAAAAAAAACAAAAAGTGGAATCATTAAGACCAAGTATATTCGTTGCAACAAACATGGTGCACCTCCAAGTATAAATATCAACACGTTGGATCCAGAAAATAGTGGGAAGCTTAAAAGAAAATCGACTTTCCAGGTAACAGGATGCAATGCTCATATCATGCTTAAACTTGTAGATTGTACTACCACATATAAGCTGCACCTCTTTGTTGAAGAACACAATCACCCATTGAACCCAATAGAGTATAGGCATCTTTCTAAGGAAAATAGAAAATTAGGTATGCCAGAATTGATGTTTATGAAACAAATGGCGGACTCAAATTATGGGGCAACAGTTTCTTACAATTTATATTGTAATACAAAAGGGGGTTATTCACATGTGAGTGGGACGAAAACTGATTTCAAAAACTTCAAAAGGGATTTGAATGTTTTTATTGGAGAAAGTGATGCTCAAATGCTTGTCACCAAACTCACAAACAGAGAAGAATATGTGAAAGACTTCAGCTTCTCCTGTGATATAAAAAACAGCGAGTTAGAATGTTTCTTTTGGGCAGATGAAACAGCAAAAGCAAACTACAAAGAATTTGGTGATATAATTTCTTTTGACGCAACTTATTGTACAAACAGGTATATTATAACTTAAATCTTTTTTATTTTATTTTAAAGAAATTGTAAATTTGATAATCACATGTGATTTTAATGATTTATAGGTACAGTATGATATTTGTTCCATTCACTGCGATCGATAATCACAAAAAGTGTGTTACAATTGGTGCTGGTATGCTGAGAAATGAAACTTGAAACATACATTTGGCTACTAAAGGCATTCTTAGACGCCTTCAAGAAGCAACCAAGAATAATATTAACCGATCAAGATCCTGCAATGAAAAGAGCAATTGCAACTGTTTTTCCAGAAACAAAGCATCGACTTTGCATGTGGCATATCGTCACAAAATTCACAGTTAAGGTACAAAAAAAAAATTTATTTTTGTGTTTACATGTTATTAAAATTTTATTAAATTTTATATTCAACAAATTATAAAGGAAAATCACCTGTGATTTTGTGCCTTAATACCTTAATACATTTAAGGTTCTTAAAAATTTTGTAGTTAACAAAGTATAAATAAAAATCACCTGTGATTTAGTGCCTTAATACCTTAATTTTGTGAATTAATGCCTTAGTACATTTGGTGGCTTAGTATGGAGATGTAAAATGTAACCATATGTTTATTAATCACCGGTGATTTTAGAACTTTATTCTTGTTTTTATTCATATATAAAACTGATATGTTCAATAACACTTATTTTATTTACTACAGATTGATAGAAACATAATCGACAACACTAATTTCAGACCGAGACTCCATCAACTGATATGGAACGGATATCATAAACCTGAAGTTTTTGAACGAAAATGGATTTCTTTATTGCAAGAATTTGACCTAGAAGACAACGTTTGGCTGGCAAAATTGTTTGAGATAAGATCAACTTGGATTCCCGCTTACTTCATTGATTATGAAATGTGCGGTTTAATGAGAACAACATCACGATCAGAAAGTGAGAATTCCTTCTTTAATCACTTCACAAGTTATGGATCAACACTCATCAATTTTATGAATCTCTTTGAATCTGCAATGGAGAAGCAGAGACATGAACAAGAAATTTTAGATCATCAAACATTGAGCAAAACACCAAAATTGAAAACAAGATGGCCAATCGAGGAACATGCAAGAAATGTTTACACCAAGGAAATATTTTTTTTGGTACAAGAAGAAATTGATAATTCTCTTTATTTGTGCCCCAAATTTCAATCACTACAGAAGAAGGTTGTGAGATTATGATGATTAGAGAAAGAACAAAAGACAAACAACAGAATTGCAGAGCTAAAACAAAAGGAAAAGGAAAAAACCAGGAACGAAAGGATGTTGACCCGTTTTCTGAGATAGGCGCAACAGAAATTCAACTTCAAGTTAAAAAAGAAGCAACATTTAAGGTATGTAATTACTAAATATCAGCTTTTATTTTATATTAAATCTTAGTATGTTGATCTTATTTGATAGTAATCACCTGTGATTTTATTAGTTTAGTGCCTTATTATGTGATTACTAAACATCAACTTTTATTTTATACTAATATTAGTATGTTGATGTTATTTTATAGTAATCACCTGTGATCATAATAGATTTTAAATTACAGGTCAAACATAACATAGCGGATGAAACTTACGTTTGTACCTGTAATCACTTTGTACGTTGTGGAATACTCTGTAGACATATATTCTGTGTTTTACAATCATGTGGCATAGACGAAATACCAGAAAAGTATATAACAAGACGTTGGAAAAGAGACTTAATTCCACCTAGTGTTAGGAACAAAACGCATAGATATGAAGGTAATTTAACCGAAAAATGCCAGAAACTAGCGAATGAAGCATGCCGCAGTGTAGAAAGTTGCATAGCTATTTTACGAAATGATGAAGAAAAGCTAGCTTACTTTGTTGAAAAGCTAAAAAATCTCAAGAGTGAAGTTGAAAAAGATGTCCCAGAAAAGAACAAAACCGAAATGATGGAAGATATTCTTGGAGTCAAAAAACCAGACCAAGTTTTGATCCATAATCCGAAAGGTATAAAAAACAAAGGAAGCGGAAGTAACTCAAGGATGCAAGGGTACGGTGAAAGAGCACAAAAGGCAAATGAAAGACCATATCGAACGTGTAGAGGTTGTGAACTAATTGTTAATACTCACGACAGAAGAACATGTAAAGGATTTGAAATAGAGCTTGAAAATCTACAGAAACTTATCTAACTCATCAACAACAACAACAAATTCAACGGCTTCTAAATACTGGAACAACAACAACAGAAATCAATGCTGCAAACCAATCCGGAAAAGAACAACTTCAACAGCAGAATGTCCAACCAACTGCACAAAGACAGACTAGAGGAAAAAAAGTTGCGAGACAAGCATATAAAGATGTAAGTGAAGAAGAATCAGATTATGATACTTATGATACTTTGTCAAACCAAAGAAAGAGACAGAAAACTACTACATCAAATGCCGCTGCAAATGAAGTTGATTATGTATTGCGTGATGAAGAATCGGATTATGAAACTTCGAATGTCGGTACCTGACAAAATATGTTACTTTACTAATTGAATATTTTTTGAAATGACCTTTGATTTTATATTATTGGATGACAAAATATTTTGTGTGAGAATATTTTCGGTTTGGTGTATTTTCGGTTTGTTTACATATCCATAAATAACAAATTATAAAGGAAAATCACCTGTGATTATATATTTTACATATAATTTTGTTTATGCATTATGTATTTTGGCTTTTATTGAAAGTAGTTGGAGAATATATTCTAGTTTTGTAAATGTGAAACCAAAAGAAGAAGCACAAAAGCAAAAAAGGAATTAAAAAACATATTCAACCATTAATCCATACATCCATCAAATATTACTTTACAATTCAATGCAAAAAAAATACAGATTCATGTAAAATCAAATGCAGAACACACAGAGAAAATCACCGGTGATTTTATTAATAATGACATTTCAATGCATTGAAGAAAGTTGAAAAAGGAAAATCACCGGTGATATTATTAATAATGTAGCTTAAAATGGGTGATTTTATAATAATCACCGGTGATTCTATAATTTTGTTTAATGCATTCTGTATTTTGGCTTTTATTGCAAGTGGTTGGAGAATATGTACTTGGTATTTGAAATTAAATATTTTTTTAATGCATTTACCATGTGAAAAAAGAATATATTCTTTCTTTTGGTAAATGTGACAATGCAGAACCACAAAAAAAGAATAAAAAAGCATTGAAAACATATACAAATTCATCCATCCATCCATCGATCCATCAAAAATATTGATTTACAGCTCAATGCAAAATGCATAAAAAGAGAAAAAATAAATGACAACTCAATGCTACTTCTAGCTTGTACTCATTAAAATTCAAAAAGCAGAAACAGAAAAGTAATTGAATGACCATTCAATGCATTGAAGAAAATTGAAAAAAGTAAGAGCTAATTTTGGCTATAAAAAGGAGTAGTCTTCAATGAAGTTTTTCTACCAAAACAGAATTTACAGTCTAACTTCAAAAAAATGTCTAGCAGTAAGCAAGTTGTGATAGACATTTCAAGCGATTCGAGCAGTGGAAGCGATTCGAGCAGTGGTAACGAATTCGACTTTGTTGTTAAGCAAAGAACTGTCCAGCCGGTTGTGATAGACAGCTTTGTCATTAGGCTAACAAAGAAAAAAATCGAGAGCAACAAACTGGTATGCACCTTGTTTTAAACTTTGCTAATGTAAATGTCATAATTATATTACTTTTTACAGACCATACCATCAAATTTGTAAAGGATACAACATCTTGGGTTTTGATGAGTGCTATGTCTTCTTCCAGAATATGACCCATATGGTACATTGTTCGACTTAACAAACTATCTTGACAAAAGGACGCCTGGACCTACCAACCATATGGTGATTTATGGAGATTGGAAGGAATTTATGCGCAAGCATGGGATTGATTATGGTTCTGTCTGTCAATTCACAAAGTCGATTAAGCCACTTACTAATAGTGAAGAGTTGATTTTCAATGTCAAATTCTCCCACAAGCTAAAACTTTAGAATTGGCCCACTAGCTGTTTTCCTAGGTTTTCAAATCATGGTAGTTTGTAATATATTGTTGTTGTGTCATGTTACCTTTTCTTATCGTCTATCTTTGGTAATTTATTAAAGTGGCCGTTATGTTGTTATCTGTGACTTGGTACAAGTAGAAATCACATTCTACAAATTTTGTTAATGCATCTCATTAGTATATATGCTATATGATTTATGACTACAAAAAGTTTATTTAACCATGTTTTGAGTTATTCTATACAAATATTATCAACATACGTTCAAGTTGAAGTACTAAATCACCGGTGATTTTATTAATAATTTTTTTTTGTTACTTGAAGTGTGAACTCAATACTTTCATGGTAAATAGATTTAGTTCCCAGTTTATTTCGGAATAAGACCCACTGGGCAAATGGTAAGATAGTATGTTGTGTTTCAGGCGTCACGGGTTCGAATCCTAGCAGCGACAACACATTTTAATTTTATTTTTTTCCACTCTTAGGTTAAATAGATTTATTTCCCTCTTTATTTCGGAAATAAGACCCACTGGGCAAATGGTAAGATAACCTATAGTGTATGAGGCGTCACGAGTTCGAATCCTAGCAGCGACAACCTTTTTAATTTTATTTTCACTCCTACTAAACATTACCTTCATAATTTACGGTTTGTGCCATTCTGACATTTAAACTTCTCTTACCAAAAACAAACAAACCCTTTCCCTCCCACAAACCTTGTTTTTACGTTTTCGATTTCCTTGTGAAATTTCAATGGAATCAACCGATAAATCATCGCCAAAATCAACAATAATAATGCCATTGTTGTTTTGATGGAAACACAGTTCCGAAAGACAAAAAATCGACAAGTAAGGGTGTTTAGAATTTTGTTTATAATCGTTTTTTTTTTTTTTTTTTTTTTTTTTAATTTATTTTATGTTATATAAATTATACATGTCAGATAGAACTAGTGGACCGACGGAGGAAAATTATGTTAATGACATACTTAAAGGTAATATGATATTTATTTAGTTTATTATTTTATTTTTTTGTAAAATTATATTTAATCACTACTTATATTTTTTTTTTTTTATTACAGTTGTTTGTTCATCAGTGGATAAACATTGTGGAAGTACGTATACATCTAGAAACATAAAATGTGTTTCAGGTTTTTCTGTTTAGAAAATTGTTTGATTATATGAATATCACCTGGATTGTGAGAGTAGTTACACCATTATTGACCAAAAAATAGTGTGATAAAGAATGATTTAAATGTCACTAAAAATGTTTAGTAATCACCTGTGAATTTATTAATTTAGTTCCTTAGTATGTTCATGTAAAATGTCACCAAAAATGTTTAGT